>VDFB02281492.1:205394782-205430813 GCA_007258455.2 Sequoia sempervirens
CCAAGTAAATAATTAATTATGAATTTTTTATTACAACTTTTAAAAAATATAAAAACTCGTAAGTCTAACCACCTTAACTTGGTAAAAAATTCATGAAATTCAATTTTATTTTTTTTAATCCTATTGTATACAAAGCATAGAATGTGACATATGTTTTGGATTCAAAAAATGTGATATTGTTTGAAAGTTATAAATGTTTTTCAATCAGCCTATCAATCAAGATTTTAGTCGTAATTCAAATAGAAAATGAATAATAATTATTTATTAAATTTAAAGTAAAGCATAATTTATATTGGTGGAAAGCTGAGAATCTCCTTTAAAAACTCTTTTCGTTTCATCAATTTTGGGTAAAAAAAAGTCGTCAGCCACATACCCTACACATACCCATCATATCGCCACTTTTTGGCCCATCATGATCCTGCACATACCCTAAAGGGAACATTTCTAAAATGGACTCTGATAATATTTATGATATTTGTAGGAATTTTTCAAGGTTTCAATGTTTGGGAAGGAACTATCCAAGTAAGCCTTATGCTCCAAGTAATGCAACAGGTATAACAAAATGTGAAATAGGCAATTTACTTGAGGATCTTAAAAAAAATTTATTAAATCATATGGGTAAATAGATAGACACTCTTTATACTCATAGGAAGCAAGAGGAAGTCGAAAAGGCCTTGGCTATGTTTTTTCTGACTTGTCACAAGAAACATGGTAGTGAGGATTTCCCCATACAATAGGACAAACATTTTATCCTTAGAAGAAGTCAGTAGAAGTTATACCTTAAGACCTCTTCCTATAGGTGTGCCTGATATAGAATATTTTGAGGAACCTGTCTACTACATGGACCCTAGGTGACCTTTTCCATCTTGAGTAATGCACCCTATCATGATGAATGATTAACTTGCTTTGAGACCTAACCAACCCAATTATTTTTCTAATCAACCCAGATGGTATGGGGGTTGGAAACAATCCTTTCGATACCCTCAATGGATGCCATAATATTAGTATGCTTCACAACTGTGGAAACAAGCATGGAGGCCACAATCTCCACAACCTTCACCATACCAAAAATCATATCCATCACAACAACAATTTCAACCTCCTCCCATGATCAACCCATACCAACATTCACAACAATTCCTTCTGGCTATACCATCATCATTGTCTCAACTAGCCAATCCAACACAACCACCGAAGCCTACACCAATGCCAACCTAACTGAACCCAAATCCCAACAATAAGGAAACACAATCTATATATAATAGTGAGGCAATAGGATACTCCACTTATCCTATAAACATAGTAGAATTAGATGGAGTTCAATTAAGATTGGGAAAGGCTCTTTAGGGGCCCACCATCATGGAGATCAATGAAGTATCTGAAGTAGAGCCAGACAAAGAACCTCCCTTTCTTGAATGATTTTAGTTTGAACCAATACAAAGGGAAGTCTCTCAACCTAAATTTGATTTTTTTAATGAGTTACGCAATGCTAACATTAAGATTCCTTTGTTGTAGGATATGAAGAACATTCCTATCTATACAAAAATAGTTCAAGACCTATGTACTTGGAAGCAAAAGAAGAAGCAAGACCCAAAGACCATCTAGGTTATTGGACAATTGGTAGATCTTATGCTCAAGAACATAACCATTATGAAGTACTTGGATACAAGGAGTCCAATCATTAAGGTATCTATTGGTAAAGTAAGTATTCCCAATACCCTTGTTGATTTGGGTGTTGCAATTAATGTTATGACAAATCAAACAAAATAAATATTGTCACTAGAGGGACTTAGACTGATCTTTGGTCAAACCAGAGGGTATGATTGAAGATGTAATCCTTTCTATTGACTCGTGGGAATACCCAACTTTGTGATTTTGCAACTAAAAATTAAGTTGGGGGGATACCCCTTGATTTTGGGATGACCTTGGTTAGTAGCTGCAGATGCATTCATCAATTGTTGGTTGGGAAACATGGTCATTTCCAATGGTGAGCACAAGAAATAATTGAATTTATATCCATGAACGCAACCCTTGTTATAGATAGATGATCCAGTATGGGTTGATAGTGACTTGGATGAGTCATTGACAATCTTGAAAATTTATCAAGCATTAGATATTGAAGAACCCACTTAAGATAATATTCTTGTTAATTTCCTTTAGAACAGGTATACATTTAATGAAATTTTTGAAAGCATGCTTCTCCGTTCAGGTATAAATACTTAATGTCCTTTTGGAAAATTTCCATTGGTAGGTAGCTCATGATCTGTTCAACATTTTTTCACTTTTCCTAAGTTGCTACCTCATAATTTTTTGTATAGTTCATTTTTTTCTTCTTGAAATTATAGTGATATGGCATCCACCTCCCAAGTACTAGCCATTAACTCACCTACACAATCAAAAGCTATGCAAATTTTTCCCAATCACACACTTAATATTAATCCACAACTAACCACTGAACAAATCCGAAACCTTATTACCATGCTTAGAACAAATAAAGATGCATTTGCTTGGGAATACCAAGACATGCATGGCATTCATCTTGACACCTGCATCCACCATATTTATATTGAGGAATGTATTCATCCAATTAGGCAACCACAACAATGGCTCAATCTCGTCTTGCATGAAATAGTTAAAGAGGAGTTACAAAAACTATTAAATGTTGGGTTTATATATCCTATTTTAGATAGTCAATGGGTCTCTCCTCTAGTTGTGGTTCTCAAGAAAAATGGTAAGTGGATAATTTGTGTTGATTATAGAGCACTAAATAAAGCTACTAAAAAGGATCACTTTCACTTGTCCTTGGGGAACCTTTTCCTATAGCGTTTTTCCGTTTGGTTTATGTAATGCCCTTGCCACTTTTCAAAGGGAAGTTTTGAGCATTTTTGTGGATCTTGTAAATGATTATGTTGAGGTGTATATGGATCATTTTACTATCCATTGTAATACTTATGAAGAGGGTAAAACAAATTTAGAAAAGGTACTTAGGTGTATTATAGACACTAATTTATCATTAAGTCATGAAAAGTGCCATATGCTTATGATAGAGGGGATAATACTTGGTCGTTATATTTATGCTAAGGGTATTCAAGTCGATCCCAAAAAGATAGAAATTATTCAGGACTTGCCTACACCCACTAGCCAAAAGGACGTGTGTATTTTTCTAGGCCATATAGGGTGCTATAGGAGGTTTATCCAAAATTTTAGTAAGATTTCCTTGCCCTTGTTTGCTTTGCTAGAAAAATATGTCATTTTCTCCTGGACACCAGAATGTCTAGAGTCTTTTGAAACCATCAAGAATAAGCCTATCACCACACTAGTACTTAGAGGTCCGAACTAGGAGCTACCTTTTCACATCCATACTGATGCCTCAGATTATTCCATGGGGGTCATCCTTGGGCAGAAAGAAGATAATCTATTCTACTCCATTTACTACACAAGTAAGAATTTCATTGGGGCCAAGGTAAATTATACGATAACTAAAAAGGAGTTCTTAGCTATTGTTTATGCAATTAATAAGTTTCATCATTATATTACTGAATATAAAGTGTTTTTTCATACTGATCATTCTGTAATTCAATTTCTAATGAATAAACCTATTGTAATCGGTAGAGTTATTAGATGGTTACTGTTGCTTTAATTTGACATTACTATACTCGATAAGCCTAGTCACGAGAATGTGGTTGTAGACATTTTGTCCAGGTTACAATAGCAAGATGATAAACTAGTTCTAGTTGATGACGCCTTTCCAGATGAACATCTTTTTCCCATATCAACAAAGATTTTGTGGTACACTCACATGGAAAACTACTTGGTCACTTGCAAGTTCCCACTTGATTTCTCTCCTAGGGAATGCTGAAAGCTGGTCAAACTCAGTGGTGATTATACGTGGATCAATGGATTTCTATTTTGTCATGGCCTTGACAATATCATCCGCTAATGTGTACCTGAGGATGATGTCATTGACATAATTCGCACATGCCATATAAAACATTGTGGAGGAAATTTTTCTACTCAGGGTACCGCTCAAAAGATCTTGGCTACAGGTTACTATTAACCCACACTCCATAAGGATTGTAAATGCTATGTTTAACATTGTGAAAAATTTCAATGTATGGGCTACCCCACGTGCTCAGATGAAATGCCTCTGCACCCTCATTTGTCCATTAAGCCTTTTGAAAAATGGGGACTTGACTTTTTTGAACCTATCAACCCGCCATCTCAAAACAAGGAATATATCCCTGTGTGTATAAATTATGTAACAAAAAGGGTTGAAGTTGTTGCTTGAAGCATGCTAGGGACACCAACATGGATGAATTCCTCTATTTCAATATTTTTACCTAATTTGGTGTTTTGCGTGAGATAGTTATAGATCAAGGTCCACAACTCACATTTGGCCTCATTTTTGCTTTGGTTCATAAATATGAGATTCAACATCACAAGTCTTCACCTTGTCATCCCTAGGCTAATGGTCAAGTCAAAGTCACCAACCAAGAACTTGAGAACATTCTTACCAAGAAATTTTCCCTGCATAAGAAAGACTAGGCTGCACAACTTCCTAAAGTTGTGTGTGGGCCTATCACACTACATGGAAAACCTCCACTAGTTTGACACCTTACAATCTTTTCTACAGTAAGAGGGTTGTTCTCCCTATTGATTTTAAGGTAAAAACTCTTCTCACTGCACTCCAGCGGAGTATGAACTTTTTTGATGCATAGAAAGAACAAATTGTCTAGCTCCACTCATTAGATGAACTTCACTAATAAGCGCTCTTCCATGTAGAGATTGTCTAGAAATAGCGTGCTCTCTGGCATGATCATTTCATTTGACAATGGTCATTTCAACCAGGTGATTGGGCACTCTTGTATGACTTTCATTTTTAGGATTTAAAGGGAAAGTTCTATAGGCAGTGGCTTGAGCCCTATGAAATTGAGATGGTCTACGATAACATGGTTGTCAAGATCTGCACGGTGGACTTTGATCACATGGGTTTAGTTGTCAACGACCACTAGTTGAAGTTGTACAAGATGCCTCTCTCCAAGGAAGAGTTTATCTTGAATCTACCTAAGGAACTCCATTTTCTTGAAAGGGTTTTTGTGGCCTCTCCCAATACCTTTTAGGTGCTTTTCAAAAGGTTAAAAAAAAGAAATAAAAGATCCAACAATGAAAACCCTTAGGCATTGTTGGCCAATTAACGTTTGAAAACTAGTTTTCAGTGGGAGTTAACTACTAAATAAATGTTAGAAGTGAAAACCAGGTTCCTAGTACTTCTAGGTAGTGATAGGATGAAAAATGGGATATTGGTTGTTTATCGTCAAGATTAAAATTGAAAAGAAAAAAGAAAATAGATACTTCCTGTCACTACTGTGACAGGAGCTGCTTTCTACATTCCACAACGCTTGTTTTCCTTTTGTATTTGGTATGCACAAGGAATACTTTTCATTCTTTTCTACTTAAGTGCCACTGTTCAACATTTGGTTCCTCTTTTCCATGAGGTATATCATCCTCATGTGAGCTTCATTGTGCCTGGTTGTTTCAAAACTCAATTCCTATATTTTTTTGGACATGAACTCCAGGTTAGCTCTTTTTGTAGCATGAAACTCATTTCTACTTGTCTACTTTTGTTGTGGCTCTGTCACCTACTTCCTGGTGTTGCTACTAGTTTTTACATTCTGAGGGTTTTTTCATGCTTCCATCTGGTTGTTCCATCATTTTTGGTTGTACTTACTCCGTTATTGATCTCATGGTTTGTCTACTTGCTCAACCTTGCTCACTATGGGCCTTCATTTTCCATATGGTGATATTGCATTGGTGACACACTCTTCTCCATACACATCCACTTGGGTAGCAGTTTTAATGATGTGCTTTATTATTGCCTCCTTCTCATCATCACTGTGTGTCACCTTACACTCGACTCTATCACTGTTTCACTGGCATATTCACATCTGTACCATGTGATTTGATCAGTTCCTTCTTTTTTTTCACTAGTTCCTTGTTCCTTCACCTCCACATCAGCCATCATCTTCCATACACATGATGGTTTGGTATTGGTATATTTCAAGTTTCTATTTCTCTTTGTTGTTTTTTTTATATCTTCTCTTTTCTTTAATAAATGGTGACCTGTCAATTGGACATGCCACATGTTAAGCTAGGGGGGGAGAAATCGTCTAATCATACCTATCCTATACTTAGGAACTATCAAATTGTAACCATACAGTATATTGTTGTATTCATTTCACCTTTATTTTCCACCCATTATATCTTCATTTTCTGAGAAGCCATATTTATTTAACACACCAAAAATCTTTAACCTGCCATCATTACCATTTTATAATATTATTACCACTACCATCATGTGTGTAGATCATAACTCACCATCATTACCATTTCAAACTACCATCCAAATTTAGTTAATGACTGACCATTTTTATCTATTATCTGAAACTTACTCTAAACCATTCCCAACATCTTTCCCTTACTAGCGAAAATTTACTCTAGCTTATAACAGATTTTTTCTGCACACTATTCCAAGTTGATGAGAGTTCCTTATTCTAGTTTGAGAGAAACCTCCTAGTAACATTATGGCAGGAGAACATAGGCACTTCTTTGAGCCTCTGAATATGAATGAGTTAAAGGCTTCGGCAATGGCTGAAGCATATAAAATATTTAAGAAAGTAGGGTGGGATGTGTACTTCAGAAGATTGTTAGGGTATGATGAGAAGCTGGAAAACAAATTTTCCATGACATGTCATAGGAAACGAGCATGTGTTCATGGTTTGGAAATCCCTATTTCAGTTGAAGCTATAGCGGATGTCATCATATTGCTGCTATAAAGGGAAAATTGCTTCCCTAATAGCTCAATGCGGGCAAAAGATATTAAGAACCTTCACAAGAAATTCCTACAATGTAGGGAGTCAATTGAAGTCATCACTGGACAAGGCATGAAGCTAGCTTCACTTCCACTACCTTGGAATGATGTGGCAAGATTTTTCATCTAGTATATAGCTTATGAAGGAAGGTATGTGTATGTATATGCTAAAAAAATTTGGCTCATGATACATTTGCGGTGGGATTTGTTTGTGAATCTTCCTTTCTTTTTGTATTCTTCTATAATGAAAATGAGAAAAGTAGTCCAAAAGGGGAGAACAAATTCATTATCCCATCACGGACTTATCAAATTATTAATTTTGAGGGAGTTAAGGAATTTATCTCCTCCAAGGGATTGGGATTCATTCATTGCATACGACACCCTAAAAAATTCTGCGGAGGAAGACCTACATAACACCTCAAAACACTTTGAGGAATAGGGCTCCCCCAATGAGGAAAAATATCATGTTAATTCTAAGGAAGAAGGGTCTGGTCATGTGAGTTTCAATGAATTGAAAATGAAAACCATTATGATACACCTAATGAGGGTTTTGAATCAGGGTATTTCCCTAGTAGTTCAAAGAAAAAGGCCAAACAATCTCTAGGGTCCAGTGGTAAGCGGGTCAAAAATTCCAGTGTTAAATGGGAAAATGTTAAGAAAATTTAGGTGCTGTCATAATAGTGGTTTACAATTCCCGAGAGGAATGAATTTTAGCTGAAATCACATATTTTTAGAAAATATAATGATTTAAGCCTTAAAAAGTTCCATTTTAAGGATTACAATTGAAGAGGGTTTGATCAAATCACCTTAGATCGAACCCCCTTGGATAGAACCTCGCTAGTTTTAAACCATACCTATAAATGCGTCTCCTTTACACCTATCAAAATGCTGATAAAAAAACACTTTTGATTTAGCTTTTGGGGGATCAAATGAATTCATTTAAAATTTATTTGAAATGATTATGGTATTCCTCAGAACAAGCTATCCAATGAATATAATTTTAATATGTTTTGGTTTTGTTATGTATTTGTTTTTAAGTTTTATTAAACATAGGTTTTTCATCGAAAATGAATTTCTTTGTTCTTCACATGTAGAAAATAGAATATCATCAAAAAAAATTGAAAAATATGAGTGCACTAGATATTGAAGTTCTTGATCCAACAAAAAAAATAAAATAAAATTTTGAAATATACAAAAAAGTTACGCTTATACGGTCAATTGTAATTCGTTTGACTTTGAAACTTGATTAAGGAAAAAAATATTCAATAAAAACTATCTAACCAAGTGGAAGCACTAGATATTAGAGTTCCAAATCTAAATTTGAAAGAATTAGAATTTTATCCTTCATGGAAAAAGTTGTGTTATATGGTGTGCCACTTTTAAAATGTTGTTTTCTAAAAAAATCAATTTTCGTGGGAGATGGAAAAGAAGTGCAATTTGATTCCAAAAATTTTGAAAAAATATTTTTAGAATCTACAGACAAAATTTGATGAGACTCTAGTTTGCACCATCTTCAAATTCCTCACAGTTTAGCCGCTATAGGTGCCTGAATGTGAAGATTTAGTTAAAAATAATAATTTCAGTGTCCAATTTGGCCAAAAATTGTAAACCACTAGTCTGGAGGTAAAAATACTACTACACCTGAGTCTGGGGGTAAGAAGAAATTATACAGTGGGTCAACCTTAGCTGTTGTCTCGGAGATTCCTCAAGATAAGAAACAATCACAAACCGTTCAGATGGATAAGTTAGCAAATTTAGCCAAGGTAGATAGTAATGTTTTGAGCCCTATGGAAACTAATGAAGTTAATGATTTAACAATTTTGGCCAAAATCTTCCAAAAAATAAGAAAATAGATGCAGTCTCTAGGGAACTAAGGAGGAGTAAAAGAAGGAAGATGTAGGAAGAATCTAGGGGCACTCTATTTGATCAAAAGGAGCCCGAACCAGACCCTAAAATACCTCCCCAAAAATCTCAAATTGCAGAGGAAATCCTAGTTTCTAGGGAGGGTATTCATGAGGAGAGCACTGTTCAGGTTGAAACTATGTCAACTGAGCAACCAAGTGGTGTCACCTTAAGGAATTTTATAGAATATGAAATTGGTGGATTTGAAACCCCTCATACTGACAATCAGAAATCAAAACAAGAATCTGAAGAGGGGAGAAAGAAAGAGGAAAATGAGTTGGTTGATCAAGAATAGGAAAATGTTGAGATTCCTCACAATGAAAAAGAAGAAGAACGAGAAACAAAGGCAGAGGAGGAATTTAATGAGAATCCTCTGTTAACCAATGATGAAATCCATGACATGCAGAATCTAGTCACTAAATTATATGATGAGAATGAAGCTCTACAAAAGTAGGTTTGGGATGCAAAAGTCCTCAATTCTTCATAGGAAACAAAAATTGATCGGCTTAAAGTAGCCCTTGAGTAGACAAGGACTGTTGATACTTCTCTTATTCCCATTCAAGAGCATAAAGATCAAATGCATACACTAAAATAGACATGGGTTAAAGAGATCTCTAGTGTAATGTAGAGGCTGTCTGGTGTGCATCCTATGTTCCTTTGTATGAGGGCATGCAAAACCCTAAGCTATGGGGAAATGATGAGGGATAAATGTGTCTTTATTTTTACCCCTTTGTTTACCTTTTTACCTCTTTTTCCTATAGAATCCCTTGTACTTCCTATCACTATTTGTTAATGAGTAGGGATATTTAATAAAATGTAAAGAGAGGATAGAAACTTGAGGATATATTAAAACCTTTAATTATTTACTAATTATCCTTGTGACTATGAAAAAAAAGGGATGATTAGGTGGATGATGCGTGGGAGCAATAGGAGCATCGATGGAATGAGGACAAGAACCATTTCATGAGTCATGTGTCACTTGTGATTAAAATTTGGTCTAAAGTTATTTTATTTGTGGAAGTATGTTAAATCTATAAATCTATTATTAAGAAGCTTTTAAAGGTTGTTGGCCATAGACCATAACAACCCAAACAATCGTATGCCATTTTGGTTAGTCTCTTGTGAACTCAGTGACATATGATCTCTATATATATGCCAAGACTTGAGTTAGTAATCGGTAATATATATATGTAAGCTGCTATTTTGATTAAAAGAAGATTGGAGTTTGAAATCTTATTTTTGCATAAGCATTGAGTAGAGTAAAGTAAGATTGTGTTTCTTCATTGGAAATCAAAGAAGGCATGGCCCACTTCCTCGATCACCTAGTGACTAGCTATAGAATCCATGTGTTGTGTGGTAATGAGACTTTCTTAGTTTTAAATCTATTTTGATCTACAATCATTATGTTAGCCTAAAAACATTTAATGTGTTGTTAATTATTATATGATATATTGGTGATTAATATGTTTTGTTTTGATGTTGTGGTATAGATACATTTGATCTAGCAGACTACTTTGCAATCAGATTTAATTAATGTGTTTACTGTTTTGTACAAATTTGATTCAACAGATTATTTCAGACAAGTTTTAATTGGATTGCTTATTAATATGTGTGAAATTTGTTTAGCACTTTACATTCCATCCTTCACCTGCTTCAGGTAGTTTACTATTAGTAAGAATTAATATTTCTATTTTATTGATTAGTTTTAATCTGCTACTGTTGTGAACTGTTCAGCCCAGGTTCCTGCCACACAGGTCATAGAAGGTCAGAAAACCAAATTTCTGAACAAATGCAATTTGCATGTAGGTGGATCCATCACCACTTGGATTTTTTGGTTCATCCCTTAGGCAAACAACCCCAATATCTTTCACAAGGCTACGCTCTTAGATTGACATTGAGGAGTAAACTGAGGAACTTGTGGAATTATTGAAGATTGATCTCAACCCATTCAAGATAGAATTACAAGGATAGTTATGCTCAAAATATCAACCATAGTTTAATCCAATCACTATATTCAACATTTATTTTTTTATGCAGTCAAAACCACATGCCGCGGTTATTTCTCACCCCTACATGAATTGACCTTATTCCAACATCCCATGCATTGGAAATTATCTTTTACTTCACATTTTTTTATGTTCTAAAATGCCAAAGAAACCCTCTATGGACCATGCTATGTTTTATACTATGGATATTTTTAAACACCAAAATATGGAATTTGAACTTGCCCATTTCCCAATCGTGGGTTTTCACATTGGAAGAAAATTTATAATTTTTTTGTCAATTTCCTAGAATTTCTCTAACTTTGTTTATCTTCAATGGCTGTGACCATTTATTTTTAGCAATGAAATTATCAAATAAATCACAAATTTTGCAAATAGAATAAAATGAGCTTTTAAATGAAATTTAGGTATGAGCCCAAATCAAGATCACTAGATAACCCATTCAAAAATAATAATAATTTCATTAAATGATTTGCTTGCACAATCCACCAAGATAGAACAAAAATAAGATAAAAGAAAAGGAAAAAAATGAAATTGATCATTTTTTGGGTGATGTACAATTGTAATTATGCCCATGTACTCCTACATCAGAGTGGAAAGTACTTTCTATTTTGGGTCTAATTTTAAGACAATCTTTTCGAACATGATTATTTTTTACAAAAGAAACATGCATTAATATTTCCAAGTAATTCAACCTCCCATTTTACATTTTTTTTTCCAATTATACCAATATGACTTCAAGAAATTCCACATTATTAAAAATGGTTATCAAGACTACCATTTAGTTGTGGAAGGGTAACCCTTGAATCCTTAGCCTATAACATGTTATATCTAGGGGCTTCAGAATCTAGGGTTTGAATTTCCAAATTTTGCATGGGATATTCCTAATTTCCCTCCATCTTGGTAATGAATTGGCTATAAATTCTTCAAATTTTCCTTTGATACATAGGCAATAGCTTGAAACATCGAGCTTCCCATGTTCCTTTTTTGATAACTCTTTCCTACATCCCATGGATTTTAAATAATATCATGAAAACACCTTTATATATCATCCTATAAGTGATATATGTATCCTGAATTTTTTACTCTAGACATTAGCAATCTAGTAATAAAAAATGTCCCTCATGGGCAATATATTCACATCCATACAAACAGAAGAATGGCAATATTTTTTTAACCTACCATCTTCATATTTTAAAACCTGAAGCATATTAGGATTTAGAGCAATGGAGAGGGTCCTAGGTTTATTAGAAGACTTACTATATTTTCGCTTCCATTATCACCTCTACCAATGAGGCCCATTCTATCTACCTCATTCCATAGTTCTCCTTCATTGGACTCCTCAAAATCTGTAGACAAAAAAATGACCTCACCAAGAGTATCACCACTTAAAGCTTCTTTGTATGTTCATATATCGAATAATCATTTTGAGCCTCAATCTTACTATTATCAATATGTAGTTTACGTGTATTAAATTCCATAATACTTTTGGCCCCCACTTCTATTTCTTTCTCTTCTCTTAATTTCCAACTAGCACAAAGGATAATATTCTGGGATGAACATAGTTTAATCAGTAATATATTCATTGAAAAATTGGCCTTCATGCATTCCACACTAAATGCCCTCTGTGACTCTCAAGGGAAACAAATTTATTATGAGTGGGGGAAAATTGTCTGAGGGTATAAATGGTTAGAAATTTAAATTAAAGTAAGAACATTTTTTTGAAGAAAATATAAAATATTATCAAACCAAACCAAACACACCATCCACCTCGGGAATAAGATATTAACATGTAAAAACCAAAGCAAAACCCAAAGAGACAAGAATTAAAAATATAATGTAGAACACTGAATCGGGAAAAGGAAACTAAGAGGGCAATTGATCCAAGAATAACGAATAATACTAATCTAAGCATCTCTCAAAGACAATGGAATATCTATTGAGATCAACAAAGGATAACCATTGAGCTTTTGAAGAGCCCTGCACTTACCTTCTCAAGGCCTCATATGCATTATACTTTTTGATATAGTATAATACATACATACATACATACATAAGATGAAAACAATAAAGATAAACCTTGTTTAATTATATATATTATTATAACCTTGAAGGTTAAGTTCATTTTGTTGATAACCTATTTGATAAGGAATTGTGTGAACACACAGCTCATGTTATCATATTTATAAAAAATTGTCAAAAGTAATTCAAAATAACTACGTGCATTATTGATTCATAGCATCTATTTTGTTATAAAAAATTAGATAGGTCATACTCAACTAGAGGTTATTTAAAATTTTATGATAGTTTTTTTAATTTAAAACACAACAATAGTTCTTATCTATGCCATGGTGATTATGGAGATCCTTTGAATCTTCTACCCACATGTAGGGTAGGTTGACTTCCAATTGGAAGGTGTGCGAGGGACTACTAGTCTATGGTTCAAGGAAAAACACTGAAGTGATTATCTCCCTCTTGCAATTGAGATTTCAGAGGCTTGGTTTATCTAAGACATCATATTTGATTTTTTTTTACATTATATTATTGATCGTATATTTTATATCCTATTTGCACTATCATTGTTGTAACATGTTATAACGATCTAGACTCTTGTATTGATGTTATACTCGATAAAATAAATGTTATATTTTGATAAATTGAATTAAGATATCTCATAGTGAAACTTGCTAAAATATTTTTATTTTATAAAGAAATGTGAGTATTTGATGTACATAATTTGGTATATGATAAATATTTAGAATTTAAACCTTTTATCCTTTTAATGAATGTGAAATCAATCTAATGATATTATCTTTCCAAGTAAATTAGTAATAGTTGTTAAAAAAATAATTGTTTTCTAGCTAATGAATTAGTAGGTTCATTATATATCACTTGTCCTATATGAGATTTTTTCTTCCGAAAATTGAATAATTTTTATATACAATAAGTTTTCTTGTCAAAACTATACATGATCCAAATCCATCCTTTATTCCTTTACACACCATTGAATAAGAAAATATTCTTGTGTGTTTATTGATCATTGCTTATCTCTTTCTTTGTTTTATGTTTTTGATATTCTAATCTTTATTTTGATTTATCCGAGTTAATCCAAACTATTCCTATGGAATTCTTTCATGATCATTTCAGAATAATGATATTCATTGATATGGCATATAGTAGGGAGAAGTCTATTCTTTCTATGTGTTGTGTTTAATGGTAGTCTCATCACAAATCCACCAGAAGAATCATATAACTTGTGAGTGTTGGGGCATACTATTGCATTTTATTTTCTTAAGAGTTAGTGTATGCATTGGATACATTGTCACCTTACTCTTATAACCCTAGTGTATAACATTGATAAGAAAGAGTTGGAATGAAGAGATCATGGTGTCAGCATTGATACCTAGTACCAAGCTGGTAAGGACATAAATGTAGAATTTGAATTGGAGAAAATGAAAAATACTGTCAAAATTATTGCCGAGCAAAACAACCGTATGGCCAGACACAATGCCATCATCATCAACTCCATGACTGAGAAATTGGACAAAGCTCATCAGGGGTCTTTGGTGGTTGATTTGGAGGAAATTAATGAAAAAAATCAAGAGGAGGATGCTGGAATTTCCAAGAGAACCAGGGCCAATTTGAAGAGGAAGGCTCCTCCCACTCCGCAAATGATTCAAATCTTTAAGAAGGCTGTTCACGATATGCATAACTTGGAGGCGGAGACAGAGTCTATCTTGAAGACTATGGGTTGATTGCGGTTGGTCTTTTGTTGGCTCTTCTGCTGACCTTTTTTGTTTGACCTTTCTAGTCCTTTACGGGTGGCTATTGCTTGTTTTGGTCTTTTCCTTTTGTGCAGTTGGTTTTGTCTACTGGAATTTTCTGTCCTTTCTTTTCTGTTGTAAACTTTGTGGTTTTGGGTCCCTGTAAAACCCGTTTTACCCTTTATCAAAAACATCCATTATCATATTGAATAAATATTTCTAATATCAAAGTCGACATAACACATAATGATCATTTCATCCATAATAATTTTCTCTCATCTTTCCATCATCATGTTTCTTTAATTTTCCATGTTTCATTTAACATTTTTTTCTTTCTTCATATTTTCTTCTTTCAAGAGATCACCCACATAATTTATGTATAGATAATGTTTTAATGGGGAATCAACCATCTCATATTTTTAATTTATTATTTTTTATCTAGATAGGGCATGCCATGATCATCATCTTCACTAATTTCATATTCATCTTCTATAATTTTTCTTCTTAGCTACTTTTCTTTTCTTTGAAATAATATCGCTTCAAACATTTTTTCAAAGAGAAAAAAAGTGTAGATGCTAAAAATGTTCTTTTCTTCATAATATTTATTAATCATTCATCACATTGATTAAACATCTATCCATTTATTAAAAAATATCAAATAAATTAAATAAATTATCTAATATTATCCTCTCATCACCAAGAAATGGTAATTTTCCAACTTCCAATTGAGTTAACTTCATTAAATTTCTAGCTAACTTAGATCATCATCCTCATCCACATCTTTGAAGTCTATAATATCTTCATTTCCTTCATCAATTTGATATTCAATCACCTCTAAGAAAGTATATTATATCAAAATCAAATCAATCAAACAACAATTTCATAAATTTATGCTAGAAAGAGTACATCCACATGCGAAGGCAAGGAAACATATCATCTTCCTTTTTTTAAGGTTTTAATAAATTTTGTAGATTAGGATTTGATTTTTGTTTTAATGTATTCAAATTATATATAATTTATAGTATTTTATTTTTATTGTACACAATTGAAAATGAATTTATTTTCATTTTTCAAACATCTATCTAGAACTTGTTTCCTAGAGTATGATATTTGGGTATATTACCCTAGGCATATAATCAAAGGTAAGAGGCTAAAAAGTCTATAAACATTCACAATTAATAAAAGTGTGCTTTTATTGAGAAAAAAATAACATTTATACATTATAATGTGCTTATTTATGGATTTTATGTATTTTTCATGATGCAAGTTTGTTATATAACATACACATTCCAATTTTGACCAATAAAATGTCACCAAAAGGCTTTAAGCAATCTTAAATTCAGAAATTGAAATGCCCAAACTTTTGACTCAAATATGTATTTTATAAAGGATTACATATAAAATAAAAAATAAAAAACATGCTCTCAATTAAGTTCACTTAGTTTAGGAAAATTTCGCAAAAAGTGAACTACAACATAAATAAATTCTTAACTTTCCATTCATGTATTTTAAAAAGTCTAAATATATTAATGTATACATATCTCTAGTAGTCCTTTTTTTTATAAGAAAACACATGTACTATTGTTTGTACATATTTTTTAATATTAATTTCAATTTGAAAAAGAACACATTTTTAAAATATTATTTTAGTTTTTTTTCTAAGGGGATGATGTTTAGGTTTTTATTTTCTAAGTTTTTTTAACTTTAAAAATTATTAAAAAATAATACTTAGTAAAAAATTTAGAAAATGTATTTATAGTAATACATGATCTTAATTAATATTTAATTTAATAGATTTATAAATTTTACCAAAAACTAAGTAATAGGGAAAACACATACATCATGTTATATTTTTGGATAGAATAGAAGATCACTTTGTGTATTCTAAAAAGATGATTCTTTCAATTTTCAATATTATAAAATAGTAGTTTAGAGATTATATTTTGAACACTGGGATTCTTATTCTTATCAAATTGCTAGATTTTGAGCATATGAATTTTAGATCACTCATTGAAGTTGATTTTTTTTTTTTTAATTTAAAAAAAATGAGCAATCTTGACCCCCATTTCATCCCCCATTTCCATACACTTACACCCTTTTCCTTCATAAATTTCCAAAAAAAAATTTGTTCTTTTTCAGCTTTGAAAGTATGAAAATAATATATTGTTATTGTAAGAAAAATTTCTATTACTTAATCCCAATTACAACATTTATCTTCTCCCCTTGACTTATTTTTAAGCACATAATGATAAGGTGGTTGTGGAGTTTTAGCACCTCTAGGACCTTCTCAATCATCAAGGGAGTATATCTTTCACTATAATCTATATTGCTATACATAGATCTCCATAGGGTCCACTTTTTCTCATTTCCAAATGAAGTAGCCAATTTCAAAACTATGAGTATTTCTCATTTCCTTCTTATTAGATAATTACCTAAACTCCATCATGTGGCAAGACATTAGGAATTTTATTTTATGCTATCTTTCCCTGCATGGAATAGACATTTTCACTATTGTGCCTCTAACACCTAGTTTAGGAGTGCTTGTGCCTCTTGCTATATACTACTTCTAGGTTGGGTGCATAGATTTTTATTCTCCATCTAGTGAATTCTTTAGGAGGTTTCATCTCCACCTTAAGATAGTGTACCAATCCCCCCTTTTATTGTGATTATGTATGCTGAGCTAAGTAGATTTTGTTGTCTCCAAATCTTTTAAAATAATATTTTCCTAGATTTTAATGGGTCATGCATATTAACTAGTAACATTTTATTATATAACTTTTTATATATACAATAAATATATACATTTTTGTAACATATGTGTTAATGAAGTATTTCTAATAAAATAATAAAGTTACTCAACATTGTCATTATTAACACAAATGTGAAAATGAAAATGACTGTAAAAAAATAATATTGACTTGATCAAGAAACCATCTATTTTATAATATTAATTGCAATTATAGTAGAAAATTATATATTATTGTTGAAAACCAACAAAATTAGATTTAATAAAAAATTAGCAAAAAATTTTTTTAAAGTTGGGATAAATTATATTTATTAATTAATATTTTGTTGCTTCTAAAATCAAAATTAGATATATATATATATATATATACAAACATTATAATAAAAGACTGAATTGCTGACACCTTAAAATACAAACTCTATATTAAATCATCTCTTTAATAAATATAATTAAAGATCAAAATAATCTTGACAATAAATAAAATATTGTATTCAGCCATATGGTTCTCTTTCTGCCAATTTATCCTTCGCATGAATTTATGGTAGAGAAATCAACATTTAGATTTGTCATTTATTATCTCTGTACAATTTCTTGGTAATAGACAGGTGATGTTGCAGCTCACCAAAGGATAAATACATAAATCAAGAAGCCAACAAATTTAAGACAGTATAACAACTGCAGTGACGCGCAATAGACATCACTTTAGAAACAATAATAGATTTACTGTATCTGGTTGTTATTTGTCTAAGTGATATGCCGAAAGCAACAAGAGATTAGAGCAGAATTTGGTGTTATCTGAAATAGGAATGCCATGGCTTTGTTGCTTCGAACAAACTTGAAAATCACCACTTGCCCACTGGAGTGAGGGAAGCTTGCAGAAAATGGTTAGGTATATCTCTACATCATGATTCTCACATTTTGTTATTTTTAATCATCCAATAGTACTTGCACTTGTACTATTAAAAGTTGTAGTACTTGCACCTGTACTGGTAAAAGTTGTAGTACTTGCACCTGTACTGGTAAAAGTTGTAGGGGCTTTTTAAAAATAATAATTAAATAATATTATTAGTTTAAATTTTTTTTTTATATTTATACTGAATGTTTTAATGAATTTATTGGTTTAATGTGTGTTTTTTTTGCATTATGTGAAAATCATTTCTGGCTTTTTGATTCAATTATTGAAGTCTTTTTTGCATTTCTTAGATCACACATGGCCATCCAACATGAAGTTATGTAAAAATTAGGAAGAATTTGGTATGGGAAATGAAGTGCAGCATGAGATCTAATATTAAAAATACATAAGAAAAAAATGTTGATTTTAGTATAAGAAAAAGATTGAAATAATCAAATTACAAAGCCTAAAGATAAATATAATAATTTTTTTTTTGATAAAAGGATATATGCAGAATGTATGTAATTACGCCGAGAGGCGTTATACAGTGAAAGCAATGAAGGAATATTCTCCGTTAAGTTTTTGAAGCTACATATAAAATGACAGGTAGGTGGAAGTATTAAATTTATTGAATAGATTGTTTACTACACATTTTTTATATTAAAATGGTTATAATTTTTTTTCCACTAAAAAATAGGTAAATGAAGCAAATTAACAAATGCTAAATTTAGTTTTTTTAAGATTAAAATTAAATTACTTATAATTTACTTGAATTTAAATTTATAAGATTTAAAATACAAATTATTAAATTTATAAGATTTAAAATATAAATTATTTTTAACATTTTGTATTAGTATATATTAGTAAATAGTGTATTTTTATGTAGAATGTAGTTCTTTTTCCTTTGTCTTATAGTCTTAGTAATGTTGCTTTTTAAAAATAAGTTAAATGATCATCCAATATTTAAGTTAAACATTTATTTATTATTAATTTTCAAGTGTTATTTGCATTGGATTAAATATTTTAAAAATATTTTTTCAAATAGAAATATAAATTTATAAGATTTAAAATATAAATAGAAATATCAATAAAAATATAAATTTATAAGATATATTAAAATAGTTGTAATTTTTTTTTCACTAAAAACTAGGTGAATGAAGCAAATTAACAAATGCTAAATTTAGTTTTTTTTAAGATTAAAATTAAATTACTTATAATTTACTTGAATTTAAATTTATAAGATTTAAAATATAAATTATTTTTAACATTTTGCATTAGTATATATTAGTAAATAGTGTATTTTTATGTAGGATGTAGTTCTTTTTCCTTTGTCTTATAGTTTTAGTAATGTTCCTTTTTAAAAATAATTTAAATGATCATCCAATATTTAAGTCAAACATTTATTTATTATTAATTTTCACGTGTTATTTGCATTGGATTAAATATTTTAAATTTTTTTATTCAAATAGAAATAGAAATTTATAAGATTATAAATATAAATAGAAATATAAATTTGTAAGATTTAAAATATAAATATAAATATAAATTTATAAGATTTAAAATATAAATAGAAATATAAATAAAAATATAAATTTATAAGATATATTAAAATGGTTGTAATTTTTTCTAGGCTTGTTGGAAATGTTGTCCAACAATTATGAAAAAAAATGAATTAAAATACTTAAATTATTATTTTAGGAGTTTAAAAAATTAAATGTAAAAGAGTAAGAGTGTTTATTTTTTAAGGATTAATGTTGAAGAATAAGTTTGATATAATGTAGAGTTTTTTTTGTTGTGGTAAATTAAAAATATATATTATTTTTAAATAACACGTGTTTTGTAAGATTCGATCTTGTCTATTATGGGAATGTTTTGATAGGTCTATAAATTGTGTATAATTGTAATGCTTGCACTTTGAGCTAGATTCTTCTAGATTGACCCCTTGCTTAGAGTAGATTTATAGTTGTAAAAAATTCCAAAGACTATTTATAATCTTCTATTTCATAGAATGATTTGATGCAAACACAAGTTTATATTTGTGCTCTAAAGAAAGATTCTTAGAATGATGTTCCTTGCAATGCATAGGATTTCCAATTGGTTCCTTTTCAAGATGGTGTGAAATTGGCAATCACACCTTGGTTGCAATGGGTATGCTGAATAGTTGTGGAAGGTCAATTACGAAAAAATTGGGTCTATTTTTTTGCAAACATTTTGCTCAATTGGTAGGCCATTTAGAAAATGATGTTTTTTGGTGCAAGATTTAAGTTTCAATGGAGAAGTGATAGCTTCAAATCAACTATGCATCTTTTTATAGGGATCCAAACATGACTGAAACAAAACCTCTAAATGAGCTCCATTACCAACAAGATCATGTTATGTTGCAATAGAGAGAGAGGGAGGGATAAAAATAGAAAGAGGGAGATATAGAGGGGGGAAGAGTGTGAGAGAAGGGGGGTAAGGAGATAGAGGAAAAAATAGAGTGAGACTTAAAGAACAAAGAGAGAGGACTTGAGAAAGATAGGGATATACAGGGGAGAGGTAGAGAGAGATAATTTGTCAAATATTATAGTCCCAACTACCATAGTAGACATGCATACAAAAAGTGGAAGCATTAACAAGGCACATGAACTATTTAACATAATACATGAAGTTTTGAAGAAGATGTCATCTCATGGACTGCAATGATTGCAGGATGTGTACAACCTTCCCACATCTACATAGATTTTTAAGAGTAGATAATAAGTCACAATTTTTTTAGGATCCTTGAAGTAAAAAATTAACATCATTGTAAATACTCTAAAACCTATATCCATATGTGATCTATAAGGGCCAAGAAAAAACATCCAAACAACCATCACATGTTTAATTGACATCTTAATCATAAAGTTTAGGGTGTTCTTGAAATATATAAATGCTCATCCACTAAACCTAAATGGCTACATACACAAAGAACACAAGAAAAGATTATATTGTTATGATATGTTTGAGAGTGCTTCATTATTTCAAATATTATGAGAACATCCTTGCAAAATCCAATTTGTGCATATCCTGCAAATGGAGCCACATTTCTTTGATGCACTTTTTTAAACAATTCATAAGCCTCATCTATGCTTTACATTTTCCATAAATTTCTATCAAAGCATTTCCAACTATATTATTTTACAAAATTCCCCCTTCCATAAAATCTATGCTGTGTTCCAAAACTCCCATTTTGGGACAGGCAGGGAGAATGTTGGCTTTACAACTACCAATTTGATTTTCTTGAAAGTTTCTTAATATTTGTCAAAAAATCCATTTTGTTTGTGTCTTGCAATCATAGCATTCAATGTGACCAAATTTACTTTGAGGCACATTGCCAAACAGTTCGCATGCCTTGTCTATGCTTGCACATTTTGCACACATGTTTACTAGTCTAGTTGTAACTACATTTGACCAAATTCCTCTATCCTTTAGATGATTTGATGGATGTCCATACCCCATTCCAAAGCTCCCATTCAACACAAGCTGCAAGGATGTTGGAAAAGGTTGTAGAGTGTGGCTTTAAGCCCATCAGCCGCATATGCCTGAAAGTTTCTAAAGCCTTTTCAACAGATCAATTTTTTGAATATCCTACAATCAGGGCATCCCATGAGAACTCATCTTTTTAAGGAATTAACTCAAACAGTTCACGTGCCTTGTCTTTCCATCAACATTTTGTATACATGTCTACTAGGGAAGTTGCGAATACATATTCTTATGAAACCCTTCTCTCTTTAAATATCATGTGAATGGTGTGCATAGCCTGTTCCAAAGCTCCCATTTCAGCACAAACAGGGAGGATGTTGGCAATGGTTGAGGACTTTGGCTTTACACTTACCAATTGCATTTTTTTGAAAGATTCTAAAACCTTTTCAACATACCCATTTTGTGCATTTTCTATTTTTTTGCATATAGTGAAATAGTGCGACAAGCTCTGGTAACCTATGTCTTCTTATCCTGCAGTAGCTAACTTCTACAACATGGGAATTTAAGCTGTCTATGGGTGGGAAAGCAACACCATTAAGTGGCCAAAAAAAATGGAAAACTAATAAGATCGACAGTGCACTTGTTTTCAATCATTGGCCAGGTGTTGTGGAAAGAGGTCAACCATTGATTTCAAATTTTAGGTTGATCTCTCTCAAATTAGATACACCTTCGATGTAAAATATATAGGAATATGTGTGGAAACAAGTGTAATAGAAAGCTAATTATAGTAAATATATGATAATTAGAATGCATGGATAAAGTGGAGTTAAAAGGATAGAAATGAGTGAGTGAAGGATTGGATGGTGGAAGAAGGGATTGAAAAATGTGCCCACCTTACATGGGAGTGATTTTGTCAATATGTATGTTTATAAAAATTGTTCAAAAATTAAATTGGAATTAGCATGGGTATTCAAATTTCATTATTAAAATAGATTAAAATAATTATAATTTTTTTTTTTTAATAAATGTATAAAAAATAAAAATATATGGATACTTGATTACTGCTTTTTAAACAAGGTTGCGTAGAAGGATTTTTTAAAATTTTATTTAGTGAATTTGTTTCATGATTAAGTGAAAAAGTCCCTAGGTTGAATGCCTATGGGATAGGTTCATGTTGGGACCTATTTTTGGAGATTTGGAGAAGCTTTGTCCCTCCTAAAGTTCATATGAAGAAATTTTAGAAGATTTAACTTGGCTATGAAGCAAATTGACTTTAAGTCATCAAATCTCTTTTACCTAGGTTCATACATCCATCTTGGTATATTTTATCTATAAAAATCTTGAAGTTTGTGGGAGTTACATTCAAAGCTAGGGTTAGATTTCAATTAGAGTTACCTGGTTATGGGACAATTAGGGTTAAGGTTCAATAAAGATTCAATTAGGCTTAAGATTTAATTAGGGTAAGGGTTAACGTTAGGGTTGGGGGTAGGGTTAAATTAGGCTAAGGGTTAGTATTAGTGTTAGGGTTAGGGTTCAAGTAAAGTTTTGATTCAATTAGAGTTATGATTCAATTATAGTTATGACTAAATCAAGATTATGATTTAATAAAAAAATAATGATATTCCACTCTTTCACTCTGAGTTTTATGAATTTTAACTTTCTGTTGAATATTCACATCTTAGTGCAATGATCAACTATTTGGATGAGCCAGGAGTCAAAGACAACCAATTTTAAGTTTGGATTTTCCATCTACACTTTTTCAAACTTGCAAAACAATCTTCTAGGGAATTTGTCCTTGTCTATGAGCTAGTAATCCAAACCAACTTCAAATATGGTTCTTATTAGGGTTCAAATAGGTTTATGGTTAGAGTTGAGCTTCAATTTGGGTTAAGGTTCAATTGATTAAAAATAGACATCTTGAGAAGAATATTTCTCGGTGTACTTTACATATATTTTTAAAATATAGGTATGCTAGTATATGTGACAATATCTAAAAGAAAGATTATAAAACAAAGAACTACAAAATATTAAGTGAGAAGAATGATGCACAAAGTGAGAATGTAATAGAATTAAGTTAGTTTATACAATATATATTTCACAATAATATGAAGAATTAAATTAAAAAATGATGGAATTATATTAATGTGAAGGTAATGAGGGAAGAAAAGTTCATATGTAGATAATATTTTTTTTAGAAAAATGAATGAAAATTATCAATATAAATTAAAAATTGAAATTCAAAAGAAATATTATAGAAAAACTAAATTAATGTTATGAATAAATTAATATAAAACTAAAAATAATATAATAATATTCAACTTATGCCTACTTAATAAAGGTAATTAAAGTAATCCTATCCTAGGTAATGATAACTTAGGCAAGCTCATGGGTGCTCTTAAGGATCTATCAAATAGGGTAACTAGAAATGATAAAGTTTCAATGTTACATTGTGAAAGTTCTAATCTATCTAATAAATAATATAATGGTAATTTGTGAATACATCCACACCAAGATGATAAGAATACAACTCCAAGGAATTATAATTAGATATATTAATATAAAATATACTGCTAGTTTATTGTGAAAGGAGAATGTGAACATACAAGAATATATTACATACTATGAGAAGTGTTGCATGACACATGGCCCTCCCAAATATCTTATTGTATCAAATTTAATAAATGAAGTGAAATATCAAGATGAAAGTTATAATATAATCATAGACTAGAATAACATGACGATCAACATGCATACGATTATTACTATTTTAAATATGAGCCTCATCAATAGGAATATAACAATGCATCAAAATAGTATGAGCTACCATGAGGAAATATGAAAACCATGAAAGAAGGAAAAATTTTCTCATGATTATATCAGAGTTATGTCTAAGATTACAATTATAGAAAACTAAAAGGTCCATCGATTAAAAAGGAAAATAGGTGATAAGATTAATTTAAATATTTTAGTTAAACAAAATTATGTTATCCCAAATATAAATAAGATTAAAAAATGGTAAATGTTCAAACTCAAGGAAATAGTACAAAAAAAAATGTATATGAGATTGAAAGATTTGCTACTGAAAAACTATTTAAAAAAAAAAACTTTGTCCCTAAATCCAATAATGCCACGCTCCTACAACTAATGTTGAAGATCCTAAAGACAATAATGTAAGCCATGGATAAAATAAAGTGGAGAGAATCTCTAGAAAGGAAAATATGGTATTTAGAATAGTGGTGTTCATTAAAAAAAATGAGTCAATTTGGTAATTGACTTTTATATTTTATCTTGGATATACATACCATTTCCATGCCTCACATGGGTCCTTTTCCCAATTTATTCTTGTTAATATGAACTTAGCTTTATATAAACTCAAAGCACAAGCTCATTTATTCTTAAACCAAAAATGTTTGTTAAGCATAAAAGTATGATGGTATCCCATATAGTTTCTCCTATAATAAAAATACAACCCACTACATCCTCCAACAATAGAAGTGTTAGTGCTAGTGTCTAAGAAATAACTATAATCTATTTAGGTATGTCATTGACAAATAGCTCAATAAATATAAAACCCTTTTACACTTCTCTCCTAATTAAGAGTTTACTAGTAAATAATGATATATTATATTATAGACACTCAAGTAATGTCACATAGGTTTAGATGTCAAGAATGAGTTAAGCCTTGAAGCCTCAAATATATACAAGGAATGGTTTGAAAGAGACTTTATAGTGTGATATATCATTGGTATTTCCAATAGTGTTGATACTAATTTAGATTGATATTTGGTTAAATTCCTTCTAATGGATATCATCATACTATATTTCCCTACTAGTGTGGGTATACCATTATTGATAAAATTGGTTGCATATATTGGGGTAAAAAAAACATGGATATCTCTTATACTACTATCCCATTAAATGAGGTAAGTGAGAAGTTTTTTTAGAGAATATAGAAAATAACATATGATAGAGAATCCAAGGAAAAAAAGCTATGATATAATTTATGTAGATGATGGCCCAAATAAGTGTTGGAAAATATGAACAATCAACTATAAAGATTGATTGTATTATTTGATGATTACATTAACATTTATATAGTGGTACAAAGGAAGTGGTTGAATGGAGGTCATTGAGTAACTAGATGCCAATAGTTATAATGCAATACACTAACATTCCCCCCATTATTACATTATTCCTGAAACCAAAAAATCACCTTGCCAAGGGACTCCCCTTAAGGCTTACATGAAAAAAACTTGTTGTCCATAGCACCCATGAAACACCTTCATGCAATTACCTATCACAATATAGAGAAGATCAAAACCGAGATTGTGCTCAATAACCTAAGAATTGTATTGATGCAAATAACTTGGATAAATTTACAAATGAATGTGCATGCTTATATAAGCAAAGAAAAATGAAAACCTTACGTGTGGATCAACAAGATAGACACAAGTGTGATAATATTATGCAATGAGACAACTTCCTAAATTTAGTCTAATCTAATAATAAGAATTAAACTCAATATTAAAATGAAAATCCTAAGTTTAGATTAAGTGAACTAATGTAAAGAAGCCTCTAATAATTAATTACTAATTAATTAATTATTAGATAATGACTTACTTACTCCAATGCCCCCCGTTAAGTTCAACTTAGGGAGAAAATAAACAACTGGTAAATGAAGCTAAAATGAATGCAAAGTGGGTCCTAGCTATAAGGCCTGATGAGGTACCCATGTAAAAGAAAATTAAATCTCTCATAACTAGAGAAAAGGAGAAAAAATCATGAGAAAAACTCCTCTCCAAAAGAGAGAAAAATAGATGACTATACTAGAGAAAGAAGGTAAGGAGGAATCAATGTGAGCCCCAAGGACTACTTCTATCATACAAGTATAGTAGATGTCCCCCTAATAGGAGAGAGAAAAAGAGGATATGAACCCCCCCATAAAGAAAGAGCTCCCATGCCAAGGATGAAAATATGAAGATAGAATAGGATCCACTACCTACACACAACATTTCTCCCCTTAGGAAGAAAAGGATCCACTAGTGATTAGAGAAGCCAATCCAAAAGGATGGGTGATTTTGGAATCCAAATCTAGATGATGTGTGCCTTTGAAAACTACTCACGTATCCACATGTCTGAAAGTGATGATGTTGATCTAGAATCATGTGAAGACTAATATAGAATAAGTTGCAAAGGCAATGAAGATAGTGGGCCAACAACGGTGATGTGGCTATCAACAAAGAGGAGATGAATGTCCTCAAATTAATCATCCAGATCTATAATATAGGACTACACAAACAAGGATGATATGTCCACAAGATACAAATCCCAAGTAGCTATGTCTAAAAGATGTATGTCTTGTTGTACTAAACCAGCAGGGGCCAATAATGTGGCAATGTAATGCTGATCAAGAACAATGAGAGATGTCTATGTAGTCTCAATTTGTAGAGTGGGAACATGAAGAAAAGTCTTTGAACCATCAGAAAATGCAAGAATTGTGATATACTCAAGCTCCTCTAAAGTATCATCATCAAAGGGTATGCAATCTACATCTACAAGAGGGATGGTACAATCTGCAATAGGATCCTTTGGGTATGGAGAGATATGAGGGTCTCCATGGATCTCCCAAATTCGTGTCCAAAGTATGTGGGGAAATTTAATGTTCGATAAAACATACATAGTTTCAAGATCAACACTAGAACATATAACCCCTACAATATTATCTATGATGATGCCCCATGTTGATAAACTCCTTGGTGTGTCTAGTGTAGGTATGAGTCCATACAAATAAGATAAAATATCAAGCCACCTAAGATGTGTCAGGATGCCATTTCACCAAGACTCACAGTTATCATTTTCTAAGTTGATCACAGAAGGATGAATAGAAAAACCCATGATACTCACTCAAATGAAAAAATCAGAGACTAATGATGTCAGTACTGATAAAGCAGATCAAAAATATTTCATCTCACGCACACATATTCTCTCTAGGTGCCAAGAGGTCCAAGTAATTAAGCAAAGTGTGAAAACACAAAATACTAAATAAAATATACCTAGGGAAAATTTTAGAAAAAGTACATGTATAGATCTGAAGAGCTCTAAAATACCTTTCCAATGCCGCTTGAATCGCGAAAATTGGAGATAGAGGAAAAAAATTACGAGCTTAGAAGCACAAAATGAAGATATGAATTTGATTGAAAATAACAAAAACCACTATAAAAATCTAATGATGAGACCTATACTACTAGATAGTTCACAAAACCAGCTTTCTGCCAATATCTCATTTTCCCAATTTTGACACCGTATGCCCAAGTTATGTCAAAAAGAAAAAAAACTGCTCCTTTACGGAAAACTAGGATTAGGAGGGGATTAGAGGGACTAGTCGTATGATGACATTATGTTGATGTCAGAAAAATGCTTGGTTAAATTTGACATCCTATCGGTCATCACCGAATATTCTCAGGATATTCGCTGCGCATGCAAAAATTCACCTAGTTGTCAGAATATTCTTCAAAATTAGAATATTCCATTGCTTGGTTTTGATGTCGGATTTCTTGTTTGAAGGCGCCAATTTTTTTTTATGTAATAGCTAATTCTTTGAAGTCACCAGATTTTTCTAGCAAACTTTGGATGTGCTATTGGGGATGAGATGGGCCCCACGGACTTTAATAAGGCCTACTACTTTGACTCCACATGCCTGTGCACGCATACCTTGCACATGCTTATTAAAGCCTTTTATATTTTTTTTCTTTTAATTTGTAAAAACAAGCTTTTGATAATATTTTTTTGAATTTGTAGGAAAAATTAATAAAACCCTGATTTGTTTTTTATTGATGGTAAAAAATTTAAAATCTAGAATAATCTTGTGTACTTGTGCACACAAATTGAGGTGCCCAGATCTATACAGATCTACTTGCCTTTAAATTTTTTTTCCTTTTGTTGCAACTGCTCATATTTGAGCAAAACGATAGGCATTCTTAAGGTTTTTGGTTGCTCTATATGTGATGGCAAGGCCCGTTTTTCTCCAAGATAGACCAAAAAATTGCTCAAGGTCAGATCCCTCTAGAAATTGAATAGGGGGCCATAGATGTGGGCTCTGATACCATGTTGGAATTGACTGATTCAATCCACATGAGCTCCCATGAAAGAACTACATGCAATTACCTATCACAATATAGAGAAGATCAAATGTGAGCTTGTGCTCAATAACCTAAGAATTGTATTGATGGAAATAACCTAGATAAATTTACAAATGAATCTGCATGCTTATATAAGCAAAGCACAATGCAAACCCTACATGTGGATTAACAAGATAGAGACAAGTGTGATAATCTCATGCAATGAGACAACTTGTCCTAAATTTAGTCTAATCTAATAATAAGAATTAAACTAAAAATTAAAATGCAACTCCTAAGTTTATCTTAAGTAAACTAAAGTAAAGAAGCCTTTAATAATTAATTACTGATTAATTAATTATCAAATAATGACTTACTACAACACTTGCTAATAAAAAACATATGTTTATATTTTTGAGAAGATTTTTCTTTTGAAGAAAAAAATATTGAATTAAGTGGAACTCCTCCAAGTTGCCTCATAACCATCATAAAGGTGTAGCTCCAAGCTAAATTTCCTAGTTTTTCCTCCCATGAACTCTCGAATCATAGATTATAATTATTGGAAAACCACTCTCCAAATTGTCTCCTCAACCATTGTAAAGGTATAATCCTTGGCCCAAACCATAATTATTGGAAAACCATCCTCCAAGTTATCTCCTCGACCCTCGTAAATGTATAATACTTGGTCATAGTCTCATGAAATATTTGGGAAACAATCCATACTAAGCTCTCCACCAAACACCTTACTCATCTCCAAAAATCAAACTTTACAATATATTTATTCTTCAAATCTATTAGCAATAACAAGAAAAAGAAAAAAATTAAAACAAAAAATGCTTCTCATACAAATCACCATCTCAAAGTGAGAAGCTAACTTGAGATGATTGAAATTATTTCATCCTCTAGTGCCACCAACCTCCAGTAATTGAAGACTTGTAGTACTAATGCATTATTAACACCACCAGAAGAATTATTAATAATAGCTTCATCATTTGATGAATCATCATCTTCAACACACGTAAAGTTTCTTATATCTAATTCATCTTTGAGATTCCCTTTAAGAAGATCAATGGCTTGAATTCTACAAGATCTTATTGTGTGTCTCTTTTTCTTATAGTAAAAATATTCATTTTCTCTTGTACTTGACCTTTTATTGTTGCTTCATGAATATAGTTTTTCTCCATTTGAGAAACATATTCTAAATCTTCTACATTTTTTCTCTTTTTTATGCTAAAAGAGCTTAAATCATATGTTCTAGATTTTGAGAGGTTTTTTGTCTGAGTGTAAAAATAATAGTGTACTATATTTGAAGGTAAACTATTTAACAACATAGCTCTAGAATCATCATCTACTGAAGCCTTGACTTATACTAGTTTTCTAAGGAGAGACCTAACATTACTTAAGTGATTTAACATTGTAATTCCATCTTCCATTTTGAACCTAAATAATTTAATTTTAAAAGAAAATTTTGCATTAAGTTCTTTAACTCCAAACAATTTATTTAGATCATCACAAATTTCCTTTGATGATTTGTCCAAATTTATATGATGTAATTCAAAGTCAAAAAGAGAAAGACCAATAATCTCCTTGTCTTTATAATCTCTATTGTTCCAATCCAATAACTTAATAGCTTCTATAGGTTCTATTTCCTTTCCACTCACTATTCCCCATAAATTCTTATTCATTAGTTATATTTGAATTTTCATTTTCCAAGTATGAAAGTTAAAACCATAATACTTATCTAACTTATCTACTACAATCTCCATAATGATATATCCTTTGTCCCACTATCACCTTATTACTTCATTACAAAATTATACCTTATGTCACTTCAAATAAAAAGTAAGGTGATCATTTTTATGTGAATCTTCACACACCTTATTTTCTTGTTAGATTGAATGCCTCTCATTATTAACAATTAAAAAAAAATAGCAAAGAAAAATAACACAACTTGCAACAGTCCTTTTAAAAATTTGAAATCAAATGAGCACAACTTTAATATTTGAAGAGTGCATATCGATTGACACAAATTAATGTAGGGATAATGCATCACAAGATAAACAAGACAAATGTTACTTATCTTATAACTCTTCTTTGATGCCTCACTATTTTATTCCTCTAGAAACCGTAAACATGGGATTAACTTTGTATCTAGTAGCCAAATCTTCTATGTAGATCCTTCTCGGGTGGTAGTGATTCTCCAATCTCAAACCACTTCAGAGTTGCTTCTCATACATAGGATCAACCAGCTTCTTCTTTATAGGAACTCTAGACTTCATGCATGACTCTTCACTCTCCTTCCATGCTTTTAACCATGAATGACAATCAAAATAATTTTGTGCTCAGGAAAGGTACAAAAGACAGGTCGGTTGCTACCCCCTTATGTCATGGAATTTCCTCCAAAATTTGACGCATAGGCCTAGGAATATTAGCACCTATGATACCAAAATGTTGGAAAATATGAAGGATCAAGTACAAACATTGGTTGTATTATTTGATGATTACATTTTCATTTATAGAGTGGTACAAAGGAAGTGGTTGAATTGAGGTGGTTGACTAACTAAATACCAACAGTTATAATGTAATATGCTAGCAATCACTTCAATGGAAATTTTAAAGATAACCCAAGAATTTTTATTGATCCCATTTATTGGCCTCACCCTTCATCAATGTCACCAACATAGGAATATTTTTCTAGGGGGGAATACAAACTTTCTTTCTAAATTCATTTTTTATATGATCTCTCTTCCTTGAGTTCCAACACTTAACTATATTCATCCTTGGTATTTTTAATCATTATTTTAAGTTAATCTATATTTCCTCTTATCCCCTTTTGATACAAATTTATCATTGGTCCTTCCTTCAACATGGATGATATGATTTGAGCCATCATCAGGGATATTATTCTCATATCCTCTTAAAGTTATAGAATATCCATCTTGATCTCTGTAATACTATCACTGATAGGATATATTTCCCCAAGATATGGTAATGAACTACCTTCATTTGAAGGTACCTTTGAATGAAGGTAATATCATTGTTCGAAGGTACATTTGATTGAACTTAGAATTAAGGGCCTTAGCAAGAAACTATTAGTTTTTTCTTCAAAATTTCCTCAAAATTTCTAGTTTCAAAACTCGGATTGGAGCCTCAAATAAAATTAACTTGACAAGATAATTTTCAAGATCATAGTCATCAATAAAAGCTTTCCAACAAGTGTAATTTTAATATATATATTTTTTATTATGTTTCAATATTTATTTTTTACTCAACATAGGTTTTCACTGAATATAAAGTTCTTCATTCTAAACAAATGGTAAAATAGTAAAATATCTAAATAAAAAATCTATGTACTAGATGTTGATGTCCTTATTTCACCCAAAAAAAAATGATATGTACACATGTTATGCATGATGACATACACCTATGTCCAAATTATAATTATGCTTACTTAAAAAATTTATTAAAATAAAATATGTAACAAAAATTATAGAATAATATGGATCTGCACTAGATATTGATGTTACATATCTATATTTTAAAAATTAGGAATTTATCCTATCTATTTTTTTTTTGTGTGATGATATAAATGTTACATTTTAGGGGTTGACCCCGTAGTGCAATGGTTAAGTTGCAAGGGAAACACTTGGGTTGTATAAGGTTTGAATCCCACAACTTTCTCTAGTGGAGCGAAAGCTTAAAGTCGATTTCGACACCATTGGGCCCGATGGAGTGAAAGATTAAAGTTAGTTTCGACACCATCGGGTTGCAAGGCTATGGTTGATTTTAGGGTGCTGCCCCTTAGCAATGATTTACCAAACAAAAAAAGAATGTTACATTTTAAAAATATAGTTTACTATAGAAAAAATTTCTATTAAAACATACATAGAAATATTTATAACTTATTTAAAAATAAAATAACATATATATTTAGAATCTACACACAAATTTCCACAAACCACTAGTTCACATCATCTTGAAATTCTTAATGGTTTAGCTGTTATAGGTCTCACAATGTGAAGATTTAGTTAACAATGTTGATATCAATGTCCTACTTTGACCAAAAAGTGGAATTCATTATTTTGTGATTACCCTTGGCCACTATTCAAGACTTATAATAATTTAATCATCTATATACAATATTCTTCACTTTATTGGCCTACTTTGAACTAATGCACTTTACTCATTTAATTAAACAAACAAGATTGTTTATGTGAAATTTTTCTAAACCCATATTATCCTCCTACATAGATTAATCCCAAACTCACTACCATTTTAAGGGGGAGACTCCTTGAAAGGTCTTGGCTCATTAGTAGTACACAATAAATAATATTCAAAACAATTTAACTATAATAGGAAATAAATATCAATGATATTTCATTATTTTCTAACCATCTTAAGGTAGAACTAAGGGGTTGTCTTATTATTGTACATTCCAATTTTTCACATCCTACAAAAAATATAATCTATACCAACTTCTTCCTCTATTAAAATTTACATTTTTATCTTTCTTATTTTCAACCTCCATCTCCAAATACACTTTTTTCTTTCCTTATTTTTCCTTTGGTTGTACAAGATATGAAAAATAATCTAACTCCATAAATATCAAATGTCTAAAAGGAAATTTTTGATCATACCAAAAGTTATAACATTCTAGAATCTCAATATAGTTAATAAATATATATTTATATTCTTTTACATCTATTAGGATAAGTTTTCCATATGCACATAAGAATAATCTAGTTATAACCAACTATCCTTAAATATGAAATACATGTTTTCATACCTATCTATGCTTCATAAGAAATTTTATCAATATAACCAAAGAGAGGAGTTCTATTAACCAAATAACAAGTAGTACATAAAATATCTATCCAAAATTACCAATCTAGTTTCTTATCACTTTGCACACTTTTGGTTGCTTTTAACAAGATTTATATCATTCTCTCTACAAAGCCATTCTACTAAGGTGTGTATGATGTACTCTTCAATTAAAAAATATCTACAATCTTATTATAGATCTTGGTGGAACCCTCAAAATTTCATGTTCCATTGACCTAATGTCTTGGGTGGTTTCTTGGTCTAGAAATGCTACAAGGGTTTAGGGTTTTATACTATAGGGTTGGTTTTACTTTGTATACTTTTCTCTCCTTCTTAATCCTTGTTCTTTTGGTCTAATGTTTCATTGACTTGTTGGTTAGGTTCTCGGTTGTATAAGTTACATCTTAAGCCTATGTACTTAGATGGTTATCAATTACCCCTTATGCCTAGGTTTCCTGTTTGCCCCGTCATGTGGTATTTTCCTCTCATTTTTGGTCTGGGGTTGATATTTTATAAAGTTGGAGTTCTTGATGCAAGAGCATCTACCAAAAACCACAACTCATTAGGGTACTTCTGACTCAAACACAATCTAGATAAGATCAAATTAAACAAGTAACTCTAATTCACTAATCTTTACATCAATTTCTCTTAACTTTCCTTAAAAACCATCATTTTACCTTCAACTTTTATCATCAAATCATTATTCAAGAATTTCATCAAACTCAAATACAAATCAATCCTTCATTAGATTAACTGAAACATGGCATAAACCTAAACAAAGAACACTTAACCGACCAGCAAAAAACATCCACCAAATAACAACTCTTTCCAGCTATGATCCAAACAAGGAAAAAGGACTACCTTCACTCAATCTTACATAAAATCCTTTATTTGACATTGAATCACTATTACCATCACCAAATTTTTTGACACAAAACATTTACCAAGAAAGAAACCTCTGAAACATTTAAATTGATCAATATGCATTCTCAAATCATCACTTTGAACCATGACTTCACACAGTTTAGATCATCAAGACAACAAACATGTTTTAGAAACCTTTCCAAACCAACAATATACCTTCCATGTCTTCCCTTTAATACTCACAATCACAAAAATCAATCACCTATGCCATTGTTAAATAGATTTTCACTTTTTAGTAGTCAAGTCACCATTTTCCACAATAGGTCATCTTCCTCATATTACCAAAATCAGTAAGTCAACCTTCTAAACCTTTACCAGAGCATCTAGGAAAATTTAACAACATCCCCAAGGCAGAAAAAAATACATTAAACCACTCATTTCCCTATTTTAGCAATTTTCCACATTCTTCTCATTCAACCACAAAAATTGCTTGTAGCATAGCAAGACTACAAAAATGGGTATATTAGGCAATGCATATTGGAATTACTTGAACCAAATAATATTTTGGGAACCCATTTATGTCAATTGAAACATATCTCTTCAATAGATATCCTTACTTTATAAAATACATCAACAACATGATTGTCCCATGGTTAAAGTGCACCCAATTACGTCAGTTTTCCAAAGTTACCACCATCATTTCAACACCAAACTAGTAAATAACTATAAATAGTCATAATTAATGTTCCAAAACTCAAGATTTAACCATTTTCAGGGACTAAAAAGCCCATTTTAGTACTGATCCACAAAACCCTTAATAATAGGCTTTATTCACACACAAGAATGAGGGTTTATTAGAATCACCCATTACAAACCTCATGCCACTTAAAGACTGCTCCAATCACTTTTGAATAGGTCTTCTCCAACTATCCAAACACACTCTCAATCTGATTTCATGCTTTGACAACATTTTCCATCATGGAGCCATTCTTTTCATGAAGGAAACTCTTCAAATTCCATGTAGCAGCAACTCCATTACTGCATTCTTCTTTCCCTTGCACAAAACAACCCACAGACAACCTAAAAAATTCTACTTAAATCTACTCCACCAATCTACATGGCCTAATTTGTTGGAGTAGCCTTCATTTACCTATTAGACTCTCAAAACCCTTGTTTTAAGGGTTTCTAACTGAACTACAAAGAATGCTTTACAATAGATGTTCTGCTTAATCAAATCACTTCCAAATTGACTTAAGAAAATGCTAACTCTCTAATATACTAAGGAAAATAAGATTAAAGTCCCTATTCCACAGTATAGACCGTACAAGTGAATAAATAACATAAAGAACTCTGCAAATTAATAAAACATGGTACTTTTATTGATGGTAAACTTCAAGAATACAAAAATCAAACTATTTTCTCACCTCCACATTGCTTATATAGATGTTTCCAAACAATTAACTGACTTTACAACTATCTTCTTTGACTTGTTTCTTCATTTTTCCCTCAAAGACTCTTGAACTTCCTGATTTTTGCATTTTTATAAATTGGCAACTTTTAGCATTTTTTTCAATTTTTTCTTTTTCTATCTTTTGACCTCATAAGGACCTAT
>VDFB02281492.1:205430913-205460902 GCA_007258455.2 Sequoia sempervirens
GAGAGAGAGAGAGAGAGAGAGAGAGAGAGAGAGAGAGAGAGAGAGAGAGAGAGAGATAGTGTGTAATTTATGAAGGGAGAAGTAGGGATGGAGAGTGAGGTGAGATAAATAGAATTAGAGAGAGGTGGGAGGGAGAGGTAGGGATGGAGGGAGGTGATACATATATATATAAGTAGAGAGGTAGGGATATAGAGAGCGGGAGGGAAGATAATTATGGAGGGAGAAGCAGGGACAGAGATAAAGGTGAGATAAATAGAATTAGAGAGAGAGAGGAGGGAGGGAGGGAGAGGTAGGGATAGAGAGGTGAATAGCGAGAGTATAGAGGGTGGGAAAAAGAGAGTTTATATAAAGATAAGTAGAGAGAGAGAACAATGGATATGTAGAGAAGTATTTCTTGAGCTCAAGGGAGAGCAAGTAACATAAAGGGATAGAGATTATGAGAGAGTGATCTTGAGCATAAGGGATAAACAATGAGTGAGATATAAAGAGAGAGAGAGAGAAATATGGTACAACTTATTGATTACTAAAATTTCACCTCTTGATTATTAAATTTTGGCTAAGTATAAAAGTTATAAGAACTTCCAAAATCTAGAATTTGCATTATAACTCCAAGAGATCTTAAACCAATCTCAAACATCCTTAATTATGCCATATATTTCTACACTTACTCGCTAATGATATGTTCCCAATAAAGTTTACTCTTGACAAGGGGTTGTACCTAAGATAACAACACATAATAAGACAAAAATAACACATAAGGCTTTGATATATCAGTGGTTAGTATAGAACAAAGATAATATATAATATGATCTAGCTCAGAATCAACACCATTCCTAACTACTTGTGTAACTATGAAAATGATGGAGGAATGATGCATGATGAAAATTTAAAATATTTTGGGGCAACATGGAAGAGACCTAAATATCTCAACACTTTGCATTATTCTTAAAAGAAAACACAAGATAAAAAATTATAACATAAATATGAATGGAGATACAAATAGATGAATATCACTATAAACTCATTTTATTTATATCCTTATGTGAACAATAACAAACGAGGTTTATCCAAAGAAAAAAATAACAAGCATAAAGAGCTTCCAATAAATACATCATGAGAGATGATAGTACATTCAAGAAAACACACAAAGACACACAAAAGCACATGTGAGAAAATCCAAGTAAATTTTTTGCATCCCAATCTTGGTCATCATAATTGTAAGGTGGAATATACACTAGAGGAACTACAAAAAGTTTGGTAAAAGGAGAAAAAATTGATTCAAAACATGGTGAGTAACTTTTATTGGGAGGATAATCATGGCTGCCCCCCATCTAAGCTCATTGATTTAAGAAAAATATGATCTAATTCATTATGAATTTTTTTTCCCTCTATTTTATCTTGTTTGTCACTATTTTAATGTCGCAATAGGCTAAGTATTATTTCTATCAACTTGATTTAACACTATCATTTGTATGATACTATTTCATTCTTTTCTTACATTTAGATAGGTAAGATTCAACTTCATGGTTTGGTGAGGGTGGTAAGGTGGAGAAAAACGATGACGAGGATGAGTGGATGGGAGGTATTTAATTGAAATTGAGTTGGATGGATGGATGGATGGTCATTAGACAAGGTTTTACGTTGACCAACAAGTTGGCAATCCATAGCATGGCATATTCATTTATTCACTTTTTCACTTTTATTTCTTGGGTAAAAGCACAAAGTTGTGTCACACTTTATACATGAAATGGCCAAGTGATCCAACTTTTAAACGAATGACAAAAAAGTGGCATATATGTTTTGAATTTTGAAATGATGTAAACTAGTAAAATATGTATATTTAAGTATATTTTAAGTTTGTATTAAAAAAAAATTAAAAATTATATTAAACTAGCTTTTAATAAATTGCCACTATAATTTAGTTGTTGATAAAATGCTGAAAAAATGAAGTTGCATGAGACGTCAAACTTTTTATAGTAATTTTTTTTTTTTTTCTTTCATTTTTTGTTTTATAACTTGAAACTTTAGTGCATGGATATATTTTTTCCAATTTTATAAATATATATTTTTAAATAGATATTAAAATGTGCATGAATTAAAAACAATTGTTTCCATTAGGCGTCACTTTTATCTTAATTATTTATCCAAAATGGAAAAAATATACCATCTTGACATAGATTCTTTTATCTAGTGCACCATATTTTTTTGAATTTTTTAAATAAGTTTTAGTATTTTTCCTTGGCATGGTACTCAACCTAATATTTTGTGCTCATAACCTACTTTTAGTAAAAATAAAAATAAAATATAAATAATAATTAAACTATTAAAATAAATATATTTTTAAAAACTACACTTATGGATCTACAAAAGGGTATTTTTATATTTTAAAAATGTTATTTACATTAGTAGGAGTTATTGAAACTTCAAGTTTTTCAAATAATTTTATTTTTTTGGTAAATTGGACTCAAAGTGGTGCTCCATATATTTTTTAGCCAACAATTTTAGTTGAGAAAGTTGTGGAAGTATCTAACTTAGCTAGAATGAATCTTACTAGATCATATGTTTGACCAAAATTGATTTTTAGTTAGAAATACTTAAATTAATTTGTGTTGATAAGTTGGCTGAAAGTGTGACACAAATTTGTGCTTTACCCTTCTTCTCACATGAGTTTCAACTTGTGAAGGGGTAATTGAGGTGTTCCCCAACATTTCTCCTTTTCTTCTTTTGGAGGAGGAATTGAAGGGATGACCACTAATTTGAGAGACCACCAGATTCTTAAGTTTTGGCATAAAGACTTATTTTTATTTCAAAGGAATAAATTTAGTTAAACGGTTATCTATTGGTCTTTCATAGGAAGGTGAAGATGAAACTACATAATACATGCCAAGTTTTTGGTGGAGGATACTCAATTTAGATTGAGGTTCATCCACTACATGTAGGGTTAGGAAGAATAATCATCAAAGTCATTGGAGTTTGAGAAGCCTTAGGAGGAATATTACTAAGGGATAATGAACAAATATACATTTAGCTTTAAACTTTTTATATTACATGAATAAAAATTCCTCACAAGCTTTAATAGCTTCAACTTGTTGAGGCAAAAAGTAATCTAGTGAAAAATTTCCATGGGAGGCCAAAGGCTTAAATCTACTATGGTAAATAGTATGTATGTGTTCTTTAAATGGAAATTTAAAACATTTATGAATAAATGACATGATTATATTCATGGATCTTAGCCATGGATGACCGAATTTCACACAAAAATGGCATGACATCAGAATTATGGTAAATATAACATCCACCTATATAGGTCCAACCTTTACAAGGAGAGTTATTAAACCAATTGTTGGGTAAAAAAACCATTATGAACCTTTAGCCATACTTTCAATTGTTCATAATCATCTTTATAAAGTTTGTGCACAAATAAGAAATCTTGTGTGATCACATTCACTACACACTTGAGATCAATGATTACTCCCTTATGGGTTTACCATTAATTCTAGTAGTGATATAAAGAGGACCCTTTTGTGTGGTTATAGAAGCATTAGTATGTGGGAAACAATTGTTAGGAAAATTATTGATTTGACCCTTACAAGGTTGAGCTTAAATCATGTTTATAACCTTTGATAGATCATTATCACCTTCTCCATTATCACTATATTAGAATTTTTCTTTTGAATGACTTGAAAATGGGTTTGTAAATATTAGTAAGTTTTTATTAGGTGGTGAAACTAATTTTTTTCCTTTTTCATTAGCACCATCTAGCTAGAGTTGATTAGAATTGATGTAATCTTACACGTGGTTCTTAAGATGCATACATCTTTCTATTTCATGTCTAGGTATGCGATGATATTAAATTTTTTTTGTTAAAGTTTAGTTGTAAAGGTTTAGTTGTGTCAATATTCCTAATAGGAGGAAGTTGAATCATACTCTTATTTAACAATTGCAACATGATCACATGGAGAGAATTAGGCTATTGTGAAAATTACCTATCTCTTTGCCTAAATTGATATGGTCTTATGTTGATGGAAACAAATTGTGTCTTGATGTTATCAATAGTTTGAGGATTATTTATATTAAGGAAAACTTTCTTTTTCATTTTAAATGATTGGTAGTTGTTTTGAGACATGGCTTTGGATTGACTAGTAGGAGTAGATGAAGGTGTACTGTCATATCAACTAACTGATATTTGATAATTATGGAGGGTCATACACAAATGTGTAAGGGATGGATATGTCATCAATAATATCTTATCTCCAATATTAGGTTGTAAGTTTCACATGAACAACCTCTGAATATCAATGTCTAGAATACTATAGCTTGAGATTTGTGAATAGATAAATTGGTATTCTCCTATAAAGTATCATATCTTCACTTTAGGCCATTTTTACAATGAACTAAATATATTAATGTAACTTGAAGTCCAATATTTTTTTGGAAGTGTTGGAGGAACATACTAATGAGTCAATATTAAAAGAGTCTTCAAATAATTTTAGGTTACCTTAGAGCATTCTTTCTATTATCATGGTAATATGGCGGGAGATGGTTTTTCCCTTGATAATCATGGTTATGTGGATTCAAAATAGGTAAGTGATGTTGATAGTAGAAGATCCACTAGTTTTATGTGCATATTTTATTTGGTGGTGCAAATAGTTGGATCAATAAAATATAAGTTGTGGTTAATTTTTACACTACTAAAGTTGAGTATATGAAAGCTACAAAATCTTTTAAATAATAAATTTTTCTTAAGATATTATGTTTAAGTATTACAATTAAAAAAGGTATAGAGACAATTATATATTATGATAGCCAAAGTGAAATCTACCTAGCTAAGAACCCAACATTTCATGCTAGAACCAAGCATATTAATAAATAGTATCATCTTGTTAGATATATCGTTGAGGATGAGAGGGTGAAGTGGGTTAAGTTAGATAATTTGATGAATGTTGTAGATTTTATTAACCAATATTGTTAGCACAAAAAAGTTCAGATGGTGTTGATTGGGTGAAAAATAGGGTAAACACAAATGCATGAGCAAGAGGATTTACCACTAAGATTTTTCACACTAAATCAATACAATTATGTGTATGATAAGATGCAAATAACAATTAGAATAGATATTGAACCGTTTGGGAAATACATGGGGGAAGAGCCCCACTATTCTCCTTAGGTCATTCAATCATTTCCTAGGATCCCTAAATTGGATTGACTATCAACCACAAAAGGTGAGTCAATTCTCATCAAGGAAGACCTAGGAGGGGTTCTTTTAGGCTTTGAAGGGTTCACCACTAAGGAAATTTTTAGAAAAGACAACTTAACATTCAACTCACAATTTACCTAATAATGCAAGCTAAATGATGAAATTAAACAACAACAAGTTAGGGTATGTGTACCTCAGAAGTTTGGAAATGTAATGAGGAATTTGGAAATACAAAGAGGTTGTAAAAATGTGCTATGGAGGACTAAGAATCCCTTACTATCTTATTAGTACCATTTCTATTTTTTGGGGTAGATGCAAAATCTTCGGATGTTAGAATAGGATCCAAAAGAATCTCTATAAAATTCCACTTAGAGGACTAAGATGCCCTTGCTACTGTCTTAGTCCTAATATGAATTTTTGAAATCTCTGAGTGTGATCCTGAGGCTTGATGTCTACACTTCCTTCTTCTCTGATCTTAGGTTCTGAAACTTCCATATTTGGCCTATAATTGAGTTTCTGTGAAGATGACAACTTTGCATCTTTGCAACTTTTCACTTCAAATGATCTTCAAGTCTTCAACCTAAATTTGAAAACACAAACATGCAAGAGAGGAAAAACTTGTTGATTGTTAGTAAATGGGGGTTTTCCTTGGTAAAACCCCTTGTTAGTAATTAAACCTTGGAATGAAATAGAATAATGAAGGGAAATGATGAATGAGCAAAAAACTATGTTGTAACTCACCTATTCCTTGTTATGAAATATGAAAACTTGTGTGAATTGGCTATCTTGAATGTAGATCATGAAATGCTTGAATGCTTGATAGATAGTGGATTGAATTGCTTGCTTGAATCAAAACCCTGCATCACAAATGTTAGCTCAAAAAAACACATGATGCAAGAAGATCTTTGGCATGATGCTTGAATCTTGATGATGGCTCCAAATGCTTGATGAATTGCTCTTGAATTCTCTTTTGAACTCAATTTTCTATAAGGAGTGAATACTTGAATGCTTAGATGTTAGGATGAGTGGAAGAACCTTGTATTTATACATATCTAGGCTTAATATCTTGAAATCACACCACACCAAGCTGATATATGGATTCATTAATTAAAGGATGCTAAATCCTACCAAGATTTGAAATTAAATCTTGAAAATACCTTAAGAGGGACTAAGATTCCCTAGGTGGTGCCTTAGTCCAGAGGTATGAAACTCGGGGCATAGACTCCAAAAAGGGGCCCATTTAAGGCATACTGGAAATCAGGGTCCCAAGACCTTTGGGGGAAAAATATTCCCTAGGTGGCATCTTAGTCCCAACCCAAAAATCAAGGAAACGCAACCAAAATCATTAAATTATCATTTATCCATTAATGTTTTTTGGGATTAGCCATAAGAAGATATAGTTCATTTGGGTTGTGGATGCAAAATAGGACCAATTAAGACATAAATAAGGATAAATAAAGCAAGGAGGCCCAAAGAAGTGTGAAAATGCATGGGTATGCATTTTTCTACACTAAATTTAGCCCCCACTTTAGTGGGAGGATGAATTGCTCCAAAATCACACTTAAGTAGCCAAAAAAACAATCAAGAGGGGTTCAAATGTATGAATTATAGTAAGATAGGATGACAATAATCAAGAGGGTGTCCAAGCCCCTAGGATCAAGATCCTATGGAAAACCAACATAGGCACAAAGGAACATACTTGCAAATGATATATGAAGCTATAACCAGATCACAAACATATAGTATCAAAGATAGAAAAAGGAAAAAAGGAAAAAGAAAAATGCAATGGATCAAGCTTCAATTGGCCATCCAATGCGTGATGTGGACCGAGTCTAGCCTATTTTTCCAAAAGGTTTACAAGTGGAATGCATTGTCCACTATGCAAACAAAACACATGCTCACAAGGGCTAGTGAGGCTAGTTGTCCAGTAGGTGAGCCCCAAGAGGTCCATATCAATGTCATATCCCCATGAATATGATAAGGAAAAAAAAAATGCACACTCACAAGGGCTAGTGAAGCTAGTTGTTCACTAGGTGAGCCCCAGGGGACCATATCAAATCCATACCTCCATGACTTTAATAAAGTACAAAAATGCATGCTCACAAGGGCTAGTGAAGCTAGTTGTCCACTAGGTGAGCCCCAAGGGACCATATCAAAGCCATACCTCCATGACTTTAATAAGGTACAAAAATGCATGCTCACAAGGGCTAGTGAAGCTAGTTGTTCACTAGGTGAGCCCTAGGGGACCATATCAAAGCCATACCTCCATGACTTTAATAAGGTACAACAATAAAATGCAACAAGAAAGAGGGATGTTCAAAGGATTTTTCTTAGTTTGTGTGAGGTCTTAATCTTAGAGGACATCATGCTTAACATCTCCAAAAGAGGATAAATACAAGGTCTCATCCTAGGGAACATCGTACCTAATGTTTCCAAGAGAGGACAAGTGCAAGGTCTCGTCTTAGGAAGCATTGTACCTAATGCTTCCAAGAGAGGACAAGTAAATATCATGCTCTCAGAGGAAGTCAAATCCAATGACAACACCAAGAAAAGGAAACATCGCAAGAAGAAAGGAAAAAGCACAAGGAACATGAAAAAAAATGAAAATGAAATCATGCCAAAATAATTACAATGTATGCCTCCAATTTAAAGGAATTGCTAACACCATGCTGTGAGAAATTACTTTAAAGTAGACAAAAATGAAAAAGGAAAAGAGGGTTAACCCCCAGAAACAAATAAGGGATCTATGGATTTGAGGTCAGTATTTGTCTTTGTTGTAATGATATTAGAGAGATCAAAACTATCATCATTCCCTAAATACAAGAACTGAAAGAATGACACAAAGAGAGTGAAAACAAATAAAAACCTTTTGGGTCAACATGGAAGAAACATGAATGTCTCGATGCCTTTGTCATCCCAAAAGGAAAACACAAGACAAAAAAATGAAAGTTAAAGAAAAGATAATGAAAAATATTTTGGGTCAACATGGAAGAGACATAGGGGTCTCACAACTTGCATCATCCCCAAAAGGAAAACAAAAGACAAAAAATGAAATGAAAGGAAAAGAAAAGATAATGAAAAATATTTTGGGTCAACATGGAAGAGACATAGGGTGTCTCAACACCTTGCATCATTCCCAAAAGGAAAGCACAAGACAAAAATGAAAGGAAAAGAAAAGATAAATACAATTAAAAATGCAAAAGCTTATGACATATAGAAGAATGAAGGTACAAATAGCTCATAAACATGAAATGAGATGGGGGATCACATTACACACATGCAATCACACAAAAATAAACCAAAAAAGAAAAGAAAAAAGACTAGTAAAGTACATGCTAGTCAACCATTCAGTAGGTCATCTGCATCCTAGTCTTGTTCAGTATATGTGGAATGTAGATCACTAGCGAGAGGGACAATATCAAGTGTTGTACTAGGAGAATCACCAGGTTCAACATGTGCATCACTCAATTTAGGAGGATAATCACGGTTGTTATCTTTTAAGCTCATGGAAGAGGAAAATAAAAATTCAATTCTTTATGCGTATGCTCATCAATATTAGTTGTTTCTTCATCGTCATCCAAGTTAACCACAATAGGAGGATGAATGATAATACCCATAGAAGGTGTTGGTCCCTGTTGTGTTGGAGACATATGATCTATTGGTTCTAGTAATGGAGGATGCTTTTCATTTATTGCTTCTGTCAAGTTTGAATTTTCATTTTCAATGTTCTCTTTGTTAATCTTTCGAGCAATAGCATGACGTCTATGCCTATGATCTCTAGCATTTCTATATGTTTTGTGATAGTTTTCAAGTTGCGTTGTATAGGAGTGGGTTTGCCAACCATACGTTCCTTTTCTTCTTGTGAGGGAAGAATGGAAAAAACCATGGAAGGTTGTGCAACCACTTTTTCTTTTGCTTTATAAATTCGTTTAGGAGCAAAAATAGGACTTGTTTGTTTTCTCTTGGCCTTTTATAGGAAATAGGCAAAGGATTATTGATGGATAGGTCTTGGTTAGTCAGAAGGGATTTAAGTTGAACATTGTTTTCATCAAGGGGTGGAGGTTCAATCATAGGTGTAGGAAAATTTTGAGGGGATAGCTTGGCTATGCATTTTGCTTTGAACCTTTGGTAGGATAGGAAAAGGAAGTCCTCACGAGGTCTTATGGGCTCCATGGGATTAGACCAAAAATAGTCTAAGGAGAAATTTCCATGGGAAGACGAAGGTCTAAATCCACTTTGATTGACAGTGAATATTTCATTATTGACTAGAAACTTTAAACACTTATGGACAATGGATGGGACCACAGTCATGGACTGAAGCCATTTGTAGCCTAACTTCACACAAAATTGATCCGAATTAGAGATGATAGAGAACGATACATTTAATTTCTTTGGTCCTACTTGTAAAAGGAGTATGATTGAGCCCATTATAGCATGAGAAAAACCATCATGCATTTTAATCCATGCTTTCGATTATCATATCTATCTTGAGTGAGTTCATGCACATATAAGAGTTCCTTTGTGATCACATTCTCCATAGAAAAAATAAATTAAAATCCCATGAGTGGGCTTGTTATTGGTTATATCAGTTATGTAAAGAGGACCATCAGGTGCATTTTCTATTATTTCTTTTGAAGAGAAAGTAATGTTAATGGGCATTATGGCTTGTTGTTTACGAGGATCGATGTCAATCACTCCTATCATTGTATTAATAGGACTTTGGTCATGAGTATCCATAGGATTTTTTTCATCATCATCCATAGGATTTTGTTCATTATTGTTCATGTTTTCATCATCTGTGACAACGCTCATCATGTCGAGCTTAGTTTCACTAGCCTTAATAAATGAAATATTATGGTTGGACATGGGATTGGTAAAGATTTGCAAGTTTCGGTTGGGAGGAGCTACACATTTATTTCCTTTGTCATTCACACCTTCAATTTGGATATGATTGGAATCAATGAGGTCTTGCACAAGATGTTTAAGACACTTGCAATGTTTTGTATCATGTCATTTTTGTTGGTGATAAGCACAATAGGAATTGTGTCTAAAGCTCGAAGGTAACAATTTGCTAGGGTCAAGAGGTTGAACAAGAGGTAAGCTAAGCATGTTCTTGTTTAATAGCTGAGTTAATATTTTTTTAAGTGTGTCAAGTAAGGGAGTAAATTATCTCTATAGATCTCCAAAGATATAAGGATTTCTCTTCTTTATAGTAGCTACTTGGGTATCAACCTATTGGGTAGGTTGGGAGGTGGAATTTAGTTGAAGGAAACTTTTATTTTGTCTTCTAAAAGGTTCGTAGGTGTTTTTTTTTGAAGATTCGGACTTTTCAGGATGGATAGAAGTGGATTTTGGTTCACAACTACCTACAAAATTCTGATAATCTCGAAGGGCAATGCATAAGTGCATGAAAGAAGGGAATTTCATCATGGTGAGCTTGTATCATAAATTACTTTGTAAATTTTCTATGAACATCTTTTGAAGGTGAGAATCAGGAATCTTCACACTAATTTGGGAATAAAGCGATTGGTAACGTGAAATAAAGTTAGTGACTTTTTCACTCTCATTTTTCTTACATCTCATCAAATCAGCTAATATCATTTTAGGAACCACGTACACTTGGAAATGGTTAATAAAGGCTTCAAAAAGTTAATTAAATGAATGAATTGAGTTATTCAGTAATGTAGAAAACTAGTCCAAGGCACTATCTTTCAAGGATCGGGGAAAAATCTTAGCCAAAATTTTGTCCTCAAGGATGAAATCACTACACAAAGAAGTAAAGGCATTAACATGATTAGCAAGATCTCCCTTTCCTCCATATTTCTCAAATCTAGGGATCTCTATACCTTGTGGCACCAGAGTTCTTAATATCTCCAAAGATAGTGGGTTGCTTTTGACATAGTATGAAGGTGGACCATTTTGATTTTATTTTATGGTGGAAACTTGAAGTTGAATGGATGAAAGGCTTTGTAAAAGATGATTAATGATAGGGTCATTGTGTGTGTTTTGAGATGGAGGTGAATATGGTGGTGGTGTGTATGTATTGGAAGGATAAGTGAATGGATTGGTTATGAGAGGAGATATAAGGTTAGATGCCGCATAGGTATAAGGAGCACTAGTGGAAATGTTTGAGGTAGGAGGGATATTACTAGTTGGTTGCATCATTATGGTCACTTGAGGATTGGTATAGGTGGGAATAGAGGTTATGGTGAAGGGGGAGGAGTTTGATTTCCTCCTTGGCTTTGCACATTGTTTGAAGTTTGAGCACCATTGGTGGTGGAAGGAAGATGTTTTCCAAAGATGTGAGCTATATTGTGGACAACTTCTAGGACTTCATCACTTTCCATCATGCAGTGAATACTATCTATGGTAGGTATAACAGTGTTGGAAATATTTTCAGTACTCATGCTATCTTGTAAATGGGCTAAGTCTTCATGCATTTTCATTATGTTTTCTTGAGGGATATGATCAACCATTGCTTGAACAATTGGCATAACACTTGTAGTTAAGTCAGGTATAGAGAAAGAGGTATCAAAGGTATAGTCCATATCCAGTGAACTAGTACCAACACTAGAAGTACAAGAGAGCTAGATAACCCAAGATCTGCAATGAGTGTTTTATCGTGGGATTCCATGAGTCTCACACTTTGTCTAACCCTAGTATTGATAGTAGGACACCATGTAGTACAACTCATGCAAGGCATAAACCAACAAAAGTGTAATGAACACAATATCCTATACTTACAATTACACTTGAGATGAAATAAATTGAAATAATAGGAACTCTACAAACTAGAACAAAAAACTAAAAGTAGCCAACAAAAGCACAGAAAAACAATTTCAAATCATGAAAAATGAAAAGTTAAAGTCAACAAGGACTAAGATGCCAGTATGGGTGTCTTGGTACTACTAGTGATATTTTGAGGTTCCAGGGGCTAGAACAGACAAAAAACAACAAAGAAAAGATTTTGAGCCAGAAACCTTGAGAGAGACTAAGATGCTAGGAAGTGTGTTATAGTCTTAGAAGAGGTTTTGTTTATAAAAATAGAAAATTATGGATTGTTTATAGTGTTCCTAGGTTGCCTACCCAGGGACTTGATGTTAAGAAATAGAAAAATGTGCAAATGAATGCAAAAAAAAGTAACTAGTGACAAACAATTAGATGCAAAGTTGAATGTTATTTTTTCAATTTTGAATGCAATAACAATGTTCCTAAATGTAATTAAGATAATAGACAATGTAATTTTTAGTTTTTCAATGAGATAGGATGAAGCAAGAAAGCAAAAAATGTAACCTATATGCACATTCACTAATGCAACTATGAGAAACCCTAGATGCACTTTCACTAATGCAAGATGTAATGCAAGAATGAATGCAACCTAGATCTAGGACTTTAATGAAATCAAAAATAGAAAATGAATCCTCTAAAATGAAGTCGGGCTCACCAAAATGAACTGTTGGGGAAATAGATGGGGGAAGAGCCCACAATTCTCCTTAGGTCAGTCAATTATGTCCTAGGATCCCTAGAATCTAGATTGACTATTAACCCCAAAAGGTGAGTCAACTCTCAATAAGGAAGACCTAGGAGGGGTTCTTTTAGGCTTTGAAGGGTTCACCAGCAAGCAAAATCTTGGAAAAGACAACTTAACATTCAACTCACAAAACCTAATAATGCAAGCTAAATGATGAATGCAAATGATGAAATTAAGCAATAACAAGTTAGGTTATGTGTACTTAAGAAGTCTGGAAATGTAATGAGTATTCTGGAAATACAAAGAAGTTGTCAAAATGTGCTATGGAGGACTAAGACGCCCTTACTACCTTATTAGTCTCACTATTATTTTTTGGGGCAAATGCAAAATCTTTAGATGCTGGAACAAGATCTAAAAGAATCTATGCAAAATTGTGCTTGGAGGACTAAGATTCCCTTGCTACCATCTTAGTCCTGATCTAAATTTTTGAAATCTCCAAGTGTAATCCTGAGGCTTAATGTGTGAACTTCCTTCTTCTCTAATCTTAGGTTTTGAAACTTCCTGATTTAGCTTGTAGGTGAGTTTTTGTGAAGATGATAACTTTGCAACTTTGCAAGTTTCAAATGATCTTCAAGTCTTCAACCTAAATTTGAAAACACAAACATGCAAGAGAGGAAAAACTTATTGATTGTTAGTAAATGAGGTTTTTCCTTGGTCAAACCCCTTATTTTTAATTTAAACTTGGAATGAAATAGAATAATGAAGGAAAATGGTGAATGAACAAAACACTATGTTGCAACTCACCAAACTCTTTTTATGAAATCTACAAACTTCTGTGAAATGGCTAGCTTGAATGTAGATCGTGAAATTATTGAATACTTGATAGATATTGGCTTGAATTGCTTGCTTGAATCAAAACCCTACATCACAAATATTAGCTCAAAAAGACACATGATGCAAGAAGATATTTGACATAATGCTTGAATCTTGATGATGGCTCCAAATTCTTGATGAAGTACTCTTGAATGCTCTTGCAAACTCAATTTTCTATGAGGAATGCATACTTGAATGCTTAGATGTTAGGATGAGTTAACGAACCTTGTATTTATACATATCTATGCTTAATATCCTGAAATTACACCACACCAAGCTGACATATGGATTCATTAATTAAAGGAGGCTTAATCATGTCAAGATTTGAAATTAAATCTTGATAATACCTTAAGGGGGACTAAGATCCCCTAGGTGGCATCTTAGTCCCGAGTCATGAAACTTGGGGCACAAACTCCAAAAAGGGGTCCATTTAAGGAACACTTGAAATTAGGGTTCCCAAGACCTTTGGGGGAAAAAGATGACCTAGGTGGCTTCTTAGTCCCAACCCAGAAATTAGGGACACACAACTAGAATCATTAAATTATCATTTATCCATTGATGTTTTTCAGGATTATCCATTAGAAGATATAGTTCATTGGACTCGTGGATACAAAATAGGACCTATTAAGACACTGTAAATAAGGATAAATAAAGCAAGGAGGGCCAAAACAAGTGTGAAAATGCAAGGGCATGCATTTTCCTACACTAAAAATACCTAACTATTATAGAAACTATGAGGGGATTTTTTAGAGCATAAAAAGTTGTGTACCTTGACACAAAATTGCTATTTTTAAGCTACAGAGGACTCATTCACCTTCAGTGGAGAATGGGTCCCTGTTAGTGTTTTTGAGACTGAGATTAGGGTTTTGTTCCTTGATATCTACACTCTCAACTTCTCTGTTATTAGCTTATGGAAGTTTGTAGGTAATTCTATAGCTTCAAATCTTTTATTTTTCACTTTAGATGACAACTTTTGCAACTTGACAATTTTGACAATTTTGCTTTGAATCTTTCTCCACTTGATCTTCAACCTATAAATCTGCAATTATGCATTCAAGAGGAAGAATTTTTTTTTTTTTGTTAGTGAATGGGGGTTTTCCTCAGTCAAACCCCTTGTAGGTAATTAAACCAAATGATGAAATAATCTAATTAAAGCATGAAATATGAAATGATGTAATTGATGTCACCTTGGATGTTGTCTTGTAAAACAAATATGGAATATAGCATTTACTCGCCATGAAGAATGTAGATCATGATCCTTGAATATGATGTGAGCAATGCTTGCAAGTAGATATTCAGTACTACATCCACTTATTTAGCTCAACAACACACATGAATGCATTAAACCCTTGTCATGATGAAATGATCATGAATTACTGCAATAGACTCTTGAAATCAGCCTCGAAATGTCTTATGAATGCTCCTGTAATGCTCTAATTTTATATAATGCTTGAGTGCTTGAAATTATAGGATGAAACTATGTGAATTAACCCCTTATTTATACTAAATTAGGAAATTAACCCCAAAATTCAAACAATTAAAACTGACACTAGATCTAGAAACAAAATTTATTAAATTCTTGCTAGAATTAAATTTGAAAAAGGGGTCCTCATTAAGAGAGGACCCATTTACCACCTAGGGCGAATGGGTCTTGGCCCAGTTTTCAAGGACCTAACCCTGAGGGATGGAAAGAGTGATTAAAAACCATTTCAAATCAACTCAAAAAGGGGTTTCCTATTAAGGGAGGACCCCTTAACCACCTAGGGCAAATGGGTCCTGGTACCATTTTCCAAGTCCTAATTTTTCCCAATTAGATGTTATATTATTTAAATCATGGGTGTTGGGATAGATCTTCAAGATGTGTCATAAATAAGGTTTAAATTTGAATTAAAGGGGTTAATTAACTCCAATTATCCACAATTAATTAAGACCACCCTAGATAAATGTGAAAGTGCTTTATAACACTTTACAACACCTACATAAGGTATGCATTTAAATGTATTTTATTACGAAGGGGCCCATTAAGCTTAATTAAGTAAATAAATCCTAGAAAAGTGTGGAAGTGTGTTACAAAACTTCACAACACCTTTGCAAAGGATCAATTAAAGCACATTTTAATCAAATAAAGGGTATAGAATGATGTGAATGTGTACAACACATTATAACACTACTTCAAGATGCCATCAATTCAATTTTAATGTCAATTATAAAATGAAGTAAGGGAAAAAAGCTTCCTTTTTCATTACTAAATTTTTCACCCACTTTAGTGAGAGGATGACCCCATATCAAACTCACACTAAAATTGACATCCAAGACAATTAAGTATGTAGCAATAACAAATATACATAATCATACCCTGTCAAAGGACAAATAAGGAAAAAGAAAGGATCAAGCACAACTGTTCCAACACAATGTGGAATGGGGATATTTATCCATAACATATGTTTCTCACTCAAGGGTAGTGAAACCTTAGTTTGTTGATTAGGTGAGTTGTCTCATCGATGTGGTTTAGTGAGAAATTCATGCTAGTGTGTCAACTTCTCACCGTATAATGAGAAAGTCATGTTAGTGTATTGGCTTCTCAACATACTAACCATACCAAAGTTATCCTACTGATAAATTCAATAAGGTACCACAATGTAAATGCTGAAAGCTTGCACCTCTTCGAAAGTCTTATGGGAAATTCATCAAGTGGGGGACAAATTGTGTTTCACTGAATACCTCTGGGATTTTTATAGGAAGCCAACTCTTCTTTGGGGTTTGGAGATAAGGGGAGAAGGAAATGTAAACATAAAATATAAAAGGTGATGCACCAAAGCTTTTACAACATTTCAAACCCAAATATTTCCTATGAGTGATATAAGTAGACATGAACGCCACAACTCTTCATTGTTGGAAAGAGAATGAACAACAAAGGATAACTTCAAGCATAGTGCAAACTTTCAAATCTTTCCATAGGTAGTGTTCATTAAGGTCCGATCAAACACAAAGATTTCTTATGAGTAATAGAACAATATCTCAAAAATCACATGAACTATTCCTCCTAATACAACATAGCATGACAAAACAACAACCTTTAGAAAAACAAAGAATTCTAATGACATAGTGCAGTTTTCTTAAGCTACTATTCTACCATACAAGCATACAACATGGAAATCCACTACTTAAATTATCCATATTTATCTTGCAAGACACAGTGTTTCATTCAAAATGATAATATAAATAAAGAAAGCTTGAAAAGGCCATACACGCATAGTCACAACAATTTCTCCTTAATAGTTCATGCTTTTAAATATCAAATGAAGTTTGAAATAGAAGTCGGATGAAAATTTGGCAATAGTTTAAACCTTAATAGATATAACATGCCAAAGAAAATTATTTCTACAACTTCTTGCTAAAAATATTTCTAAAAACCCTAAGAAAACTAAAGAAACATTTCTTAACAAAGAAACTGTAACTTGGAATCCAACCCCTTATTGTGTCATCACCCTCTTTATATAGCTGCAGAAAAGGAAACACACCGCCTTAGCATAAAAATTGATCTTGGTATGTGCGGGGATCATGATAGACAAAATGGCAATATGATGGGTATGTGGCTGGTGGCTATTTTTTTTACCCAAAATTGATGAAATGAGGGTTTTTAAGGATATTCTCAGCTTTCCACCAATATAAATTATGCTTTACTTTGAATTTAATAAATAATTATTATTCATTTTCTATTTGAATTACGACTAAAGTCTTGATTGATAGGCTGATTGAAAATCATTTATAGCTTTTAAAAGCGGTATCACATTTTTTGAATCAAAACATGCATCACATTCTATGCTTAATACTATAGGATTAAAAATAAAATTGAATTTCATGATTTTGATGATTAAGGTGAAATTCGGACATATGAGTTTATATTTTTTAAAAATTGTAATAAAATTCATAATTAATTATTTACTTAGAAAAAAATTACAAAAATATGTATCACATTGGGGCATGAGTCCTCTACTTATATCTAAAATATTATAAAATATTATCACATTTATTGGTTAGGGTGGTCGGGGCGGACACCTACTTCTTATTTTTTCCACGAAATTTAGAAGTACCAGCGCATTCAAATTTCAAATTGCACTACTTGAAATGAATTTTTTTAGAACAAAACCCTGGTAGTTTAGAAACTACATTGATTTTCTATAGATTCTATTCTTACATATTTTTGAAATAATATAGATAACTTATTATTCAAATTTTTACGATCCAAGTTGCCTAACTTCGATTTTAGAGATTTTTTGCCACTTAAAGGGCCTTTTTTTCCATGTGATGATCTTGCACATACCCATACTACCAGGTGTCGACAGTTTAATGGCACATGATAAAATCATAGATATTTGGCTAGGTTGCAATGATCTTTGCTCATCAATTCTCAACTGCCGTATTGATGTTTTTTTAGATATTTAGCAAAGATAGAGGCCCATAAATGATCGAATTCTAGAAAAAATAACCTAGAAAAAGGTCAAGTTGACTGATCACATTACCATGAGGCACTGACTAAAAAGATTCATCCCAAAAACCCAAAAAAGGAAAAGGCTAGCTAGCTCCAACAAACTCCCTAAACAAATCACTTCGTAGGAGACACAAACTGCCCACAACAAAGAGGTGATGTGTCATCAAGGCAGAAAATTCTGAGCTCATGAATATAGCTCCAAAGAAAATGTTCGATGATTCAACAAGTGTCCTGAACTATCTCCCGAAAGGAGGACGAAAGATGAAATCCATGCAGCCACCATGTGGTGTATTGTGTATCTTTCTGATAATTCTACTTGAGTGAGGGTGCACCCGAAACTAAAAACATTTATACAAGCCAAAAATGAAAATGACTAAGGAAAAAAATGCTTCACAATTCTGGTGACTCACAAGGGTCTTTGCTTTGCAAAGATATGAACCTAAGCCTTTGGTTGTTCTTGGAGTTTGATAAAAGTGACACACTGAGCCTCCCAATATACATCAGTTGGTAGGACAAGGGTCTGGATCTACTTGTATGCTTGTTTGAGATCGAAAATATCCTTAAAAGAGATGAACCCCCATCTAGAAGAAATCGTGCCCAGGTGATAATAGAGTCAAGAAAGAGGATCAATCTTGCACTCTATATCATCAACCATGGGCATGGTACTTGAACTTGGAAGTTCTACTAAGGTCTGGATCTTATGCTGGATTGCATCATTGACCTGCTCCATTATCAACACATCTTCATTTGGTGAAAGAAATGGGGCCAACCCAAAACTAACCAAGATTCCAAAGTCCTTGATCTCAATGACCTACTTATTGAACACTATCTAGCACTCTTTAGATTTTTTTGCAACCTTGTGATAGTTGATAATCTATTTGGCTTTGATGGAGGTGATCTGTCGATTAGGAATCTTCACTCTTTCCAAGACCTGGTTGGTGGTGATACACAATTTGGAGATGAAACTTTGGGAATCTACCACTTGGGATGAAATTTTTTGCATAAATTGATCTACCATCAGACCGACCTTGGCATTTAGTTCTTGAACATCCATTAGAAATTGTAAGGCAGGTCCCACGACAACAACACCAGCTATGATCTGCTCCCAATGCATAGCTATTAGCTTCAAGATTCATTATAGGGAGGGGCCTAGATCTTCATACAACAGTCAAATCTTGGTCAAATCGAGCCTCTCTAGCCCTTGTGTTTTCTTCCATTTGACTTTTCTCCTGAAGAGCGCTCACCAATTCAAAGCTCAGTCTTCAAACTTCTTGCTTTGAATCTTCTACTTCTACCTGAATCCTCTAAAGGACATCAAAATGTCAGGATCGGGCATCATTTAGCTCTCTTGTTAAAATTTTAATTTTAGTGCGAAGTTGAACCTTTTCATTCCAAGCATCTGCAAGCAACCTAGACGCTTATCCTTGTTGGCCTTGAATTTTCCTTACGTGGGTCACTTCAGCTTTTCTGGCTCAAAATTCAATTTGTATTCTGCTTACTATTTCTTTTATATTTGATAACTCCACCTCATGCTTGTTTAACTTCTTGTCCAACCTCTCATAGTTAGCATACACTATCTTCTATGTGGATTTGGCTAGGACCACTTTATCACATCGGTGAGTTTCGTTCAAGTCTAGGCCTACAACATGAATGTCATAATCCTCCATTTGCATTTTCCCTTCAGGTTTTGTAATGAGTGACTTCATGGTGGTAATAAGTAGAGAGTTTCTCTCTTCATTGAAACAGGCTTCAATCTTCTTTGTAGCATGATTCTCGACATTCTTCAACAATATTTTCTACTTCCCGGCCTTTCGGGCCTGTTTGGTAGCATTGAAATGGCCCTAAAGAGTATGAGGGACATTAATGCTCTGAGCTGCAATGTAAGCACCAAGGGGCAGCCTGAAAAAGGTGATAGTAGGGGAAAATTCGAATGTGTGAGCATGGGGGGACACGAAAGGTAACATGATCATGGAAAAGGGCAGGACGCCAAATTGAGAAGGGGAAAAACTAGTAGGGGTAAACGCATAAATGGGTTGATGGATAGGTGCCTTCCCATAAGTAGATGGTCTGGGATAATGGGAAAAGTGATGGTTTCGGCTGTTGGTTTTTGCCATTCCAATAGGGGCCTTGGAAATGGTGATTAATGACACAACAGTGGATGAAATGGATGCCACTCCTTCGGCGTGTGAGATGGTTTCAATAGATTCATTGAAAATGGTAGGGGGCACATTCAAAATTATTAGTTTAGAGGTCAAGGACAGAGGATTCCTTTTAGTGGGAGGAGGCAAGGGATTTACCAAAGATGCAAAAATAGGAAGAAGAGGGGGAGAAAATCTTATTTGAGCTGTAGTGGATGAAACATTTTGTAGAATGGACTCTACTTTCCCTTCTTGTTGGACCAGCACATCAGGAGCACCCAAACCTTAGATCCCTCTTCATTTTGTATGATCAGGACCATCATGTCCCATTCCTCTGGCTACAATGTCCTCTAAAACTTGACCTTCAATAGCCACTAAGGATCCCCTTGGAGTGTGTCAAGCCCTTTTTTCCTTTACTTTGGGGGCTAGAGATAGATGGAGCTTGTGAAGCTCTCTAACTTGAATCTCCCTAGCTATTGGATTCCTGAGGTCTAGAAAAATATGGTGGAACCCATCCCTCATTGATTTCATGGATCATTTTAGGATTACTTTTGTCAGAATCAACCTCCTTATCATATAAATCCTCAAATTCATTGTCAAGCTAAAAGTTACCAAATGGGGCATCTGGACATCTAATCTCCTGTTAGAACCTCCAGAAGTTTTTCTTTTTCCTTTCTAACCATCCCTTATGCCTCAACTGCGCATTGAGAGATTTTCCCATCGAAAGATTCGTTTAATACTGTGCTTGCGGCTCATAAAAACTCAGCCACTTTGGCCGCTCTTCTGGAATGTGAGCCAGGTCAATGTATATCTTTGTGCTCTCCTAACCCAGGTTCCTCCTCCTTTGGAAGTAATCCCTAAACTCATGTCTTAAACTAAAAGTCCCATTTGGGTTCTAATTCCATTTGTTACAAATGAGGACCAAACCCAAGGCTGCTAGTGAATTTTTGATCTCATCCTCTACCTTCCATTTAGTCAGTATCACCTAACTCTTGGAAATCATAAGGGTAAGATCATAGAGCTTTGTTTTATTCCTCCCGACATGATAAATCCTATCAATGGTGGATACTTGTCGACATGCCTCCAATGCAAAGACCCTGTTAGTAACAAATTTGGGGAGTCAGAAAACTTCCCCAAGAAAACCATGGAATCTGAAAAATATGAAATCTTCACCCAAGAAATAATCCAATGGGATAGGTGGATCCTCTATCCATTCTATAACCTCTTGAGAGAAATGGCCAATGGGGCGAGGCAACAAATCCTAGAATACCAGCCTTAGAAAATTGTCTACAAACTGATAATAGTCTCCTGTCCTTGAAAGCATAGGGGTCCATACAAAAATTGGATGGATACATCCCCTTTCATCTATCCTAGAAATCAGTACATTCCTCCCCAACTACTCAAAATTTTGATGCAAAAGCAATTGAAGCAGAACAAAAGAATACCTGAATTTAGACTTAGTATGGTTGTTCTTCAACTACTCTTTTATGTTCCCAGCTTTTGTCTTAGCAAAATCATAGTACCTCAGAATTTTTTCTCTTTTGAGTGTATGGCCTAGGGAAAATTGGAAAGGGTTTACCTCTTCATCATCATCAAATCCAAAAATCTAGGCCAACATTGAGAACATATACTGTGTGTCCTTGAAATTTTGCGCAAAAGAGGCCAACGAATTTTTCCTCTCTGCAACCTTTCCTTTGTCTCATATTTTTAGAAATTTGTTTTCCTAAACATGTCTTCTCCTAGGGAATCCATTTGCTCTTCATCGAAAAGCTCAAAACCCCAACTCATAGGGATACACAGCATATCCTATGTGGCTTTAGCAGAAATGGTAATCTTGATCCCATCGCTCTCAATGGCCTCTACATTTTTGTTAAACCTCTTTGCACATGCCTCAAGAAATTCTGGGCACAGATGTACCATTGTTCAGAAGCCAAAACACAAAACCCTCTAACGGTTCATGCTCTAGCATCCTCTAAAACATACCTTCCCTAAGATTTTTAGGGTTGGGTGACAACTGAGGGTTGAAAACATTATCAGTGATGTATTTCATTGCCTCTATTTGAATGTGTTTATCAGGTTGGACTTTTCTGCAATGCTCAAATGGTCATTCTTCTACTACTGGGGCATTGGAAAATGAGCAACGCCCAAAAACATCAGCATAACCAGGTCTTCTATTTGAAACTACAACTTTCCTATCAAAGGTAGGTGCTTTCGCCATGACTGTATGAGAAAGTTGCAAAGAGCTTCTCAAGTGATAACAACCACTTTCCTTTTGCTTCTTTAGAAAAATCTACTTTTGAGTGCAATTAATTCTCCAAATCATGCATGTAGTTGAGAGTACGTTTTTATCATTGGTCCATTAAATGTTACCACCAAGGTAATAAGTGTGAACATGAAATATGTATCCCTCAGGAATGCTGAGAACAACATGAGAATAGAATTAGTACATTCTTCTCACCACCTCTTTTACAAATAAATTTATTGCATTGAAAAATGTACTTTTTTTCATACAAAATGTACTAAGGTGATACAAGGTACTCTTGAAAAGACATGCCCATTAATTTTTCATAGTCTTAGCATGTTAATCCACATCTTTTCTTATTAGTAAGCTAGATGGCGCTAATGATGGTGAAGGACACATGTCAACAATCAGTGTATGAGAGCATTTACTCTCAACGCCCAAATTTTTTTCTCAGAGCATTCCATCTGATCCTCCATATGATTTATCTCCCTTAGTCCATTCCACCTCAAAAATTTTTGTTGTTGTCTAGCCAGAAATATACATTATGTTGGTTGAGTTTATCGGCTCACCTTTTCTATATATAACTACACCACCTTTTGCTACATTCATTTGAACATATAGTCTCTTAAGTTATCCGGCCTTCCGCTTATTCTTGTTCCACCATAATTCATTACTTTATTAGAATGTCTATTGGCTTAGGCACTCCCATTCAGCTCCTTCCATGAAGACTACAAAATTGCTTCATGGGGGAGGTCACTAGTGACTGAATCAAGTGACTAGTGAAGAAATGTGACCCCCTGGTCATGGTGGCATTCAAGTGGGTGGTCAGCGTAGACTATATTACTAATGAGAACTAGCTTCAAAGAAATTGCAATGTGCTTTCCCGTTTTGTGGCCTCACTGCTGGACTTGAATGTGTCCAAGCCCATGATAATTGAACTGTGTTAGAAAATGTTCAACACTTCACTGATGGAAGGGCTTGGTGAGATAGTGCGAGTGGCCATCCTCGGAATTGGTATTTCGAGCACTATGGACCTCTATAGGAACATGGACTTTGGAATAAATGTACCCTGGTTACCCTTCCTCATTGATTTCTGCACCATGGACATTGAGACGCACTACTTCTCCTCTTAGCCAATGGCCACTTTTTTGCTGTGGGAGTACAACATGGAGTGGGTTCCAAGAATTACCTGAAGGAAGCACTTCAACTTCTTGGTGAAAATTTGTGGTGAGTAGACCCTAGGTTTGTACTATGTGGCCCACGTGTGTTGTGTGTTCAGCCCCTATTTGCAACCCATTAGATGAAAAGAAGAAGAAGAGAAAAGGAGAAGAAGAAAAACCTTATAATGATCCCTTTTTGTTTCATCATCCATGGCTGGACCCTTAGCTTTACTTTTTTTTGCTTATGGCCTCCATTTTGCTTCTTCTACTCGCCACTTCTTTTAGGTTTCGCTTGAGAGAGCTTCATGTTCAATTCTAAGCCTTAGGCCATGCATTATATTGTAAATTTCCAATAAATATATTATAATACAACCTTTTGTTTCTTTAGTGTTCTTCTTGGGTTGTTTTATTCTCAAAATTTTGAAATATTTACAATTTTTTTTTTACATATGGTACATAACTGTTAAAAATTTCTAAAGAACTGTGCATTTTAATGGAAACTATTTAGATAAATACCATTCACCAATATATCCAAAGAATTTGCTTCCTTATCTTGAATCCTGTATGCATTCTTTTCTTTGCATGTGTTGATTTGGAAAGGCCCTTTCCATAGTGCTTCAAATTTCGTGTGTTGCCCTGGTTCTGTAGTACGTTCATCATACTTTAGCACTAAGCTCCCTTCTTTGAATTCTAGGTTAGAAATCCTTTTGTCAAACCATCTCTTGACTGTTTGCTAGTGATTGATCATGGCTCCATTAGCCTTTTCTCTGTCTTCTTGAAGTTTGGGGAGTTCTTCGAACCATACTTCCATTCCACCATTTTCTTCAATTTCCAGGGATTTTAGTAGTTGTAGAGCAAGAATTTCCATGGAAATGGGTATCACTACCTCTTTCCCATATACCGAATTGTAAGGGGAGGTCTTCAGAATTTGCTTGGGGGTAATTCTGTCCGCCCATAGAGTGGCTCATAGATGTTTATACCAATCCTTCTGTTGTTCTGACCCAATACACTTGGCTAACCTAATTAGGTTTTTGTTGGATGCTTTCTCGAACTCATTCCCTTGTGAAAAATAATTTGATGAAGCCTCAAGGAAAATCCCTTATCTGATAGAAAAATTTGACACTCTTGATTCCATAAAAACTCAGGCATTGTGTCAAATATGACAATCTCAGGTAGGCCAAGCCTAGCCACCAACTCTTCAAGAAAATTGAAAATTTTCCCTTATGTGATGTATCTCTGCATATTGGTCTCAAAGTCTTTCAGGGTCTTCAAATGGAATACAATAGGATTCTCTTCATTATCTTCCTCATATTTCTGAGTGAGCATGGAATCTATATTAAGTCATTCATTAAACCCGTAGAGTAGAAATCCTTTCAAAAAATTTGGGCTAACAAGTGTTGGGGTTTCAAAGAGGGCCATCTTTAGTTGCTAGAAAGTTGTTGTGTCCTCGTAAGTCCATTTGAAAGGTAGGTTCTTCTTAAGCATTAGGGTGATTGGTCATGCAATGCTCATGGAATTTGATATGAATCTACTAACAAAATCAATCTTTCTTAGGAAAGATCACAACCCCCTTATCATTTACCCCCTTTCAGGATCTATTGCTATTCCCTCCTTCGATACTACAAAGCCAAGAAGCTTTCTTTGAGGCACTCTGAAGACATAATTTTCCATATTGAAAGAAATCCCAAATCATTGGTATTTCTAGAAAACCCTTTTTAGGTTATCAAAATGATCATCTTTTGATCTAGAAAAGACTGTTAAGTTAGCCAGATTTATGAAGATAACCTAGGTGATCAATTCTTCTAAAAAAATGTTCATCATCCATTGAAAAGTTACACCAACATCAAAGAGTTCAAATGATGTTTCTGAATATGAAAACGTTCCCCACTTAGTGGTAAAATTCATCTCACATTGGTCAGATTCCTTCACACAGACTTGATTGCATCTTGAGGAACCTTCTATCAAGGAGATCATCCTTGATCTGGTTGTACAGTCTGCAAAATTTTCTCCATCAGTGGTGAGGGGTTATGGTCCTTTAGTGAAGTCTTTTTTAAGTCTTGAAAATTGACACAAAGTCAAATACCACCATTCCTTTTCCAAACTGGGACCAGATTCGACATCTAGGTGGAATGTTTGATAGGGCATATGATCTTTGATTCAACTTGTTTGGTGAGATCTAGCATCATTAGGGCTTCAACCTTAGGGTTGACTAACCTTTGTTTCTATCAGACATGCTTGGATCCTTCCGCCAAGTCAATTGTATGTCAAATTATGCCTGGGTCAACCCCTCTAAGATCATACATGAAGCATAGATCCTTCAGCCTTCTTTTGTCCTCATGAGGGACTTCCCTTTCGACTCTCATTTTTTTGTTTCCTCTAACTTTGGGATGTTCACAATCCCTTGAATCTACAAAAAATATTTGCTTTCCATTCCTTGAGTCTTCGGGGAGATCCATCCCTGGTGGTGTATAGTTTGAAGCTATCCCTAAATTCTGTATGGAAGAAAAAAATTGAATTTCGTCACCCAAAACCTGCCAATTTTGTAAATTGTTGGGAATCAAGGGTTGGCCAATGATTTGCACTACACTCTATTTCGTCGGATCAAAAACTGGTTCAAATTGTGGACTGACAGGAACCATTCGATCAACAATACTATTTTGTGATCGGGGAATCACTTGTATGTTGAAAGCTTCAAGACTCTTGATGAGATCCCATACTCTATGTGTGTAAGATCTCATCCTTGTATTCTTTGTAGTCACTTTTCCATGGACCTGGCTTACCACTATTTTTGAATCTCTGAAAGATTGTATACTCCTTACACCTATCTGCTCTGCTAGAATCAACCCGTGAACCAAAGCTTCATATTTGACATCATCATTGGAGCATGAGAACTGAAAATGATAGGCCCTGGGGGTCTCTGACCCTATTGGAGACACTAATTAGACAACCACTTCAAAACCAGCTTTGCATTTGGCACCATCAAAACATAAGGTCCATAAATGATTATCATCAGGGTCATCAGATTCATCCCAATCCTTCATTTTGGGAAAGAATTGATCACCATCAAAAACTACATAGGTGCCTAGTCTTGTCGCATGGAAGTTTCCAAATGGATTAGAATCAATGACTTGGTTGAGCAACACTTCTTCCTCAGATGTTCGTTTGCTTATATCTTCCTCGTCTTCTAACATTTCCACACAATATCTCTCTTGCTGAGAGATAGAGGTATGCACATCCCTAAAGCATAGTTTTGCATCATTCGCGATATGTTTGGGATGCAAGGATTCAGAAAAGATCTTCATCTTCACCTTGTGCTTGGTTCTGAATATCAGGTGGGACTAGTCAAGTGCCAAGTATCTACCAAGCTTGGCAATGAAATCTCTTGATAGACACATTTTGAAGACCAGTGGAATGTCTATCACTACTACTTTTTGCATGACTATTTGGCTTGGGAAAGAGAAAAGGGTTAGAGAAAATTCCTTTATTTGAGAAACGGTTAGAACCTTCTTCCCATCAAGTTACATGATTCCTCTTTTAAGGGGTTCATTCTTTAGCTTTAAAGAATCCACCACTTGTTTTGGCATAACCATGGTGGTAGCCCTTGAATCAATCATATTATTATGCAACATTTTGTCTCCTACTATAAGTGTTAAAAATAAAGGTGTGGGCTTTATTCTGCTTACCTCTTTATTTTGTGTTTCCTGCATCATTTGCATAAGTTGTTGCTTTTGGAGCCTAAGGGGGAGGCACAGATCTATTGTCTTTGCTTTGATTGCATGGCTGATTTGCATTTGCCTATGGGCTTTGTTCTTCTTCTTTTAATGCTTCTTGAAGTAGAATTTTTTGTTTAGGAATTGATATGGCATCCCTCAATGATACATTGGTAGGTGCTTTCTTCAATTGCTCCACCAGTTTAAGCATCCTAACTTTTTAGGCCTTGGGATTAAACAGTGGTATTTCTCTTATTTTTAGAAGAAAATGTTCTGATGTGGTTGGGCTAAGTGTTTTTCTCATCTCTTTCTCCACCAATGGTGTGTTATATGGTTGCAGAAAAGGCTAGATGATAGGTGATGAAGCCTACTTTTCCTGTGGGAAAAGGTGACACGGATGTGGACGTGGAAAAGCTTGTTGTACATACTATCTCATAAGCCTTCTCTTTGATCTTGTGTTGTAATCCAACTGCCCTTGTGGAACACCAATTGTGAGAGTTTCATTTGTGAACATAGCCTCTTCCTCCTCTAGCCATGAGAACAGAGGTTGGTCGAGTGCAATGTCTAGCTTTTGCTCCAAGGACATCCCTTGCATTTATGCTCTAAAATGATTTTTTTCCATTTTGGATGATTTGTACTCATCCTCATTCAGGAGCATGCCCTTGCTTCTTTGTTTCACAACCTTCTGCTGCATATTCCCCCTTGGGAAATTTTAGGGCATATGGCTATTGCTGCACAGGAAGTACCAAACATTTTCATCTTCTGCCAAATTACTCTAGCTAGGGGCTAACTCTTTACTCAATCTATCCTTGACTATTTACAATGGCATGGTGGTAGGAACTATCTAATTTGTTGACAATGTCTATTGACCCCCTCCTCTTGAGGGTCCTTGATATGGATTCTATTGATAAGACGACTTCCCTCTACCATAGGCTTGTGTGGTCTCCATTGGAGGCATCGCTTGCTGTCATTTAATAATGACCAACTCACTAGTTAAATTCCACATGAGATCCTTTATCTTGATGATATCTTCCTCCATTGAGGAAAATCCTAAAGCACTTGCTTGAGCAATGGGATGCACATACATCGACTGCAGGGAGACCAACGTTAATTGTGCCATGGGAGTGCTCAGAGTGGCTTCTTCTTGATGACCATCAAAGATTTCGGAAAACACTAGTATTAGTGGCTGAGGCGAAATATTTCCAGCATCGATTAGATTACTCTTTGCACACACCACCACCTCATATGCATCGGGTAAGACATTCCCTCCCATGGAGGTTATCATGACTGTGATATCTAGGTTGTAGGCCTTCAGATAGAACATGAATTCCATGGCGGTTTGAGGTCAAGTAGTCATTGGGATCTTTTTCCAGGTCTTATGGAATCTGGTGTTGAAGTCACTCATGGCCTCATGTGGAGCCCTCTTGATGGTAATTAATTTTTTCAGCAATGAGGAGTAGTCTCCTTTCTCTGAGAAGTGTTCGAACAGGTGCTCTCCAAGCTGGTCCCAAGAGACGATAGAACTCGAAGCCAAATATTGATACCAATCTTGGGCTTTTCCTTTGAAAGAGGTGGCTAACAGCCTCAAAGCAATATTCTCCTTTGATATGTCACATACCCTACATGCCTCCACTAAATATTGAAGGTGTTCGAAATGGGTTTTGAAGTCTTCTTTGGAGAGTCTTGGAATGGCCTTGAGGGTGTTAGCGGGTGTGGTGGGTCATACATCTAGGGTATGGGTGGTTTTAGTGGACTACCACTATCCCATGTTACAAAATTTCTAGGAGTAGGAGGAGGTATGTGATCCATAGAGAAAAGGTTCCTATGAATCGAATATATAGGTAATTTTATTTGGAAGTTTAAGCCTCTAGGTGGAGTAGATAAAGCTCTAGGTATTGGGCTCTTACTTCTTACACTATTGCTACTTATAGGTGATACAAAACTTGAAAGTATTCTCCTTCTAGGTACTAAGGTAGGTAACTGAAAGTACTAGAAGTGGCCTCTTGAAGATGCTCTTGTTTGGACTCTAGTCATGAAACTTGCAATTTCTTTCCTTAGCCTGATTCAAGAAATATTTTTGACTTCTAATCAAGCATTTGGAAAAATTATTGTCCCACTAGGCATCCCAAAAAAAGAACTATTGATCATCAAAGCTTGCGCCTCTCTGATAGTCTTATGGGAAATTTAGTGAGTGGGGGACAAATTGCATCTCACTGAATACCTCCAGGATTTTTATAGAAAGTTGGCTCTTCTTTGGGGTTTGGAGATAAGGGGAGAAGGAAATGTAAACATAAAACATAAAAGGCGATGTGCCAAAGCTTTTACAACATTTCAAACCAAATTATTCACGTGAGTGATATAATAGACCTGAGAATGCCACAACCTTCATTGCTAGAAGAGAATGAACAACACTAGCTTCAAGCATAGCATAGACATTCAAATCTTTACTGTGAAGCGGTGTTCATTAAGATCCGATCAAACATAAAGATTTCTTATGTGTAACATAATTATATCTTGGAAATTACATAAACTCTTTCTCCTAGTACAACATAGTACAACAAAACAACAAATTTCAAAAAAACATAGAAGTCCAATGAGATAGTCCAGTTTTCTTAAGCTACTACTTTACCATACGAGAATAAAGCATGGAAATCCACTACTTAAACTATCCAGATTTAGCTTGCAAGACACAATGTTTCATTCAAA
>VDFB02281492.1:205461002-205474271 GCA_007258455.2 Sequoia sempervirens
TCATTCATCATGTTCTTGTTCTTATCCCAGACTTGAGGCTTGTGGCTTGAACTAGTTGATGGGAGGTTGTCTTTGTATGCTTAGGTATTTCCTATGAGATTAGATCATGCTCAATGTTGAGGGATTTGGGGAAAAGTTCATTATAGGTGGTAATGCACTACATTTTCAAGTGGAAGGATAGATCTAGATCAAAATTCGCTATGATAATCCCCACTTTTTGTTCATTGTGAATGGGCCACTTGCTTTTATTTTTCTCTTTTCCTCCATTGTTGTAAGAAATTGGTAAAGGATTATCCTTTGTTTTTCTTGAGAGTATATAACTCTTCTAAGGTCATGTCCATATCAAGGTTAAACAAGAAGTGATCTATGAATTTATCGGTGATTTCTTGGAAGGTTTTAATACTTTGAGGCAACTAAGAAATGAAATTGATAGCTGGGCTCGTCAAGCTTTGTGGAAAGAGGCACATCAAGTAGGAATCATTGTAAGTGACTACCATACATATTACATTGAATTCTTTGACATGATCCATAGGACTTCCTCCCTACGTATTTATCAAATTTTGGGACCTAAAAGATGGGAGGGAAAGGTACCATTGTAATGTTGTAATCGAATGGATATGGACATAGGTTTTATTTTGTATGGGGATTCTTTGTATTTTCCATTTGGATGTCTTGCATTTGTTGCATTAACACCTTGAGTTCCAATACTAAATCATATTGTGGGTTTACAGGGAGAACATATGTTGCATATGGTGGGATGGCAGATGGATTGTAAGTGGGATTTTGATATGATGGGGTGTTGTATGGTGTATATGGTGATGTAGGATATTTTGAAGGTGATGGTGATGGGGGTGTGTATGCTCCTAATGTGTTTATATTAGTGATTTTATGTTGAGGGTTATAGTATAAACCCTATTGTTGTTGTTGTTTGGCATACTGTTGGGCTAGCAAGGATTTATATTGGTCTTGTTTCTATTTTTGACCACTAGGGCTACTTGTTGCACTTGCTATTTTTTTTGCACTTCTAAGGATGATTTGTGTTGTTATTGGGCTACAAGGGCTTATTGTTGGGAATGTTGTTTTTTTTTTGCTACTAGGGCTTGTTGTTGTTGTTATTGTTATTGGGCTAATAAGGCTGCTTACTAGGCTTGTTGTTGTTTTTGTTGTACTAGGGCTGTTTGTTAGGATTTCTAATGTTGTTGTGCTATAGGGGCTTCTTATTGTAGTTTTTGTGCTGCTAGGGCTGCTTTCTAGGCTATCTATTATTTCACAAATTTTTTTATAAGTGTATTGTGCTTGTTGCAAGCCTAGAGCATTTGCTTGTAATGTAGGAGTGGTTGGTTGTTGGGATATATGCAATGATTTTTGGGTGTTTATAGTTTGAGTGGATTGTGGGTTGTTGATGAGAGGTTGGGGTTTTCCTCAGTCTAACATTCCTTGTAAAATGGTGGATTGGGATGGAGGAATGTAATTTTGAGGTATCATTTGATTTTGCATGATGTGGGGGACCAAGGGAAAAGGTGATGATAGTTACATTTTGTATTGTGATGGAAATGGCACAGTTAGACCTGGAATTAATTATTGATTGAAATGGTTTTCTTAACCAATGAGTAGAGGGTTCACTTGTTTTGTTTGGGGTGGGATCAAGGTATTTCCTTGGTTGATGGGGTTTGTAACCAAGGTGATATTTTGATTTGGGTTGATGATGGATGTGATGGATGGACCAATGGGGTGGTTCGATAAAGATTAACCTATTTGCATTAAGGTTTGATTTTACGTAAGGGTGTTGAAATGCCCTAGTTGATCCATTTGTGACACTTGGTCCATGCTACCTTGTGTGATTTTGGGTAAACTTGTGATACTTGTGGGGATGGACAAAGATGGTTGCTCTTGAAATATCAAGGTCACTATGGATTGATGGAGTGTGAGTAGTTTATGTGGATATAGGGGGTGCTCTCTAATGGTATGCATTGGACTATTGTTGTTATTGATGTTAAAAGGGTGAACAAGCTACAGATTCATGATGGGTTTTTTGAGAGGATTTCATAGAGGTTTTGTAAAAGCCTAGAAGATGTAAAACATGTCAAAAAATGAATTTTGTTCTCTCTCAGGTGATATTAGCATTTACACCCTAATGTGTTTGTAGTCATGGAGTCCTCAAGATGTTCCAATTCATCATTGATCATCTATCTCAAGTTACTAGTCGCTTAAGTCACAACTTAATCCCATTATGTCATTTGGTAATCATTCCCTCCACCTAGCACTCAAGCTTGTATACCCTCTCTGGGTCTGCGGGATACTATTGGATTGAAAAGAGTCAATTAGGAGTTTCTCTGATGGCCCGATGGTGACTTTATCGGTGTGACCTTGTGTGATCGATGAGAAAATGGTTGGTGTCTCTCTGACAGCTCAATATCTATATGTTAGCATGTCACAAATTTTCATAACTTAGTAACCTCTGACATGAGTTTCAAAATTTCTAACGTATAGTGACTTAGCGATCGTGTGATAAGGAGGAAGGAAAAACTCCATGTGGGACCCAGGGATAATGATGTTGCTGATAGTGATGATGTTGCTAGCATGTGGCATTGTGAGATAAGATGAGCCATAATCCCCATCCTTGTTGTGAATTACAAAGCATTGACATGGATGATGATGGTGTAGACACGAGGATGACAAGTGAAGTGTGGGCCCAAGGTGGAGTATGGAAGCCTTATTGACATGAGTGAACATCATCGATAGGACATGCTTAAGGTTGTCCTAAAATATAGCGATGACCTTCCTATCAGATGGTCAAATTGACATTGCCAAGACCTTCAAGAAGGTATCTCCAATAGAATGATAGAAGAATGAATGTTGATTATTGGAATGACCATGTTAACACTTAATACATATTAGTGTGGCATAGCCACATCTATAAGACTTGGGATGGCATCGACCTCATAGAATGAAGAAGTGCTAAGTGGCACCAAATTGTGATGATGCTTAACACATGGCAATGAATTAGTGCTCAATATGTCATTTCCAATTGGTGTTGCGAATGACATGGTGATTACATGGATGAAATGTAGGTTGTCGGCCCGATCAGATAACATGGAAAGCATATCAGTGTGACCTTCTTGTATTAGTGGGAGTCAAGATGATGTCCCAACAATAGAACAATATGATAAGATCGACGATGAAGACTTAAATTTGTAATAGTGAACCATGATCATAGGATCATGGAATGAAGGTGTAGATTGATGGCCAAAGTTCAAATGTAGAGATCTGAAATGGATAACTCTACATGAACAAGCGTTTGTGTTTGGAAATTGAAAATGAATTGAATTAGGTCACTCAATTTCCCCAGTGAGCATTAATGAGGGTGATCTTATCCTTTGAGTGGTATATTATTATGTTATAACAATTGGTATTAGAGCCCTAGGTTCCCTAGGAGAAGCTTAACCAACTCGGGTAAATCTTGGTTAGGTGAACATAATGGAATTTCAGGAAGGCTCAAACAAGCCACCTAGGTTTGATGGAACAAACTATGCAAAATGGAGCTCATTAATGGAAGGATACTTAGTTTATCTTCGAATTGAATTATGGGCATATGTTGAGACCCAATATACTATTCTTGCTACTATTCCTACTAATCCTGCAACAATGAAGATTCATGAGGAAAATAAGAGAGATTGATTTATTATTATGAACAACTTGTCTAACTATGTGCATAGAAAAGTTATGCATTGTTAAACTACTTATGATGTATGGGAAAAATTGAAGAAAATCTATGAAGGTGACACTAAAGTGATGTTAGCAAAGTTACAAGTGTTGAGAACAAAATTAGAAGGCTTGATGATGTCCGAGAAGAAGAGAAGGTTGATAAATATCTTTAGAAAATTGATGATGTGGTAAAATCCATTAAAGGATATGGTTTATATCTTAAAGAATATTTTGTGTTGAAAGTTATCAGGTCCATGACAACTAAATATGATGCCAAGATTTCTGCTATAGAAGAAGGAAGAGAAATTGATAAACTTACTCTTGATGAGGTGCATGCCATAATTATTGCATATGAGATGAGAATGCCAAGTGTTGAATCATATAGGAGAAAAGTTACATTTAAGGTTGTCAAGAAAGAAAAATATGAAGATGATAAGAAAGAAAAAACTGCTATCATTACATCTGATTATGAAGAAACTGATAAGGAAGAAGAAAAATTCCTAAGAAGGCTAAGAAGAGGATCCGACAAGTATACAGGTAAGATCACTTTTAAGTGTTTTAAATGTGGTAGAATAGGTCATATTGCTTCAAAGTGTCCATATGGTAAATAAGATAGTTCTAAGAAATAATTTTATAGTAGAAAGAAGAAAGAGTTCTACCCTAAAAGAAATAACCTTGGAAAGAAGAAGAGTTTGTACATCAATAAAGAAAGTGATGTGTCTAATGCCAGTGATTTTTTAGAAGAGGATCAAGGCCATGTCCTTGTAATGAGATATGATAGAATACAATTTATATTCATGGCTAAAGAAATAGGATCCGAGAGAATCGGTGGAATCCATATGAAGAGGAGAAGCTGGATGCCGAAGGAGAATTAGTGCCGAAGATCTTAATAAATGGGCATCGTGAAGGTAAAATGTGTCAGGTCTTTCAAAGTAGTCAATAAAGGTGGTGTGAGACAAGATCATGTAGAAAGGAGCTTAAAAATTTTGAGGATATTATGAAATCTAAATTGCAAACTAAGATGGATAGATGGTCGAAACTTGAGGAAGAAATAGTTTCCTTAAGGAAAGATTTGGAGAAGGCCAATGATCAAATCACAGATGAACTAAAATTGATAAGTACACAAAATCTTGCAAATAAGGAGAAATCTAGTTTAGATTTTGAAAAATGGAAGATTTCATTTATGGATGTCTCTGCAACATTTTATGAAAGATTTAGAGTAGGATAAAATGGGTCAGTGAAAGAAAGATCCTACAAAAAAGCCAGGAAACCAAAGATGAAAAAACTTATGATAAGGAAAAATCAGTCAAAGGTGGGAGGAGGACAAATTGGGCAGAAGTTCCTAATCCAGCAGCGAGAAAGGGGAGATGAAACAAAAAAAACCTTCAATGATGGATTCACAGAGTACACTATCAAGATTGGCTGAACAAGGAATATCACCTCATCCAGTTGGAAACTAAATGAACAAATTACTCATGTTATTTCAGTATTTATATACTTACAATTTTTTGATTATGGTCTAGAGAATGTAGAATCATTCCAAGGAAAAATAAAAAATTTGGAAGAAAAAAATATTTTCTCCCTTGGTTGATATGAATATAATTTGTTATAGTTGCAAAAACTCCGGTCATATAGCTAGAAACTATAGAGCAATATTTACAGGACCAAGTGTGAAATATGAGAAGAAGAAATCCTCACCTGCTAATAAATAGAAAGGAAATAAGAATTCTGAGATAGAAGAAAAGAAAAATGAGAAGAAGCCCAAGAAGATTTGAAAGGAGAAAGATCAGGGCTCTTGTGCCACTCAGTCTATGATTACCCAAATGTATTTACATGCAAAAGAAAAAGATCCATAGAATATTGATAGTGGCTGCTCAAAGCACATGACTGGGGATGAAAATAAATTAATTAAGCTTGAAATAAAAAAGGAGGTTCAATAAGTCTAGGTGATAATAGTATTGTCAAAATTCATGGTAAAGGAATTCCAAGAATAGATGGAAAGAACAAAACTAAAGATGTGCTCTATGTGGAAGGTCTAAAAAAAATATTCTTAGTGTTAGCCAGATGTGTGACAATGGATACAAAGTTTTATTTGATTCTGAAGGCTGCAAGATAAGATTGAATGGTAAAACAATTGCTCAAGGGATAAGGACTGATAGTAATCTCTACTATCTATGTGAAGTGGAAGGCCAAACATGTCTAATTAGTCAAGCAAATGAAATTTGGTTCTGGCATAGAAGACTAGGACATGTAAATTTTGACAACATGGTAAAAATAAGTTCAAAAGGCCTAGTTAGAAATATTCCTAAGATTGCAAAGCTTGATAACATCATTTGTCAAGGCTGTTAGCAAGGAAAGAAAACAAAGTTTAAATTTTCCACAAAGGATTACTCTACTACAAATCCTTAGAAATAATCCATATTGATCTATGTGGTTCAATGACGACAATAGCATTTCAAGGATAAATATATTTCATGTTGTTGATTGATGACTATACTAGAATGGCATATGTCACATTTTTAGGGAGAAGGTTGTGGAATTTTAAGCATTTAAAAGTTATAAGAAGATTGTAGAAAATGATACTGGGAGAAGAATCAAGTGTCTCAGGTCATATAGAGGTGGAGAATTCATGTCACAAGAGAATTCATGGAATATTGTGAAGATCATGGAATCAAGTGCCAATATTCATCCCCAAGAACACCACAAAAAAATGGTGTGGTAGAGAAAATAAACAAAATTGTGAAGGAGATGGCCAGAGCTCTTTTGTATGAGGAAAACTTGGAAGATTAATTTTGGAAAGAAGTAGTACAAACTACTATATAAATTCACAATAGAACACTTATAAGATCTAATCATGGTAGAACACCATATGAATTATGGTTTGGTAGGCCTGCATGAGTCATGCATTTACAAGTATTTGGTAGTAAGTGCTATATTAAAAGAGAAGATGAAGACTTGGGAAGCTTTGAGTCTAGATATGATGAGGGGATATTCTTGGGGTATTCTAGCCAAAGTAAAGCTTATAAGTGTTACAATAAGAGATTGCATAGAATTGTAGAGAGTGTACATATCAAGATTGATGAAAGTGCAAATCAGGGTCAAGCTAACAAAAACAATCTTGAAAGTGAGTCAAATGAGGGTGACATAGGTGCACAAGTTGAAGAAGAACAAGAAGAAGAGAATAAGCAAGAGGGTGAATGTGCTCCTACAAAATATGTGCAAAAATATCATCCTACAAATCAGATAATTGGTGACAAGAATGCATGAGTGCATACTAGAAGGACACTTGCAAATGAAAAGGAACAAGTAAACTTTTCTCTGTTTTCTTAGATTGAACCAAAAGGTTTTGATGAATCTTGTAAGGATGAAAGTTGGTTAAAAGCAATGGAAGAGGAACTTAATCATATTGAAAAGAATGAAACTTGGGAATTGATACCTAGAACATTGAGCAAGAATGTAATAGGCACAAAATCGGTATTCAAAAACAAGTTGAATGAAGATGGATTTGTGGTAAAAAGCAAAGAAAGATTCGTGTTCAAAAGATATGCACAAGTAGAAGGGATTTCTTTTGAAGAAACTTTTTCTCTAGTTGCATAATTAGAGGATATTAGAATGTTTCTTGCATTTTTTGTGTATAAAGGTTCTAAAGTATGTAAAATTGATGTCAAATCTGCATTTTTAAATGGAAACCTTGAAGAGGAAGTATATATTGATCAGCTATAAGGAGTTTAGCTATCATAGTTCAATGATGATTATGTCTACAAATTGAGGAAATAATTGTGTGGTTTGAAGAAAGTACCAAGGGCTTCGTATTCAAGATTAGATCAATATATATATAACAACAAGGATTCAAAAATGGTTGTTTTGATAGCAATCTCTATCTCAAATATGAGGGTAAGCAAATGTCATTGTTGTAGTTTATGTAGATGATATTATGTTTGGTGCTACTAGTGATGTAATGTGCAAAATATTTTCTACAAACATGGAAGATGAGTTTAAAATATACATGTTAGGAGAACTCATTTTTTTTCTTCCAGTTTACAAATTACAAAAAATGATAAAGGTTTTTTTATATCACAAATTAAGTATGCAAAAGAAATGCTTAAAAAATTTGGCATGGGGTATGTGCAGGATCATGATGGGCCAAAAAGTGGCAATATGATGGGTATGTGGCTAACAACTATTTTTTAACACAAAATTGAAGAAATGAAAAGGGTTTTTAAAGGAGATTCTCAGATTTCCACGAATATAAATTTTGCTTTACTTTGAATTTAATAAGTAATTATTATTCATTTCTATTCAAATTCGACTAAAGTCCTTATTAGTAGGTTCATTGAAAATATCTATAGCTTTCAAACAATATCACATTTTTGAATCCAAAACATCAAGTCACATTCTATGCTTAGCATACCTCACGATTAAAAAAAATTGAATTTCAAGTTTGATAAGTTGAGGTGGTCCAGACCTTAAGTTTATATTTTTTAAAAATTTGTAATAAAAAAAAATCATAATTAATTATTTACTTGGAAAAGAATTACAAAACAATATGCATCACATTGGGGCATGAGTCCTCCTCACCATATCTGACACTTATAGAATATTATCATTTTATTGTGGTTAGGGTGGTCAGGAGAAGACACCTGCTTATTTTCAGCCAGAGATTTAAGTACCACGCATTGAAATTTCAAATTTAGACCAAATAGATGTTTTTCTTTCTTAGAAGGCCTATTAGTTTAAAACTACATTCAATTTATACAAATTCTATTTTTACATATTTTGAAATAATATGAATGTAACTTATTCAATTTTTATGTCCAGTTTCCCTAACTCTAATTTTTCTGAATTTTGCCACTTAGGGCCTTATTTTTCCATGATGATCTTTACATACCCATGAATTATTGTAAACTAGTTAGGCCTCCCATGGTTACTAGCTACAAGTTGAGTAAATCAAATGCATCACCTGATGCATATTAGACTTTTTATAGATCAATGATTGGAAGTCTACTATATCTAACTATATCAAGGCCTAATATAATGCAAATAGTTTGTATGGTAGCTAGGTTTTAGGCAAAACCAAAGGAATCACATGTCAATGCAGTAAAGAGAATCTTTAGATATATGAAAAGTACTATTGACTATGGTTTATGGTATCCAAAATGCAAAGATTTCACAATAACAACATATAAAAATGCAGATTGGGTAGGTAGTGTGGATGAGAGAAAGAGTACCAATGGAGGAACATTCTTCCTGGGGAACAAATTTGTTTCCTAGATGAGCAAAAAGAAAGATTCTATTACTCTTTCTACTGTAGAAGAAAAATATATTACAACAATTGCATGTTGCACTCAAGTCTTATGGATGGAGTAGACATTAAAGGACATCAAGGTAGAGTACAATGAGCCCATTTCTATTCTTTGTGGCAATTCAAGTTCCATTAATCTCTCAAAGAATCCAATGATTCACTCTAGAACAAAGCATATATCAATCAAGTATCACTTCATCACAGAAAAGGTTGCAGATAAGGAAGTTAGCATGGAGTATGTTCCCACCAAGGAACAAGTGGCTAATATATTTACAAAACCCCTTCCTATAGAGTAGTTTGAATACCTGAGGTAGAAGCTAGGAGTAGTTTCTCCCACCTCATCTCACTAAACTCTAGTGATAGGGCATGTATCTATAAGGAGCTTCATTGATTAGTTATTTAACCTTGGTTAAGATTAATGTGATCAAGTCATGTAAATTGTAGAGTTCAAAATTGGAGCCTTTCCTTAGGGGGAGTGTACACTTTTCCATCAATTTCAAATGGGTTGAAATTTGATGCTAAATAAAGGAGATGAGATGTATTTCATAGGGGAAGTTCTAGTGTTACCTTGTGTTAATCAAATTGTTGTAGAGTTTCAGTGGTGCTTGATAGAACAATTAGAGTTTTTCTATCAATTCCAAATGAGGAGATTGTTGGACTATTGTTGTCATTGATGTAAAAAGGGTGAACAACGTACATATTCCTGATGGGTTTTTTGAGAGGGATTTAGAAAGGTTTTGTATAGGCCTAGAATATGCATAACAAGTCCAAAAATGAATTTTGTTCTCCCTCAGGTGATATTAGGGTTTACAGTTAAACCCTAATGTGTTTGCAGTCATGGTGTTCTCAACATGTTCTAATTTGTTGTTGACCGCCTATCGCAAGTTACCAGTCACTTAAGTCACAACTTAAGCCCTTTATGTTTTCTGGTGACTGGTCCCTCTTCCTAGCACTCAAGGTTATATACCCTTTTTAGGTCAATGAGACACTAGTGGATTGGTGGAACTCCAACGGGAGTTCCTCTGATGGCTCGATGTTCACTTTATCGGTGTGACCTTCTGTGATCGGCGAAAAAATGGTTGGTGTCTCTCCAACAACCCAATATCTATATGTCAGTATGTCACAAATTTTTGTAACTTAGTAACCCTCGACAAAAGGTTCGAAATTTCTAACTTGTAGCGACTTAGCGATCATGGGATGAGGAGGAAGGAAGTACTCCATGTGGGACCTAGGTATAATGATGTTGTTAGTGATGACATTGTTAGCATGTGGCATGGCAAGATTGGATGAACTGTAATCCACATCCTTATTGTGGATTACAAAGCATTCACATGGATGATGATAGTGTAGACACAAGGATGACAAGTGGAGTGTGGACCGGCGGTGGAGTATGAAGCCTTATTGAGCATTGAGGAATATCATTCCGAGGATTAATTTCTAAGGTTTTCCCTTCATTATAATGATATCCTTCCTATCGCATTGCCAAACAACATGACATTGTTAGGACGCTTGAAGAAGGTCTCATTAGAATGAATAATGAATAACGACCGCGAACCCATCCAACCCGAACGCCACGCTACACCGTCCAAACGCAAACGCGTCCACCTGCCGCACCCAGTCTAAATGTCGATCATCCGTCATCCCGTCTGATACGCAATACTAATAATTTTACTAATGTACGCAAGGGCCTAATTAAATAAGATAGAAAGCATATTGGTGTGACTTGCTTGTATTGGCAAGATTTTCGATAATGTTGAAAAGATAGAGCAATGTGATAAGATCAACAATGGAGATTTAAACATCTTCCTATCAGATGGTCATGACTTAAATTTGTAATAGTGAACGATGATCATAGGATCATGGCACGAATGTGTAGATCAATGGCCAAATTTCAAACACATAGATATGAAATAGCTCACTCTACATGAACAAGAGTTTATGCCTAGAAATAAAAAATGAATTGAATTGGATCACTCAACTGCCCCAGTGAGAATTAATGAGGGTGATATGATCCTCTGAGTGGTAGAAAAGTAGGAGTCTTGATTATTCGAGATCAAAAGATTAGTAGAGAACATTAAATGCACAATTTGATTGTGGGATTCGACAGAGAGAACAAAGGAAAATTCTCTGAAAAAGAATTTAATGTTGTATGACTCGATGCAGTGAATGGTGATGTCTATTGAGATGGATAGAATGTGCGTGGCTCTATGTTTTGACATTTACTGAAGTAGGTTGCAAATGGAAAAACCATAATAGTGATTCCAATATGAATAAACTGAATGAAAGGATTTAGAGAGAGTATGAATGAGAGTGTTTGAATGTAGAGGAAGGTGAACTGTAACAGAAAGAAAAATCTGAAAAATTCATGAAGCTGGTTACAATGGAGTAAGGAAGAATGGAAAGAGAGAGAGAGCTTAGGAATAAAATTGATGCATTATAGGTTGTGTAGAACCATTTGATGCATAGTCTATTTTAGAACTTTGTAAGAGGTTACATAGCCTCCATTTTCACTGATTTGTTGCTCAGATTAGGGTGCAGTAGCATGCTTGAAGTTGTAGCTTCTTAACAACAAGTTGTTGCTTCCTTGGGTTGTATCCCTAAACATTGTAATAGAACTTTGATGCTTGTGAGGCTGGATTAGGACAAGATATCCTAGCCACATTTCTTACTGTGGCTTTTCCCATCTTGGTTTTTCCATGTATATGGGGTGTTATGTGTTGATCTTTCTTGTGCTTGTGGTTATTATATCTATAAGTATTTCAATTTGCACATTTGAGTTTAAGGTTGAATCTACAAACTTTTTTTTTTTTTTAAGAACTAAAAAGTTTTTATATCTATTGATTCACCCCCCTCTTGAAGTATATTATTGTGTTCTAATAGTATGAGCATCAAATATAGGTGTCCAAGTTGTGCTTTGAGGTGGATTGGTGTTAAGAGTACCCACAAGTGTGTTTCTTCCCAAAGGAAGGGTGTGACCAAAGTCCTTAGCAACACTAGTTGTAGGATATTACATTTGTGCATTGACTATTGTATGCTTAACAAAGCCATGGTCAAAAATAAGTATATGTTGCCACACATTGATGATATTTCAAATCAAAGGAGAGGAGTTTCCATATTCTAAAAAATAGATCTAAGATTTGGAATCACCATATGAGAATTAGAGATAAATATATCTTTAAGACTATGTTCATAACCAAATATGGACACTATGAATTCACAGCTTTACCTTTCAGGTTAACAAATGTAGCTATTTCATTTATGAATATAATGAATAGTGTATTTAGGGACTGCCTAAATAAATTTGTCTTGGTTTTTCTAGATGACATCTTGATTTATTCTAAGGATGAGGAATAATGTAGTCATGACCAGAGGGGTTTCAAAGAAAAATATCCAACCATGCAACTTGAACAACACAGCAGAAATAGCACAAAATAATCGAAGCAATGTAGAACCAATAATTATTAACTCAAAGAATTCATATACATATTCACCAACAACATGCCAGTTTTACAGTTTCAGCACACTAGCCTAATTACACAATATAATATAACTACTTTGGACCTCTATCCACTCATAAACTCCTTATCGTTGCTTCTAGGATCTACTCAGATTTTTCTATCCCCTCCAAATGACTTATAACATCAATTTATATAACAAATAGAATTGAGGAATGATCCACATTGGCCATGGGTAGAGAAAATCAAGACAAATAATATGAAACATGTATAAACTAACCATGTCAGCCATATCATTGGAGATTTAAATGCAATTACATGGTGTGGACCCAAAGGAAAGATCAAACACAAGCCCAAGAACATCAAAAATACCCTGATAAGATCCACAATCATAGGAAATGATGCACAATGATCCACAAGCCTAAAAACATGAAATTGCAAATCCAAAAAGGAACTAACAAAAACAACTTAAATATTTTTGGGTGATGCAAGATTGTCATGACCCAAGAATTCTCCTGCATCAGACACCCCTAGTGAGAAAAGATGTTCCATGAGAGGAACTCATGAACATATGAAAAGGCCCAAGATATAGATCCCATGCTCATTCTTGATCCAAATGTCTTCTTTATCTATACTTTTCCTCCTCCTAACCTCTTTTATTTCTTCTATTAGATCCTTCAACTTCTTTTCTTCACCTTAGTTTCCCTACCTCATATTTGCACATGGTACTAAGGGACATTTATCACCACTCACTTTCTTCTACTCATCTGATCTACCTCTTTTGTAGGACTCCATCTTATCTGCAAC
>VDFB02281492.1:205474371-206030394 GCA_007258455.2 Sequoia sempervirens
TCACATTTATCGGCTTGGCTGATCACAATAGGGTTTTTGAGGGGGGGGCCTATTTTCACAACCAGGTTGGGTTGTTGGTCAAGACATGGCATGCAGGCTTTAATCCCTTTGAGGAGCTTCTGAATCATGTTCCGGTGTGGGTTCGATTGCCCAAATTTCCAATTGAATGTTGTCGTGAGGATGTTTTGCACATGCTTGCTTCGATGCTTGGGAAGCCGGTGGGGTCTTCAACACAAACCCTAGGTAAGAAAGTAATGAATTTTGCTCAAATTTATGTGGAAATTGATTTGAGTAGACCTTTTCCAGATGCTTTGGATATGTGTGCGGGTTCCCATTCTTGGGTGTAGCAATTGTATTACGAGACCCTTCCTTTCCAATGTCGCCTCTACCATGAATATGGTCACCTATTGCGTAGATGCCCGAAGGCTAAGCTTGTGGTGCCTCAGCCTCCACCTTCTCCTCGTAACACCCCTAATGCTGATAAGGGGAAGAATCATGTTTCTGTTGAGGGGACGGATGCTGAGGGTTATGTTCCTGTTAAGGCTCGTAACCAGAATAGAGGTCAAAAGAGGACTTTGATGGAGAGACAAGATGAGGATACTTTTAACAGGTTTGAGGTCCTGGATGATTTGGGTCAGCAAGAAGTTAATCCAGGGTTAATAAGTGTGGATCCGGGTGTGGTTGGTTCTGGCTTGGAGGATCACACTTCCATTACTGCTCCTGCTCCACAGGAGGAGTCTGCCATACCTATGGTCACTGATGTGCAGGTTGGGGCTCAGGTGATGTCGGGTCCAAATGTTGAGTTGGGGCAGGGGGATGGAAGCACGTCTTTTCCTGCATGGAATGTTGGATCGGATGTGGCTAAGAGTAGCAAGCCTTCTCCTCAACTGGGCATTTTGCAGAAGGATGGCAAGAAGGGGGGGTCGGAGAAAAGTGTTAAACTTGGCAGGAAGAAAGATTTGGAAAAGATTAAGATGATGGGGGAGACTTTGGTGGAGTTAGGGTTTGTTAAGACCATAGATTCTCATTTTTTGACTCCTTTAAAATGATCATTATTTCATGGAATGTAAGGGGCTTGAACAGTGGCCCTAGACAAAAAGTTGTTCATGAGTTGGTAAGAAGTCATTCTCCTGATGTTCTTTTTCTTTAGGAGACCAAGTTATCTATTGAGTGCATGATAGGTTTAGTGCCTAAGTTGTGGAAGAATGGTCAATGCCAGTGTATTGGGGCTTAGGGATTCTCGGGGGGTGTGGCTTGTTTCTGGAACCCTTGGAAGATTCAACCTTTGTGGTGGTTATCCTTCAAGTCCTCTTTATCCATGGTTGCCTCGTGTCCTGAGTCGGGAGAGTTTGTTCTTTTCTCCAATGTTTATGCACCTGTTGAGTTCCAGGGTAAACTTCTTTTATGGACACATATTCGTTTTGTTCGTAGCCTATTTCCCTATCATCCTTGGATCATTGCAGGGGACTTTAATGCTATTACTGAATTAGCTGAGAAACGGGGTGGTATTGCAAGACTAGAGCCTTCTGCATTGTTGTTTCAGGACAATATATCTGCTCTCAATCTTGTTGATATCAAACCTAGCAATGGTCAATTTACTTGGAACAACAGAAGGGTTGGTGATAGTTGCATTGCTGAACGACTGGATCGTTTCATGGTCTCCTACTTTTGGGTTGGGGGAATGTGGTCTTCTAGTTCTGAGATATTAGACTGGAGAGGTTCGGATCACTGGCCTATAAAGCTAGTTATCTCTTCTGCTCGGATGCCTCGAACGCCAACCTTCAAATTCCATCTAATGTGGCTACGAGACCTTGACCTTTATGGATGTGTTGCTAAATGGTGGAGGTATGGTAGACCTGCTTATGGTACTGCAATGTATAATTTTGCTAAGCTCCTTCAATATGTTAAGTATCAGCTTAAATGATGGAACCGACATTGCTTTGGAAACATTTACCATGCGAAGATTGCTGCACAAGCTGAGCTGAATGGTATTACTAGGTTGATTAGGGAGGATGGGGTGTCTGAGGATTTTTTGTGAGATGAGGCTAGGGCTTTGAAAGCTCTAGAGGAGTGGGAGCTGATGGAGGAAATCTACTGGAAACAAAAATCTTGGATTGAGTGGCTTCAGGAGGGAGACAAGAATACTGCCTTCTTCTTCAATTCGGTGAAGGCCAGACGTCATGGTAATTCTATCTCAACTTTGGTGACTGACAGGGGAGAGGTTCTTTCTTCTACTCAGGATATCTCAAATGAAGCTGTGCAGTATTTTGCTTCTTTATTCAAGGAGGACTCGCAAGGGGACTCAATTGAAGAGGCTCAGGTCCTCTCTTGTATTCCTTCTTTGGTCTCTTGGGAGATGAAGGAGCATCTTATGAGTGATATTTCTCTAGAGGAGCTAGAGAAGACTGTTTTCCAAATGAAGAAGGGTAAAGCTCTTGGTCCGGATGGCTTCCCGATTGAGTTCTTCTAGGAATTTTGGGAGATTATCAAGCTAGATTTATTGGCAGTTGTTCAAGAGTCTCAGAAGAATAAGCAAATGCTTCAGGCCCTAAATTCTACCTTCCTTGCTCTAATCCCCAAGGGTGATGGGGCTGATCGGTTAAGTCAATTTTGCCCCATTTCTCTTTGCAATGTTATATATAAAATTATCTCTAAGTTGATTGCTGATAGGTTAAAAAAGTGGCTTTCGCTGCTGATTTCTGAGGAACAGAGTGGTTTTGTGGTGGGCCACCAGATTTTGGATGGGGTGGTTATTGCTACTGAGACTATTCATTCTATGGCCAACTCCAAAGATAAGGCTATGTTCATCAAGCTGGACATGGCTAAGGCTTATGACAGAGTTCGATGGTCCTTCCTCCGAAAGGTTTTGGGGGCCTTTGGTTTTGAGGAGGAGTGGATTCGCTGGGTTATGAGTTGTGTGACTTCGGTTTCTTTCTCTATTTTGATTAATGGGGATCACTCTAAACTCTTTGGTGCTTCTCGGGGTTTACGGCAAGGTGATCCCCTCTCTCCTTACTTGTTTCTTCTTTTGGTGGAAGGTTTGGGTTGATTGATAAAAATGAATGTGGAGGGGGGTTTCATTCAGGGATGGCAATGGGGAGGTGGCTTACCTGTGCAATCTCACTTATAGTTTGTGGATGACACTGCTTTGATGGGCATGGCTACTATTAGGGAGGCTTCAAACATGCGCAAGGTGTTGGATGTTTATCTTGCTACATCGGGCTAGTTAATTAATGAGGGCAAGTCTTCCATTTTTTTCTTCAATACTTCGTACTCCATTCAGAGGAGAATTGCTCATATTCTCAGATTTTAGATTGGGGATCTCCCGCTGTCCTACCTTGGGATTCCTATTTCAGTTGGTAGGCAGTCTAGGGATTCTTGGCAGGCTATTCTGGAAAAATTTCATGTTAAAGTCACTCATTGGACCCTTCACTGGCTGTCTTTTGCGGGTCGGGTTCAGTTGCTCAAATCTGTGGTTCAGGCTCTCCCTCTTTATAGGTGTATGATTCAGGTGGCGCCGATGGGCTTTGTTAGGGATCTTGATTCCTTAGCAAGACAATTTTTATGGGCCGGTAGTTTATTATCTTCCAAGTGGAGCCTTGTTAGATGGGATGTTGTTTGTAGCCCAAAATAGTTTGGTGGTCTTGGGTTAAGGCAGTCATTGCTATCTGGTATGGCTCTGGCTACTAAATTGTATTGGAATTGGTGTGTGGAACAGAACCAAGTCTGGGCTAGAATTTTGACTCAAAAGTACTTTCCAGGAATTCCTCAGAGTGATATCCCTCGTTATAGCTTGACAGGGAAGGGATCTGTGATTTGGAATACTCTCAAGAAAGGGGCTGCGCTCATTAAGGGTGGCTTATTCTGGATTTGCAAGAGCGGGTCAGAGGCACATTTTTGGCATGATGCTTGGGATGGTCACCCTCCCATTGTTTCTCAGTATCCTCATTTGCTTACATTGTGCCAGAGGTTTTGTGAAGCAGGATGGTCGAGGGTGTGTGACTTTAAGTTTCTTTCCTTTCAGGGGCAGTTGGTGGAGGCGAGATGGAAGAATCCAAAGGAATGGCCTGTTGTTGGTATGGAGGAGGAGTGCGCTGAGCTTCATTACATTCTTTCTTGTCGAAGTTGTAGCTCCCTCATGGATGAGGATGTGTTGGCTTGGTCTCCTAACCCCAAGGGTGCTTACACTGTTTCTTCTGGGTATCAAGAGTTGCTTTCCCAGCAGATTGTGGGGGTGGAGGTTCATTGGTGGAAGAAAGTTTGGAATAAGTTTTCTTGGCCAAAGTGTAATTGCTTTATTTGGACTTTGGCTTGGAATAGGTGTTTGACTTGGGATAATATTTGAAAGAGAGGTTTTTTAGGCCCATCTAGGTGTGTTCTCTGCGGGCGTGGGGAGGAGGACTCTCCTCACTTGTTCTTCCATTGTCCCTTCACCTTACAACTCTAGCATTTCTGGTGGAGTGTTTGGAAAAGGCCTTTGCTTTCATGCCTCCTCCCTGGCGGAGTTTTAGAATAGTCTGGGGAGGCCCCCTCCTCGGCCTCTTTCTTGCAGGATGTTTGGTATGTTGGTCCCATCTTTTTGCTTTGGGAAGTTTGGTTGGAAAGGAATCGGAGAATCTTTCAAGGTGAAAAATTGGGGATTCAAAAGGTTTGGTTTAGAATTGTGGGAATGATCCAGGAGACTGTCAAAGCTAAAGGTGAGATTGTGTTTCCGTTAGAGAAAGGAGATGCTAAAATGGTTGATCGGTTGGGAATTCAGGGGCTATCTTTGGCTTCTGCTTGCGTCAGGAGAGGTAGGCATGTGAGGCAAAAAGTTCAAAGGGTGGGGAGTTGGTTTCCCCCTCCTGCTGGCTTTTTGAAAATTAATACGGATGGCTCATCTAGGGGAAATCCCTGACCCGCTGGGATTGGCGGGGTTGGTAGGGATTCTTCTAGATCAGTGGTTTTTATTTTTTATGCTAATGAAGGGATACAGACTATCAATAGGATGGAAGGCTTGGCTATCCTCTATGCCTTGAAGCGGGCGTATGCTTTAGGGTGGCGTAAGGTTATTTGTGAGTCTGATTCTCAGGTCTTGGTCAATTTACTTCATGAAACGAAGATTTCTGATATTAGCTGGCAATTGGATATGATGGTGCAATAGATATTACAGGTTAGCTCTTTGATGGAGTCGGTGTCTTATGTCCATATTCCAAGGGAATGGAATAGGGCGGCTGATTATCTAGCCAAATGGGCGTCAGAGAATATAGATGGTGGGAAGATTGATGTGTGGGAGCAGATTTCCCGTGAGTTATGTCAGGATTTGGAGAGGATTCTTGCGGAGGATGGGAGTGGTATTGGGGAAGGGTGATTTTATTCCTGGGTTTTCTTGTGGTTTTTGTTGGTTCCTAGGGCTTTGGCCCTTTCCTGTTATGTAATGCTTTGTTCTGATTTTCAATAAAGTTTTTACCCCTTTTTATTAAAAAAATAAAAAAAATGCTCTAGTGTGGGGCCCATTTATATCTACTTCTATCCCTACTACTAGTCCTTGCCCTACTATGGGCTCCTCTCCCCTATAAAAAAAAAAATATGATATTTCAAGTTTAAGGACTAGTTTGCTTAGAAATTAATTAAAAATAACAAATATAATCGAATCTTAATAAAAATTATATATTTGGAAACTAGACAACGTGTTCTCTGATGGGTTTTAATTTTATAGATTGATTAAAAAAAAAAGTCCATCAACCATATTGCCAAAGTTGGACATTCTTCTTCAATCTACCTTAGTTTTTTAGTTGTAGGTCAAAGGCTGAGGGTCGGGTTGCCAAGCCTTTCTCGAGCCTAAAATCGAGGCAACATGTGGGTTGAGAATTCAAAATTTTTAAAATGTGTATGCATTTCTAAAAACGCATACATGTTACAAAATGCATATGCGTTCTTTATTTTTCTTGATTATTTAAAAAATTAAATACTTTTTAGAAATGTATACGCGTTTCTAAAAGGTATTTATTTTTTAAATAAATGACTTATACGTGTTATAAAACGTGTATGCGTTATATAACGCATACACGTTTTTTAGGTTCGGGTACCCGAAGCATAACACATACACGTTTTTTAATAATGTGTACTCGTTTTCTACGAGTTTTTTTTTGTTGACACTTTCCCTCTTTGTGGACCCAACTTCTTAATTTTACCCCAAAGATGATGCTATGGATTAGTTTTTCAAGGTTAATGAAAGAATTAGTTCCTATCGAGGAACTATTGCAGAGGCTGGAAACATTAAACAATGATTAATCTATCCTCATTTAGCCAATCAAATCATTGCAATTTCTTTGTACATATTTATTTTGGCCAAGGGTTATGAGCAAGTTCCATTTTTTTTAACAAATTTTTTTATGGAGAGTGTTTTGGCAGCCTCTAATTGGAGCTGCAAATGGCTAGCGAGTGCATTCACAGCTACCAAGACTAAAGAGTGCACGAATTTCAATGGCTTGGATAGTTGGTGATTAGGGTAGGAGTCATTGAATGTAGAGAGACATTGCATGGAGAGTTCAAGGTTGCAAATGAATTTAAAATACCACTAGTTTCATTTGTAGGCCCATCTCGTGGATCCGCACTTACCTGACATTTGTGTCTGAATATAGCTCTTGATGTTGCAAGGTAAAGTGCCATGATCAATGGACTGAAGAGTGGTGTTTGGCTTGACGATTCAATAATGCTGAAATCTCTATATTTTTATTTCACTTGTTGGATTTCTTTCACCTCATTTTGCAATGTCAATCACTACCACTATTTTTCTTGAGGTTACATGTATCAAAATGACCAATTTCAATTTTTTGAATCTAAAACAAATAACATACAACAACTAGTTTCCTTTTTCCCTTCCTATAACTCAAACAACAACAACTTATTGAAATACAACCCTGTAATGAATTGCCACTTTCTAGTGTTGTAGTGTATTGGGTAACATTTTGTTGCATATCATTGTCTCAAGGGTTTCGCCATGTCTCCTCACATTCAGAAAGAGACCTATGTGTGCAAGGATCCATGCTCTCCTCGGCTTATAAGTTTTTTGCTTAGGTGATTGTTCTCGTGGTTTTTTATATTAGTATGTTCTTCTAGGTGTACATCTCACATTCAAAAACCAGCTGAGATACTAATGACAATTCATCTCTTGTCCTTAGAATTAGGTTTTGTAATATTCATTTGAATGTTTTGCATTGCCTCAAGCTTTCTCATATTATCTACAACCAAGAACAGGGGAATAAGCAACAAAGCACAACAAACAATAGACAAAATTAAAAGAAGCCCTTTGATTAAGCATAAAAATCTGAAGCTTCAAATAGAAGGTATGTATTGTATAGGTGTTTGGTATGTGAGAGAGGCTAGAAGTCAAAATTTAAGGGCATATGTATCTTAGCAGTAGCAATTGGAGGCATTCAAAATTGGCATGTTAAAGATGCCTTTTTTTTAGGACCTTTCTTAAGCATGGATAAGACATGAACTATTTGACATAATGCTCCAAAGAAATGTGATCTTAGAACATGACAAGTTTGTTGTCATAGGAAGTAATGTTTTTGTTAAAAAAATTTTAGCAATCATGAGGTTGTAAAACTTTTTGATTCATTCTTTCTAGGGAACCCTTCCATTGATCCAACCATTAATAGAACAATGAATAGCTTAACATCAAATAACACATTTGTCCAAAGGTTTATATGTCTCTCCAATCAATACAAAAATATCTTACCTGTTTGGAGTTAATGTATGTTTCTTTGAGCTACCAATATTCTTGGCACTTTACTTCCAAGAACATTTTGATAGATGTCATTTTTTTTCATTTTCTTTGTGTTACAAGTTCATTTCCAAAGAATTTGGCACTTTACTTGTAGATAAAAAGAAAGCAACACAAATGATGCAATTAGTTATGGTTTTCCATAAGTGAAATTTTATATTGTACAGGATAGTTCCCTTGAAGTTTGAGTTCATAGCATATTTTTTGTTGATTTTAAGACCATCTTCTGATCTGGTTTTTTCATACTATTCATAGATCATGCTAACTTACAACAAACCTAAGATTTGACTCATTTCATAATTATATTTGCAAGGGTCTCAGAATGTGATTAGGTCCTAGTGTGTTAGAGGGGAAATGTAAGATTTTTACTATTCTATATTTAGATTTGAAGCTAAGCATTTAGAATATTTAGTTGAAGCAATCTAACACTTTATATAAAACATTTTTTTCCCATATGTTTGCATACATGATAAAGGATGGAATCATGAGTTTGGCATTTCATAGATTATCGAAATCTACCTCAATTTTAGCAAAGTTTTGTATTGTCACTACTCATCATACCTGGTCTAATATTACATAGATTTATTTTGCAAGTGGTAAACACATTTGTTGTTTAATAATTTCTCTATTCTTTAGGGGTTGATACACAAATACTTGAAGGCTCATCCATGATTGGCATGTACAAACCTATTATTTGGAATTTGAAAGTGATTGATTTTTGCGTAGTCATACTTACCCAGCTTCCTCTCTTGCAGTTGAATACACTGAAAAAAATTGTTTTGGCATTTCCGAAGGGAGAGGATGGGTTTCCATATATTGGATAACTTGTTATTGGTTTTTCCCCTCAAGTTTTTTTATTAGAACTATATAAAGAATGGAGAGTAAGAAATGAAGGAAGTTGCATCATGTATGGCCTTCTAGGGTAGCTTCAGTTGGTGTGCTGGTTGCAGCTACATTTGTTTCTTATCTCAAGTTTTCAAAATAGGGCCATTGTGACATTGAGTGTTGCATGTTGCTTCTATTTAACCATTAGGATATTACAATGGATTTTTCAATTTTAATGATTTTGTTAAAATTAACAAGTTCAATAATTTGAAGAGGATCAATTGTGATAGCATTAGTAGTCATGGGTGCATTATTGATCTTTATTTGCTTTCTCTCTCTTTTTCTCTGTTTTGAATGATAATTCTTTTCAAAATAGACCTATCCCAAAGCTTTACAATTTGAAAAAACCTATATAATGTCATCATACTTGTCAGGAACTTTTTTATCATCAATCACATAGGCCTTGAAGATTATTAGTAGTAATATTGTTAATCATATTTTCTTATCTCTTCCTTAAAATTTAAAATTATGATATTTGCTATGTTTATATAATTTTCATAAGTGAGAAACATTTTGGGTTTTAATATCACGATATTGTTTCTCTTCGTTTTGTATATGTCTATTGATCAAGAAACGTAGGGCCTATTCATGGATTCTAGTAACACACTTCGCACTATTCATACAAGAAAAAATATTTTTTATATGTTTTAGATAGCATGTCAAATCATATTAAATAACAAGAGTTGAAGCTCTATATTGATCAACTTACTATGTGTCTGACATATTTTTTATTTTTGTACCCTAGTTTTCCTTCAATAGTTTAATAAGCTCTTTCCTTATGAATCGTAGTAATGATTATTTTGTTTACCTTGTGTATGTGGATTAGAGTCTTTGATCTAATGAGCAATGCTCCCTTCATTCTTACTCTAGACTATGACATGTATGCCAACAACTGTAACAAGTTCACTAGAGCTTTTTACCAACAAATTTTGTTTAGTCACATATTGCATTTGCCATACAAAACTAGCACATGTTTGTTTAATAGATCTAATTTATTCAAACATCAATTGCAATTCTAAAAAAATACCATACTTGTGCTCTTCTCCTAATTCCACTCTTATGCTTGTTTTTCCTTTGTTGTTTTAACTTAATTATTTGTTCAATACTTGTTTACTTCTTTGTTTAATGCTTATTCATTGTTTCACACTCATTCCATTTCCACTACTTAAGCGACAAATAAGTGCAGATTCTTTTAAATGTATCATGATTCACATTGGAGGGCTAATGACTAAGAAGTCTTGGGTTTTCCTTCACTTGCATCAAATCAAGTATGATTGTAACAAATGTGGCACTATTTTATAACCTTTCTTTCAAAACTCCTATTCTTAAGTGAAAGTAGGCTCTTGTCCTGTGATTAATCCAAAGTTCATCAAATGGAATTGTGTTAATGGAAATTTGTGTATACATAAAGGAAATATACTAATTAATCCTTCATCTAGCCTTGTTGCAGCAATAGAAACACTAGATTGACATTATCACAAGCATCATATTCAAGGGGGCTAATTTCTTTGTGACAATCCGCGGTTTCTCAAAACTACCCTACCAGCACTAGGCAAGAACTGCGTTGCCCTGCAACACTTGTCTTATTTTAGATAATGAGGTAGAAGTGGCATAAATCAATTTCATATTTAATTAAATTTATATTTATCTTTTCAATTATTCCTCATGTGTTAATTAAAGTGTATTTTTTTCCAAATTGTACATTAATTTGTTATATAAAAGAATGGATCTTAATATATTAAATCGATCAAGACATGCTAAGTGATTGTAGAGGAACATTCACATGAGAGACACATAGTAGTATTATAAAGTATCTTAATTACATTATCAATTTGCATAATCATCCCACTCATACTACATGATTGCCTTCTATCTCTGATCCTTATTCATCGATATTAAATCATCCTACTTAAGGGTTTGATCAAAGAGGAATTAACCATTACCTAACAAACTCCTCAATGATGTTAGTAAACACCACCCTTTTTCCTACACAAGTACACAGAGATAAAGTGAACAAATTCTAATTACAAAATTTTAACCATATCAAATCATAAGTGTAGACATGCAAATTTTACATTATGCATTCGATCAGATTCAGTCAAATTAGCTCTTACAATAGGCAAATTCATCACTTTCATCCATTCATTAAATAATTTCATTTATCAAATAAACATTATCATTCAACCTTCATCTTACATCATCCATTTAATTAAATAAATCAGGACTCCATTTAAATCAAATCCTAAATTATATTTCATCATTTTCTGATTTAAATAAATCAATTACCAAAGTCCAAAAAGTCAAATCATCTAATCAGAATTAAATCAGCCTAATCATCATTAACTTAATCTAATCCTAACCTAATGCTAATCCCATCCCACTTGCATTATCTAGATCTATCCACTTGCACGATAAATCAATTTTATTGATTTATTAAAACAATCATTTTCAACATGACAAGTCAAACATGGCATTTATTGCTGTTTTCCTTGTCCCTTCAAGATTTATGGAAAAATTTGAATTCAAATTTTCCCCTCTTGGCACTTTCCCAAATCTTGCACAACCATCAACTAATCACATGATGACAAGTGTCCTCAACTCATTGGCTTGTTTTTGGTCCCACATTGGTCCATTTTCAACACTTAGCCTTTTGAAAATCTTTAAATAGAAGCTTCATCTTTGAGCAAATCCTCCACAATTTTAGGCAAGGTTACTCTTCATTTGAGATTTGATCTTGTTCATCATCATTCCACCATCTTCATAGCATTTCATCATCTTGAGCTTTTTATCAAGGATTGGGAAAGGGTCACTAGCACATGTGACACCAATCCAATATGAGATAGAGTTGGATTCTTGCTTCTTTGTGCTTTCATTTAGTTTAATTGATATTTTTTTGTTTGGATTGCATTATGAAGCATGATTCAATATTTCATATGGATTCTATATCTATTTTGCTTGATTTAACAATACTCATGCTAGTTTGTTTTTGAGCAAAATGCAGATTTAGGTATTTTCGATGCCCCAAATGAAAGAAGTACACTGTACATTGCCCCTCGAGAGATCGAAATGGTAAAAAGATTCGGATTTGAGGGTCGTGATTCCGCTGACAAAGAGGTTCAAAATGGATGATTATGGATGACGATGCAAATGAGATGATTTTAAGATGCTTAGAATAACAAATCTATATTATCCTAAACAACTTAAATGATGATATGATGTGATATGCCGTGATTATGCAATGGATGAGTTATGATATGCTTAGACTAACAGATCTATATTATGATGATGATTATGCAATGCATGTGAAATGATCGACATTTCCTATGATGTAAGGATATGATGATATGTGGTATGCTGACGCTTTATTGATGGTTTGCATGATGGATGCATGATGGATGCATGACGGATGCATGATGTTAGTAAAGGAATGAGATGATGACAAGAGGATCCAACAAGTCCATGATTGGTCTAGACTCTTTATTAGAGATGATGATGATAGATGATGATGATAGATGATGATGATTTGTTTATCAAGGATTGGGATTTTAAAATGGTCACTTACCTTATGTTTGATAACATGCATAAGTATGATGCATCAAGGTATAAAGGACCAAGATGGTGTGGTATTTAGTGTGATGGACTTTGACTCGACAAATAGATAGAGTATCTTGTTCACACTTGACATAATGGAAACTCAAGAAATACCTTAACAGCAAGTATTCGCCAAGTTATATTACAAGAACATCCAACAAGCACAACAAACAAAAGGATAATGATCGTTGCCCCATCTCTAAATCCTTCGCTCGGATATCATCGAGAGGTCCTTGGAATGAGCGCAATAAGATAAATCAAAAGAAAAGATCAAGTACGCAAACAAGCCAATGTTCTTCATACCTCTAGCCAAAGGAATGTGTTTCAAAAGATAAGAATCCGTAGGATATCCATAAATGATGCCCATTGTCTAACGATATATCCTAGACATGCATTGTACAGGATGATGATGGTTTGATAAGTTGATTGATAGGCTAATGATATAAAGTCGACTGACATGTTTGCGACTGATCCAGAGTTTGATTTTGTGTTTGAAAGTTTGTTGTTTTGATTTTGATTTTACATTTGAAGCTTGCTTTTGCTGACTATTGTGGTTGTTTCTGTTTGTGTTGCCAAAGGATGAATGTGATGATCAGTTTATTATGGATGATTGATTATTGCGGGTGCAAGCGAGATGAGACGAATGGATTTTTTCAAATATTTGGATGTTTTTGGAGTTTTGCAATGTTTTGAGGCTGTTTTTGGATTTTGATGTTTTTCGAATGTTTTTGGATTTTGATGCTTTTCGAATGTTTTTGGATTTTGATGTTTTTCTGATGTTTTTGGATTTTGATATTTTGGATGTTTTTGGATTTTCGCATGATTTTGACGATTTGGATATGGATGTGTGTGATAGTATCAGTGCTTTGTTTTGGGATTTTGTTGAAAACCAAGCTAAGGTTGAACGATCGAGGTCGATGGATTGATGATAATGATAACATTATTGAGGATACAAAACAATGCAATGATTTGATTGATTGGGATTGATGATAACATTGTTGAGGATACACAACAATGCAAGGATTGGATTGATCAGGATGGATAATGATAACATTGTCGAGGATACACGACAATGCAAGGATAGTGTTAAGCAACACAAGGATATCCCGAGATGATGATTTTTTTGATTGGATTTGATTGATCATGTTTGATGAAGCTTGGTTTCGAACAAAAGATGTTTGGATGATTTGATGTGACATTTGATGTTCAACTTAGATGCAATTGATGTTGATTGTTCGGATTGATGTTCAATGAATGATGAAGATTGATATGGAATGTCCTCTTGTCAAAATATGCCATGGGCTAGTGATACAAAATGCTTTTACCAATTTTATTTCATGTTTTCTACTGTTCGGATCACCACATAAGGTGAAGGATATAGATCAAGATTTATTCTCGAAGCAAGATGTACATATCTGCCCCCAATGTCTAGCAATGTATGGAATGCGATGGGTGGATGCTTGGATAAGTGTATGGATGGATGGATATGCAAAGGATGCCAAGGATTATCTTGCAATAAGATAAGGTGTTTGCATCAAGAAAGCTCATTTGGATAATGCTTCATAGCTCAGATAATGTTGCATAGGATAGGATCAATGAAAATGACCATGTCAAGATGTTTACCGTAAGCAAGCATAAAGTGTGCTCCAAAATTTCATCAAGATCAAGATAACTAAGATGATGGATGCAAATATATGCAAATGGATTGGATCAATGGTTCATGGATGGATGGATTTATTATGGATGACATGGATGGAATGCTCGATTTATTATGGATGGGATGAGATGCTTTCATCTGAACTGGCCCACATAGATGCTCGATTCTACTCATGACGCCTGTTTGCCAAGTTTTCATCATGGTCTTGCCAAAGCGCCACTGTAGTGGTTTTCACTAGAGGATGATTTTTTTCTTTACTGTTTTCAATCCTTTTTCTAATTTTTTTGGATTTTTTGCTTTTTTGATTTTTTTGTATTTTTCTGAAAGATTCATGCTGAACCACCTGGTGGTGTTGACGTAGATGCCCCTGTCATAATGTGCCATCGATATCCTACCTGAAGGAGCTGCTTTGCTAAGATACATGCACTTGAATGCAACTTTTGGGATTCTTGATCTTCTTTATCGATACTGGAGCTAACTTTGTCTTTGTGCGCAGATCGCGATAGATTGCCTTCTGAATCCTTATGATGAAGGGTTGTTGCCAATACATGGTCAATGTAAGAATTGGATATTATGCATGGTGGCGTGGATGGGGTGTGTTTAGGGATAAGAGATGGATTGGTTGACAATTTGGAACCTTTGACTCTCCAAACTTGGGAAGATGAGCAATGATGGGTGGATACGAAAGTGTGCATGGAATTAGGACCAACTGCTTGATATACTTTGTACGTCACTTGAAAAGCTTGCTTTTGCTTTTGCGGACATTCTTGATGGATACTTTTCCCTTTTTTATTTTGCCCCATAGTTTCTTTGACTGATGGAGTTTGATAGGGATGATCTTTCTTTATATTTTTTGGTATCCATGCATATTTGATTTGTCCATTATGCCTCTCAGCTTCTTTTGCTTTGATAACGTTCTTCGTAATTTGATTCAAATATTTCTTTTGATGTTGGTCCCAATTCATGGATGGGGTGATGGGTGGATGAAGATACATGGCGTGGCTGGTTGTAGTATTGACACCGGTTTCATCATAAAAACTCTTCATGCTCCCTATGTTGACGCTTGCTTGAGACAAAGTTGCCCCCCGTGATTGTGGCAGTGGGTACCTTCATTCTTTGATTTTGCTTGCTCCAAGAGCTCTTGTGTATAATGCATTCTCTGATAAATGACTGTTGTAGGTGACGTTTCAATTTGCTGCTCTGCTAACTCTAGATGTTCTATTTGACTTGCTCTTGGGAAAATAATGATGGATATCTTACATGATGTCCTCAATCTGAGTTTGGGACATATTCGATCCTAATGTTGACAACTCCATTTGATTGTAGGAGTTAAGAATCTGCTCTTTTTGTGTAACACAAGGTTGTTCTAGATGAAGATCATCTACGTGTCCATCTGTAGAAAGCATCTCATGGGTAGATGGAGGAGTATGTACTATATGGATATGATCATCTTGCATAGATAGGAGATTGTTCATTAGATTATTGTAGTATCTTGAAGATACAAATTCTTGATCTTGATTAATTTCGGAGTTGCTTTCGACATGCTTTGGATCAAATTCTTGACATGGGTCAGTTTCAAAGGATGGATTGCTTACAAAGGTTTCTTGGATGTCATCATTAGGCATGGGGAACGGCTCAATATCCTCAAGTGTTGAGTTCGGGGTTCTTTCAGAATCTGTAACCATGCGGTCAAAGGGGATCAACATGTTTTGAAAAGGACCATTGCTAGATTTTGGTGAAAGATTTTGATCATGCTTTGGAATAAATTCTTGAGATATGTCCTCTAACTCGCATATGCATGGTATACATTTCCCTTCTAACATCATCATAGAATTGCTTTGTGCATTAAGTGTCAATTGACTCCAAATAACCCTAACACTCCTTGAAAGAGATCACTAAAAAGTGGCTCTTGATGTATGGTGAGTTTATCATCGGATTGTGTAGATACATCCTCAATGTGCTCCTCAATGGAGAGGTTTTGATCATTGTTTTCGACAATTGCGGTGGAGAGTTTGTGAATGTCTTCGACCATAGAGTCAAGTGATGTTGATATTTCTTGAATTGGCTCATTGTCGAGTTTTGTTGGTGGATTTTGATCGTGATTCAAAAGTGACTCTTGAAATATGTCGATTTGATCATTGGATGAAGTAAACGTGTACTCAATGATGGATTGATCTTGATCCTTGTTTTCAATAGTTGTCATCTTTTGTGTTTGTGCTCGTGTTGGTTGGGTAGCTTGAGAGGCTTGGGAAACTTGAAAGGATTGTTGCACTTGTTGGGCTTGTGTTGCTTGTTGCATGGCTAGATATTGTTGGAATCCCTTTTGAAAAGCAGCTTGTAATGTCGCGTCGTATTGGATTGATGTGGTGGAAATTGGTGGTGGTGGGGATGGTGGTGGATTCAAAATCATGTTGGATGTAGTGACAAGTGTTTGAGATACGCTCGGAGTGATCATGGTAATGAGAGGTTGAGATGTGATGGGTGTGATAGTGGCGTTTGGAATGATTGAAGGGATAGTGATGGTTGGATTGACCGAGGTGATAGGTCCTTGGGAGACCGTATTTTGATTTGGGATCAATGTTGTTGTTTGATTAGATACCATCCATTGGTGCGATGTCGATGGTATACTCGAAGGATTTAACATGATGGTTTGATTGACATTAGGTGGATTGATTTGGGTGGCGTGATTGGTGTTAGGTAAAGGGGGAAGCCCTAAACCAAGGAATGGTATTGGTAATGGTGGTGGAGATTTCCCTTGGCGCAATGCCTCAACTATTTTGGAAAGTTCTGCAATTTGATCTCACCAAATTTGTTCTTGATTTTGATCTTGACTCACTTGAGATAGTTGATTTGGCTTGTGTTCAAGTAGTTTTGGCATGCATGCTTGTGGTTTTTGAATGGGATTATGGGAAAATTGACTTTGGATAATGTTCTGATTTGGGATGATGTTTAGATTTGGCATGATAGGATGAACATTGTTGGTATTAGGAATCATTTTTCCAAAGTTTTCCGAGTTAGGATTCATGTTTCGAAAACTTCTACTTGGTACATCCACATTTGGTTTGTAGGGATTTGGTGGAATGACATTGCTTGTTTCAAGGCTCATGCATTGATTGTTTGGAGGATAGACTTGTAAGTTTGGACTTTGATTTAAATATATCATGGGGAGATGTGTTCCAAAATTCAGATTGGGCATACTCACATTCGTTGTGCTATTGATATTTGTCAAAGGTAATGGTCCTATGCATGGATTTTTATAATTGATAGGCATTACAAGGCTTTGAAGATTCAACTGATTTGTATTACCCAAGATGTATGGATCAAGTTTATATTCCATGTTCTTCTTGTGTTTTGACTTTGTTATGAAAGTGACCTCTAAGGTTCTTAGGATCAATGACGAGATGAAGGATGAAAGGTGAATGATATGAGTGTTGAATGTTTAGGGACTTTGGATCAATGCTAGACTTAGGGATTTTGATTTTGATTGTTTGATGTGGATGATGAACTTGTAAACCCTAAGATGTTGGATGTTATCTTAGGATGAACTTGTTCAAAGGATTGCTAATTTAATTAAGTGTATGAGAAAGGATGCATTCCCATGCACCTAATTAAACAAATGACTTTGGTTTCGATGATGTGCCTAGGTCTACAATGATGTTTTCAAAAGCTCTAAAGTTGTTTGGATGGATGGGTTGATAAATGTTTGGATGGATGATGGAAGTTTTGATGATCCTAAGAGACTTAGAGAGACTTTGTTTACTAGGCCAAGGTATTGAAGAACACACTTTTCTCTAAGAGCAATCAAAAGACCAATATGACCAAAAGATATCAAGCACATGTGTGGGGTCCAATTTGTTATCTTTTCTTAGTGTATTCCTCTTACCACAAACACACTCTTGATTAAAGTTTCAAACTAAAATGTACCAATGTCTTAATTTCTTTAAACCCCACAAGATATTTTATGTGGAAATTCAATGAACTTAAGGCAAGGGTTTTCCTATTGTTTACTCAAGAAGACAAATTGAGATATAATCCAATGCTTAGGAACCTCTACGAATGTGAATCCATGCTGGGGAAAGCAGTAACATATGGATTGAGTCAATGATATTTGTCTTAAAGAGGGTTTGAAATTTGAGAACCATGTTGAATGTTTGTTTGCAAAATAAGTTTTCGAATACACACTGTGTTTTCAAACAAAGAATAATTACAAGCCTATGGATGTGTAAGACAATATTTGTTGGATTCCCACTTGGACAAGTCCAGCTACATTTATCCTTAGCGGATGGTTAGATGCTTGACCCCACTGGCTCCCCTCCATGACTCATTAACGGGGCAGCTAGCATCAACACCCATGAAACTCCCATGCATGCTTTCCATCTCTACTAGAAGACCGTAAGAGGGTGGTTTCAATGACCGCTTCGCACCAACAAATAGATTAAGGATTTTGGAAAATTCTAACATAGGTTCTAGTAAGGACTTTCTCAGTTCATGGAGATTGACCCATACGGCAAAGTCCCTTTCGGATCCATCCCGCCTGAGCTAACGCGTGATTATGGCGCACCAAAACCCTCATTTATATCCCAGCTGGAAATACTCTTGGCTTTAGAGTGTTACAGTTGAGTCATTCCCTTTGGTGAGTACTTTTTCCCCAAGGCAGGCCCTCTAAGATAAACAAAAGTGAGCAAAGACACAATCCGTAACTCGATCAATCTTTGATGGCACAAAGAAAGAGAATGTATGCGAAAATGCCCCTACTCACACTCGCACAAGATGTTCAATTTTTAAGCCCAAAATGAAGTGTTTTAAAGCGATAAAATGTATTTTAAGTGTTTCTCTTGCACCCTAGATCACACGAAGCGCAAGGGGAGAGGATACATACTCAAAAGACAATCACACAAATCAAACACTTGTTCGTTTTATACCCTTCAAAGCAATTGTGAATTCGTTTTAAGCACCAAATGAAATATGAAGATTGCTTGTTCAATTTTTAACCCAAAATGAAATCTAGTAAGTTTGTCCTAATATTCGTTTTAAGCCCTTTGCAATGAAAATGAAATTGTTCGTTTTAGACCCAAATGAAAACTAGTGTTCTAAAACGAAAAGAAAAACAATTTCTTGAAGTAGTGTTGATCAACACTTAAAGTGTTAAAAAACACATTGTGTTTTCAAAAAAAAAATCTTCCTCCTTTCGTTTTCGTTTGCTAGCCTTCTCCTTATTGATTTTTTTCATTTTTCGCTCTTCCTTCATTTGTACCTTTTCGCCTTCGCTTTTCCTTTGTTCACTTTTGTACCTTTTTCCTTTCGCTTGTACCTTTGTACCTTCATTGTTCGTTTGTACCTATAAAAGATTTTACAAACAAAAGTTACATATAAGCGATAAAGGCATTCATAAGAAATGTCAATCATTCAAGGAAACCCTCTTAAAAAAGGATAAAATCATCAAGGCTCAAAATGAAAATAACTTCTTACCAAGATTCTATATTTTTGTAAAAGAACCCTTTCATTCCAAAATATGAAGGAACAATTGATTTTAACATTTCCATGTAAAAGCCATAATTGATTTCAAGATTTCTATGTTTAGTTCAAAATTCACACTCTTAAGAAATAATGATTCATAAATGAAATTTAAAAGAGGTGCCCACAAATGGGGAGAATTCAACCAAATACAAGATTCTTTTTCAACTGATTTTTTATGATGCCCAATTTTACTTCCCTGCGCTGCCTCAACCTCCTTAAAGAAACACCAGGCATCATTTACTGCTGTCTTGACTTTAATGCATCAGAATATAATAATCAAATGCAAGGACAAGGACACCCTATGCGCAGCAAAAAGAAAACTTAAGTTCAACGGCACTCTATTGCCCATCATCATCAGATTCGCTTCTCCCTGCAATCAACAATGAATGTATTAACAATGTATTTATGTCACTATGCAGCATATTCATCCTTCTCAAATAAATGATCCAGCCTCCCTATAATCATCATTTACGCCATATTAAGAGCATTTACATAGTGGTTAGCAGGCATACAAAGAGACAACCAACAAAGATGTTTAAATATTTTCAAAAAAAATAATCTTTAGCCAGCGAATGATTAGATGAAATTCTCAGGGAATTGAGGTGGTTGTTGGGATCTTCATCAGAATTCAAAATCTTACAGCGTCTCTTATTTAAGATATGTTTCCTCAAGTTACGCACCTCTCCAACCTACTTGCTGGCAAAAGTCTTATCATTACTTGGAACATAAACTATGGCATTGATTATGATAGACAAGGCACGTGAACTGTTTGACAGATTGCTTGAATCCAACGACTTACTCCAAACCGGCTTCCTCTGTCCCTTCGCAGACCATAATCTCCACTGCTTAAAACTTAAGTGGACAAGAAGGATAAGAAAGGGCTCCTGCTGCGCCTTACTCGTAGGGTGCAAGGACTGCAAATAGTTTACAGGTTCGAATCAGAACCCTGATCAGTTGACACAAAATATTGTTGCCTCCCTGCAGCTTTATGTGAACTCAAACACCATTCAGTGACCATGCACTGTAGTCAACAAAAAATAGTAGAATCAAGGGCAACATCAGTAGCAGTTAATGCAATCCAAAATGAGTAAACTCTCTTGGCAGGCCCGTACTCCATCATCAAAGAGTGGCTTGAGCGCAACCGAGTGCCTTGATTTACGAGAGAAGTATGTCTTTAGAGAAAGTGTTGCTCCCTGGGAAAAGGAGATCATAACAGATCCTTGTACACCAAAGCGAAATACTAATCTATTTCATTATGAGCATGAGCCAACAAGTTAACATCATTTCGTGATAGAAGATGGAAAAAATGATACTTACACCACGTCTTTGGCTCAACTATGATCCGCTTTGCACACTCAACTAGGTTCCTCAAAAAGTGCACGAATGTTATGGCCAACCACGTGACAGATAGTCAAAAGCACTGCCTGGGCCTTTAATGCCATTCATTGAGTTGAGAGGTGCGTAGCTGGGGTAAGTGACAGACTGCCGCCTGAGTTTATCTTATCATCAAACGATGCAATTGCTATTGAATATCAAACATGCCCTTCCTTATTCCATAATGGAACAACAACAAAAAAATAAAAACGTTAGATGACAATGCAGTCCCTTCAGAATTATTTGATTGTTGTGTACATTCATTTAAGCAAAACAAATCAAATGAGACAAGGCTATGTAAAGCGCGGACAGGGCAATGTAAAGCGCAGACAAGGCATGTGAACTGGTTGACATAATGCCTCATGGACTATTTAACATAATGCATAGACAAGGCAAGGCCAAAATGCCAAAATTCTAGCGCCAAAATGTGGTGCATAGACAAGGCACGTGGACTGTTTAACAGAATGCCAAAATGAGATGTTTTCTCATGGAATGCGTTGATTCATGACGATGCATAAAGCTCACCAAAATAGTGAATAATGCAAGCTCATGCAAGAAGATACGGATTACAGAAAATGTTAATATGAAGCGTTATGGTATATGATTGCATTCCTGATGAGACCACCGTGTTTGGAAACTGTTAAATAAAGCAATGAGTTAGCAGTCACATATTAAACTATAATCAAATCTGCGCTATCTTGACATATGGATAACAAAGGTAGAATAAAAAATGCTTTTGCTAGCATCTTTAAAGTATAAAGCTGCCTGGGAAAGACACCACCAGATACAAATTTCTTTGTTAATGCTTTAGTCGTTCAAAAGTAATTCATTAAATCTTACAGCGGAGAAGCACAAAATCTTTAATAAAACCAAGATAACAGCTTGTGAGAAGTCAAGATTGTAAACACGAAATTTAGCCCTCCTTCTAGCGCCAAAATGAAGTACCCAAAATCTGCAATGTAAGACCACTTCAAATATTCATTTGAAATGTTAATCTAAACACACAAATCTGCAAATACCTCGATGAAATAGAATATCTATGCTAAAGAAATGCCACAAGTAACAAAAACAGCATTAAGAAGACATTTTAAAAGCAAGATAAACACTTATTCCATGTTGGATTGGTGTCACATGTGCTAGTGACCCTTTCCCAACCCTTGATCAAAGCTCAAGTTGTGTAAATGATAAAATGCAAATGATGGAGATGATGGAGTGAAATGGACAAGATCAAATCTCAAATGGAGTGACCTTGCAAGAGATTGTGGAGGATTTGCTCAAAGATGAAGCTTGTATTTAAAGATTTTCAAAATGCTAAGTGTTGAAGAGAGACCAATGTGGGACTAAGATTAAGCCAATGAAAGAAGGACACTTGTCATCATGTGATTAGTTGATGTATATGCAAGATTTGGGAAGAGTGCCCAAGAGGGGGAATTTTTGAATTCAAATTTACAATAAATTTTGAGAGGGGGACAAGAAGGGAGAGCAATAAATGCCCTGTTTGACTTGTCATGTTGAGGGAAAATGAGGTTTTTAATAAATCAATAAAATTGATTTATTGTGCAAGTGGCTAGATCTAGATAATGCAAGTGGGATGTGATTAGTATTAGATTAGGATTAGATGATGATCATGCTGATTAATGCTGATTAGATGAGTTGACATTTTGGACTTTGATAATTGATTTATTTAAATTAGAAAATGATGGAATATGATTTAGGATTTGATTTAAATGAAGTCTTGATTTATTTAATTAAATGGATGATGAAGGTTGAATGATAATGTTTATAAGATTATTTGATGAATGGTTTAAAGTGATGAATTTTCCTAATGTAAGAGCTAATTTGACTGAATCCGATCGAATGCATAATGTTAATTTTGCATGTCTATAGGAGCAAATAAACATGAGGAAGAATTATCATCAACTCTTTGTGGAAAATAGGTCCCACCTTAAAAGACATCATTAATTTGTTACAATAGTTACAAGATATTCTCCATGTGCTCAAAATGCCAACAATAAGAAAATAAAAATAGAAAAATGTATGAAGCAAGGCAAAGAAAGTAGAACAAGGTCAAAATGTGTTAATCCACATTAGCATCACATGCTAAACACTTTGAGTTTTAAGGAGAGAATAATATTTTACCATGTTATATCAAAAGCCTAATCTATACTGTGTTTAGGCTATGTATTATTCTTCTCCTATCCATTATTTTCTTTATTCACTGTGTTGAATCATAAACTCTTGAAATTCTTTAGTTTGCACAAATTTATCATCAGCCAAAATCTCATGACACTCCCTAATTCTAGGATCATCAGCATTTTCTCTATCCTACTACCACTGGACAATCCTGCAAGGAGGAACATCTGAACTATGAGTCTCTTCAATATGAGGAAGGGGAAATTTTTGTTCAACTTCCTGATTTCCTAGCACATGTTCTTCCACTTGTTCTTCCCTAACCTCATGAACATCTTCAAGTCATTTTGGGATATCCATAACTTTTCATTGTCATTTTTTCTCTAAGAGGACCATGGCTTTATCTACAACCTCCTTTACCTTTATCTTAAACTCACCAAACTAATAGTCCCTTATCATGGTAAAGGCTCTCTCCAAGGGGTTTGCAATTTCATTGTATGGACTGATGTAGAAGTCATTCCTTTTCATAATCTTTTCCTCAAGATTTTTCATAGATGTCTAATCCCTTTTCCTAACCATGACAATCTCATCACTTTTTAGATTCCTTAGTAGATCATCTCTATAGAGGAATTCATGATGTATGATGCCTAAGTCCTTTTGTCTCCTTTTTCTTGCCACAAATATTTCTGGATCAAAAAACATAACCTCATTAATAGGCATTATGAGATTATTCATGATAATGCCTTATTTTTCATACCCCTCAAGGGTAGTGACTTTAAAATAAGAAAAAGAACATTGGGGTTTACTATAAAGCCCTTTTTGTCCTTTCTAAACATTTCATAATCCATAACATCAATTTTCTACATGAGCTCCATGAAAGCCAATCTTTTTGAGACATACAAGGGTAAACAATGGGGTTCCACCTTAGCTCCATAAATCCTGATCAAATTATATTCAAAATGTAGAAACTAGTTGGCCCAATTATGTGTTGTTGTAGAGCCTAGTACATCCTTTGGGAATATAACACTTCTGATCTCTGGAGAAAGTCTAAATTTAGGTGCCACACCTAATAACTCTAAGATACCATGTCTTATAACATTAGAAAACAAGATGTAATTAGAATTGTAGCAATCTTGATCCCAAATATATGTCCATATTTGCACAGGGATAGCCTTATTTTCACTTTCCCTAATCTTCAAATTTAATTTCCTTTTCCACTCATAATCTCCTTCCCATAAGAGAATATGAATCAATAAGGAATAATTGGGGAAAGACAGAGGGAGCACTTCCTTTCTCAAGTTGAGAAAATCCATGTGCATTCATTGAGAAACAAAATTAGCATAATCAAAACTAGTGTTTCAATTATATTCTTGTATATCTATGACCATCACAAACAAATCAGGGGCTATTCTAACCTCCAAATCCTGAGCTAGCACTTGGTTTAAACAATAGTAAGTGTTTTTGAAATAATCTTCAAATTCTTCACTCAAAAGGCTCAACATCATGAACAATGAAGATTTTCCTGCTCCTTCTATGTCACACAAGTATTATTTCTCTGTATGCAAATTTTCTCCCTTCATATTCAACATGGAAGTCAACACACCTAAAATTTGTAGTATAATTGATATTTAAGCAAAATACAAACAACATTATATCCTTTGTCACCTCCAGAATTATATCACCCTTCTCACTCTTGATTTTCCTATCAGTAGGGTCATATTTCCTTGCTATCTCCATCATTAAATCAACTTCCCCAAACACAATTGGAACCACTAACTTTCTAGGTTCAACCCCCACAAATAGCATGTAGGCTTACTGAAATTTTTCTTATTGAAATCATACCTAAACAATTTCCATCCAATTCGAGGCTGGGGTTTCTCACCATTTTCTCCAGCATTATCAATCAACCTAGTGGTAACAACAACTTGTCTTGTGGGCCATTTACCAATTCATGACCCTCCCTCTTTGATACCTCAAGAATTTTCTTGCATAAACTATTATATTTCTATCATTGCAATTTTGGACCTTGTGGAAGCCGCATGGGTATTAGGAAAAGGGTTAGAAACAGTCACTAGCTTAGGCTTAATTTTAGCTGAAGCATGCTGAGTTTTAAGTCTTTTAACCCTATTTTTCTTTGGTTTCCTTTCTGCTCTAACACTTGATTCACTAGGCTCTGGGTCACTCATTCTTGTAATGCAAATGGAAACTAGGGTTTACAATTTCTTATGGCCAAATAAAATCCTTCACAATTATGACAAGATAAAACTCTACTATTGAATAGGACACCTTTCTTCAGAATTTAGATAGTGCTCAATTATCAAATTTTAATCACCAAAAAAGACTAAATTGTCCATTCCACCAATTTTCCTATCTGCTTTCAAGGGCATTCACCTTACTACCTCAATTAAAAGGAAGTATCAATTTTTCTTACCCAAATGAAAGTAGTGTCACTCTGGTTGCTGATAATTTATGTAGCTTTCCTTGCAAATTCTTTGGCCTCTAGTATTCCTTCCACTAGCCAGTGAATTAGGATTCACGACAAACTAGATATCTACTTTTTGTTATGATCGAGAGGGGAGCATGTCACCATTAATATCTGATAGTAAGCTCGCATGAGTGAACTAACAATTAGTTGTTCAATTTTAAACCTTTATCGTTGATCCTTCAACTTTAAAACTATATCAATGGTTATTGATCCACCTCACCACCTTCCTTTTTCCTTTATACGAAATCCTTAGGATTTTGCCACATTTCCTCTTCATGTAGTAGTTTTCGCCAACCACCGATTTACTTCATTCTCGTCCATCTTTATTAGCAATGCAAGTTCCTCATGTGATAAAATCTCATCCATTAGATCTAAGGCTGATTTCTTGATCTCATCCATCTCCATTGCTCCTTGCTAAATCAACTTTGTACATTGACTTCCATCAACAACAAGAGATGTAAGCACCATAGTTTGAAACATACACCTACATAACAATCAATGGTACAAAAGATATCACAAATAGGATGTCATCAAGTTAGCGAGAGAAAAATCAGTAAAAGGGACCATATAACTCATCTCTAATCAAAATATTAGTGATTAAAACAATTTCGTAAGATGCGATGCAATTGGAAACTCAACTTCTCGCTCATTTCTAATTTAAAACAATCTATTTGTAATATATTGGCGATGAATGATGAAACTATGATCATAAATTAAGAGGTCATCACTTATCGCTATTACAACTTTAAGAATTCAAAAATCATTAGCAATACGTGATCCCTTAAGAACCTCACTCATCACTATTTGCAATTAGAAGTTCAAGAAACAATTCACGATGAGTGATATCAAAGAGATATCACCTCATTGCACATCGCTGATTTAAAAAATTCATTTTAAAAGTGATTAGCGATGAGTGATAAAAACATAAGGTCGGTTGAACTTAAGTGAAAAAATTTAGGCACATGCTCATAAGTTATTTTAATGGAGGGGACTTCCTAGGATGATAGATAGATAGAAAAAGACTTAAGAACCTCAAAATAATTATAACAAAGCTTTCTGGACCCATGATGAGGGAATCAGTTGCCTAATAAAGTTCTTTTTAAATAGTGACAGACATTGGGAAATAGGGAGTCAACAAAAAAATATAATAATCAAGTGATTTCAAGGAAAAAAATCCTAAAACCTTCCTAAAGGCAACAAGGGTTTAAGATGGGACATGAAAATTAAGGTTCCATCACCTCGATAACGTTCAATTTCTCATCATGCATCATTGATTTAACTTTGAACTCTAGATCACATCAGCAATGTGAGATAAAGAAATGAAGCAAGATTAAGATATGTGCACTTGCATGAAAATCAATGACACAAAAGAAATCACTCAAAAGATCAATTTAAATCAGTGAAAGAAAGTTGAATAGATGACTCCATCTCTCATCGCTATTTTGAAACATAAGTTTTGGAAAGGATCTATAATGAGCAATAGGAGAAAATAAAAAATACCAAGGCTATTGCTTATCGCTAATTCTAATCATAAATTTTACAAGCAATTAGCGATGAGGGATCCCAATGATTACATAGAACAATTGCATCGTGTATCACTAATACAAAACTTAACATTTAGAACCCATCCATGATACATGAAGCATAAGAGATACTTCATATTGCTCATCTCTGATTACTAATTCAATACTCAAGGTTCAAGAATTATTAGAGATACACAAAAAATAAATGATATAAGGAGAAGCAAGAGCATCACCCATCGTTTATTCATATCATGAGATCTCAAATCTATCCATGATGAGTGAAACCAAATAAATATTACTCGTCACATATCACCAATTTAAACATACCTTTTACAAACTATCTGTGATGAGTGACAAAGTGAAAACTTTTAAGCATGTGTCCATAAGTTGTTCTACTGAAGGGGGCCATCTTAAGATGATGCAGGGAAAAGGTCTCAAAAGACTTTAAGTCATAAAATTCAAAGGATGTAAAGGCCAAAAAGTCATTTTATTCAACCTTATATAAAAAATAATAAACTCATACCTAAGCATAAGGGACCGATTACTCCACAATCATCAATGAAATAAGATGTTTTAAAATGACCGACAATGGGAAACAAAAGGTCAACGTCAAAATATAACACTATTATAAACAAAAACTTGACGAATAATTAAGAAAGGGTTCAAGATAATAGAAAACCCTACAACAGTGATGATAAGAAAAACCCTAATCCTTCAGATACCAACCCAATATTTAAAATATAGGGTATCTGTAGGATCATGATGGGCCAAAAGGTGGCAATATGTAACTTATATGATGGACCATGTGGCTGGTGACCTTTTTTTACCCAAAATTGATGAAACAAAAAGAGTTTTTAAAGGATATTCTCAGCTTTCCACCAATATAAATTATTCTTTACTTTGAATTTAATAAATAATTATTATTCATTTTCTATTTGAATTATGACTAAAGTCCTGATTGATAGGTTGATTGAAAAACATCTATAGCTTTCAAATGGTATCACATTTTTGAATTTGAAACATGCATCACATTCTATGCTTCACATACTATAGGATTAAAATAAAATTGAATTTTATGAAGTTTTGACCAAGTTAAGGTGGTCAGGACATACAAGTTTTTATATTTTTTAAAAATTGTAATAAAAATTCATAATTAATTATTTACTTGGAAAAACTTACAAAAAATATGCATCACATTGGGACATGAGTCCTCTACTTATATCTAAAATATTATAAATTTTTTATCATTTTATTGTGTTTAGGGTGGGTAGACAGACACCTACTTCTTATTTTTTCCCTAAAATTTAAGTACTACTGCATTGAAATTTCAAATTTTCACCAAATAGATTTTTTTTTAAATAAACCTATTAGTTTAGAAACTACATTCAATTTTCTATAGATTCTATTCTTACATATTTTTGAAATAATATAGATAGCTTATTCAAATTTATATGTCAAGTTGCCTTACTCTGATTTTTCTGAATTTTTTGCCACTTAAGGGCCTGTTTTTTCCATGATGATCCTGCACATACCCTATAGCAAGATTTTGAGATGGAACATAAGTTTTTTTTTTCAAGTTCCATCACAAGGGTATGGATTTTCCTACACTATAGTAAGACTTGGGGACCCCAAGTGAAAATTAATTCTTATGGCAGGTGCTAGATAGTTGGAAAGATCATGAGGAGTGTAAAGAGAAAAATGAAATTTTCTTAAAGAGTACTTCGTAATTGAAGTTTTTAAGGTACTGGGAAGTGATAAATTTAAGAAACCCACTCAAAATATATATAAAATCATAACGAATCTTTCATTTTTTTAGGAAAAATATTTAATTTCTATTGGCAAATCTTTCCTTTTTTCTGAAAAAAATATATTAATTTTATTCGTGATTTTATTTACATCATTAAAGTTTTGTAGAAAAATTTGGCGAATTTTGAAAAATAGTAGGAAAAATCATTAATTATGATGATGAATCTATCCAATCTAAAAATAATTCTCATGGAAAAGTAGGGGCCCAAGGGTTAAAATTATCAATGGGTTGAAGGGGTAGACTATAATATTTACTTTCCACCATTGTTTTTAAAATATAATATAATGGCCCTCATTGTATTCTGAAAGGTAAAATGTACCCATGATCTCTAATTCTCATGAGGCTCAAAACTACTTTCAGATCATTGATCTAACAACCCTCATTGTACTCTATAAAGTAAAATTTAACCACAATCTATAATGTTCATGAGACCCAAAATTGTGGGCCCCATGAGCATTACAGATCTTGGGTACATTTTACCTCATGGAATACAACAAGGGCTATTAGATTATATTGTAAATCAATGGTATAAATTAAAGATTAGAAAGATGGTCCTAAAGCAACTAATAATTATGATATAATATTTGCAAATTAATATAGATTTCAATTATCATTTATAAAATTTAGGCGAATCTGATCAAATCATGTATTGAATATTATGGAAAAATTTTAAGTTAATTTTTTTAATAAAATAAATTATCTGGTGATTTAAATTAGACTATTATAATAAAAATTTGTAAAAATGTGGTGATTCAAGTCACATTGTAGCTTGAACTATTAGCCAAATTTGGATTCCCAAATTTCAACTATTAGCCAATTGGTGAATATTAGCCACTAAAAAATCACTAGTACTGGGTACCAAGAACTAGGAAGGCTAGAAGTGTAAAAGAGGTAACACAAGGTATATAGTAAAGTGCTCTGGTTTGGGAGAAAATGTTTGATAAATATGGAGATTCTAGTAAAATTTGAGGTCCAAGAAAATTATGGTAAAATATTAAGTATTGAGTACCAGATACCAGGTAACAATGCAAAGTAAAGTTTAAAATTTTAATGTTATTCGAAAGGTCTGGTGGTCTGGTAACCTAACTAAAAGGAATAATTATGCTAGAATATAAGATTCTTTGTTTCTTAAAGTGTGTTATTAATGATGATTAATTAATGATGGTTTTATTTACATGAGATTTTTATGAATGTTTTAAAAGGGATTTAATAGTTGGAATTGGTGATTACAGGAGAAGAAGATTGTGATGTAAATTTCAAGTATTGATGGTCAAGTAGAATAAGGTTGTAGGAAGATCCAATGGTGTTACTAGGTTTGATAGTACACTTTGGAAGCTCATGTAGGAACAAAGCTCATTGGAAAAAATTTATTAGATATCGGGAAATCAAAAAATATGGATATCAAGCATGTGACAAAAGAGTCTACTCATTTTGAGGGTGATTGATTCCTAGGAATGTTCAATCTGAGGTAGAACCTAAATGTGGGAATAGAATTTCCACTTCATCATTCAAAATGTGTGGAAATTTCCTACATTTTGTTTGGTGGGTGACAATAAAAGATAAAAACCCGAATGATATCAATGTATAGATGAAGCTCAAACTTCGGTGACTTTGTTTTCAATTCTCTTGTAAATTGTCATATTCCACATGCCCTGATGTGATTCGTCCCTTGGATTTCCTCTCATGTATTTGTCTTCTCTTTCTTGTGTGTTGCTTCTATAAAAGCTCGTTAGATATTGTGGACATGAAAATAGTAACCCTTTTACTTTTTCTTGTTTCCTACCTCCTTGTGCTTATTTGGCTTGATTTCACCTTGATTTAATGTTGAAATTTGGCTCACACATTCACACTAGGTCTTGAATCTTTATGAATCTTTCAGACTTTATCATGTCTTGTAAAGGTGTTGTAAGACATTTTTACACTTTTCTAGACTCCTCTTCTTATAATTCACTTAAATAACCCATTTTTATCACTTACCAAGTCTTATTTTAAATTGTTGTAAAGTCTTGTAACAAACTTTAATCCCTTTATAGACTTGTCACCACCAAATACACCTTTCTTATGCTTCATTTGCCCCCTTTATGCACTTACAGGCCTTAATTAAGTGTATTTTTTAGTAAAAACCTTACAAACATCATTATAGATAACTTAATTCTTGACACCCACTCATATGCCTTGAGTGGGACTGATTCACCTAGGGTGGTGAATGAGTCCCTCTTGGCACAAAAAACAAAATAAACTTCAATTATTGGCAGGTTTTTATTCCTAAAGACCTAAGGTTGGCCTGCGATGTATTTTTGGGAAATTAGGGAATAATTATGTATAAATACATTATTTTATTTTCATTTTAACGCCAATTCATCCAAGTATTCATTCTTGCATTCAATCTATCTAATAATTCACTTAAGCATCATTGCATCATTCAATCAAGTAATTATCAAGCATCTTGGAGCAACCATTGACATGTATTTAGACTTTAACAACAAGGGTTTGGTGATTTTATGACATTTTCATGTTATTTTTTCATCATTCCTTCTTTCTTTCTTTTCATTATCAAGGGTTTGATTACTAAAGTGGGGTTTGACCAAGGCAAACCCCTATACTCTAAACTTTAATCATTTTTCCCCTCTTTACATTTGTGTTTGTAGGTCTTGTAGGCATAATTTTCAAGGAGAGAGGTGTTTAAAAGTATTCAATAAGCCATCAAAGTTATCAAAGTCAAAATAACCCTAATTGGAGCTTGAAGACCCTTTTCAACTTGTTTTCTATAGATTTTGATCTGACAACCTAACAAGTAGAAAAGTACACACTAGGACCCACAAAGTTGACCTTTCAATTTGCATATTTTTGTAGATGGAGTGATTCACCATCTATGGCAATAAGTATGACTTCCAGGTTGGTAAAAGAGTTTTCTCAAGTTCTGAGTTCTTGACATCCTGAAACCTGTTCTGACAAATTTTACTAGAAGTAGAACTAATTCACCATCTGTGGAAAATAAGTCCCAGTGGGCATTAGCATTTAATTTTGTAGTATTCTAGAACCTTCTTTGATATTATTTAAGTTTCCAAGTAAACCCCATTCAGTTTCATTCAAAAAAAAAATCCTTTGTTTATGTTTCTAGTTCATGTTTGCATACAACATTGTGTTTTCCATCACTTTGCATTTCCTTGTTTACATTCAATAATTGATCTATTTCATTAGTCTTTTGCATTTATTTTATCTCATATAAGTATATCTCACCTACATCACATCCAAATTTGAATGTAACATTGCATTTTTTATGCATATAGCTTTAAAATATTAATTTAGGATAGTTATCTTCTCAATTACAAACATCATTAGATCTGAAAATGGTCGCATATCTGAAATTTATTATAACATGGATAAATGTACTTTTCACTTTTGCATACACAATGTTTCTATTCATAAAAAATTGCATAATTTTGATAAAAGTGCTCTTCATTCTACCATATACATTGTTTACATTCTTAAAGGTTTGCATAGATTGGATAAGAGTGTCTTGCATCTTTGGATATACATTGTTTACATTGCTGAAACATTGCATGAAATGGTTACATGTGATTTTCATTTTTGTTTACACAATATTACTATCTTGCATATTTAGACATGCTAAGAAAAAACTCCTATCCCCTCCCTATGAGAGTGTTTTTTGAAAGAGAATACAACCTTGGACATTCCTAATAATCATATTTGTTCTTCTCCTTTTATATCTCCTATTGGAAAAGAAGATATTTTGGTAGAAGAATCAATCAATGAAATTTTTGAGAATTGTACTTGTTTTCTCCTTTTACCTCTCTTAGTGGACAAGACATTTATGAACACAAAAACCCAACCATAAGTAATCATGACAATAACATTTGTCTTTCTCCTAGTGTCTCTCATAGTTTTGAAGAAGATACCTTGATATTAGACAACACAATCGATGAAGGTCATGAATATCGTAGTTGTCCCCTTCACCTAGTGAAACCCTTATTAAGTAAGAAAAATCAACCATTGATCATTCCTCTACTTGCAATGAAGTCCTATTAGGATAACCAACCTTTGAATTTCAAAAACATTTGGCTTGATGTTCTCCTAAAAACTCTCCTAGGGAGAATATCATAGTGCAAAAACATATAAACATTGACACATATCTTTCAAACTCTAAACCTTCCTTAGGTGAAGATAATAATGTGACATTATAATCCCCTTCACTATAAGTCATGCAAATAAATAAAATATTCTTGATTTTATAATGACACAAGTGGGATCTCCTTTAATTATTGAGCTTCCTAAATCACCTCCCACTATTGAATCGCACATAAAACTAAGAGACTTATTGAAATCCATAATGCAATCTACTCATAACAATGTTTTGCAGTTGCTAAGTTTTAACTTAGTGACTCAAAAATCTAGGGGACCAAACAACACTCCTACTCCTTTACCTTTTCTTCCACATGGAGTACCTAGTGTAGAAGACCTTAAAAATACTCCTGTTAATATATCTGTATGGAAACTCATTCAACTATCACCTACAATCAAATTTATATTTCATGAAATGTTACAAATACAGAAGGAGGAAATCCAATCTTGCATAAAATCAAATAATGTAAAATTCTCCCCTCGTCCCATGCAAGTCACCCAAACATATATCACATTCCATAAATATGAATTACCCTCACTTGTAATTCAAAACATGAATGATAACTTGATGATAAAGGTGATCACTAATGAAACTTTAATTAGGAACACTATCATAGAAAATGGATGTAAAACCAATATTTATAGCCTTGACCTCCTAAAAAAAATTGGCATGGACAAAAATCTCATCCAACTTAATGATGTTCATATTCATGGTTTTGACAATTTCAATAAGCAACCACTAGGGATGATCACATTACCTATTGAGGTATGACCTATAGTTTTTCCTACCTCTATCCATATCATGCAAGGACCCCTTCCATACAATCTTATCTTAGGGAGACCATGGAGTCATTCTATGAAAGGAGTCCCATCTAGCCTACACCATACAATTAAATTTTAGTACAACAAGAAGATATACACGATTGATGTAGATGAGTGAATCTATGCATCAAATGATCACAATACTTCCAACTCCCCTAATACTTTCATTCCTAGATCAAAACTTGAACCTGTACAAGTTGATGCTAATTCTTCCCTGACAATAAGACTCTTTCCTGATAATTGGGGGTCATTAGATTCTACACCTCCTTTCAATAGAGTTTCCAAAATCTCACCCTCATGGTCCAAAGAGTCATACAAATGATTCATTTTCAGACACAAGTTTTGGTAACCATTTGGGTTTCACACCTTCCCTTAGGGGAGAGTGCAAAATATCATGACCTAAAAGAAAAAAACCTTGTGCTAAACTTGGATCTACATCAACAACATTAACCTATGATAGTGATGGGGGATACCTTACTCCCATTCATCATGGGGAGACAAAACGTAACATTAAAAATGATTTGTGTTCTTTCCAAAAAACCAGCCCTTCTTAGAAGCATAAACCACCTTCATATAACTTGAAAGATTATTTTGATATAGGATACAATCTCTCTCCTACACATGCATGCAATGAACACACGTAGAAAACTAACATATTATACTCTTTCAAGAAATATTTAGGATTATCTCACTTCTCTCCACTTTCATCTAAGACTTTGCATAACAAAATTCAACATCTCAAGGAGTGTGGAGCTCTTCCTTGTGTTGGAGCACCTAATTCCTCTACTTTATACTTACTTTCATTAATTATAGGCTCACCTTTGTCTTGCACTAAGTGGGGGTAAGGGGTTAAGTATCCTTGTCCTTGTATGTCACTTATCATTGTCTCTTTTGACTATCCGTTAACCTTTCATGAATATATAAGAGCAAGCTTGAGATGTGGATGACATTTCTTAAGTGGAATCAAACATGACATACTACCTTTTTCATGATGCAACCTTACTTGAAAACATATGACTCAGCATAGGGGCTTTCCAAGTTCTCTCTCATGTTTTCTTTCTTTTTTCATTTTTCATTCTCTACTTTAAAGAAATTGCTCAGTGAATGGTGTGTAACAATTCCTTTAAAGTGGAGGCATACATTGGTATTATTCATTTTGCATTCTTTTTCTTTTTCTTGGTTCTTAGTGCAGGATTGTTACTTTATACAACTTGTTTGTCTCTTTGTGGATGATATTGCATATAATTCCTTTCATTAGCATGATCTCTCTTAGCATATTACATTCCTCTTAGTGGCCTAATGTGACACATTGCATCCCCTAAGTTGTGAATATTATATTATTTGATTGGTCCTCTCTTGGACACATTAGACACAATTTTCCCTAAGTTATAGACCTTGCATGAACTAAGCAAGAATCCTTTGAACATTTCTTTAGCATGTTGCATGTTGCATTTATATGGAAACCTTGCATAACACAACTTTCATGCATGTGGTGCCATCACATTTGTTTATGAGTTCTAAGCATACAAATCTTTGTCTCATGAAGCACAAAATGACATTTTCCTTTGTGGCACCTTATTAAAGTTACCAAGAGGTATAACTTGGATATGGTTTAGCAGGAAAGACCATTCTGAGGCATGAATTTTTCCCATAGCTACTTGCTTGTGTGTGAGTGCATACCAACCGTGGGCGTATGTTTCTCACCTTTTGAGCCTTCTCACCCCACGGATAACCAAAAGTTATGTGGCCCCAAAGTGATTATACTCGGGCCTTCTCACCCATGGAGATCCATGAGTTTTGTCACCCCACACTGAGAACACATTTCTTATAAACAACCTAGATTTAATCCACAATGAGTTGGATAGGCGATCAAAGCTTTCTCTTCTTCCTTCATTCCTTTTAATCACTTTCATGTGTATTCCTTTGTACTTATGATTGGTTTTCCATGGGATCTTGATCTTGGGGGCTTGGTCATGCCTCTCGATTGATGTTATCTCATCTCTCTAGGCATTAGTGCATTTAGGCCCCTCTTGATTGCATGTTCGACTACTTTAGTGTGAGTTTGAAGCAAGTTCATCCTCTCACTAAATTGGGGGATAACTATGGACACATAAAAAGTAACCATTTTATTTTTTCTTGTTATGTCCCTTATTGTACTTATTTGGATTGATTTCACCTTGATTTAATGTTGAAATGTGGTTCACACATTCACATTATGTCTTGAATCTTTATGAATCTTTAAGACTTTATCATGTCTTGTAAAGGTGTTCTGAAGTTTTGTAAGACATTTTCACACTTTTCTACACTCTTTTTATTATAATTCACTTACATACCCCCTTTTTTATAACTTACCAAGTCTTATTTTAAAGTGTTGTAAAGACTTGTAGAAAAATTTCATGCTTTTCTAGACTTGTCATCACCAAAGAAACCTTTCTTGTGCTTTATTTGGCCCCGTTATGCACTTACATGCCTTAATTAAGTGTATTTTTGGGTAGAAACTTGAAAAAAATCATTAAAGACAACTTAATTCTTGACACCCACTCATATGCCTGGAGTGGGACCCATTTTCCTAGGGTGGCGAATGAGTCCCTCTTGGAACAAAAATAAAAGTAAACTTAAATTACCAGTGTGTTTTTACTCGTAAAGATCTAAGGTTATCTTATGATGTTGTATTTTATGGAAATTAGGGTATAAGTGTGCTTAAATACATGGTTTTCTATTCATTTTAACCCCCATTCATCCAAGTATTCATTCTTTCATCTAATATATCTAAGCATTCACTTAAACATCATTGCATCATTTAATCAAGCAATTATCAAGAATCTTGGAGCATCCATTGACATATTTTTAGACTCAACAATAAGGGTTTGGTGAGTTTATGAAATTTGCATGTTATTTGTTCATAATTCCTTCTTTATTTCATTTCATTGTCAAGGGTTTGACAAAGGCAAACCCCTATACTCTAACCCTTAACCATTTTTTCCCTCTTTGCATGCATGTTTGGAGCTCTTGTATAAAGATTTGTCAAGGAGTTGAATGTTGAAAAGTGGTCAACAAGTCATCAAAGTTATCAAAGTCAACATAAACCTAATTGGAGCTTGAAGACCCTTTTCAACCCATTTTTTGTAGATTTTGATCCAACAATCTGACAAGCAAAAATGTATAGAACAAGACCCATAGAGTTGACCTTTGACTTTGGATATTTTTGTAGGTGGAGTGATTCTCCATCTATGGAAACTGAGTCCCACTACCAAGTTATAAAAAGAGTTTTCTGAAGTTCTAAGTTCCTGACTTCCCAAAACCAGTTCTGATAGATTTTATCAAAAGCGGGACTAATTCACCATCTATGGTGAATGAGTCCCAATGGGCATCAACATTGAACTCAAAAGAATTCTAAAACCTTTGCAAATCTACTTTTAGTTTCGAGGGGCACCCCATTCAATTTCATTCAATTATGTTTGCAAATTTTTATGTTTCTAGTTCATATTTGCATACAACACTATGTTTTCTAGCACTTTGCACTTCTTAGTTTACATTCAATAATTGATCTATTTCATTATTTTTATGCATTTAATTTATCTAATCCATATTCATTACGTCCACATCACATCCATCTTTAAATGTAACATTGCATTCTGGCCCCAAAATCTTTACCCTTTTAGGTGAAATACCATAGAAGGGTCACAAAATTTTCAGGGTGCCAATATCTTTTTCTCTATTTTGGTGCTCAAAAGCATCAATTTAGGATAGTCATCATCTCAATTACAAACATCATTAGATCTGAAAATTCTCACCATTCTATAGCATTCCAGAACCTTCCCAGACCTGCTTTCAATTTCCAGGTGCCCCTGATTTAGTTTCATTAAATTTTGTTTGCATTTGTTTATGTTTCTAGTTCATGTTTGTATACAACATTATGTTTTCCAATACTTTGCATTTCCTAGTTTACATTCAATAATTGATCTATTTCATTAGTTTTTTGCATTTAGTTTATCTCATCTAAGCATATTGCACCCACATCATATCCATCTTTGAATGTAATATTGCATTTTGGCCCCAAATTTTTACCCTTTTAGATGAAAAACCCTAGAAGGGTCACAAGCATTTTTGGTTGCCAAAATGTTTGGTTAGATTTTGGTGAACCCAACTTTAGAGCATTTTTACTTCTAATTTAAGGTGCATTTGCATCCTAGGTTTATTTTGCATCAAGATTGTATTAGGTTTTGCATTGTTTTGCATCCTAGCGTTTTCAAATTTGCATTAGTGAAAAGATCATATAGTTTTCATTTTTGCATGTCAAATTACTTTAAAAAACTAAAATTCTACATCTGCATCATATTTCTACATCATACAATCTAAAAAATATAAAATTGCATTTAAAATTTCTCAAAAAACCTAAAAAAATTCATCCTTGTACTCATTCGCCACCCTGGGAAAATTAGTCTAGTTGAACATTCTGCATTACATTTTCTAGCATTTTATGGGCATTTTCTATATATTTTTTTTCTATTATTACATCTCTATTACATTTTCTATAATTTCTATTATTGTCATTTTATTACTCATAGTTTGCATTTCATTTGCATCCACGCCGCCTTTAGTTGCACTTTTATGAGTTTTTGGTTCCCTATTAATAATACTTTAGTGAGAAGAAGTTCACAACTCATGGCATGCCATGTTAACACACTCATTTTGGACCTTGGGTTGTCTCGAGCTACTACTCCCAGTGTTGACAATAGTGCATTAGGAATGAACCCTACCATTAGCAATATTGTGCCTTCCAATAGCATGCAAGCTGACATATCAAATGATCACATTCCGCAAGACAAAATCATTAAAATTCATGAGGATTTAGCACATTTGCAACAAAACTTATGTATTGAAAACATTTCAACTACTACAATTCCTACTATAGAACATATCCATCACCTGATTGAAAGTGACGAAGGCTTAAACATTAAGAAAAACATTGTTGAGATATACAACAAACATTCTCCTTCTACAACCCAACCAACAAACATTATGGTTAGTCATGGAGGACCTCACATTCCTCACCATTCAACTGTAGCATACATACCTACCTATACCACTCCCCAAGTGACAACCACACTACAACATATTATTAATGTGATTCCTTCCTCAACTATTTCTACTAGCATTCCTAATTGTTATATGGCATCAAATTTTTTCTACTCCTCCACCATACCATCTATTAGCATTCCACTCACTTTCTCTACCACTACATACACTCTATCACCATGATCTCTTCCACCTCATACCACTTCCACCAATCCTATCCTTATGCAACTTTTCTAAACTGTCTCCTCCATGCAAAAAAAATAGCCACCATCAATTAAAACTAGAATGCTCCACCCACATAATATGTTTGTGGAAGCCCCTTATATTTGGAAATATTAAGAACACTGATGTCACAAGGAATTGAGAAACCTAGATTTGAGAAGTACAGAGGGAAGGTAGATCCTACTAATCATGTTAATGGTTACACATCCTTATGCAATGACTTTCTTATTGACGCTAAACTATTGGCCAAACTGTTTCCTAGGACCTTAAAGGACATTGCCTTGGAGTGGTTTTCATCCTTACCAAATAATTCAATTTGTTCATTCAATGAGCTAGTTGATGCATTCATAAATAATTATCAAGTGCACATGACTCCCAAAAAGACATTGGCTGATGTAAACAAAATGTGGATGAAAAAGTAACCAATTTCATCTCACTCTATTAGTGACTTTTATGCCCAAATTGATGTCAAGGTTTGTGATCCATGTCTCCAAAAGTTGTTCATTGAAAATTTTCAAATTCAAATTTAGGATAGATTGACCATGATTAAATTTCCCTCTTTCATGTAGTTGTGCACAACCCTTTGTGACTATCACGATTCGATTAGTAGTTGTGATGCCAAGTCCACTACTAACCGAATTGAAAAATCTGAACCTAGCACTTCGAACAATTCACAACCATTTAAAAAAACAAACAAAGTGTTCTTACAATTCAACCCCCCTCCTCAACAACCATCTCAGCCCATCAACAACCAAGTAATAGTTGTTAAAGCTGCAATAACTTTTACTTATGGATATCCAAAGAGATAGTTTACACCTTTACAAGACACTCTTCACAACATCATGTCCCAACTTATACAAAAACAAATGATTACTCTACCTATTGTTAAACCATTGGATTCAACTAAACCTTTGCCTCCAACCTTTCAATCTAATGCTTATTTCCATTGTCATAGAAAAAATGGACATGACACAGAGCAGTGTAAGTGTCTTAAACACATAGTGCAAAACCTCATTGATTCTTGTCATCTATCTGTTTCAAATATTAATGTTAGAGGAAATCTGTATGTTGCCCCACCCAATCAAAATTTGCAAATTTTCACCAATTTGATGCCTAAACATACTATGTGATTCGTCAAAGCCACTAAAACTCAAAACAATGATGTGATGACTATTCATAAAGATATTAAACATTCTGATCCTATTGCACATACCACTTCTATTAATCATATGCATGATATGGTAGGAGTGATAGATGTTATCCCTCGTAAGGGACAACATAAGGAATCTCTTGATATTACTTTCTCTTCTAAGGATATTCTTCCAAATCTTCTCAATGTTCCTCTTTACATAGACGATCATATTTATGATAAGCCCACTAATGGGATGCTCAGATCTCACCTGTGGTGAGAATGTGATTACTGAGGAATTTTTGGTATTACATGATCTCTATCAAGATTATTGTGAAAAATTGAGAGCATCGATGAAAACACACAATTTTTTTGCATTCCCTATGATAGGACTTAAAATAGTGGATGTTACATTCTCTATCATTCCACAATCAGATTAGTTTCATTTGTGGATAGGCCTTCCATGGCTTCACTCAATGAAAGTTGTTCATTCAGTCATACACAAATTTTTAAAGTTTCTACATGACAATGATATATTCACTATTCACCATAGTGGCTTTAACCCTTTTTCCTCTAATTGAAAATTTTCCTTAGAATATTTTTGGCTAGAGCCCATGGAACCCATAACACCTTTCAAATATTTCTTTTTTATTGTTTATCAAAAGTTTAAAGAAAATAAAATTGTCGAATTGTCCCTTCGCAACCAATCCATGTCCACTTCCAACACTCCCATCCTAGATGAAACACTGCTCCAACCTGAACCTAAATTAGAAACTCTAGATAATCCAATAGTAAACACTTCACGATCATCATCCAAACACCGAAGAGATAATGAAACCAACCCCATCCTTCCCCTTATCCACTTGCTTGTGTGTGAGTGCATACCAACTGCACGTGGGCATAATTTTTTCACCTTTTGGGCCTTCTCACCTTGTGGATAGGTAGAAGTTCAATGACCCCAGAGTGAGTATACTTAGGCCTTCTTAACCAACAAAAAACCATGAGTTCCATTCCCCTAGAGTGAGAACACATTTCTTATATAAACATCCTAGATCTAATCCACAACGAGTTGGTCAGATGAAATTTTTTTTCTCTTATTTCCTTCATTCCTTTTCATTATTTTTATTTGTGTTCCTTTTGTGCTTATGATTAGTTTTCCATGGGATCTTGATCTTGGGGGCTTGATCATCCCTCTTTATTGATGTTGTATCATCTCACCAAGAATTAGTGCATTTAGACCCCTCTTGATTATGTCCTCAACTAATTTAGTGTGAGTTTGAAGAAAGTTCACCCTCTCACTAATGTGGGGGCTAACTGTGGACACAAAAAAAGTAACCCTTGTACCTTTTCTTGTTTTGTCCCTCCTTGTAAGTTTGATGTTTTAATGTTGAAATGTGGCTCACACATTCACATTAGGTCTTGAATCTTTATGAATCTTTAAGACTTTATGATGTCTTCTAAAGGTGTTGTGAAGTGTTGTAAGACATTTTCACACTTTTCTAGACTCCTCTTCTCATAATTCACTTAAATAAGCCCTTTTATCACTTACCAAGTCTTATTTTAAAGTTTTGTAAAGTATTGTAACAAAATTTCATGCTTTTCTAGATTTTTCATCACTAAATACACATTTATTATGCTTTATTTGGCCCCTTTATAAACTTACATGCCTTAATTAAGTGTATTTTTTAGTACAAACTCAAAAAAAATCATTAAGAACAACTTAATTCTTGACACCCACTCATATGCCTTGAGTGGGACCCATTCACCTAGGGTGGTGAATGAGTCCCTCTTGGCACAAAAATCAACATAAACTTAAATTATTGGTAGGTTTTTATTCGTAAATACCTAATGTCATTTTGTGATGTATTTTTGGGAAACTAGGGAATAAGTGTGTATAGATACATGATTTTCCATTCATTTCAACCCCCATTCATCTAATTATTCATTCTTGCATGCAATCTATCTAAGCAGTCACTTAAGTATCATTGCATCATTTAATCAAGAAATTATCAAGCATCTCGGAGTAACCATTGACATATCTTCAAACTTCAACAACAAGAGTTTGGTGAGTTTATGAAATTTGCATGTTATTTGATCATCATTCCTTCTTTATTTCATTTCATTATCAAGGGTATGATTACCAAAGTGGGGTTTGACCAAGGAAAACCCCTATACTCTAACCCCTAACCATTTCCCCCTCTTTGCATGTGTGTTTTCTGGTCTTGTAGGAATATTTTTCAAGGAGAGAGGTGTTGAAAAGTGGTCAATAAGTCATCAAAGTTATCAAAGTCAACATAACCCTAATTGGAACTTGAAGACCCTTTTCATCTCATTTTTCGTAGATTCTGATTTGACAACCCAACAAGTAGAAAAGTACATACCAAGCCCCACAGAGTTGACCTTTGACTTTGCATATTTTTGTAGTTGGAATGATTCTACATCTGTGTTGAATGAGTCCCACCAGAAGGCTAGAAAAAGAGTTTTCTAAAGTTCTGACTTCTCAACATCCTAAAACCTATTCTCGCATATTTTACTAGAAGTAGGATTGATTCGCCATATGTGGTGAATGAGTCCTAGTGGGAATCAACATTGAATTATACAACATTCTAGAACCTTCCCAGATCTTCTTTCAGTTTCTAGGTGCACCCCATTCAGTTTCATTCAATTTTTTTTCCATTTTTTTATGTTTTTAGTTCATGTTTGCATACAACACTATTGTTTCCATCACTTTGCATTTCCTAGTTTACATTAAATAATTGATTTATTTCATTAGTTTTTAGGATTTATTTTATCTCATCTAAGCATATTTCACCCACATCACAGCCATATTTGAATGTAACATTGCATTTCATGCCCAAATCTTTACCCTTTTAGGTGAAAAACCCTCGAAGGGTCACAAGCATTTCAGATTGCCAAAATATTTGCTTATATATATTTATTTTTAAGTTATGTTCAAAATTTGAGGATGTTAGAAGAGAAAAGACATCTTTATGTTTTGTTATTTTTTCCTATTTTCTAATTCATTCCAGATTAAAAACTTGTATGCACATAGAACTTAATCAATATTGAATCCAATTTAAAAGCTACCTGACTCATGAATCTTTTGTAGCTAGTTTGTTCATTTAGCCAGACAAGACTATATGCTATGCCATTTAAGGGTGCATATAGAGCTTACTCGGTGCCCAAAATAAACCCCTTTCTCTAAAATCTCACACCATTCTATACCTAGTTACAAAGAAATGTGGTGAAGTATAGAGAAATTTTCTTTGATTTGACTAAATCTTGGGCCATGTGTGGAGAATAATTGGGAGCACTTTTATTTTTCAAGTGTTTTGATGCTTTATTTTAGATTAGATGTTAAATTTAGAAAATGTACGAAAAAAGAGATGAATGAATCGAAATATTATTGCAAATCTTTCATTTCCATGAAATTTCTAAATGCTTAAAGCTAAATCTACATAAAGTTGTTTGATTTTCATGAAATATTAGTGAAAATTTAATGATTTCATGAAGTTATTTAATAATCAGACTGAAAAATCTTCCATTTGATGCCTATGATTCCTTTAAAAATCAAAGATAGATATATACCCCTTGATATTCACAACAATATCACATCATACCAAAAAGCGAACCTAGTATGGTCAAGACTTGACTACCAGAGCCTTTGGATTAAGCTGAGTCAACTTTTCCCCTTTCCTCAGACCTTTTAGGTTAACCTAGTTTAGTCTTTCAAGTAAAGATAGGTTCTTCTCTATTTTTCTATGAGGATTTTATCTACACTATTGATGCAACCATCATCGTGGTCACTACGAACTGGTGCTAGAAGGAGGGCACACAAATTTACCTCCAAGTTTTATTGAGGAATTTGTATTGGTTCTGGGTTTAAAACCTAGCTTGTAAGATGAAAGTCTATGCAAGCCAACATTTTGTAAATGGAAGTTGAGAAACAACAAGGAATCCTTAATCGAAGATTACTTCCTTTGAGTTTGTTCACATTTGGTAGAGTTACTAAGTGTAGAATTCATGATACACCTAATCATGGTGAACTTGATTGTGAATTTTTTTTAACTAGGGTAAGCTTGGCTACACAGAGTGATTCTATTAATTGAAGAGGTTTTAACTTCTAAAAGAAAAGAATCGTTAAATTAGAAAAAGTGTGAATTCTGAAAAGGAGTATAACCCTAGTAGAACTGAAAATATTAAAAAAAAGTTGATACATTTAAATAGTTTGTTAACTACAATTTTTATGAAGAAAATCCTATGGTTTTGTAGGAAGATAGGCAAGAATGTCGAGACTCAAAAATATTGCACCAAAAGAAAGGATATAACAGTGATGAGTCATCATTCTTTTCACATGTGGAAAATGTTAGTGAGAATAAAGAGAGGGAAAATCGAGCGGAAGACATTTTTTTTCATTACAAACTAAAAATTAACGAATTAAAAAGAGAAATTTTCTTGATTTCATGCAAGATATAGAGTATGAAATTTTTACTTTCTCTTTCTCTAATAACAATATAAATTGTGCTACTACGTCGTCTAACAAAGTTGAAAGTGAAGACAAGACTGAAGACTTAAAAAAATTTGGAGAAGAGGAAAATCAAGAAATGGATAGTCATTCATAGAGCCTAAACCAACAATTTTGTGGTTGGATTCTATAGGCTTCTCTTGCACTCTTAGAATCTTTCACCTAAAAGGAGAGAGATAAAATAACCTACAAAATTGAAGTTTTTCACTCAAATAGAGGATTGTATGATGTAATTAAGCTTAAATTCAATGCTATAAAAGAAACTAGATGATGAAATTGATTAAATATTAATGCAAAACTAATTAAATATGTAATGTTTGAAAACACAATGTGATATGCAAGAATAAACTAAAACATGAATAAACACAAAACAAAATTGAAAGAGGTTGATCAGAGTGCACTTGAAGGTAGATTGCAGACTTGAGAAGATTCTGGAATGTTGGAAAAATTATTGTTGATGACTAGTGGGACTCATTCACCACTAATGGCGAATTAGTCCTCCTACTAGTAAAATCTTTTGAAATAGGTTTCTAACTATCGGGAACATGAATCTTACAAAATCACCTTTTTTATCCTTAAGGTGGGACTCATTTTCCATTGATGGCGAATTAGTCCTCCTCCAAAATTTTGTGAAATTAAAGATCAATTATGTAGCTCTAGATCTGCACTTATCTTCTTGTCAGGTTGATGGAGTCAAATCTGCACAAAATGGATTGTAGGTTGTCTCCAAGCTTGAAATAGGGTTTAGTTGACTTGATACACTTTGTTAACTTCTTTACCACCTTTCAACACCTAATTTCTTGATAAATCTACATACACAAGTCTTCAAACACACATGAAAAAGGGGAAAAATGGTTAAGGGTTAGGGTATAGGGATTTTCCTTGGTCAAATCCCACTTTGGTAATCAAACCATTAATGAAGAAATGAAATGGAATAATAACATGAAAATGTCCTAAACCCACCACAACCTTGTTGAAGAAATCTGAATATATGTAAATGGTTGGTCCAAGATGCTTGGTTGATGCTTGGAAAGTGTTTGAATGCTAATTGATGTTGAATGAGTGAATGCTTGAATGAATTAGGTATAAAATGAATGGAAAAAAACTTATTTATACACACTTGTGCCCTAATTTCCCAAATATTCCTCATCAAAGGCCAACATAAGGTATTTTTAAATAAAAACCTGAAAGAAAATTTGAATTATTTTCAATTTGGAGCCAAGAGGGACTCATTCTCCACCCATTGTGAATGGGTACCACCTTGGGATTGCATGTGGGTGTTAGGAATTAAGTCACATTTAATGTTGTTTGTCAGGTTTGCATTCAAAAATACACTTAATGAAGTCTTGTGAGTGCATAAATGGGTAAAGCATAAGAAAGGTGTAAATAGTGAAAGTAAGCCTAGAAAACTGTGAAATCTTGTTACAAGACTTTATAACACTTTATATTAAGAATTCATAAGTGAAGAAAAGGTGATTTTTTGGTGAATTGTAATGAAAATAGTCAATAAAAGTTTAGAAATGTGTTACAACACTTCACAACACCTTCACAAGACTTCATAACTTGAATATTTAGGAGTTAATGTGAATGCATAAGTTACATAACAACATTAAATTAAAGCAAGATAGACCAAGGATCATGAGAGAAAGACCTAAATAGCCATGGAAATGTCAATGATCAATTTTTCTATGGTACAAAGACAAAGAGAGTAAAGAAGAAAACCATGAACTACGACTAGAAGAAGGTAGAGTATTGAGGAATCAAGAAAAGCATGTGCAATCAACCTTTAATGAGGTCATTTTCATACATATGAGCCAATTTATTGGTAAGTACGCCTTTGAATTTACGTTTTCTAAACATAGAGAATTTAAGGTAATTCATTGTTATAGTAGGAGATTTGAAATTTATTCCAATGAATTTAAAGGTAAAAATATTGTAATTCACGCAAAAAGAACAATATAGATAGTTATTGATATTTAAATAAATTACTTAGTTCTAGGGTTAGTCATTTGTTAGGGTAAATTTTGGTTAGTCAGGGTTAGTTTTTTTTTGTAGGGTTTATTTTTGTTTATTTTTGTTTCTTTCCTTTTCTTTTCTTTCTTTTCTAGTTTTCCCTTCACATTTGCAAATTATACTTAACTTATCATACACATGAGAGTAAATTGAAATATTTTGTAACATTATGCTATAAAAATTGAGTAAATAAACCATGCATAGTAAATACATGCTTTTAAAGTTATGATAAAGATAAACATATATATATATATATATATATATATATGTGAGTGTGTGTGTGTGTGTGTTAAATATATACATGGAAGTACCAAAAATCTCATTGTAGAAAGGGAAAAAACTGCAAAAAGTGCTAAGCTACAAAAGGGTTGCTAGTCAGTCAATTTGGGATGCCTCATTTATCAGGGCCAAATATCCTAAGTAGGAAATTTCTCAGTGAACTTCAAATTCAGGGGTATGGAGGTCAGTCAAGAACAACCGGAGTGGAAGTACTTTCATGTGTTTGAAGAACTTAGGAATATCATTCGTTGAAGGGATTCTGATGGTCAACTGTGCAATACACAAAATACTATCCAAATTCTGCAAATATTCAGGATACACTATCATATTCACATCCCAACAAACATATAAAATAGAAATCCTAAGGTCTAGGAGCGATGCTACAAATCATGAGGCCAAGTCTGAATTTAGCCTATAGTATGCTCTGGATTCCATGAAATTTTTCCCAAGGACTAGGCACAAGTTTGGTATAGTGAAATTATGTGTCTGAATGAAGAAAACCTTGTCAATCCTCTAAGCCATGATATGAGCCATGAAGCCATTCTTGTGATGAATGTAGGTGAAGAAAATTGGAGTATCCCTGACCTAGAAGCAAGCAAGCACTAGTAGAGTGGAAACACAAGATGATAATTGAAAGAGAAAAGCTAAGGTGTGAAGAATTCAAGAGAAGTGAAAAATTTATGGAAAATCCTAAGGAAGTTATGATACATATTTGCATAGATTGAAGTATTAGAAATCATAAGTTGAGGTGGCAACCAGATGAATTTATCCAGAGTAAAATGTTAAATCAAATTAATTCTCACAAAATTGGTGACAATTTCCTTCAAAATTGTCTAGTACAAAGATTGTCAATCAAGCAAATTAAAAATTTCAAAATGAATGGTTGTCATTTCATTATGATTTATTAATTTTTATTAATCATGAACATTCCCATGTGTGCATAGCAAAAAGGAAAATGAAGCTAGTAAGGCAACACACATTAACACCTGAGTAATTTGAAAGAAATGATATGTGTATATTGAGGCGTGTAAATTTAATGCAAAATATTACGATTGGATTTAAGTGTCATTATGACATTATTGATCAATTAATGTGGTGCAACATCATCAAATAAGAATTACTAGCCAAGTATTTAGTATTTTCCATAAAAATCGAAGTGGAAGGGTGGTAACTAATGGATCTAAATTTGGATTTAAATTTGGTGATTAAATTGTTTGTTGATAAATTTTCATTTATGCATATCTTTTAACATATAACAAGTTGCAATTAGCTAAGATTTGGCATAAGAATGGTAAAATTTATCTAGAGATACACACCAATAGGGAATAATTAAATGAGTTTCTGAGAAATAGTGAAATGATGAAGGGATTTTCATTGAATGAAAAATAAAAAGATAAACTTCGCTACCACTATAATTCCAAACCTAATAGTGTCCTTCATTGCTTGCAAGTTGAAATGAGCTATTAATGAAATATCAAAAGAAAAATGAGTTATCAATAAAATATTAAAAGAGAAAAGAAAAAATCTTTAGGCTATCCAAATATCTCTAACAGGGCTATGGATGCTTGATTGGTAGCAAGGCTCTATCCACAATTGGCTTTGGAGGATTTCCAAAAAATGTAGTTCAATGTCAATGAACTAATTTTTTCATTGAGTTCTAGAAACTAGAATTAATCAGAGGACACACAGATATTTCTGGAGAAATTTTAATATTTTTATGTTAGAATCTAGGTAAAGGTAAACATTTATTATTTTATAATATGTATAAATTATAATTTACGACTGGTGATTTAATCCTGAGTTTTACATTAAATTTGGTTTTATTGGTTGCAAATTATCATGTGGTCGAACAACACACCCCAAGAATGTAAGACTTGGGTAGGTACCCCAAGTGAAAATACTACTTATGGTAGGTGCTAACTAGTTAGAAAGATCACTGGGAGTGGAAAGAAAAAAAATCTTTAGAAGAGTACTTCGTAATTCAAGTGTTTTGGGTATTGGGTATCAAGAACCATGAAGGCCAGAAGTGTAAAAGAGGTAAGACAAGGTGTTGAGTAAAGTATTCCAATCTAGGAGTAAAGTGTTCCAGTCTAGGAACAAAGGTCCAGTAAATATGGAGATTTTGGTATAATCCAAGGTCCGAGAAAATTATGGTAAAAGCTAAAGTAACAGGTAGTAGGTACCATGTAACAATGAAAAGTAAAGTTTAAAACTTTAATGTTATTTGAAAGGTTCAATGATCTGATAATTTGGCTAAAAGGAATGATTATGTGAGAATATATGATTCTTTGTTTCTAAAAGTGTGTAATTTATAATGGATTTTAAATGATGATTAATAAATGACAATTTTATTTACATGATATTTTTATGAATGATTTAAAAGGGATTTAGTAGTTAGAATTGGTGACTATAGCAGAAGAATATTAAGATGCAAAGTTCGGGTATGAATAGTCAGGCACACTAAGGTTGTAGGAAGATCTAATGGTATTACTAGGTTTGCTAGTACACTTTGGAAACTCATGCAGGAAAAAATCTCATTGCAAAGAAGCACCAAATATGAGGAAACTGGAAATTATTTGGATATCAAACATGCAGAAAAAGAGTATACTCATTCAAGAGGTGATTCATTCTTGGGAATGTTCAATCCGAGGTAGAACTTGAGTGTGGGAACAAAATGTACACTTGATCATTTTGAATGTGTGGAAAGTTCCTAGATTTTGTTTGGTAGTTTTTCTTGGTTCTAAGAGGGAACCCTAATAATAAAATATAAAAATCCTAAAGGATATCAATGTGAAGATGAAGGTCAACCTACGTTGACTTCATTTCTAATTCTCTTTCTAAATGTCATAGTCTATATTCCTTAATGTGATTCATCCCTTTGATTTCCTCTCATGTATTTTTATTATCTTCCTTATGTCTTATTTCTATAAAAGGCTGATAGATATTTCTTTTTAACTTATGTTCAAAATTTGTTGATGTCGGAAGAGCCAAAAATTCTTTAAGTTTTGTTCTTTTTTCTGATTTTTCTAAATCATTCTGGAATAAAAACTTGTATGCACATAGAAATTAATCAATATCGAAGCCAATTTGATAGCTACCTATCTCATGAATCTTTTGTAGCTAGTTTGTTTGTTCATTTAGATGAGACCGTATGTTGCGTCATTTAAGGGTGCATATAGAACCTACTTGGTCTCTAAACTAAACAACTTTATTTAAAATCTTACACCATTCTATTCCTAGTTGTGAAGCAATCTGGTGAAGTATAGAGCAGTTTTCTTTGATTTTATTAAATCTTGGGCAATGCATTGAGAATACCCAAAAGCAATTTCTTTTTTTTTTTAAAAACAAAGGGGTAAAAACTTTATTAGAAATCAGAAAAGAGCATTACAATAATAACCACGGGACCCAGTCCCAGAAAACACGGTGAAAACTCCACAACATAAAACAAAATCAACTATCCCCATGTATCCTCCTATCCTCTTCCAAGAACCGGTCTAAATCCAGATGCAGCTCAGGGTTAACTTGATCCCAATCCTCAACCTTCCAACCACTATCTTGCTCAGAGGCCCATTTGGCCAAGCAGTGAGCAGCACGATTCCACTCCCTTGGGATGTGAACAAAGGATGCCTCCTCCATCCGAGAACTAACTTGAAGAATCCGTTGAACCACCGAAGCCAACTGCCAATTTATATCAGATATCTTTCGCTCATTCAAGAGATTAATCAAAATCTGTGAATCAGCTTCACATATAACCTTTCTCCATCCCAAAGCAAGGGCCTTCTCAATAGCATGAATAATTGCTAGACCCTCCATGAAGTTAACAGTCTTCACCCCCTCATGTATAGAGAATAGAAAAATCACCGAACCAGCTGAGTCCCTGCCAACCCCACCAATTCCAGCAGGACCAGGATTTCCCCTAGAAGAACCATCAGTATTGATCTTTAAAAATCCATTGGGAGGAGGTAACCACCTTCCAACCCGTTGGACCCTCTTTTTCCCATGCCTACAGTTCCTAGAACTGACAAAAGATGAATGAATTTCTTGAAGACCTAGTCTGGCCACCAACTCAGCATCACCTCTCTCCAAGGGGAAAACCACATCACATTTAGCTAAAACAGACTCCTGCACCATTCCAAGCATACGCATCCAAACTTGCCGACCCACCAACTTCTGATCACGAAAAATTTGCGGTTCCGCTCCAACCAAATCTGCCAAAGCAGAAAGGTAGGGCCCACGAACCAAACTTCCTGCAAAAAGGAAGCCATAGAAGGAGGTCTTCCCATACTATCCCAGAATTCAACCAAAGAGCACGCATGAATACAGGGAAGCTTCCACACCTCCCACCACCAATGCCAAAGCTGCACAACAAAGGGGCACCGAAAGAACAAATGTGAAGAATCCTCTTCCGCTCCCCCACACAAAACACAAATTGAAGGTCCTTGAAATCCCCGTTTACGAATGTTATCCCAGGTCAAGCACCTATTCCAAGCCAAAGTCCAAACAAAGCAGTTGCATTTAGGCCACGAGAGTTTATTCCACACCCTTTTCCACCAATGAACCTCTGCCCCAGTTAGCTTCTGAGCCAATAACACCTGATAACCAGAAGCAACAGAGTAAACCCCCTTAGGATTATGGGTCCAAGCAAGAATATCTTCTTCCAGAAGAGAACTACAACTCCTACTATGAAGAATCTTGTGAAGCTCAGCACTTTCTTCCGCAAGTCCCAAATCTGGCCACTCTGCGGGATCCTTCCAATGAGCTACCTCCAACTGACCAAAAGAAGCAACAGACTTGAAGTCACTCACCCTAGCCCAGCCAGCCTCGAGAAATCTTTGGCACAAAGGAAGTAGATTGGGGAACTGAGAAGTAAGTGGAGGGAATCCATCCCAAGAATCCGACCAGAAGAGAGCTTCAGTTCCTCGTCTACAGATCCAAAATAAACCTTCCTTAATAAGCTTTGCACCCTTCTGAAGAGTATTCCAAATCACTGAACCTTTCCCCTCAAGAGGGTAACGAGGAAGATCCTGCCGTGGAATCCCCGGGAAATACTTATGAGATAATATCCTGGCCCACGGCTGATCCTGTTCCACACACCATCTCCAAAATAGCTTAGCAGCCACAGCCACTCCAGATAACGCAGACTGTCGAAGACCAAGACCACCAAATTGCTTTGGGCTGCACACAACATCCCACCTAACCAGGCTCCACTTGGAAGAAGCCAAACTTCCCGCCCATAAGAACTGCCTTTCAAGAGAATCCAACTCCCTCAGAAAACCCATCGGAGCCACCTGAAGCATACATCTGTAGGTAGGGAGAGCCTGCACCACCGACTTGAGAAGCTGAACCCGCCCCGCAAAAGACAACCATCTGTGGGTCCAATGATTAACTTTTGCACGGAGCTTATCAATAATATTCTGCCAAGAACCCTTGGGAAGATGGCGAACAGAAATTGGGAAACCCAGATAAGTCAAAGGGAGAACCCCTATCTGAAACCTTAAGATATTAGCAATTCTTCTCTGTATGGGGCTCGGCGTGTTGAAGAAGAATATGGAAGACTTCTCCTCATTAATCAATTGTCCTGAAGCAACAAGATATATGTCCAACACCTGCCTCAAGTTAGTAGCTTCCCTAACAGTAGCCATCCCCATCAGGGCAGTATCATCAACAAACTGCAAATGAGATTGCGGAGGCAAGTCTCCACCCCATCGCCAACCTTGAATGATGCCAAGCTCCACCCTTCTTTTCAACAAACGACCAAGGCCTTCCACAAGAAGCAGAAAAAGATATGGAGAAAGAGGATCCCCTTGGCGCAAACCCCTAGAGGCACCAAAAAGTTTAGAATGATCTCCATTTATCAAAACTGAGAAGGAAACAGACGTGACACAACTCATGACCCATTGGATCCACTCCTCACCAAAACCAAAAGCAACAAGGATCTTCTGCAAAAAAGACCATCTAACCCTGTCATAAGCCTTAGCCATATCCAGCTTAATGAACATAGCCTTCTCATGGGAGTTGTCCATGGAGTGGATGGTCTCCGTAGCAATGACAACCCCATCAAGAATCTGCCGACCTGCCACAAATCCACTCTGTTCCTCCGAAATCAACACTTTAAGCCACTTCTTCAGTCTCTCAGCCAATAACTTTGAGATGATTTTATAAGCCACATTGCAAAGAGAGATAGGCCGGAACTGAGATAACCTATCAGCCCCTTCACACTTGGGTATGAGAGCAAGGAAGGTGGAGTTCAGAGCACGAAGCATCTGTTTATTCCTTTGGGACTCAAGGACAACAGCCAGAAGATCCAACTTTATGATATCCCAGAATTCCTGAAAAAATTCAATCGGGAAACCATCGGGACCAGGAGCTTTACCCTTCTTCATCTGAAACACAATCCCCTCTAGCTCATCAAGAGAGATATCTTTCATCAAATACTCATTCGCCTCCCTGGAGACCAACTGAGGAATACAAGAAAGAACCTGTGCTTCCTCAACAGAGCCCCCTTGTGAATCCTCCCTAAATAAAGTAGCAAAATACTGAGATGCCTCAGCAGAGATTTCTTGAAACGAGGCAAGACGTTCACCCCTATCATTCACCAGAAAAGGAATGGAATTACCATGCCTCCTATCCTTCACAGAATTGAAGAAGAAGGCGGTGTTTTTATCACCTTCCTGTAACCATTCAACCCGGGCCTTTTGCTTCCAATAGATTTCTTCCCGCAATTCAAATTCCTCAACCACTTTCAAAGTCTTAGCCTCCTCCCTTAGAAGATCCTCAGAGGCCCCATTCTCACGAATCAACCGCGTAATATTATTCAACTCCTCCTGTGCGGCAACCTTAGCATGAAAGATATTACCAAAACATCGCCGATTCCACCTTTTAAGCTGATATTTGACAAACTGAAGAAGCTTGGAGAATGTGTACATTGCCGTACCAAAAGTTGGTCTACCAATCCGCCACCACTCAGCCACATAATCATGAAGAGTGGGATCCCGTAACCACATAAGCTGGAACTTGAATGAGGGAGACCGAGGCCCCCGTGCAGAGATAATACTAAGCTTAATAGGCCAATGATCAGAACCTCTCCAATCAAGAATTTCAGATCGAGTGGACCATAAGTTTCCAACCCAATAACAGGAAACCAAGAAACGATCTAGCCTCTCAGCAACACAACTCTCACCAATTCTCCTATTATTCCAAGTGAAGCGACCATTACTAGGTAGAACATCAATAAGATTTAATTCAGAAATGCTATCTCTGAATAACAGAGCAGAAGGCTCCAACCTAGGAATTCCACCTCTTTTCTCAGACAATTCCACAATAGCATTAAAATCGCCAGCCATAACCCACGGATGGTAAGGAGCTAAGCTACGAACAAAACGAAGATGGGACCATAGAAGTTGTTTACCCAGAAACTCAACAGGAGCATACACATTAGAGAGGAGAATACACTCACCAGTCTCATACCAAGAGGCGACAAGGGATATAGAGGATCTAGAGGACATCCACCATAGGGGGAAAATCTTCCGAGGGTTCCAAAAGCAAGCCACCCCTCCAGAAGCACCAAGAGCCCCCACACACTGGCATTCACCATATTTCCACAGCTTAGGAGCCATGGCCAACATATTATCTACAGATAATTTAGTCTCCTGAAGAAAAAGAACATCCGGAGAATGATTCCTAACCAAATCACGAACAACTTTTTGTCGAGGGCCACTGTTCAAGCCCCTTACATTCCATGAGAGAACAATCATTTCTGGGGGCATGAAAAATGTGAATCAAGAGTCTTGACTGACCCTGACTCCACCAAAGTTTCCCCAGTTAATTTAATCTTCTCCATATCCTTTTTCCTTCCCAGCTTGGAAGTCCTGTCACCAACCCCTTTCTTCAGTTCATTTTGCTGAATACCTAAACGAGAGGAGGCCAAAGAGCTCTTCCCCACATCCTTGCCACCTTTCAGGGGCAATGGGGAGCCACCTCCACCACTCTTCGAAGCTCCAATAGAAGATTCTTGTTCAGTCTGGACAATCAATTGTTGATCTGTATCCATCTGCCCAACCCCAATCTCCTGCACATCCTGCATGGCCTCCAATGGTGGCCCATCCTGTCCTGTACCCAAAGTTCCCTGATCCAAGTTCAGCAACCCCGGATTCACTTCCTCCTGGCTGAGATCATCCAGCACCTCAAACCTATTAAAAGTTTCATCATCCTGCCTCTCCCTCAAGGTCCGCTTCTGGCCCCGATTCCTATTGCGAGCCTTAACAGGGACATAACCATCATCTCCATTACCATCACCCGGAATAGGCTCCTTACCATTATCAGTCCTAGGAGGATTACGAGAAGGCTGAGAAGGTTGGGGCACCACAGGCTTAGCCCTAGGGCACCTACGCTGCAAGTGACCATATTCATGACAAAGACGACACCGAAAAGGTAGGGTTTCGTAATCTAGCTGTTGAACCCAAGTATATGATCCAGCACTCACTTCAACAGAATCTGGCAGTGGCTTGCTTAAATCAATTTCTACACAGATACGAGCAAAAGTCATTACCTTTTTATACTGCGTCTGTTGTGAAGACCCAATAGGTTTACCGAGCATTGAAGCCACCAAATGCAACACGTCATCCCGCCAACACTCAACTGGAAACCACGGCAACCGAACCCAAACTGGAATCCGACTCGGTATTGCCTCAGTCGGGTTGAAGCCAGCATGCCATGGCTTGATAAACAAACCCACCTGGTTATAAAAATAGGGGCCACCCTCGAAGACCTTATTCCGATCTGCCATGCAATCAAAAGAGACCATAAAAAAGTTGTTCGCAAGGAGCCTAATCTCCATCTCCCCCTCCGGCATCCAAGTCCGTTGAGCCCAGGATTCCAAAAAATGCAGCGAGACTCTCAAACCCATGAACTTGCAATAAAAAGAGTGCCTTGAATAGTATTCAATATCATCTGCCAACATTTCCATCGGGATAATCAGCTTCGGTCGCTCTTTGCATCTTTCCAAACACCCATTAATCTTCGTAATTCGGGAACCATTAACCGATCCTAGATCATTCATCTCCATCTCTGAAGAAAACAGCGTATTATCAAAAACATTCACTCCATGCGCCGAAGGCTTCGAACCAAATGCTGAACGGAAATCCAATTTGGGGCTAACCCCAGATGTTTCCCCACCCGACATAGCAAAAAAAAAGATCCCCAGCAGGCATGCAAACCCCCAGGACACTTTAGCAAGAAATGGAAAAAAGAAAAGACCCCAAGGGCAGGACCAAAACCCTTCCACCCACAAGCCACCCAAACAGTAGCAAGAAGGCCTCCAGAAAAGAAAAAAACCCCACCACCACAGCCCCGATAGCTTCAAAATACCCCCCCCACAACGCAGAAGCGAGCAACACACAGAGAACGAGCTAGGGCACGGTCGCCCTAGCTCAGCTTGCAGAGCACGCAAACGCCATCAATGTCTTGTTGTTGTAAAATCAATGGTTTCATAGCCATACCCAAAAGCAATTTCATTTTTCAAGTATTTTGATGCTTTATTTTAGATTAGATGTTAAATTCAGAAAATGTACCAAAAAAGAGATGAATGAATGGAAATATTAGTGCAAATCTCTTGTTTCCACAAAAAAAAAATTGAATGCTTAAAGCTAAATCTACTTAAGTGATAGAAAAGTTTTTTTATTTTTATGAAATATTTATGGAAATTTAATGATTTCATTAAGTTGTTTAATGGTTGGACTGAAAATCTTCCATTTGATACCTATGATTCCTTTTTACAATGAAGAGAACCATATACCCCTTGAGATTAACAACAATATCACATCATGCCCTAGACTGAACCTAGTATGGTCAAGACTTGACTACCTAAGACTTGATATTAAGCTAAGTCAACTTTTTTCCTTTCATTAGACTTTTAGGTTGCCTTGGTTCAGTCTTTCAAGTAAAGATAGGTTCTTCGTGGTTTGCCTATGAGGATTTTATCTAAACTATTATTGCGACTAACATTGTGATCAACAATATGATTAGAGACTACAAATGGGTTCACCACCAAGATAGGGCTTGGAAATACTAGTAACATGCAAGATCTAAATATCAAACTTAGTGATATGTAAGAATCCAATAAATGACCTATAAATCAATGTAAAACAAAATAGAAAATTGGGAAATTAGAGAAGTGCACCTGGAAAACTATAGCAACTTAGAATCAACTCTGAAATGTTGAAAATGTTAAATTTAAAGCACACTAGGACTCATATGCCAGGCTAGGCATATCTGTCCCGTATTAGGGTTTTTGGGTTGAAGTAGGAATCTATTGATCACAAGCCTAGATTTTTAGAAATATGGAAAAGTACCTATACTAGGACTCATACATCAGAAGTGGTGTATTAGTCTTGCTTGGATTTTATTGAGTACCAAGGTCTGAATCTGCTCTTCAATCTCTACTTCGTCTTCTCAACCTAATTTTCAGATCTGAAATGTCAAATTCTACTTTGTAGATGTCTTTTTGTGATCTTCTAAACAAGGTGACAAATTTGACAACTTTTCACACTTGAAAAATTCTTTCCAATATTTATTTTCAATGTGTCTTCAACCTAGATCTGAAAATCACACACTAGAGAGAGGGAAAGATGTTTTTTGTTAGTAGAAAGGGGTTTGCCTTGGTTAAACCCCATTTTGGTAATCAAACCTTGAAATGAAATGAAATAGAAAGGAGGAATGATGAATGAACAAAATGATATGTTGCAAACATGTATGAGATGACTAGCATGAATGTGGGTCTTGACTCTTACTTGAATGCTTGCTTGAATCATAAAACCCTACATCACAAATTTTAGCTCAAAAAAAAACATGATGCATGATTTCTTTGACATGATGCTTGATACTTGAATAATGCTCCAAAATACTTAATAATCCACTCTTGAAGTCTCTTATGAACTCAAATTTTATACAAGGATTCTTATTCAACTTGTTAGGTTAATTGATTGTTTGTTAGGAGAAAAATGAGTGTAATAACCTTGTATTTATACTTGATGCCAAATTTCTTGAAATTACAACACTACAAGATGACATCAGATCTAGGAGAATAAAATGCCACCAAGAATTTCAATTTAATTTAGGTTTAAGCCACACAAGACTCATATGCTAGAAGTGGTGTATGACTCACATTAGGCTAGGCTTTGGGACACACATTTCAAGAAAGGCTTAGATTTAATATGTGAAATCTAGATTAGGGCACTAAAACTTAGGTGCAACCCATATTCCCAAGGTGTCATATGAGTCCCAGATCACTAAATCTAGGCCATACAATCCAAAAACACATAAATTATGATTAGATGTTGGTAAATGTTAGGAATATCCTTGGAAATATGTATTAATTAAGGCTTGTGGATGAAAAATAGGACCAAAAGAAGCATAAATAAGCCCAATGTATTAACGAATCCCTAGGTTAGTGTGAAAGTGTAAAGGTACACTCTACAAAACTCTACATAAGGAACAATTAGGTCCACTTAGTTCACAAGGGACCAAGACCTAATTTGAACATGTTAAACACATCACAACACTAAATCGAGGCAACATTAAGCTTATTTTAACAAGGAGGCCCCAAACAAGTGAGAAAATGTAAAGAAATAGTGTGAGAAATAACATAGAAAAGGTTAATTACACTTGATCAATAGAAATTCGATGCATATTTAATCCACTAAGAGTCAATCCCAATAAAATATTCAATATTAATAAAAATCAAGAAGTCATTAAAACAAACATTCTAAAACATGAAATATTGACAAACATCTATTCTAAGACATTGCATTTTATCTGAATAGGGGAGTGGTGTCATATTCATGTGGAATGATGACCTGTTCCAAATCCCTTAGATAATATGAGCCTTTCCAATCAATTTTATTGATTAAAATCGATGCAAACTAATGAAAAAAATCAATGAAATCATGCTAAAATCTAGATTAACTAAGTTATCATGGAAGCCATTAATTGATGATCAAGATTGAAAGAATCAATCAATAGTTAGGATGTAGAGATGATAGAGGCATGGATCATGGATTCCCATCAAGGTTTGAGAATGCAAGTTGATATTTAATCAAGGGCTCATAATAATGCAAAGAAGCACACTTTCAAAACTTGCTCAAGAAGTTTGTTGAAAGTTTGTTACAAAGAAGAATATTTTTTATTTTGAATGAGTGTAAAGGGAGAATATTCTCATGAAAGTGGATGAGAAAAATTAGTATTTTAGCAAATTAAAACAATTTTTTAATATGTAAAGGGGAGGGATATTCCATAGGAATTGTCCCTTTTAGAGAAATTTAAGATTCAACATTAAATAAGTAATTTATTTAATGCAAGGGGTGATATTAGGATATTTAATTAAATAACTAGGACAAGTAGGATTTACTTAATTAAATAAGAAGATAGAATAAGGCTAATTAAATAATTTTCATTAGTCAATTAGATAGGATGAAAGGTGAATATGATGGAGAGTAAATTAACCTAATTAGGTTAATTACATTGATAGATGAACATGAGGCCTTTGATTAATTAACTAGGTTATTTAAATCAAATAAGTGAAAAGACAATGGATTTTAGGATGAAATAATGTTGTATATTAGATTCGAGTGTGTGATATCATTTAGGATATTTTTAAGTATCTACATTTTTCCCCTCTTTGAAGTGAGGTACTTGTTATGTTGCTTCAAAGACTAATGATTTTCAGATAAAAACTATTGCTCATAACAAGAAATAAATTTTGTTTTGATTTTTGAATACATGACTATTTCCCTAGTAGAAGGAATAAGCTAGTTCCCTACCCCCTCGAGAGATCGGGTGGAAATTTTGAATTTTGGGTTGATATGTCGAGAAGGGTTAAATATTAATTTAGGTGCCAAAACATGCCTAGGGATGCTAAAATGGCCTCAAAAATGTAAAAATTTTCTCAAAATACGTTGTGAAGCACACACATTGGTAAAATAAGTCAAAATCCTAGCTTTTAGCTCAAATTAGGGCATAAAACCCTAATTTTTTGGCATAAATAGGTGAGAAGGGTGGACTTCCAATTCATTTGTGTATTCACACTTTAGCAATTTCATGTCATGGCCAACCATGCTCTTCCAATTCACCTTTTTGAGTGGTTTCAAGAGTACCAGCGTCAAGCAGATGTAGGACCTCTTGTATATGACTCATAACATGTCTCAATTTTCCCATTTTAGTACATTTATTAGTGGATCTAAATTAGGTTTTCTAGAGCATTGTTGTATAGTGATGCACAAAAGATGTCGGCAACGTCACTATTGATATTTTAGTGACATACTTGCTATTTAGTGGCACACTAGGCTTTTTTTTTTGGCAACACATTTAACCAGGGTGTCACTCTTGGAAAATAGCAATGCATAGCGGTTTTGTTTCAGTGACATGCAAAAGCGGTGGGTGACACACTTATCAAATAGTGATGTGCTAGCATTTTTAGTTATAGCGAAGCATCCAAATGTCAATGTGCTTTTGAGTATTGCAATGCATGTCACCCAATTGGAAATGCACCCCCAAAAATGATACAATGACCCACCCCAAAAATGGTGATGTTGCTAATTTCAGCAATGCAATTGATTTTCCTGGATGCAAACCCTCTAATTTTGATCAGTTTTTAGATTTTTAGGAAAAGTGACACTGTGTGTGCAATGTGTGAAGGAGGATACTCAATCTTTGATGTTGTAGGAGTGATCAAATATTTTGGAAGTGAAAAAATACTTTGATGACCTGGAGGTGGAGCCACTAGGGATGATTAGATTAGGGTTGATTGGTTTCATTCCAAAGGTCTACACCCATTTAGGCATGATGATAGTACTCATCAAGAGGTGGCACATTGAGACCTCCTCTTTCCATTTTCCCACTGGCAAGGCTACAATCACACTCAAGGATATGTGGTGGATCTTTCGCCTTCCCATTCATGGATAGCATATTATCTATGAGACAAATGTCAGGAGAGATGCATGTTGTTCACCTTTGTACACTGATAACATCTTTTTAGTGAGTTCGTAGAGAGAATTGGATCTATAGAGATCTTGAGTACATATTTTTAGATTGTTCATTGCTACAATCATTGTTGGTGTGATTTCCCCGTACTGACGGGGCAAAGGTTTCAGTTTGGGTTCAGGGTGGCATGGCACGACATGACCCACTAAACTACTATGTATGCCTAGGGGCCAGTTCTTCTTGCTTCCTTATATCACGATATGCATTAGGTAGTGTATTTCCAAGGAATGAGCATCATAGCCGAGGTGACACTACTGCATATTTGAGCTTATGAGCTTATAGTCATTTTGAGACTTGGTTTTTTTGGGAAAATGTGCATCAAAATGATCTAATTGTTTTCAAATCTAGAGTCCCCATGTGATTACAACACACTGGCCCAACAATTATTCCATATTGGAACTATTTCATAGATGACATGACCATATTTAGATGGAGGTCATGTATGTAGGAACCTGCCTGGTATGATGACCAACATTAGTTATATTTTACTTCATAGACCCAACATATCTAGGGGCAGGAGCACACTATGGTTGAGTGGTACCTTCCAAAACATGTTGCACAAAAGTTCAGGGAGGTACAAGATGTGCCTCCCACTAATTACATAGCTATTTTTAGAGATCTCAAAGAAATATAGAGTGGGGAGCTCAAATTTATCTCGTCATGGTGATCAATGAGTTTTGATAGTTGGTTACCCATCCATGGGCCTATGATTAGGTTTTTTGAGATGCACAGACTACCCTATCATATGATGCATGGTGGAGACCACCAAATTTTCTGACATATCTAATGGGGGCATACCCCGATAGGTGAGGAAGAAATAGAGGCAGGGATGGATGCCAACGGGAGGCAAAGAAGCATAGGGTGTAGGTTACAAGTCATGGAGAGTAGGCTCAGCTAGATCAAGTTCATCAATACCTAGGGCATTAGCATGTGGGATAGTAGGATGGATAGGTTTTGTGAGCACCACTGCCACCTCCACCACCTTAGCAACTAGATCCATGAGAGAGATAGATTGTTTCCCTTAGAAGAGAGAGGTATTTTGTTGCGTTAGGAGCTTGAGGTGATGACTATAGAGAGAGATAGAGAGATTTAGTAATGGTAGCAATTGGAACTATACATGGCCTAGGAGATTGGACATAGGTAGCAGCTTGAGGCCGTTATGGTTGCCTCACAGGGACAGGTGGTTTATGCTTGGTTGTATAGATATGTAGTGACTGGGGCTGGATATTATAGGATGCATTACCACAGGGATGTACCCCATGAGATGAGATAGTTGGATCACTCCTAGAGGAGTGGGGTAATGTAGAGGGAAGTCGAGGATCATCCTTCAGTTACACTTGGTGAGTCTACCAACCACCAAGGATAGACACTTTTTTTATTACTTTCCTGATTATTTATACAGATACACATTCATAGGCTCATGTATACTATACACTTGTTAATTTCCATACACATTGATTTAGATATTGTACCATGATGGTCATTTTTTGATAACATATATGAGATGATTCAGATTAATGATGTGATGTGCCTTTTACTTCATGCTTTATGGATGTATTGATGCATATGATATGATTTGATGTTATCATTATGTGATGGATGCACTTCCTTATTTATGTGATATGTGATGTTTATGAGATGGATGCAATGCAATGCAATGGATGTGTTACCTTATTTTTTAGTATCATTTTATGATATATGATGATATGATATGATATGCAGATGATATGATATACTTATGCAAGATGTGTGGATGGATGCATTTCTTTTTTTGTACTTTTCACATGTGATCTATGATGTCATCAAGTCTATACTTATATGGATGTATATGGATGATGAAAATGTTCATGAATATGATATGGATGTTATGAATCATAATGGATTAAGATGCTTAGAACAACAAATCTATATTACTCAAAACAACTTATATAATAATGATGATGCAGTGGATTATGCTTTCCATTATTATGATATGCTATCATGATGCAAGATGTATGCATTATAATGATATCTTGGATAAGGATGGATTCATGATGATGTTTTTGTTGACTATCATGATACCATGTGTAACAAAGGATTTTGACACTCAAATCCTTCTTAGCTCCTCCTCAGGGTTTTCACCTAGAAGGAGAGAGAAAATGGGCCAAAATGCACAATGTTAACACTCAAGACTAAAGGATGGAAAAATGAAAAGAAAATGTGGAGTGTGTGGATTTTTTTAATGTTGGAAACTTAATGAAAATGCAGACTAAGGAATGTAAACTTATCTAATACAAAAGTGCTAGAAAACCTAGAGTTTAGAATGCAAACATGAACTAGAAACCAAAATGAATGAAAATAGAAATGAATGAAACTGAAAAAATGCACCTAGATACTAATAAATATTGCTGGAATATTTTGGAACCTTTCTAAAGATGTTTTTGTCCACTGGAACTAATTCTCCATAGATGGTGAATCAGTCCTGGTTCTGGTGAAAACTTCCAGAAACAAGTTTTTGACTACCGAGAGAAGAATTCTAGAAAAAACAAGTTTTAGGCCTACAAATGGGACTAATTCACCATGATTGGAAAATAAGTCCTCTTACAATAACCTACAAATTTATGACTTGATTATATAGCTTTAGATCTGTAATTCTATCTTCTACAGGTGTCTATTTTAGAAATTGCCAGAATCAGGTTTGAACATGACTTTTTCTTGATATTTTGACTTGAATGACAAGGAGATGACTTGCATAATTTGAAATGTAATCTTCAATGATTCCTAAGCCTCCAAGATTCCTAAATTTGCAAACAAATAAGACAAGAGAGTGATATGTTGAATGTTAGGGTATGGGGGTTTGCCTTGGTCAAACCACATTTAGGTAATTAAACTGAAATGATGAAAAGATGTAATGAAGCATGATTAAATGGACATGTTACCTTGTCATGATGATTTTATCTTGAAATTCTACAACATAACATGAAGATTCAACCCTTGACTACTTTAGGAAGCTAACTTGATGACTTCTAATGAAGAAACCTTAGCTTGCTTAACTTGGATGAGAATATAGAAGATGAATTAATGGTGATAGATGAAAGAATGAGTTGTTAGATGTAAATTGAGAATAAAAAAACTTATTTATAAATAATTGTACCTTAGTACCCGACAATACCTCATCACAGGCCGACATGAAGAAAAATTAATTCAAATTTCACTTTATTTCCCGCTCAAAGGTCAAAATAGGGCCACATAGCACTCATTCACCACACATGGTGAATGGGTCCCACCTATATGGGATTGATTCACCATTCATGGAAAATGGGTCCCACAGGGGTGATTCTTACACCTAAGAAGCCAAGGAATTAGGAAATAAGATCTAAAATGCCATCTTGTTGGATGTTTGATCAATTAAAGCGTCAGGATGCACAATATGGGTCATTAGGGACCTATTAATGATGATGTAAATGTCAAATAGGTCTTGGGACACACAAATCAGTGTGAAAGTGTGATTAAATAAACTTTACAACACTAAAATTAGGTCCACATAACCTAGAAGTGCACATAAACAATTGTGAATGTGCAAGACACATTACAACACTAGTTTATCATTAAATTTAATTCAAGAACCTTCTAGATTTATGTAATAATGTTATTAAACACATTTTATAATGTTGAATTAGGGAGAAATAGGTTAATTAAGTCTAGAAAAGCATTCAAGTCCTTTACAAGATGTTGATAAACACATTCTATTTAGTGTAGTAGGGCCCAAGACCTAGTGTGGGTGCATGAAATTCCTCACAACACTTGAGTGAAGGCCTCATTAAGTCTAATTTATCATGAATTATTCCCATGTCAAGAAAAGGGTCATTTTTTCTACGACACACCAGGTTAGCATGGAAAGAAGATAGAAGAATAAAATGATTTGACTGGATTGATTTTCAAATTGATTCAAAAGTTCAATAATTCCATGATCCATTAAGACTTTAATAGATTATGGTGATGACAGTGATGATTTTGTTCATATTTGAGATTGAGACTTTCTATCATTCCTTATTTTTGATATAAAACACATACAAGATGCATCATTGTACTGATAACCATGATGGAATTGTATCTAGTGTAATGGACTTTGACTCTGCAAATAGATAGGAAGGTATGTCTTGGATCATGATGGGCCAAAAAGTGGTGATATGATGGGTATGTGTAGGGTATGTGACTGATGACTTTTTTTTACCCAAAATTGATGAAGTGAAAAGGGTTTTTAAAGGAGATTCTCAACTTTCCACCAATATAAATTATGTTTTTCTTTTAATTTAATAAATGATTATTATTCATTTTCTATTTGAATTATGACTAAAGTCTTGATTGATGGGTTGATTGAAAAACACATATAGCTTTCAAATGGTATCACAATTTTTGAATCCAAAATATGTGTCGCATTCTATGTTTTGCATAATATAGGATTAAAAAAAGAAAACTTGACTTTCATGAATTGTTGACCAAGTTAAGGTGGTCAGACATATGAGTTTTTATATTTTTTAAAAATTTGTAATAAAAAAATCATTATTAATTATTTACTTGGAAAAAATTACAAAAATATATGCATCACATTGGGACATGAGTCCTCTACGTATATCTAAAATCTTATAAAAAATATTATCATTTTATGGTGGGTAGGGTGGTCAGACAGACACCTACTTATTTTTCCCCTGAAATTGAATTACTACTGCATTGAAATTTCAAATTTTCACCAAATACATTTTTTTTAAATAAACCTAGTAGTTTAGAAAATACATTCAATTTGTTACAAATTCTATTCTTACATAATTTTGAAATAATATAGATAGCTTATTCAAATTTTTATGTCAAGTTGCCTAACTTTAATTTTTCTGAATTTTTCACCACTTAAAGGCCTATTTTTTCCATGATTATCCTGCACATACCTCTAGAGGATAGTTCTTATTCACACCTTGACATACTGAAACCTCATTGTAATGTAGGTTAGAATTTTAGAATAACTTAGACCAAAGAATATGCCATACTCAATAAGGTACTCCAAATGACCTTCTTGCACACAACTAAGCAAGTATGCACAAATATTATTTTACAAGAATACCCACAAGCATGGAAACTGAAAGATAATGATCAATGCCCCATTCCTTTCTCTCTAAATCATTGAGACATCATTGAGAGGTCCTCGGTTTGGATCATTGATATAAATCATAAGAAAATATTAAAGATAAACAATCAATGTTATCTATATCTCTTGCAAACTTAACATAGCTAAGGTGATTTCTAATGTTGATGACCATCATTGGAAGGATACATCCTAGGACAATTTATCATATGTTTTGATTAGGAATAGGTGTGTGATAGGCCATTAAACATTACCGACTCATTTACCTTTGATCTGGACACTAGATTTTGGCAATTAGGTTCTCACTTTTTGACTTCCAATACTTGTTTTTGACTTGTTTGAACAAAGTTTTATGGGTGAAATTTTATTGTGGGTGAAAGTGAAATGGGATGGATTGTTTTGGTTTTTCTAAATATTTCAATGTTTTTGATATTTTGAAAATGTTTTGAGGCTATTTTTGGTCCTTTTGAAAGTTTATGTGAATATTTTGGTTATCTTAAATTATTTGATGCTATTTAGGGTTTTTCCAAGGTTTTTATATGTTTTGGGGTTTTCTAATTTTCAAACATTTTTGTGTTTTTTGAATTTTTCAAATTTTAGTGGTTTTCTGAGTTTTGACCAATCAACTAATCTAATAGACTATCCTAGGGGGCTTGCGTGCTTATCAAATATGACCCTTGCCTATGCTATACGTGCAGAGACCACATAGTTTGACTAATGTTTGACTTATTTGTTAATGAGAAATAAACAATTGATAAATTTTCAATTTATCATGATGCACTCCTAAAGGACAGACCTAGGGCATATTGAGGGCACATCAATGATGGCCTTGCCTACCTTCAGGCTCAAAGACTCAATATTTCAAGATGATTCTATTTTTGGATTTTTGATATGTTTTGGATGTTTTGGTTTTTTACTTTATAGTATTCAATTTTTTTTGGATTTTCGTTGTATAAGATTTTGAATGTTTTTAGATTTTATGGATTTTGCAAGTGATTTTGGATTTTTGATGAATTCTTTATGAATGTTTTGTTTACTTTTTATGGGATTTCCAATAACCTTAAGATATACAAGAATCCAATATGATCCATAACTATTTCCATCAGTGTGATATAATAGACTACCTCAATATAGGTAGGAAAAGCTGACCTTAGGAATATGCCAAGTAGTACTAAATGGGATGCAACACTTCATATTATCAAGCTATGATATAGATGTGAATGGGTGAGGGAATAAATAGGATGATTATGATGCAAAAAATGATAGGATAAAGATCTAAAGAAATATGGAGGTGATTTATTTATGCAATGTTCATGTTTGCCAAGTTTCACCAAGTTTCATGCCCAATGTGCTGCCAAAGTGGTTTTCACTAGAAGATGATCTTTTTCTTTACTATTTTTAATTATTTTTCCTTTTTTTTCATATTTTTGGTAATTTTTTAATTTTTTTACTTTTTTTAGATTTACACCTTTCAAGCCTAGGCATAAAACTTCAGATGTTGATAATCGGTATGCCCCTAACCCATAGCTTGTTGTGAAGAGAAATGGACCTAACCACTTATGTTTAAACTTTCCTATACTATCCTAGTCTAGAAGATTTTTCTGATTCTACTTAAGAACAAGATCTCCCACCTAGAAAGATCAACTATTGATCTTCTTGTTATAGCTTTGTTTTAGTCAGTTTTGGTATGGTTGTAAATGATTAAGGGCATCAAGTTGATGCTCATATAGGAATTCTAAATCATTGAGCTGAGATACTCTGTATTCTTCATCAGTAATAAGATTCTATAGTGACACTCATAGTGAAGGAATCTTGACCTCGATAGGTAGGATGGCCTCTGATTCGTATATCAAGGAGAAATGGGTTGCACCTATAGGTGTGAAAATGCTAGTTTGATAGGCCCATAGGAAGGTATTTAACTATAGATTCCAGTCACGACCAACTTAATTGACCATTTTCATTAGGATTTTAAGAAAGGTCTTATTTGCAGCCTCAACATGACTATTGCTCTAGGGGTAGTATGGGGTAGAGAACTAATGTTGGATGTTAAATTGTTGTCATCGCTCTTTAACATCCCGATTCTTGAATTTTTTCCTATTATCGGAAATAAGGGCTTGCAAAACACAATAACAACAGATAAGGTAATTCATGATAAATTTGGGAATTTTCTTCCCTATTATGTAGGTCATAGGGATGGCTTCGACCCATTTGGTAAAGTATTCAGTGGCTATTATGATGAACTTGTGGCCATTAGATGAGGTTGGAGTAATCTTTCCTATGAGGTAAATCCCCCACTACGAGAAAGGCCAAGGTGTTCCCATTAGTTGTAACTCCTGAGTTGGAGCATGAATAAGATCTCCATGTTGTTGACAATCGACACACTTTTTCACATATTGATGAGCTTCTCTTTTCATGGTTGGATAGTAATACGCCATCCTCAACAAATTCTTAGCTAAATTCATATCAAAAGAATGTGAACCACATATGCCATCATGTACTTCTATTAAGGCAGTCAAGGCTTCCTCTTGGTTGAGACATTGTAGTAATGTCCCCTCAATTCTTTTTCCTTAAAGGGCATCACCGAGGATCATGAATTCAGATTCCTTTTCAATAAAGGTCTCTTTAAGATTGGAGGTGATCTCAGATGGGAGGGTTCCTCTAATAAGGTAGGTGAGTATATCATGATACCAAGGGGAACTAGGACCAATGATTACACAGGCTAATTCAGATTTAGGGTTCTCCAAAGCTGGTATGAGAAGTTGTTCTACCAAGAATTCTCATTAAAGGACGTTGTGCAACATATCTAACAATGATCCAATTGTTTCCATAGCATATGCTACCTAATGTTTTATAAGAGGAATCTTCTCAAAAGTTATGTCTATGAAGAAGTCCTTAAGACTTTCTACCATCTTCTTGTATAGAGAAAGTTTATCATTCTTATTTTTGTAGTAATCATTGACTTAATTTACAACTAGCTGTGAGTTTCCATAGACTTTCAACACTTGTATCTACCACTAAACTGCTATCCTTAGACTTGTTATTAGGGCTTCATACTCTACAATATTGTTAGTACAAGGAAAGGATAGTTGGTATGATTTTAGAATACAATCACCTTGAGGGGTGATAAACAAAATATCCTCTCTTGATCCATGTTCGGTAAATGATCCATGAAAATACATTTTCCATTGATTTATTGTATTGATTAGGAACATTGATTCATTACAAAATTTAGATATCAAAGGATTCTTTGTATAGATAGGTGCTTCTACCATTTGGTCGACCATCACTTGTCCTTTAATTACATTGCAGTTTGGATGTACTCTATATCAAATTCAGTCAAGATCATTACCCATTTGGTCATTCACCCAGTGATATTTTCCTTGGATAATAGGTATTTTAATGGGTCAATCTTTGCAACAAATCTTGATTTGATGTGACATGTAATGTCTAAAATTTTGTTATGAAAAAACCACTGCTAAGCATGCTTTCACAATTAATGAGTAATTCATTTCATAACCTATAAAGGTCCTATTGATGTAATAAATGGATTTTTCCTTTCACATTTCATTGTGTTGGGATAGAAGAGCACCTAGTGTTGCTAATGTTGCTGAGATGTACAAGATTAGTGGTTCGTTTGGTATTGGATACTTGAGCACTAGAGGTGTCAATAGGTAGTCCTTGATCTATTGGAAGGATTTATCACACTTCTCATCCCACTTATAACTAATTCCTTTATGGAGAAGATGTGAGAAAGGGTGAATTTTATTTGATAATTATGCTATGAACCTTCTAATGGACTACAACAATCCTTGTAACCCTCTCATACACTTTAATGTTTGTGGAGGTTCCATGTCTAGGATGAATTTTAATTTTTCTAGATCTCTCTCTATCCTTTGTGACACGATGTATCCATAGAAGCTTCCCTAATGTAACCCCAAGGACACACTTTTTCAGGTTCAATCATACTTTATACTCTTTTAGCATGTCGAAGATGGGTCCCAAATCCTCTATTTTCTCATTCCTTTTCTTTGATTTGGTAAAAATATCATCCACATAGTCTTCAACTATTTTGTGGATAATATCATGAAAGATTAGGATCATTGCTCTTTCTTAGGTCCCTCCTTCATTCTTTAGCCCAAATAGCATCATGTTCTAACAATATGTTTCCCATGGACAAGTGCATGTCGTTTTGTGTTGATCCTCCTTGGCAATCATGATTTGATTTTAGCCTTAAACTATCCATGGGTGATAGCATTTCATGTCAAGTTGTTAAATTAGTGATTATATCGATGTTAGGAAGATGGAAATCATCCTTTGGACATGCTTCTTTTAAGTCTCTAATCCAAGCATATTCTGATGCCTAGTGGGTTTGGAGGCTGGTACCAATATGAAACCTACTTAGAATAGTCAATCAATTAGATAAATCCAACATCAAGAACCTTTTGTAACTCAAGTTTTACCAAGAGTGCTATTTGAGGGTGCATCTTTCATAATTTTTGTTTCACTAGTTTGGATTAAACATAGATTGTTAAAAGATATACAACCACTTTTGGATCAAGCCCTAGAATATTTGTATATGACTATGCAAAGTTGGATCTTCACTCTTTCAGGAATACTACTAGGTTTTTTTGTTCTTCATACAACAAGGATTCAAAATAAAAAGTTATTTTGGTGCCTATTTTGTTACTACATTCACTGGGGTCGCCTTTTCTGCTAGTACTACTAACTTTTTTGGATGCATTATGCTAACCTTGGGGAAATTGAATCCCTCATCCTCGAGCACCTCAGAGAGGTTTTCACCCTTGAATCTGTCCTTTATTTTTACTATTTTAAGATCAAAAAGTGTCCCAGTTTAGTTTTCACTCAAAGATTTATATGTTCTTTTCATGTCGTCAATTTTGTGATTGAAGGATCCAATCATCTCCCCATAGTACACTTGTGTGTCTAGGTCTATATCAAAACCAACTTTGTGATCTCCCCATAGTAAGTCACTACAGAGTTCTAGGAATTCTAATATTTCTTCATCATTTTTGAATAAATCTAGAATTGTTGGTCCTTGTTAGTCCCAATCAATGAGTTGGGGGTATACTTGGATTATTTCAATTGCTTGATTGTTTGGGGTGAAAGATGTTGTGGATATCATGAAGAGAGAGTTATTCTTAAATAGGTCAGAAACATCAAGGGGGAAGTCATCTAGGGTAGTATCATGTGATGTTGGTAACCAAGAGGAATCCTCAACCCATTTAGCGGAAGTACCTTTGAGAATAAGGGTAACCTTGGTAGTAAATCCTAAGCCAAGATTCTTTGGATGTCTCTTAGGAATGATGGGTTCCAGAAAACCATTGTCATTTTGACCAAATTTCTCATTCTTGTTGTACCCTCATCCCTTCGTTAGCTGCAAGCCTTTATTGTCATCTTCCATCAGAAGAATGGTGATGGGCCAATCATCTTGATAGAGTAGTTTAGAGACATTTTCCTCATTGGCATCTTCATTATTCAAATCCCCCCACTTCATGAAAGTGGTAAATGCAACTTTTAATATTTTGGCCAATTTTTTAATAGGTACAGGTTTCCCGTGAGATTTGGGGAGAAGGTAGTAGCTCTCCCAACATAAAATTTTCCAAGTCGTTAGTTTATAATCTCTAGAACCATCATCCTATATTATTGTTTTGATGTTGGGAATGCTATGCACAATGGGTGTTTTTATTTATGAGGTATATGCAAGGGATAATGGGTCAACAAATGAGGAGGAGGGTGTAGGTCCTTCATCATTTTCATGGATTTGGGGTATTTTGTAAATCTTGGCATCAAGGTTCTTACAGTAATAAAAAGGCTTAGGATTTCCATGGATGGTAACTTTTCTGTCCTCAAAAGGAAACTTTGCACATTGGTGATAGGTTGAAGCTATAGCTTTTAGGAGATAAATCCATGGTTGAACAAGCAAGATGTTGTAAGGGATATCATGCTCTAGCACTTGGCATGTGGTCTCAATAATGATGGGTCCTACTTGGATGGGTAGCATGATGATGCCTCACAATACCTGTTCTTGATCATCATATGCTCTGATGGTTGTACTCTTTGATTTATTAATAGAATCCTCTTAATAACAATTTTTTTTGACCAACTGAAGGGTGCAAATATTCAAACCAACACCTCCATCTACTAAGAATCATTTAACCTTGTTATTATGAACAATGACCTCAAGGTGTAAAGCATGGTTATGAGATGGTTGTGATGGTAGGTATTTTTCTGAGAAGGTGAGAAGATGAGGGATAGTGATATATCCTACCATAGCTTGAAACTGTTATATATCCATATCCTTAGGGGAAAATGATGCAGATAAAGCTTTTTCAAAGATTTCCCTATGTATGGGGATAGCCTCAATAGTTCCAAGATTGAGATTTCTGCGGGGATCTTCTTAATCTCAGATAGGAGACTATATTTACTAGGGTTTGATGTTAGCAATGTAGGTTGTGCCCTAGCTTGAGATGAAGCTCCATGGATGGTGACCTTGCCACATCGTGTGGTGACTACACACTCCACACTAGGTCCTTTGATGGTAGCAATGGTGATGATATTATCACAAGAGGTAATCACATTGGAATAGACTTGTTGCATATTATTTTAAGTCTTCCCTTTTCCATTGTCATTCCCTTTGTTGTGATTTAGCATAGGGTTCTTGTATATATTTAGATCTTGGTTACCCACTGGTACCTCAATAGATATGTTTCATTTCTTGATAATATCATGGATAACATTCTCCAACTTCATGCAGTTTGATGTTTTGTGTACTTTTATTTTTCAAAAGTCACAAAGATCCTCTTCATTATACCAGAGTGGTTTATCTTGTCGTTCTTGGTAGTTTTAGAAATTGGGAAGTGTTATAAAGTTTGACTCTACCAATTTCTTCATGATAGTTTCAATAGGTTATGTTGATTGTGTTTATTTGTATTTTGGATAGTTATTCTTGTTAGGGGTTCATCATTGTTGTGTTTCACTATTATTGATCTAATTTTTTTGTGATGGTGTGGCTTGTTGTATCATTGGTTGAGCATTAGTCAAGTTTTATTTTCATTTAGAGTAGGAGCACTTAGGATGACCTTATCATTTACCACACCATCATTCATCATGTTCTTGTTCTTATCCCAGACTTGAGGCTTGTGGCTTGAACTAGTTGATGGGAGGTTGTCTTTGTATGCTTAGGTATTTCCTATGAGATTAGATCATGCTCAATGTTGAGGGATTTGGGGAAAAGTTCATTATAGGTGGTAATGCACTACATTTTCAAGTGGAAGGATAGATCTAGATCAAAATTCGCTATGATAATCCCCACTTTTTGTTCATTGTGAATGGGCCACTTGCTTTTATTTTTCTCTTTTCCTCCATTGTTGTAAGAAATTGGTAAAGGATTATCCTTTGTTTTTCTTGAGAGTATATAACTCTTCTAAGGTCATGTCCATATCAAGGTTAAACAAGAAGTGATCTATGAATTTATCGGTGATTTCTTGGAAGGTTTTAATACTTTGAGGCAACTAAGAAATGAAATTGATAGCTGGGCTCGTCAAGCTTTGTGGAAAGAGGCACATCAAGTAGGAATCATTGTAAGTGACTACCATACATATTACATTGAATTCTTTGACATGATCCATAGGACTTCCTCCCTACGTATTTATCAAATTTTGGGACCTAAAAGATGGGAGGGAAAGGTACCATTGTAATGTTGTAATCGAATGGATATGGACATAGGTTTTATTTTGTATGGGGATTCTTTGTATTTTCCATTTGGATGTCTTGCATTTGTTGCATTAACACCTTGAGTTCCAATACTAAATCATATTGTGGGTTTGCAGGGAGAACATATGTTGCATATGGTGGGATGGCAGATGGATTGTAAGTGGGATTTTGATATGATGGGGTGTTGTATGGTGTATATGGTGATGTAGGATATTTTGAAGGTGATGGTGATGGGGGTGTGTATGCTCCTAATGTGTTTATATTAGTGATTTTATGTTGAGGGTTATAGTATAAACCCTATTGTTGTTGTTGTTTGGCATATTGTTGGGCTAGCAAGGCTTTATATTGGTCTTGTTTCTATTTTTGACCACTAGGGCTACTTGTTGCACTTGCTATTTTTTTTGCACTTCTAAGGATGCTTTGTGTTGTTATTGGGCTACAAGGGCTTATTGTTGGGAATGTTGTTTTTTTTTTGCTACTAGGGCTTGTTGTTGTTGTTATTGTTATTGGGCTAATAAGGCTACTTACTAGGCTTGTTGTTGTTTTTGTTGTACTAGGGCTGTTTGTCAGGATTTCTATTGTTGTTGTGCTATAGGGGCTTCTTATTGTAGTTTTTGTGCTGCTAGGGCTGCTTTCTAGGCTATCTATTATTTCACAATTTTTTTATAAGTGTATTGTGCTTGTTGCAAGCCTAGAGCATTTGCTTGTAATGTAGGAGTGGTTGGTTGTTGGGATATATGCAATGATTTTTGGGTGTTTATAGTTTGAGTGGATTGTGGGTTGTTGATGAGAGGTTGGGGTTTTCCTCAGTCTAACATTCCTTGTAAAATGGTGGATTGGGATGGAGGAATGTAATTTTGAGGTATCATTTGATTTTGCATGATGTGGGGGACCAAGGGAAAAGGTGATGATAGTTACATTTTGTATTGTGATGGAAATGGCACAGTTAGACCTGGAATTAATTATTGATTGAAATGGTTTTCTTAACCAATGAGTAGAGGGTTCACTTGTTTTGTTTGGGGTGGGATCAAGGTATTTCCTTGGTTGATGGGGTTTGTAACCAAGGTGATATTTTGATTTGGGTTGATGATGGATGTGATGGATGGACCAATGGGGTGGTTCGATAAAGATTAACCTATTTGCATTAAGGTTTGATTTTACGTAAGGGTGTTGAAATGCCCTAGTTGATCCATTTGTGACACTTGGTCCATGCTACCTTGTGTGATTTTGGGTAAACTTGTGATACTTGTGGGGATGGACAAAGATGGTTGCTCTTGAAATATCAAGGTCACTATGGATTGATGGAGTGTGAGTAGTTTATGTGGATATAGGGGGTGCTCTCTAATGGTATGCATTGGACTATTGTTGTTATTGATGTTAAAAGGGTGAACAAGCTACAGATTCATGATGGGTTTTTTGAGAGGATTTCATAGAGGTTTTGTAAAAGCCTAGAAGATGTAAAACATGTCAAAAAATGAATTTTGTTCTCTCTCAGGTGATATTAGCATTTACACCCTAATGTGTTTGTAGTCATGGAGTCCTCAAGATGTTCCAATTCATCATTGATCATCTATCTCAAGTTACTAGTCGCTTAAGTCACAACTTAATCCCATTATGTCATTTGGTAATCATTCCCTCCACCTAGCACTCAAGCTTGTATACCCTCTCTGGGTCTGCGGGATACTATTGGATTGAAAAGAGTCAATTAGGAGTTTCTCTGATGGCCCGATGGTGACTTTATCGGTGTGACCTTGTGTGATCGATGAGAAAATGGTTGGTGTCTCTCTGACAGCTCAATATCTATATGTTAGCATGTCACAAATTTTCATAACTTAGTAACCTCTGACATGAGTTTCAAAATTTCTAACGTATAGTGACTTAGCGATCGTGTGATAAGGAGGAAGGAAAAACTCCATGTGGGACCCAGGGATAATGATGTTGCTGATAGTGATGATGTTGCTAGCATGTGGCATTGTGAGATAAGATGAGCCATAATCCCCATCCTTGTTGTGAATTACAAAGCATTGACATGGATGATGATGGTGTAGACACGAGGATGACAAGTGAAGTGTGGGCCCAAGGTGGAGTATGGAAGCCTTATTGACATGAGTGAACATCATCGATAGGACATGCTTAAGGTTGTCCTAAAATATAGCGATGACCTTCCTATCAGATGGTCAAATTGACATTGCCAAGACCTTCAAGAAGGTATCTCCAATAGAATGATAGAAGAATGAATGTTGATTATTGGAATGACCATGTTAACACTTAATACATATTAGTGTGGCATAGCCACATCTATAAGACTTGGGATGGCATCGACCTCATAGAATGAAGAAGTGCTAAGTGGCACCAAATTGTGATGATGCTTAACACATGGCAATGAATTAGTGCTCAATATGTCATTTCCAATTGGTGTTGCGAATGACATGGTGATTACATGGATGAAATGTAGGTTGTCGGCCCGATCAGATAACATGGAAAGCATATCAGTGTGACCTTCTTGTATTAGTGGGAGTCAAGATGATGTCCCAACAATAGAACAATATGATAAGATCGACGATGAAGACTTAAATTTGTAATAGTGAACCATGATCATAGGATCATGGAATGAAGGTGTAGATTGATGGCCAAAGTTCAAATGTAGAGATCTGAAATGGATAACTCTACATGAACAAGCGTTTGTGTTTGGAAATTGAAAATGAATTGAATTAGGTCACTCAATTTCCCCAGTGAGCATTAATGAGGGTGATCTTATCCTTTGAGTGGTATATTATTATGTTATAACAATTGGTATTAGAGCCCTAGGTTCCCTAGGAGAAGCTTAACCAACTCGGGTAAATCTTGGTTAGGTGAACATAATGGAATTTCAGGAAGGCTCAAACAAGCCACCTAGGTTTGATGGAACAAACTATGCAAAATGGAGCTCATTAATGGAAGGATACTTAGTTTATCTTCGAATTGAATTATGGGCATATGTTGAGACCCAATATACTATTCTTGCTACTATTCCTACTAATCCTGCAACAATGAAGATTCATGAGGAAAATAAGAGAGATTGATTTATTATTATGAACAACTTGTCTAACTATGTGCATAGAAAAGTTATGCATTGTTAAACTACTTATGATGTATGGGAAAAATTGAAGAAAATCTATGAAGGTGACACTAAAGTGATGTTAGCAAAGTTACAAGTGTTGAGAACAAAATTAGAAGGCTTGATGATGTCCGAGAAGAAGAGAAGGTTGATAAATATCTTTAGAAAATTGATGATGTGGTAAAATCCATTAAAGGATATGGTTTATATCTTAAAGAATATTTTGTGTTGAAAGTTATCAGGTCCATGACAACTAAATATGATGCCAAGATTTCTGCTATAGAAGAAGGAAGAGAAATTGATAAACTTACTCTTGATGAGGTGCATGCCATAATTATTGCATATGAGATGAGAATGCCAAGTGTTGAATCATATAGGAGAAAAGTTACATTTAAGGTTGTCAAGAAAGAAAAATATGAAGATGATAAGAAAGAAAAAACTGCTATCATTACATCTGATTATGAAGAAACTGATAAGGAAGAAGAAAAATTCCTAAGAAGGCTAAGAAGAGGATCCGACAAGTATACAGGTAAGATCACTTTTAAGTGTTTTAAATGTGGTAGAATAGGTCATATTGCTTCAAAGTGTCCATATGGTAAATAAGATAGTTCTAAGAAATAATTTTATAGTAGAAAGAAGAAAGAGTTCTACCCTAAAAGAAATAACCTTGGAAAGAAGAAGAGTTTGTACATCAATAAAGAAAGTGATGTGTCTAATGCCAGTGATTTTTTAGAAGAGGATCAAGGCCATGTCCTTGTAATGAGATATGATAGAATACAATTTATATTCATGGCTAAAGAAGCTAAGGATTAGGAAGATGCACAAATTGAGGAGTCATATGAAGGAGAAGAGGAACTATAGTTGTTGATCTTGAAGGAGAACTAATAGTGCTCTTGAAGATCTTAATGAAATAAGAGAAAAATATGATGATATTATGAGAGAAAACAAGAAGATAAAAAGGAATTCTCAAAAGGATATTGATAGATTAACACAAGAAATTGGAGAGCCCAATAAGGTGTTAGTAGGACTAAAAGATCATGTAGAAGAGCTTAAAATAATTTTGAGTATATTATGAAATCTAAATTGCAAACTGAGATGGATAGATGGTCGAAACTTGAGGAAGAAATAGTTTCCTTAAGGAAAGATTTGGAGAAGGCCAATGATCAGATCACAAATGAACTAAAGTTGAAAGGTGGTACAAATATTCTGAATGAATTGATAAGTACACAAAATCTTGCAAATAAGGAGAAATCTGGTTTAGATTTGGAAAAATGGAAGATTTCATTTATGGATGTCTCTGCAACATTTTATGAAAGATTTAGAGTAGGAGAAAAATGAGTCCCAAGTGAAGAAAGATCTGAAAAATAGGAAGCTCCTAATGATGAAAAAAATATGATAAGGAAAAGAAATCAGTCAAAGTCAAGGAGGACAATTAGATAGTTCCTGATCAACAAAAGGAGATGCAAAACATAAAAAGAACATACAATTATGGATCCACAAGAGTACAATCCAAGGTGGCCTAAAAAAGGAATATCACCTCATCCAGTTGAAGGAAACTACATGACTAAGTACTCATCGTATTTCAATGAGTATTACTATACTTGTAACAATTTGGGTCATAGGTCTAGAGAATGTAGAATCATTCCAAGGAAAAATAAAAAATTTGGAAGAAAAAAATATTTTCTCCCTTGGTTGATATGAATATAATTTGTTATAGTTGCAAAAACTCCGGTCATATAGCTAGAAACTATAGAGCAATATTTACAGGACCAAGTGTGAAATATGAGAAGAAGAAATCCTCACCTGCTAATAAATAGAAAGGAAATAAGAATTCTGAGATAGAAGAAAAGAAAAATGAGAAGAAGCCCAAGAAGATTTGAAAGGAGAAAGATCAGGGCTCTTGTGCCACTCAGTCTATGATTACCCAAATGTATTTACATGCAAAAGAAAAAGATCCATAGAATATTGATAGTGGCTGCTCAAAGCACATGACTGGGGATGAAAATAAATTAATTAAGCTTGAAATAAAAAAGGAGGTTCAATAAGTCTAGGTGATAATAGTATTGTCAAAATTCATGGTAAAGGAATTCCAAGAATAGATGGAAAGAACAAAACTAAAGATGTGCTCTATGTGGAAGGTCTAAAAAAAATATTCTTAGTGTTAGCCAGATGTGTGACAATGGATACAAAGTTTTATTTGATTCTGAAGGCTGCAAGATAAGATTGAATGGTAAAACAATTGCTCAAGGGATAAGGACTGATAGTAATCTCTACTATCTATGTGAAGTGGAAGGCCAAACATGTCTAATTAGTCAAGCAAATGAAATTTGGTTCTGGCATAGAAGACTAGGACATGTAAATTTTGACAACATGGTAAAAATAAGTTCAAAAGGCCTAGTTAGAAATATTCCTAAGATTGCAAAGCTTGATAACATCATTTGTCAAGGCTGTTAGCAAGGAAAGAAAACAAAGTTTAAATTTTCCACAAAGGATTACTCTACTACAAATCCTTAGAAATAATCCATATTGATCTATGTGGTTCAATGACGACAATAGCATTTCAAGGATAAATATATTTCATGTTGTTGATTGATGACTATACTAGAATGGCATATGTCACATTTTTAGGGAGAAGGTTGTGGAATTTTAAGCATTTAAAAGTTATAAGAAGATTGTAGAAAATGATACTGGGAGAAGAATCAAGTGTCTCAGGTCATATAGAGGTGGAGAATTCATGTCACAAGAGAATTCATGGAATATTGTGAAGATCATGGAATCAAGTGCCAATATTCATCCCCAAGAACACCACAAAAAAATGGTGTGGTAGAGAAAATAAACAAAATTGTGAAGGAGATGGCCAGAGCTCTTTTGTATGAGGAAAACTTGGAAGATTAATTTTGGAAAGAAGTAGTACAAACTACTATATAAATTCACAATAGAACACTTATAAGATCTAATCATGGTAGAACACCATATGAATTATGGTTTGGTAGGCCTGCATGAGTCATGCATTTACAAGTATTTGGTAGTAAGTGCTATATTAAAAGAGAAGATGAAGACTTGGGAAGCTTTGAGTCTAGATATGATGAGGGGATATTCTTGGGGTATTCTAGCCAAAGTAAAGCTTATAAGTGTTACAATAAGAGATTGCATAGAATTGTAGAGAGTGTACATATCAAGATTGATGAAAGTGCAAATCAGGGTCAAGCTAACAAAAACAATCTTGAAAGTGAGTCAAATGAGGGTGACATAGGTGCACAAGTTGAAGAAGAACAAGAAGAAGAGAATAAGCAAGAGGGTGAATGTGCTCCTACAAAATATGTGCAAAAATATCATCCTACAAATCAGATAATTGGTGACAAGAATGCATGAGTGCATACTAGAAGGACACTTGCAAATGAAAAGGAACAAGTAAACTTTTCTCTGTTTTCTTAGATTGAACCAAAAGGTTTTGATGAATCTTGTAAGGATGAAAGTTGGTTAAAAGCAATGGAAGAGGAACTTAATCATATTGAAAAGAATGAAACTTGGGAATTGATACCTAGAACATTGAGCAAGAATGTAATAGGCACAAAATCGGTATTCAAAAACAAGTTGAATGAAGATGGATTTGTGGTAAAAAGCAAAGAAAGATTCGTGTTCAAAAGATATGCACAAGTAGAAGGGATTTCTTTTGAAGAAACTTTTTCTCTAGTTGCATAATTAGAGGATATTAGAATGTTTCTTGCATTTTTTGTGTATAAAGGTTCTAAAGTATGTAAAATTGATGTCAAATCTGCATTTTTAAATGGAAACCTTGAAGAGGAAGTATATATTGATCAGCTATAAGGAGTTTAGCTATCATAGTTCAATGATGATTATGTCTACAAATTGAGGAAATAATTGTGTGGTTTGAAGAAAGTACCAAGGGCTTCGTATTCAAGATTAGATCAATATATATATAACAACAAGGATTCAAAAATGGTTGTTTTGATAGCAATCTCTATCTCAAATATGAGGGTAAGCAAATGTCATTGTTGTAGTTTATGTAGATGATATTATGTTTGGTGCTACTAGTGATGTAATGTGCAAAATATTTTCTACAAACATGGAAGATGAGTTTAAAATATACATGTTAGGAGAACTCATTTTTTTTCTTCCAGTTTACAAATTACAAAAAATGATAAAGGTTTTTTTATATCACAAATTAAGTATGCAAAAGAAATGCTTAAAAAATTTGGCATGGGGTATGTGCAGGATCATGATGGGCCAAAAAGTGGCAATATGATGGGTATGTGGCTGACGACTATTTTTTTACCCAAAATTGATGAAACGAAAAGGGTTTCTAAAGGAGATTGTCAACTTTCCACCAATATAAATTATGTCTTACTTTGAATTTAATAAGTAATTATTATTCATTTTCTATTCAAATTACAAATAAAGTCCTTATTGATAGGTTGATTGAAAAATATCTATAGCTTTCAAACAATATCACATTTTTTGAATCTAAAACATGCTTCACATTCTATGCTTCACATACTATAGGATTAAAAAAAAATAAATGAATTTCAAGAAGTTTTGACCAAGTTGAGGTGGTCGACATACGAGTTTTTATATTTTTAAAAAGTTGCAATAAAAATCATAATTAATTATTTACTTGGAAAAAATTACAAAACAATATGCATCACATTGGGGCATGAGTCCTCTACTTATATCTAAAATCTTATAAAATAATATTATCATTTTATTGTCGTTAGGGTGGTTAGAAAGACACCTACTTCTTATTTTTTCCTTGAAATTTAGGTACCATTGCATTGAAATTTCAAATTTTGACCAAATAGATTTTTTTCTTTCTTGAGAAAACCTATTAGTTTAGAAACTACATTCAATTTGCTACAAATTCTATTTTTACATATTTTTGAAATAATATAGATAACTTATTCAGTTTTTTATGTCAAGTTGCCTAACTCTGATTTTTTCTAATTTTTTTGCCACTTAATGGCCTATTTTTTCCATGATGATCTTGCACATACCCCATGGAATATTGTAAACCAATTAGTACTCCCATGGTTACTAGCTACAAGTTGAGTAAATCAAATGCATCACCTGATGCATATTAGACTTTTTATAGATCAATGATTTGAAGTCTACTATATCTAACTACATCAAGGCCTGATATAATGCAAACAGTTTGTTTGGTAGCTAGGTTTTAGGCAGAACCAAAAGAATCACATGTCAATGTAGTAAATAGAATATTTGGATATATGAAAAGTACTATTGGCTATGGTTTATGGTATCTGAAATGCAAAGATTTCACAATAACAACATATAAAAATGCAGATTGGGTAGGTAGTGTGGATGAGAGAAAGAGTACCAATGGAGGAACGTTCTTCCTGGGGAACAAATTTGTTTCCTAGATGAGAAAAAAGAAAGATTCTGTTACTCTTTCTACTGTAGAAGAAAAATATATTACAACAATTGCATGTTGCACTCAAGTCTTATGGATGGAGTAGACATTAAAGGACATCAAGGTAGAGTACAATGAGCCCATTTCTATTCTTTGTGGCAATTCAAGTTCCATTAATCTCTCAAAGAATCCAATGATTCACTCTAGAACAAAGAATATATCAATCAAGTATCACTTCATCACAAAAAATGTTGTAGATAAGGAAGTCAGCATGGAGTATGTTCCCACCAAGGAACAAGTGGCTAATATATTTACAAAACCCCTTCCTATAGAGTAGTTTGAATACCTGAGGTAGAAGCTAGGAGTAGTTTCTCCCACCTCATCTCACTAAACTCTAGTGATAGGGCATGTATCTATAAGGAGCTTCATTGATTAGTTATTTAACCTTGGTTAAGATTAATGTGATCAAGTCATGTAAATTGTAGAGTTCAAAATTGGAGCCTTTCCTTAGGGGGAGTGTACACTTTTCCATCAATTTCAAATGGGTTGAAATTTGATGCTAAATAAAGGAGATGAGATGTATTTCATAGGGGAAGTTCTAGTGTTACCTTGTGTTAATCAAATTGTTGTAGAGTTTCAGTGGTGCTTGATAGAACAATTAGAGTTTTTCTATCAATTCCAAATGAGGAGATTGTTGGACTATTGTTGTCATTGATGTAAAAAGGGTGAACAACGTACATATTCCTGATGGGTTTTTTGAGAGGGATTTAGAAAGGTTTTGTATAGGCCTAGAATATGCATAACAAGTCCAAAAATGAATTTTGTTCTCCCTCAGGTGATATTAGGGTTTACAGTTAAACCCTAATGTGTTTGCAGTCATGGTGTTCTCAACATGTTCTAATTTGTTGTTGACCGCCTATCGCAAGTTACCAGTCACTTAAGTCACAACTTAAGCCCTTTATGTTTTCTGGTGACTGGTCCCTCTTCCTAGCACTCAAGGTTATATACCCTTTTTAGGTCAATGAGACACTAGTGGATTGGTGGAACTCCAACGGGAGTTCCTCTGATGGCTCGATGTTCACTTTATCGGTGTGACCTTCTGTGATCGGCGAAAAAATGGTTGGTGTCTCTCCAACAACCCAATATCTATATGTCAGTATGTCACAAATTTTTGTAACTTAGTAACCCTCGACAAAAGGTTCGAAATTTCTAACTTGTAGCGACTTAGCGATCATGGGATGAGGAGGAAGGAAGTACTCCATGTGGGACCTAGGTATAATGATGTTGTTAGTGATGACATTGTTAGCATGTGGCATGGCAAGATTGGATGAACTGTAATCCACATCCTTATTGTGGATTACAAAGCATTCACATGGATGATGATAGTGTAGACACAAGGATGACAAGTGGAGTGTGGAATGTAGGTGGAGTATGGAAGCCTTATTGACATGAAAGAATATCATTGATAGGACACTTAAGGTTTTCCCACCAATATAATGATGACCTTCCTATCAGACAAACAACATGACATTTCGAGGATGTTGAAGAAGGTATCTCTAATAGAATGATAGAAGAATGAATACTGATTGTGGGACTGATTAAGATAACACTTAATACGTATCAGTGTGACATAGGAAAATTGGTAGGAATGGGGAAGGAATCCCCATAATAGAACGATGAAGTGCTAAGTGGGACCCGAGTGTGATGATGGTTAACAGATGGCAATGAATGAGTGCTGAATATGTCATTTCACATCGGTGTTGCAAATGATATGGTGATGACATGGATGACATGTAGGTTGTGGGCCTGATTAAATAAGATGGAAAGCATATCGGTGTGACCTGCTTGTATTGGAAAGATTCTGGATAATGTCCACAAGATAGAGCAATGTGATAAGATCAACAATGGATATTTAAACATCTTCCTATCAGATGGTCATGACTTAAATTTGTAATAGTGAACGATGATCATAGGATCATGGCACGAATGTGTAGATCAATGGCCAAATTTCAAACACATAGATATGAAATAGCTCACTCTACATGAACAAGAGTTTATGCCTAGAAATAAAAAATGAATTGAATTGGATCACTCAACTGCCCCAGTGAGAATTAATGAGGGTGATATGATCCTCTGAGTGGTAGAAAAGTAGGAGTCTTGATTATTCGAGATCAAAAGATTAGTAGAGAACATTAAATGCACAATTTGATTGTGGGATTCGACAGAGAGAACAAAGGAAAATTCTCTGAAAAAGAATTTAATGTTGTATGACTCGATGCAGTGAATGGTGATGTCTATTGAGATGGATAGAATGTGCGTGGCTCTATGTTTTGACATTTACTGAAGTAGGTTGCAAATGGAAAAACCATAATAGTGATTCCAATATGAATAAACTGAATGAAAGGATTTAGAGAGAGTATGAATGAGAGTGTTTGAATGTAGAGGAAGGTGAACTGTAACAGAAAGAAAAATCTGAAAAATTCATGAAGCTGGTTACAATGGAGTAAGGAAGAATGGAAAGAGAGAGAGAGCTTAGGAATAAAATTGATGCATTATAGGTTGTGTAGAACCATTTGATGCATAGTCTATTTTAGAACTTTGTAAGAGGTTACATAGCCTCCATTTTCACTGATTTGTTGCTCAGATTAGGGTGCAGTAGCATGCTTGAAGTTGTAGCTTCTTAACAACAAGTTGTTGCTTCCTTGGGTTGTATCCCTAAACATTGTAATAGAACTTTGATGCTTGTGAGGCTGGATTAGGACAAGATATCCTAGCCACATTTCTTACTGTGGCTTTTCCCATCTTGGTTTTTCCATGTATATGGGGTGTTATGTGTTGATCTTTCTTGTGCTTGTGGTTATTATATCTATAAGTATTTCAATTTGCACATTTGAGTTTAAGGTTGAATCTACAAACTTTTTTTTTTTTTTAAGAACTAAAAAGTTTTTATATCTATTGATTCACCCCCCTCTTGAAGTATATTATTGTGTTCTAATAGTATGAGCATCAAATATAGGTGTCCAAGTTGTGCTTTGAGGTGGATTGGTGTTAAGAGTACCCACAAGTGTGTTTCTTCCCAAAGGAAGGGTGTGACCAAAGTCCTTAGCAACACTAGTTGTAGGATATTACATTTGTGCATTGACTATTGTATGCTTAACAAAGCCATGGTCAAAAATAAGTATATGTTGCCACACATTGATGATATTTCAAATCAAAGGAGAGGAGTTTCCATATTCTAAAAAATAGATCTAAGATTTGGAATCACCATATGAGAATTAGAGATAAATATATCTTTAAGACTATGTTCATAACCAAATATGGACACTATGAATTCACAGCTTTACCTTTCAGGTTAACAAATGTAGCTATTTCATTTATGAATATAATGAATAGTGTATTTAGGGACTGCCTAAATAAATTTGTCTTGGTTTTTCTAGATGACATCTTGATTTATTCTAAGGATGAGGAATAATGTAGTCATGACCAGAGGGGTTTCAAAGAAAAATATCCAACCATGCAACTTGAACAACACAGCAGAAATAGCACAAAATAATCGAAGCAATGTAGAACCAATAATTATTAACTCAAAGAATTCATATACATATTCACCAACAACATGCCAGTTTTACAGTTTCAGCACACTAGCCTAATTACACAATATAATATAACTACTTTGGACCTCTATCCACTCATAAACTCCTTATCGTTGCTTCTAGGATCTACTCAGATTTTTCTATCCCCTCCAAATGACTTATAACATCAATTTATATAACAAATAGAATTGAGGAATGATCCACATTGGCCATGGGTAGAGAAAATCAAGACAAATAATATGAAACATGTATAAACTAACCATGTCAGCCATATCATTGGAGATTTAAATGCAATTACATGGTGTGGACCCAAAGGAAAGATCAAACACAAGCCCAAGAACATCAAAAATACCCTGATAAGATCCACAATCATAGGAAATGATGCACAATGATCCACAAGCCTAAAAACATGAAATTGCAAATCCAAAAAGGAACTAACAAAAACAACTTAAATATTTTTGGGTGATGCAAGATTGTCATGACCCAAGAATTCTCCTGCATCAGACACCCCTAGTGAGAAAAGATGTTCCATGAGAGGAACTCATGAACATATGAAAAGGCCCAAGATATAGATCCCATGCTCATTCTTGATCCAAATGTCTTCTTTATCTATACTTTTCCTCCTCCTAACCTCTTTTATTTCTTCTATTAGATCCTTCAACTTCTTTTCTTCACCTTAGTTTCCCTACCTCATATTTGCACATGGTACTAAGGGACATTTATCACCACTCACTTTCTTCTACTCATCTGATCTACCTCTTTTGTAGGACTCCATCTTATCTGCAACCAAAGTCTTCTACTGCATAACTCTTCCCCTGCATCCTTTTGGTACCATCCCACTCTCAGATTTAGCCTCAAGGTTCCTCTTCAAGTCCATGCCATCCTCTACTCTAACCTTTACATCTTGCTTCTCAGCACTGCAACTCTTCTCAAGACTCAAGTTCCCCACTCCCTCATTTTTATTCTTCAAGGAAGCCAAAGCAAAAAATTTCCCATCCTTCTCTATAGTAATCGGATTCCTTCTACAATCGAACACAAATCCTCTATCAAACTGCAAGGGTCAACCCAACAAAACATGACAGGAACCCATAGGAAAAACTCACACAAAACTTCATCTTTGAAGGATTCAATATTAAAGTTCACCAAGCACTACTCTTTCACCTCCATTACATGATCATCTTGTAACTAGGTTTCTCCACCATCTCCTCAGATATCAAATTATCATTACTTCCACCATCCACAATAACCTTATAGAACTTACCTCCTGATTTGCACATAGTCTAGAAAAGACTCTTCCTTTGTGAAGTTCCAATGTCTTCCTTGCTCTGCCTCAAGAAGACTCACCTAAGCATAAGAGATTCTCCCTGCTCTAGTTCTATCTCATCAAGTTCTCTAATTACTGACTCTTCATGTGCCATGAAATTCTTTTTACTAGTTCCTTTACTTGATCCCTTAGAAAACTCAAAAGATCGATGTTTAGTTTCTCCACTCTTGAAACATTTACCCAAGAATTCCTTTCTTCCATTTCCTCTATTTTGTGTCCTCTAATCCAATTCTTTACTCCACTTAGATCTTGATTCTTCTTCACTTGGTTGCTTCTCCTTGTTGCTACTCATATGATTATCTTTCCCTTTGGGGTTATTTTGTTGTCCTCCCTTCACTTTATCTTCTACCTTGAGAGCATATTGGAAGGCATCCTCAACTGCGGATATCCTCAACATACTCATCTCATCCTAAATGTTAAATATAAGGCCATTTATATACCTTGACACTTTCTCGCTAGCCATCTCTTAGTGCCTAGATCTTATTGTCATCTTATAAAATTCTTCGGTATACTCTTTCACACTCATGTCCTTCCGCTTCAAGTTCTGCAAATTTTTGAACAATTCTAACTCGGAGTCTCCCAGAATGAACTTAGCCTTCAACCTTGGAACCATCTACCTCCACTGAGTGATTCTTGTTTCACTATTTTCCACTCTCTCCTTCTGTAACTCTTTCCACTATAAATCAGCATGCCCTTTCAACTTAGTTTGTGTCAGCCTAACCCTCAGTGGGTATCTAATATCCTCAAGTTCAAAATAGTTTTCCAACTCTCCTATCCAGTCTATCAAGTCTTCTAGATTCAATGTACAAGAGAAGCTAGGAAAATCCACCCTATGACTTTTACTTGCTTGTACCAGTGCTCTCAACAGTCTCTCTTCTCTCTCATTTTCCAGTCCTTTAGCCTCTTCAACCTCAATTTATTTTGTAGCCTCTTCATATTCATTCTCTAATTTCATATTCCTCCTCAAATGACCTAAGATGTTTTGGATCTCATTCCTCATCTCATTTCTAAATTCCTCCATCATCTGCTCTATTCTTCTAGGGTTCATCCTTCTTAGTAGCATCTCTTACCTTTCTCTACTACAACTACTTCAACTCAATGGTCTGACTACAAGGTTTCAATTGCCTCTCTCTTGGAAATCTATTGAACATGCATACAACCCGTATGAAATCGACAATCTATTCATTGAAGGAATGCAACAAGGACCTCAACCCACTCAAGGTTTGTAATCATCTATAATACCATCTAATGCAATCATTTCCAAATATTTTTCAAAGAAAACTATCTAACCATCCAGTGAGAACAAGAAAACGTAAATAATACCAAATAATCAAAACAATGTAGAACCAATATTTATTAACTCAAAGAATCCATATACATATTCACCAAAAACATGCTAGTTTTATAGTTTCAGCACATTAGCCTAATTACATAGCATAATGGCACTACTTTGGACCTCTATGCACTCATAAACTCCTTATCATGACTTCTAGGATCTACTCGGATCTATCTATCCTCTCCAAACATCTTATAACATCAATTTATATAACAACTGGAACTCAAGAATCATTCGCGTCAACCACGAGTAGAGAAAATCATTACAAATAATATGAAATGTGTAGAAAATAACCATGTCAGCCACATCATTGGAGATTTAAATGAAATTACATGGTGTGGACCCAAAGGAAAGATTAGACACAAGCCCAAGAACATTAGAAAATACCCTGATAAGATCCACAATCATAGGAAACGATCCACAATGATCCAAAATGATCCACAACAATCCACAAGCCTAAAAATATGAAACTGCAAAGCCATAAAGGAAATAACAAAAAACAACTTAAATATTTTTGGGTGATGCAATATTTCCATGACCCAAGGATAATCCTACATCAAGGAAGATAATTGCAGACATTTAGAGATAGTTCTACAATGGTTAAGAGAACACAAGTTGTATGATAAAATCTCTAAGTGTACTTTCTTCAAAAGAAGAGTGCATTATCTAGGGTATGTGATCTTAGTGAATGGAACATCTATAGATCAAGCTAAGATCAAATCCTTACTTGAGTGGCTAGTACCAAAGAATGTGTCTAAGGTAAGAATTTTTATGGGTCTAGTAGGGTACTATAGTAAGTTTGTTGTGAATTTCTTCAAGAAATTACTTTTACAATGACTTCTTTATAGAAAAAAGGGAAGAAATTTGAGTGGAATAAGAAGTTTCAAGAAGCCTTTGATCTACTTAAAGAGAATTTGACCACTGCATCGATCTTGAAAGTACCAAATCCTGAGAGTAACTTTATAGTTATCATAGATGCATGCGGAGAAGGTTTAGGAGGTGTGTTAACAAAATATGGGTAAGTGATTGATTATGAATCTAGAAATTTGAAACCTTATGAGAAAAATTAGGCATCACATGATTTGGAGTTAGCAGTTGTGGTTCATACATTACAAATGTGGAGGCACTACTTGTTAGGAAAACCCTTTGAATTTCGAAACTAACCACAATGGGTTAAAGTACCTTTTCAATCAACCTAATTTGAATGTCGATGCCTTGAGTCAAAGATGTCATATTGCTTCAATAGTAACCATTCAAACCAACATTAAGGGATAAGTGTTGCAAAAGTGCAATGAGGATGAGTATTAATTGGAAGTCAAGTAGGCACTTGCTAATAATCCACAAGATTCTAAGTATGAGGTTTTTCCTTTTGAACCTAATGGATTACTTAGATATAAAGGTAGAATTCATGTAACAGACATTGGAGAGTTAAGGAATCTAGTATGGAAGGAAGTACATGTAGCACCATTCTCTAGACACCCTGGAGTAACCAAAATGATGGTAGATATAAAGCCATTATATTGTTGGAAAGGGTTGAAGGGATATGTTGTTAATTTTGTGGCTGGGTGTCTTGAATGCCAAAGGGTGAAAGAAGAGTATGATCATCTTGTAGGCTTGTTATATCCTCATGACATACTAGGCAGAAGTGGGAAGTTGTAAGTATGGACTTTGTGAAGGATTTCCTATGTCAAGAAATAAGCATAATGCCATTCTTGTGGAAGTATATAAGCTCACCAAAGTTGCACATTTTATACTCGAGAATCCAACTGATGGAGTACCTATCATAGAAAGAAATTTTCTGCGAGAAGTGTTTATATTGTATGAAATTCTAGAGAATATTATCACGGATAGGGATGCTTGAGTCACTTTTATGTTTTGGAAAACTTTTCTTTCTACACTAGGGACTCAATTAAATATTAGCTCACCATACCATCTAGAAATAGATACACAAACTAAAAGGGTGAATCATTTATTGGAAGACCTACTTGGGATGATTGCATGGATCAACAACACACGTGGGAAGACTACTTACCCATAGAATTTTCATACAACAATTCTTATCATTTTTTGATAAAGATGGCTTCTTTCAAAGAATTGTATGGATGAAAGTGTAAAACTCCTATAAGTTGGGATAGAATTGAGGATAGAGTGAGTCTTGGACCAAAGATGTTAGTTAAAATAGATGAGAAAGTTAATATTGTGAAGAAAAGGTTGGTTGAAGCTAATGATCACTAGAAAAGTTATGTTGATGCTAAGAGAGTGCCCCCAAATTTTACCATAGGTGACAAAGTGTTGTTGAGAGTGAAACCTCACAAAATCCCTATTAAATTTGGAAATTCTTCTAAGTTATCCTCACATTACATTGGACCTTTTGATATTCTTGAGGAAGTGAGTCTAGTAGCCTATTGAATAGCATTGCTACCAGCTCTTGCCAGAATCCATAATGTATTTTATGTGTCTTACCTTAAGACATATGTACCCAGAGATAATCATGTGATTGATTGGACTACTAAATATAGGTATAGTATGTTGGAGTGGTAACACTTGATCCCGTCAATGTGGGGTATGTGCAGGATCATCATGGAAAAAATAGGCCCTTAAGTGGAGAAAAATTCAGGAAAATCAGAGTTAGGCAACTTGCCATAAAAATTTGAATAAGTTATCTATATTATTTCCAAAATATGTAAGAATATAATCTGTAGAAAATTGAATGTAGTTTCTAAACTACTAGGTTTATTTTTTTCTAAATAATCTATTTGGTGAAAATTTGAAATTTCAATGTAGTATACTTAAATTTTAGTGAAAAAATAAGAAGTAGGTGTCTGTCTGACCACCGTAACCATAATAAAATGATAATATATTTTTATAATATTTTAGATATAAGTAGAGGACTCATGTCCAAATGTGATGCATATTTTTTAATAATTTTTTTCCAAGTAAATAATTAATTATGAATTTTTTGTTACAAATTTTAAAAAATATAAAAACTCGTATGTCTAACCACCTTAACTTGGTGAAAACTTCATGAAATTCAATTTTTCTTTTTTTAATCATATAGTATGTGAAGCATAGAATGCAATACCATTTCAAAGCTATAGATTTTTTTCAATCAGCCTCTCAATCAGGACTTTAGTTGTAATTCAAATAGAAAATGAATAATAATTATTTATTAAATTCAAAGTAAAGCATAATTTATATTGGTGGAAAGCTGAGAATCTCCTTTAAAAACCATTTTCATTTCATCAATTTCGAGTAAAAAAAATCCATCAGCCACATACCTACAAATACCCATCATATCACCACTTTTTGGCCCATCATGATCTTGCACATACCCTGTGCTTGAAATGTATAAGATTCACTTGCATAATAGGGAGGTTTTGCAATGAAAAGTCTAGTAGGATCAATATACAGAAGATTCAGCCACTTGGGAAGATTATGCTGAGATTCAATAAAACTTTCTTCAAATTTTAGATGCTTATGTGAATTCTTGAAACAATATGTTGATTGTTTGTTTTGTTTTTTGTTGCTACATAAAATCATCAGGGATGATGATTCACAAAGGGTGGAGTATGTTACACCGTAATTGTGTAATTACTATTTACTATTACTATGTAAGATAAAATTTGAATGTAATGTGAATTCAGTGGTTGAATAAATTGTGTGTGCACTTTTTTATCACTACTTTATGAATGAATTTCATCTCAATTAATGATATATGAAGGAATGCATTTATGTGGTTGGATGAATATTGTATTAATACTATAACTTTGGAGATGTATTATGTATAATGCATATTTTGTGAACAACTGATTGCCATGTGCAAGTGTTAGTGGTTGCAGGTATATGCTCAATTCCTCCAAGTGGAGGGGAAGTATCACTCAGGAGAAGGTCTTGGTCGGGTAACCAGTATTGTAACTTATCTGAGCTTACACACACCCTAGTAGAATAATTGAGTCGAGTTACTGAGTGAGAAGTTAGTAAGTCATCCCTAGTTAATATGTCTACATTAGTATGAGTCTTGTTTACTTTTGAGTGCATTATTGGGTGATGTTTATTTGTTTGAGCTTGAGAGTTATTTTCCATCTTACTATGCTTGTATTGATATGTGGAACATAAAAGGAATATGTATGTGCACAAACATGCATGTCGATGATAGACTATATGCACAAAGTAATGTGTTCATGAGGGTAAGTAGGTAGACATATCTATGTACACTCATGCATGAGTTGCTTATTTGTATGGAACTATCTAATGGATCTCACGAAATGTATATGTATACATCTAGATATATCGTTCATAGGATCATATCAATACTATTAAATGTTTTTCTTTTCCTTAGTCTTTCGTTCTTTGGCTTCTTCTTTTTTGGCTTCAAGGATTTCTAAGTTAATGCAATTCCGGTCAGAAAGACGGGCAATGCGCCACATGGTGGCTGCACGACTTTATTTTTATCATTTTCCTTTACTAAGAAGGCTTGGGACATGTGTCAGCATGGTAGGACATTTTTAGGATGTGATGTGTCATCTCTCTTAGGAGACGTTATCCTTTGGAAGTCAATCGATTGTTGGCATGCCTTTTCTTGGTTATGGGGATGGAGTCTTTGAGTCGATGCTAATGTGATTAGTCAATAGGATCCTTTTACCAAATTGTTTTTAGGATTTGATCATTTATGGGCCCGTATCTTTGCTAAATATCTAAAGGGAATTAATGCAGTAGCTAAGAATTAATGAGAAAAGATATTTGTGGCCTAACCAATGATCTATGATTAGATTGTTAGCTATCAAGTATCAACATTTGGCAGCAATTACTTCTATATTGATGAGGTGTGTTTCCTTTTATGTATCTATATAAGGAGGGCAACGACACAAAAAGGGGTTAGATTCCAAGTTACAGTTTCTTTGTTAAGAAAATATTCTTTAGTTTTCTTAGGGTTTTAGAATTATTTTTAGAAGAAAATTATGGAACTAATTTTCTTTGGCATGTTATATCTATTAAGGTTTAAACTATTATTGGATTGGCATCTGACCTCTATTTCAATGTTCATTTGATATTTAAAGCATGAACTATTGTAGATTTAAATTGTTGATACTTTACATGTATGGCCTTTTCAAAACTTTCTTTCTTTATATTATTGTTTTGAATGAAACAATGTGTCTTGTAAGATAAATATGTATAGTTTAAGTAGCGGATTTCCATGCTTTATGATCATATGGTAAAGTAGTAGCTTAATAAAACTAGACTATGTCATTGGACTTCTCTATTTTTCTAAAAGCCATTTTGTCATGCTATGTTGTATTGCGAGGAAGAGTTCATGTGATTTCTGAGATATTGTTCTGTTACTCATAAGAAATCTTTATGTTTTATTAGACCTTAATGAACACTGCCTGTAGGAAGAATTGAAAGTCTGCACTGTGCTTGAAGTTAGCCTTTTTTGTTCATTCCCTTTCCAACAATGAAGGATTGTGGTTTCCTATGTCTATTTATATCACTCATAGGAATGATTTTGGTTTGAAATGTCATAAAATATTTGGTGCATCACCTTTTATGTTTTATGTTTACATTTCCTTCTCCCCTTATCTCAAATCCCAAAGAAGAGTCGACTTTCTATAAAAACCTCAGAGGTATTCAGTGAGACACAATTTCCCCCCACTCACTGAATTTCCCATCAGACTATCACAAAGGTACAAGCTTTGATGATCAACAGTTACTTTTTTGGCATGCTTGGTGGGACCAAAGTTTTCCAAATGCCTAATTCAAAGTTAGAAATATTTCTTGAATCAGGCTTAGGAAGGAAACTATAAGTTTCATGCCGAGAATCCAAACAAGAGCATCTTCGAGAGGTCACTTCGAGTACTCTTAGTTACCTACCTTAGTCCCTAGGAGGAGAAGACTTACAGGCTTTGTATCACCTATAAGGAGCAATAGAGTAAGGAGTAAGAGCCTAGTATCTAGAGCGTTATCTGCTCCACCTAGAGGCTTAAACTTCCAAATAAGATTACCTGTATGTCCAAATCATAGGAATATTGTCTCTATGGCTCACGTACCTCCACCTACTCCTAGAAATTTTGTAACATGGGATAGTGGTAGTCCACTAAAAACACACACACCCCTAGATGTATGGCCTGCAATACCTACTAATGCCCTCAAGGCTATCCCAAAATTCTTTGGAGAAGACTTCAAAACCCCTTCTGAATGCCTTCCAGATATAGCAAAGGTATGTAGGGCACAATATATAGCAGAGGAAAATATCACTCTAAGGCTATTAGCTACCTCTTTCAAAGAAAAAGCCCAAGATTGGTATCAATCTTTGGCTTTGGGCTCTATCATCTCTTGGGACCAACTCAGAGAAAGGTTGTTCAAATGTTTTGCAGAAAAGGGAATCACTCCTCATTATTACATAAACTGATCACCATTAAAAGGCCCCCACAAGAGGACATGAGCAACTTCAACACTAAGTTTGATAAAACTTGGCAGAGGATCCCCATGACTGCTTGACCCAGAGCTGTGATGGTGTTCATGTTCTATTTGAAGATAATCAATTCATACATCATAGTTATGATAACTTCCATGGGAGGTGATATCTTTCCCAACACATATGAGGTGGTGGTGCATGCAAAAAACATTTTGATCGATGTTAGGAAGCTCCCACCATGAACCCATATTCCTATGTTTGTAGAACCCTTAGAATATCTCGAGAAGAAGCTTCATCAAGCACTTCTACTATGCAATTGACATCAAGCACATTGTAATCCCTGTATGTTTATCCTGCCACACAAAGTAGCACGTCAGGATCTAACTTAGTCATGATAGATATTAATGACATGAAGAGTCTCATGCAAACTCTTGCTAATGATCTCATTATCATCAAATTACACTAAGAAATGCCTCGATAACTGAACACTCAGACCTATGGTGGAAGTAGGCTATCCTATCACCATAATACATACTAAGGGCTTTTCGAAGGAGGGGGCCAACAAATGACATCTATGAACCAGATAGTTCTAGTCACCATGCCACATCATATGGTAAAAGATAGCCAAAGTAGGGAAATGATCCCAAGCTAGAAAAATTTGGTGAAAGAAGAGGATGTATGGTGTTTCCCATGTAGTGATAGTCATCTTCAGAGAAATTGTCCTAGGGGAAATATGCAAAAAATGATGGCAAAACAAGAAAGCAAAGGTTTTCTCCTGAGTACAGATGAATACAAGTCCTCTAAAGTGGAGAATGATCATTTTAGAGCACAAATGCAATGAATGTCCCTAGAGAAAGGAAATTACATTACACCCAATCAAGATTTGTTCTCATGGATGGAGGAAGAAGATGTGGTATTTGCGAATGAAGCTCCAACAACTAGTGCTCTGCAAGTAGAGTCAAATTACAACACAAGGTCTAAGAGTAAGCTCACCAAAGAATATGTGCAACAACCTCTACCATGACCTCAGCCACATCAACCACCTCCATAAGAGAAGTAGTTACCAACACCTGTCATTTAGCCTATTCCGTAGCTGTGTAATCTACCATTGGTGGAGAGAGAGATGAGAAAAACACCAAGCCCAGTCATGCCAAAATGTTTTCTTCTGAAAATGAAAGAAATTCCATCATTTAAGCCCAAGTCCCAAACAATTGTGATGCTTAATGTGGTCGAGAAATTGAAGAAGTTTCCCAGTAATGTATCATTATGGGACATCATATCTATTCCTGAACAAAAGACCCTGCTCCAGAAAGTGTTGAAGAAAGAAGAGCAAACACCTTAAATGAAAGTATCTCTGATGTGTGATCAAAGAAAAGAAGAGATACCTGCATCGAAACATCAAGCACCAAAAGTTGTAGCATATGCAAATGATGTAGAAAATGAAATAGAGAGAGAGAGAGGGAAGTGTGCCAAAGCCAACACCTTTATTTTTAACACTTATTATGGGGGATAGGCTTTTTCATATAATAATATGATCAATTTAGGATCCAATACAACTGTAATGCCAAAAAAAGTGGCAGATGCTTTGAAAATTAATATATGAGCTCCTTGAAAAGGGAATCATCCAACTATATGAGAAGAAGGTTTTGACTGTTGGTCAAATAAAAGATCTGTTTATGACCCTTTTCTCTTTCCCAAGCTAAACAGTCATGCAGGAAGTAGTCATGAAAGACATTCCTTCGATCTTCAGAATGTTTCTTTCAAGAGATTTCACTGCCAAGATTTGCGGATACTTGGCACTTGATTGGTCCCACCTGATATTGAGAACCAAGCATCGGCTAAGATGAAGATTTTTCTGAATGTTTACATCCTGAACACATTGCAGAAAATGTATTCCTATGTTTTGAAGTTGTACATACTTTGATCTCTTAATAGGAGAAATATTGTGTAGAAATTCTATAAGATGAAGAGGATACAAGTGAGCATACTCCTAAGGAAGAAATGTTGCTCCACCAATTCATTGATTCTAATCCTTTCGGAAACTTCCATGCTACAGGGCTAGGCACCTAAGTAATTTTTTGATGGTGACCAAACTTTTCTGAAACTAATGAAGGATCAAGAGAAATCCAATGACCTATATGATAATCATCTATGGGCCTTTTATTTTGATAGTGTCAAGTGTAAAGTTAGCTCTAGAGAGGGTGTTTGATTACTATCTCTAATGGGATCCAAAACTATCAGAGCTTACTATTTTTTGTTCTCATGCACGAATAATGATGCTGAATATGAGGCCTTGGTCCATGGTCTAGTCCTTGCAAAAAGGATGGGTATAAAGAGAGTGCAAAGTTTCAAAGATTCAGAGTTGGTGGTAAGCCAAGTCTACGATCAAGTAATAGTGAAGAACACCTAAGTGAAGTCATATAGACAATGGATTTGGGACCTGATCGAGAGTTTTCAAGCTTTCAACATACAAGTTATTCCCCGATTAGATAATAGTGTCATTGATTAGATGGCATCTGTCAGGTGATAATTTGAAGCAGTTTCTAATTCAACCAAGCAAAATACAATGCAAGTTGTTGTATGACCCTCAATTCCTGACAATGAAGAGAATCGAAAAGTTTTTTATGATGACACTCATATTGCTACCTTTGTACAAAAATGAGGAATGGTTTCCGACTGTTTTCCCATAGTAGTAGAATTTTTTGAAGGGCAGGTCATCCAATTAAAAGGGAACAAGCTTCCTAGAGGGTTGATTTCCCTTGAGAACCTTTTCAACTATGAACATATGAGAAATGGAAATTGAAGGTTCATTAGAGATGAAAGAGATTACGAAGACCTCGATGTTGGAAGCAACAAAAAGTTGAAAGTCGGAAAAGAGGTTCTGCAGAAAGATAAAGAAAGATTAAGCGATTTGTGCTATGAGTATGACAGATTAATGGCCTGAACCTATGATGATATTAGAGGTTATGACCCAGGTATAATTCAACATACCATCTACCTAGAGGAAGGGTCCAAGACCATCCAATAGAAGCAAAGGTCAGTCAACCTGAAGTTTGAAGCATTGATGGCACAAGAACTCACCAAGTTGGTTGAGTCAAAGATCATATATCCAATTGAACATTCCACCTAGGTGTCAAATTTGGTACCCATTCGAAAGAAGAATGGTGACATTAGACTTTGCATTGATTTCTGAGACTTGAACAAGGCATCACTAAAGGACCATTACCCCTTGCCATCAATGGAGAAAATTCTACAAATAGTAGCCAGATCTAAAATGTTCTCATTGCTTGATGGCTTTTTGGGATATAACCAAGTATATGTAAAGGAGAGTGACCAACACAAGACAATGTTTACCACTAAGTGGGGGATGTTTTCATATGCTATGATGTCATTCGCCATGTCAAATGCTAGCACAACCTTTCAACTAGCAATGGTTATTGCTTTTAGAGGTTTAATAAACCTGATTATTTTAATATAGCTGGATGATCTAATGGTATTTTTAAAATAAAAGGATGACCACTTTGATAATCTAGAAAGGGTTTTTCAAAAATTCCAACAGTTTGGGATTTCTCTAAATCCCAAAAAAAATTCCATTGGACTGCCTCCAGATAAACTACTTGGTTTTGTAGTGTCTAAAGAGGGAATAACAATAGATACTAAAAGTGTTAGATTTATAATGGAATTACCCTTACTAGTAAACCAAAAAGGACTCCAGTCATTTTTAGGGAAAATCAATTTCATCAGTAGGTTCATTTTGGACTTCACTAGTATTGTGAGGCCTATCACACTAATGCTTAAAAATAATCTATTGTTCAAATGGACCTCTAAAGGAAAATAAGATTTTTAGCATATAAAGATAGCAATTTCCATTGCTATGATCTTAGCTAATCCAAAAAAATTCAAATATTTCCTACTTTTTGTATATAGTGGTCAGGAGAGCATAGCTTTGGTGCTTACTCAGAAAGGTGACTATAATGAAGGAGAACATGCTATTGCTTTCCATTCAAGAACCTTGAAGGGTTATGAGGTTAATTAGAAATTTCTAGACAAGCAAGCTTTTTCCATAGTTAAAAGTTTGAAAAATTTCTAACACTTGGTGTGGACCAACAAGATCACTATTATTGTAGCACATCCTTGTGTGCGAGAATACATCATAGAAAAAGAGATCACTAAAAAAGAGAAAATTGGATCACTAAGATCATAGAATATGATGTGGACATTAGACCAGCCAGCTTGGTTCAGGGAAGAGGTCTGTGTGAATACATCACATAGGAAATAAGTCTTGAAGCTGAAAAGAAGACTAATCAAGTCTACTTGAACCAATTCGAGTCTAAAGAGTCTTGGGTAGCTGATCGGACATGGTTTATGCAAAAGGGATATTACCCAACCAGTCTTTCATTCAATAAGAGAAGGTACTACTGATTGCAAGGCATCGAGTATGTACTAGTTAAGGATGCACTATTTAAGAGAAATTTGATGGTGTGTTGCTTTGATATCTCAACAACCTATAGGCGGAAAGAGCTCTTAAAGAATTTCATGATAGTCTCGAGGGTCATAATTTTTCTACCAAGACTAATAATATAAACATAATGTGAGTAGGATATTATTGGTCCTCTATGTTTGTCAAAGCAGATCATCTAGTGCAAAAGTGTACACAGTGCCAATATTTTGTTGGCAAAAGGAGGAATTTTTCTCTACCCCTTAGCCTGATTATAACTGAAGAACCCTTTGCCCAATGGGGTTTGGATTTTATCTACATGATAAATCCTTTTTCTAGTTTCAGACAAAAGTCGATCCTCATAGTAACTAATTACTTTACAAGGTGGACGGAGGTCATAGCTCTAAAGAATGCAACAAATGGGGAAATAGTTAATTTCCTCAGAGATAGTGGCCATATTTTGTCTGCCCAAGATGATCATATCCGACAATGCCCAAGATTTTGTTGGGTCAGGGATGTTAGAGTTTGCTATTAGACATGGTATTTTCCCTTAAACTTCATGAAATTCCTACCCAAAAGGGAACAACTTAGCTAAGCCCACCAACAAAAACCTAATTAGGTTAATCAAATGCATTGGGTCTGAACAACAAAGAGATTAGGATAAACATCTACAGACTACTCTATGGACAAACCAAATTACCCCCAAATATATTTTGAAGACCTCCCCTTATGAGTTGGTGTACAGAAAAGAGGTAGTGATGCCCATCTGCATAGAAATTTGTGCTTTACAACTACTGAAATCCCTTGAGATTGAGGAAAATAGTGGAATGGAAGTATGATTGGTAGAACTCCTCAAATAGGAGGAAGATAGAAAAGTCTCATGGAGCCATGATCAATCACCACTAGAAATTCAAGTGATGGTTTGACAAAAATACTTCTAACCTAGAATTCAAAGATAGGGGCTTACTGCTAAAGTATGGAGAACATACTATGAAACTAGGCCAACACATAAAATTTGAGGCATAGTGGAAAGGACCTTTCTGAATCAACGTGTGGGTATGTGCACGATCATCATGGAAAAAATAGGCCCTTAAGTGGCAAAAAATTCAAAAAAAATAGAGTTAGGCAACTTGACATAAAAATTTGAATAAGTTAACTATATTATTTAAAAATATGTAAGAATATAATCTATAGCAAATTGAATGTAGTTTCTAAACTTCTAGGTTATATTTTCTTAAAAAAAAATCTCTTTGGTGAAAATTTGAAATTTCAATGCAGTAGTACTTAAATTTCAGGGGAAAAATAAGTAGGTGTATGTCTGACCACCCTAACCACAATAAAATGATAATATTTTTTTATAAGATTTTAGATATAAGTAGACGACTCTTGTCTCGATGTGATGAATATTTTTTTTGTAATTTTTTTCCAAGTAAATAATTAATTATGATTTTTTTATTACAACTTTTAAAAAATATAAAAACTCGTATGTCTAAACACCTTAACTTGGTCAAAACAACATGAAGTTCCAAATTTTTTTAATCCTATAGTATGCAAAGCATAGAATGTGACACATGTTTCTTATTCAAAAAATGTGATATCGTTTGAAAGCTATAGATGTTTTTTAATCAGCTTATCAATTGGGACTTTATTCATAATTCAAATAGAAAATGAATAATAATTATTTATCAAATTCAAAGTAAAGAATAATTTATATTGGTTGAAAGTTGAGAATATACTTTAAAAACACTTTTCATTTCATCAATTTTGGGTAAAAAAAAAGTTGTCAACTACATACCCTACACATACCATCATATCGCCACTTTTTGGCCCATCATGATCCTGCACATACCCATGTGCAAAGAAAGAAATGCATATGAGCTTGAAGATATGGAAGTCAATTCTTTAGATATACTGGTGAACGGTATTTATTTGAATATTTTTTATTAAAATTCACCCTTCTTATCAAATTTTTAACAGTTATGTACCATATGTAAAAAAAAATTATAAATATTTCAAAAATTGGGAATAAAGAAACTAAAGAGGAGGACTAAAGAAACCAAAGCTTGTATTATATTATATTTATCAGAAACATTACATATAATGCAAGCCCAAGGCTTAGATTCAAACATAAGGCTCTCTTGAGAAAACCCAAAAGGAGCTACAAAGCCAAAAGATAAAAAAGGGAGGCAACATGCAAAAATAGTCAGAAAGGGACCCTGATTGTCGCCCAGGAAGCCATAAAGGCTCATTATTAGTTCTTCTTTCTTCTCTTTATTTTCTTCCTCTTATTCTCTTTATCCATTTGGTTACAAAAGGGGGTTGAAAACACAACTGACATGAACTCCATGAGATAGGATTAAGTCCTACTCATTGTGACTCTACACCAGGAAGTCGAAGTGCTTCCTTTGGGCCAGTCTTGGAACTTGCTCCACGCCATACTCCCACAACAGAAAAATGGCCATTGGCTAAGAAGAGTAGTGGTTCATCTCAACATCCATGGTGTGGAAGTTAGAGAGGAAGGGAAACCAGGGTACATCTATACCGAAGTCCATGGGCCTATGGAGGTCCATAGCGCTCAGGATACTGATACCAGGGATGGCCACTTGCACTATCTCACCAAGCCCTTGCATTAGCAAGGAGTCAAACATCTCATTAAATAGTTTGATTATCATAGGTTTGGAAATGTTCAAGTCTAGCAATGAGGCCACAAAGCGAGAAAGCACATTGCAGTTACTCCAGAGCTGGTTCTCCTTGGTAATGAAATATGCGCCCACCACCCATTTGAACATAGTCATAATAAGGGGGTCACATTTCTTCACTAGGCATTCAATTCGATTGCTAGTACCCTCTCCTACAAAGCTATAGGGTATGTGTAGGATCATCATGAAAAAAATAGGCCCTTAAATGGCAATGAAATTTAGCAAAATCATAGAACTTTAGGAAACTTGACGTAAAAAATTGAATAAGTTATCTATATTATTTCAAAAATATGTAAGAATAGAATCTGTAGCAAATTTAATGTAGTTTCTAAACTATTAGGTTTAATTAAAAAAAACTATTTGGTGAAAATTTGAAATTTCAATGCAGTAGTACTTAAATTCATGGAAAAAATAAGTAGGTGTTTGTCTGACCACCCTAACCACAATAAAATGATAATTTATTTAATAATATTTTAGATATAAGTAGAGGACTCATGTCTTCATCTGATGCTTTTTTTTTGTAATTTTTTCCAAGTAAATAATAATTATTAATTTTTTATTAATTTTTTAAAAAAATATAAAAACTTGTATGTCTAACCACCTTAATTTGGTCAAAACTTCATGAAATTCAATTTTTTTTAATCCTATAGTATGTGAAGCATAGAATGTGGCACATGTTTCGGATTCAAAAAATGTGATACCGTTTGAAAGCTATAGATGTTTTTCAATCAGCCTATCAATTAGGACTTTAGTTGTAATTCAAATAGAAAATGAATTGTAATTATTTATTAAATTTAAAGTAAAGCACAATTTATATTGGTGGAAAGTTGAGAATATCCTTTAAAAACCTTTTTCGTTTCATCAATTTTGGGGAAAAAAAGGTTGTCAACCACATACCCTACACATAACCATCATATCAACACTTTTTGGGCCATCATGATCCTGTACATACCTTGTATTGCAGTCTTCGTGGAAGGAGCCGAATAGTGGTACCCAAACCATTGGACATTCCAATAAAGTAGTGAATTATGGCAGAAAGGGAAATTAGTGGAAGGCCAACTAACTTAAAAGACTATATGTTTGAATGAATGTTGCAAAATGTGGCGTAGCTATATATAGAAAAGGCGAGTTGACAAACTCAACCAATGAAATGTCTATTTTTGGTCGAATGACAATGGAAAGTTTTAGGATAGAACGAAGTAAGGTAGATAAATTATATGGAGGATTTGACAGAATTCCTTGAGAAATAAATTTGGGCATTGTGAGTAAATGCTCTCATGCATCGATTGTTGACATGTGTCCTTCACCATCATCAGTGCTAGTCAGCTTACTAATGAGAAAAAATGTGGATTAATGCACTAAATTTATGACAAATTAATGGTGACGTATTTTTAGGGGGTACCCTGAGTCACCTCAACACATTTTGTATGATGAAAAGTATTCTTTTTGAGGCAAAGATTTCATTTGATTAAGAGGTTCCAAAAGGAATATACTAATTCCACCCTCATGGCATTTTTAGCATTCCCTAGGGATACATATCTCTAATCCACACATATCACTTCATTGGCAGTATTTAATGGTCCATCACTAATAACATACTCTTAACTGCATGTACAAGAAAGAGAATTAATTGCACTCAAAAGTAGGTTTTTCCTTTTCAAGGAAAATGCAAGTGGTCGTTATCCCTCACAAATTCTCTACAAATTCTTGATACAATCATGGAAAAAACCTTGACCTCTGGAAGACAAGCTGAAGCTTCAAGTCAATGACCTAGCTATGCCAATATTTTTGCATGGAAGTCATTCACCAACACCCCGACAATGGAGGAGTGACATTTTAAATTCTGTAATAATCTATGCTGGTCGATAAGCCTATGAAAAGAGAGGCAATGCAAGATATCACCGATAGTTTTCTTGACCCTAGGTTGTCGATTAAACCTAAAAGCCTCAAAGAAGGTGTGTTTCAAAGAAAGGAGAAGTATGGGCCAACTAAGGTTTTTGCACTTTGGCTTTGGGATTGTGGTTTTCCACAGTTCATGTTGCCCACTATGCATCCATGTCTGGAGTTAGTCGATGCATGTTCAAGGAAATTTCATGAGGTAACATGGGTTATTTAGAATGGTAGGATTAAGGTTACTATTTCTTCTCAAGCCATATGGGACATGTTGTGTATCCCTACGGCTTGGGATGTCGAGCCTTTTGAGGAAGAAATGGCCAGAAGAACAATTCATTATGAAGACAAAGCAAAGGAATTCCCAGGAAGAGGCCATCTTTGTTTTCCTCTTTCACATGAGAAATTCAAGGAAACATAGTCAGTGTTCTTAATGTTGGCCTTGGTTTTTGGTCTTGAAAATGATGGTTAGGTTCTCCCTTTTTAGTTTGGCTTAGCTTTTGTACTAAAGAGAGAAAAGAACTAGAGGCACTATGATTTTTCTAAGGTAATAGCTAGAAACATGTGGAACCAACTAAAGAATTATAGAATTGATTCCAAATTCAAGTATTCTTCTTTCTTGTCTCATTTGGTTTTGAATCAAAATCATGAATGGATAGGGAGAAATGTACTAGTGTTTAGACTAGATGAAAGGGGTTGTCTTCAGCTAGTTTCTATGTGGACCCATATACTTTTTAGAATAAGGTAAAATTATTTGTTTATGGATTACTTTCTGAGGCCAGTGATTCAATAATTGTTGCCTTTCCCTATTGGTCGCTTCTCTCCTAAGGTACTACAATGGATGAGAATCTCATTGAACCTAGTGGATTATTTCCTAGGCGTGAACTTCACATTTATTAGATTCCAAGGCTTTCCCAATGAGTCTTTCTGACTCCCCAGATTTGTGACAGACAGAGTCTTCTCATTGGGGGCAGGTCGCTAGGTGACCATTGTCGACAGTATCTATGGCACTGGAATAAAAAAAATGAAGACTATTATGCATTCTTCCCTTCAGTACTGCTAATAGCCAAGTATCACTAAAAATGCAATTTTTTGAAGATGAGCTCAAAGCTCTATTGGAAGCCTTAGGCTTGGTCCTCATCTGTGATAAGTGGGACTACAACCCATATGGACATTATAGTGTGACATGAAGAGTGGGAATATTTCAAGAGGAGGAAGAATCTAACTCAAGAAAGCATAGAGGTGTACATTGATTTGAGGCATTTTCCTTTTTGAAATTAAAGATTTCAGCACCTAAATCCTTTCTTGGTCTTTTAGGGTTTTTCACCTAAAAGGGGAAAGATGGGCCAAAATGCATAATGTTTCACTCATGATTAATGTAAGGATGGATGGAATATTGATGTGAAGTGTGTTTAGATGTATTTTAATGCTTAAAAATTCAAATAAATGAATGTAAACTAATTTAATACAAGGTGTTGAAAAACACAATGTTGATTGCAAATTATATGAACTAGAAACTGAAATAAATGAAAATAGAGATTGATGAGACTAATTACAGTGCACCTGGAGGAAGATTATTATTGTTGGAAGGTTTTGTAATGTCCTATAACTCATTGTTAATGGCCACTATGATTGATTCACCATGCATGGAAAATTAGTTATGCTTCTAGTGAAAAGTTCTAGAAACAGGTTTCTAACTATCAGGAACTAGATTCTAACAAAACCACTTTTTAGGCCTACAAATGGGACTCATTCACCATGGGTGGAAAATTATTCCACCTAAAATAATCTACAAAATCAAGAGTTGATTCTATGGAGCTATATCTGCACTTCTGCTCTCTGCAGGTGTCCATTTCTGAAATTGTCTGATTCGCATTTGAAAATGACTTTTTGTTGATATTTTGATTTGAATGGTAAAGAGATGACTTGAATGAATTTTCAACTTGATCTTCAATTATTTCCAAGCTTCCAAAGGACCTAAATCTACAAACACACAAGAAGAGAAGAAGAAATGTGTATTGTTAAGGCATGGGGGTTTGCCTTGGTCAAACCCCATTTAGGTAATTAAACCAAAATGATGAAAGAAAGCAATAAATCATGCAATAATTGGGTATATTACCTTTCCATGATGATTTATCTTTAAAGTATGCAACATAAGATGTAGAATATTTCGTTGAAAGTCTAAAAATTGATCTCTTAATGCCTTGAAATTTGATAAAACCCTAAGTTCCTTGGCTTGAGATGGAATATTGATGAATGGAGAATGAAGACTGAATTAGGTGAATGTAGAAGATGCTAGAAGATAAGAGATGTGAAATAGGGAGAAAAACACTTATTTATACACACTTCTGCCTTAGTAACCTATTAATACCTCATCTTAGGCCAATATCAAGTAATTTTGAATAAAAGACAAAAAGGAAATTTAAAATATTTTGAAATTGGAGCCAAGGGGGACTCATTCACCACCCATCGTGAATGGTTCCCACCTAGGACCTCAAAATGTGTCTTAGGAATTATGTTGTGTTTAATATTGTTTTTTAGGTTTACATTCAACAATTTACTTAATTAAAGCACATGAGAGCATAACAGGGTCAAATAAGTGATAACAAAGGGATAAATAGTGAAGTTGTGCCTAGAAAAGTGTGAAATCTTGTTACAATACTTTACAACACTTCAAAATAGGACTTGATGATGAGTAAAAAGGTGATTTTTAGGTAAATTATAATTAATACAATCTAAAAGAATGTAGAAATTTCTTACAACACTTCACAACACCTTCACAAGACATCACTAAATGCATTTTATTTAATTTTTAAGGGTCCAAGATTTAGTGTGGATGCATAAAATGCCTCACAACACTAGATTAAGACCTCATTAATTCCAATTTATCTCATGCCAAGAAAAAGGTACTTTTTTCCATAGCACATTTAGCCCCCACTTTAGTGAGAGGATGAACCTACTTCAAACTCACACTAATGTAGACATTCAAGAGAGTTTTACATTTAGGTCAAGCCCCCAAGATACAAAATCATGCAAAGGAAAGATGAAAAGAAAGACAAGGTGAAAAATATGTACTCACTAGATGGGGCCATGGAACTTTAGACTATCCATGGGGTGAGAAGTCCCAACTATATACTCACTCGTGCGCTACATAACTAGTTGTTTGCAGGGTGAGAAAGCCCAAAAAGGTAAGATACATACAATAGTTGGTATGTACTCACAAACACAAAAGTGGCTATGGAGAAAAGTCATGTCACTAAGTGGGATTCCTGCTCAATCATATTAAATTTATACCTATTGATAAATTTAACAATGCACCATAAGGAAAACAATTCTATGAATAAAATGACAAAGTACCATGGTCATGCAAGTTGCATTATGCAAGGTCGCAGAAATGCAAAATGTAAAAATGTAAATAAAAACTGTCATAATGTAAAAAATGTTCAAAGGGATTTTGTTTAGTTCATTCAATGTCTCCTCTTAGGGAACATCATGCCCAATGTCTCCAAGAGAGGGTAAAGTGAAAATGATCTCATCTTGTTTTTGAGAGAGGACAAGTGCAGGGTCTCATCTTGAACAACATTGTACCTAATGCTTCCAAGAGAGCACATCGCAAGAAAAAGAAAATCACACAATGAAATGTGAGTGGTGATGTATGCCCCCAATTTAAAGTAGTTGTGAGCACTCGTACTATGAGAAATTTCTGTAAAGTAGAAGAAGAGGAACATGAGAGCTTACTTAGAAATCCCTATGCCAAGTCATATGTTTTCAAGAAGCGTGCATCATGATAAGGGGAAATATGTCATATGTGATCCAACTTAAGGCATGTCATCCACATCCCAAGCTTGCTCTTATGTATTCATGAAAAATTAATGATGAACAAAAGAAGGAAACAATAAGTGACATACGAGGACAAGGATATCAAACCCCTTTCCCCCATTTAGTGCAGGACAAGAGTGAACCAAGAGGATTGATGAGATGTATGCTAGAGTGAAAATTAATGGCAATTAGAGGAATTAGATGCCCCCATAAAAGGAAACATACCAAGCTCCTGAAAGTGTTGGATTTTATGACTCAAGGCATAGCATTTATTGGTGGAATGACCATGAACTCTATGATATGCAAAAAATTAAGTCTTGGAATGACATTTCTTTCAAGTTATAGGAGGGAGGGTGATCAAGTTATCTTGGAGAAGTCTTGTCAAGATACCTTCTTGATCAAGAGGAGAAAATGGTTGTGTGATTGGAGTTAAAGATGCATTTTGATTAGATGTCATACCTATGGAAGATTCTATAGATTGTGAGATTTCGTCTTCTTCATGTGAGGATACAAAATCTAACAAATCATAAGTAGTTTGAAAGATGACAGTTTGTATTTTTTGGAAAAAATGATGTTCAAGACCACTAGTTGGAAAGGATGATGTGAGATTATTGAGGTTGAATGAAGGTAGGTATAGGATGAGATGATTTCTAGCATGTCCTACAGGATATGTATGAGGTTCATTGATCAAAGGGGATCAAATGGACACTTGGATATCCTCAGCAGGTTTGTTGTGATATATTTCTATATAAGGAAAATCAAGAACCACTTGTTTGTCATAATCCAATGCCATGATATTCTCCCTAGGAGGAAAGTTATGAGGAGAAAAAAAAGCCATATGTGTTTGAAAAATAGAGCTTGGTTCTTCAAGAATGACTTCATTGCCAATAGGGGAATGGACAAGGGTGGGATTATGAGAAGATGTCAGTTGAATGTTCTTTGTCATAAATGCCTCATTCTCTTGCTCCTTATTATCTACACTACAAGGAGATCATGTAATATGTTCATCCAAGGTTGAGGTTTTTCAAGTAGCTTCATCATAGGTGGAGGAGGTATCAAGAGAAGAATCACTATGGTTTTCAAATAAATCTTCCCATAGGATAGGGACATTAGGGAAGGGAAGATTAGGGTGTCATGATTTTTAATAGAGGTATCTTCTAACACCAACCTATCCTCTTTGCATCAAGGAGGGACATTAGGAGATGAATAAGTTTGTTTTTCATGACCATGGAGATTAGGTAAGGTAATGTTTAGGAATGTGTCTATGATCTCATGCTCTTGTTGTGTAAGGTCATCCAAAGGGGAATAAGGAGATGAACAATCAAGACATTCAAGGCTTGTAACTTCTTGCACCAAAATACCTTCGTCACTAAGAGGAGAGGTATTAGAAGAAGAAAAAATATGTGTGATGATTGTCAACATTACCATTCTCACCAATGGGTAATGTAAGATTAAAATTGAATTAATGGATTGTTTCTTAAAGTACCGATTATGGTAATTAAAAGAAAACTCTTTAAAGGGAATATTATGTGCATAAAATCCATGTTTAATCAAATCACAAGCACATCTTGTGAAAGAAAACATATTGAAATGAAAGAAAGTATAATGCAATGTAATTTTAAGTTTATAAGTATGTTAAGTTTCTGCTACAACAAGTTGGAAATGAAAGGTGGTGAGTGCAAGAAAATGAAATGAAACAATACATTAAATGAGCTAATTGAAGCAAAAAAATTTTAAAAAAATGCTACAAAAATGCAAGTGACTGATATATATAGGTTAAGGCACTAAACAGAAGTCTAAAAACAAAGTTCTAAAGTCTGTAAAATTTTGTTTCAGGGGCAAACAGGGACTGATTCGCCCAAGGTGGCGAATGAGTTCCAGTATGGAATTTTTTCAAAAATTTTAGAAAATTTTGACTCATGTTGACGCTTTCTAAGTGTTATGATGTAGACCTAAATGAAAAATGTAGAATTTCATAACTGTTTAATGATGAAAGATGAAAAAGGCAACCTATTATGCACTTTTACACATGCAAAAATGAAATCCCAGAATGCAAGCTAACTAATGCAACACAAAATACAAGCAGCTCTAGAATAATGAATGAAATCCAAAATCCAAAAAGAGGGGATTCAAATAGTAGGTTCACCAAAATGAAATGAAATATTTTGGCACCTAAATCCTTTCTTGCTCTTTTACAGTTTTTCACCTAAAGGGGAAAGATGGGAAAAAATGCATAATGTTTCACTCACGATTAATGTAAGGATGGATGGAATATTGATGTGAAGTGTGTGTAGACATTTTTTATTTCTTATAAATGCAAATAAATGAATGTAAAATAATCTAATACAAGGTGTTGAAAAACACAATGTTGATTCCAAATATGAACTAGAAACTTAAACAAATGAAAACAAAAATTGATGAGATTGATCAGAGTGCACCTGGAGGCATATTACTATTGCTAGAAGGTTCTGGAATGTCCCATAACTCACTATTAATGGCCACTAGGACTGATTCTCTATGGATGGCGAATCAGTCCTGCTTCTAGTGAAAAGTTCTAGAAATAGTTTTCTGACTGTCGGGAGTTGGATTCTAACAAAACCCCTTTTTAGACCTATAGATGGGACTCATTCACCATGGATGGAGAATTAGTCCACCTAAAATAATATACAAAATCAAGATTTGATTATGTGGAGCTAGATCTGCACTTATGCTCTCTACAAGAGTCTATTTCTGAAATTGTCGGATTCGGGTCTGGAAATGACCTTTTGTTGATACTTTCATTTGAATGATGAAGAGATGAATTTAATGAATTTGTACCTTGATGTTAAATGATTTCCAAGCTTCCAAAGGACCTAAATCTGCAAACACACAAGAAGAGAAGAAGAAATGTTAATTGTTAAGGCATGGGGGCTTGCCTTGGTCAAACCCTGTTTACATAATTAAACCAAAATGATTAAAATAATCAATAAATCATGCAATAATGGAGTAGATTACCTTTCCATGATGATTGATCTTGAAATTCTAGAACATAACATGTAGAATCCGCCCTTGAAAGTCTAAAAATTGATCTCTTAATGCCTTCAAATGATAAAACTCTATGTTCCTTGGCTTTAGATGGAAGATTGGTGAATGAAAAATGAAGAATGAATTAGGTGAATTTAGAAGATGGTAGAATATAAGAGATGTGAAATGAGGATAAAAAAAATTATTTATGCAGACTTGTGCCTTAGTAACCTGTTAATACCTCATCATAGGTCAACATCAAGTCATTTTGAATAAAAACCTAAAAGGAAATTGAAAATATTTTGAAGTTGGAGCCAAGGGGGACTCATTTTCCACCCATGCTGAATGGGTCCCACCTAGGACCTAAAAATGTGTGTTGGGAATTATGTTGTGTTTAATATAGTTTGTCAGGTTTACATTAAAAAATGTACTTAATTAAATCATATGAGAGCATAAAGGATTGAAATAAGTCATAAGAAAGGGATAAATAGTGAATTTGTGCCTATAAAAGTGTGAAATCTTGTTACAAGACTTTACAACACTTCAAAATAGGACTTAATGATGAGTAGAAAGATGTTTTTTAGGTAAATTGTAATTAATAGAGTCTAGAAGAATGTAGAAATGTCTTACAAAACTTTGCAACAAATTTACAAGATTTCCTTAAATACATTTTATTTAATTTGAAAGTGTCCAAGACTTTGTGTGGATGCATAAAATGTCTGACAACACTAGATTAAGACCTCATTAAGTCTAATTAATCTCATGTCAAGAAAAGGGTACTTTTTTCTATGACACACTTTTAAACAACTAGAATGGTTGAGCTTCTACACACTAAAGGTAGAGTATGACAAAAACCTTCTGATAAAAAAATCTATCAATATGTAGCTAAAGAAAAAGGGTTGGTCTAAAAGAAAGAAAGTAGACTTATGGAGGTTTCGATAGGAGCTGTGGTGCCTCACCCTTTCTGTCAAAAAATTTCCACAGGATGAGTTTGAACAAATTTATGACAAGGAGGCCGACAATGACAACAATTTAGAGACTAGCCACAAAATCGTAGAGGAAGAAGTTCTGTGTTGGGATTCTCAACCTCAAGAATCCAACAAGAAGAGGGATTCAAAGCAAAGGGATTCACGAGCTCTATCCTCCTTAAGTGCCCAATGTAAAGTAAAGAGACCTTGATGGTTTTCGAGAGCGTCATCTACTGTAATTGTTGAAGGCCAAGTTTCAGAGGAATCGATGGAAAAGAGATCAAAACATGTGAGTTCTGGTTATGAGAAAAGAAGGTGGGTTCAAGATCTAGACATATCTGACATGCTGGTCCAAGGAGAGGAAGAAGTGGAGTTTGTCCTAAAAGATATCCCAAATACTATGGTTCAGGTAAGTTTTGCTCCCTCCCTTCTTCCTATTTCTACATCTTTGGTTGTCACTTTTCCTCCTCCCTTGGAAAGGAACTCGTTGTACTTGAGACTTGACCTGATAATCTTGAATACACCCCCTCTTGTTTGTAATGAACACCCTGAAATTATCCCACATGTCAAGCGAGCAACATCCGCTTCAACTATTGTTGAGTCTTTGATAGCCTTGTACAGGGACCCTCTAGAAAGACCTGAGACATTTTTGCTAACCCACACTCCTGGACCATCATCCTTTGAACAAACACATTTCCACCTGACTGTCTCTCTCTTCACCTCAACTGGAAAATATCCTCTTCAATCTCAACTTAGTGTACCACACTTTTCCATGATAATGTTGCCTTTCGCTTCACTGCATGCTCATACATCTAAGGTCTCCCCTTTCGTTAACCATTTTGGTTTCCCTCCCAATGCCCCTATTGCAATGTAAAATGTCAATATCCCTTAAACCCTCCAAGATCATTTTAGTGCAACGAAGTTGGCCCAAAAAAATGTGAAACAAAGATGGCCCTATTGAAGAATGCTAAGTTGTCAGCTACCAAGAAAATCAAGGCTTGTTTTAATGAGGAGAGGAATTCTCTCCTAATTAGAACCATGATGCCGCTCATGGCCAAACCCGAGGGAAAAATGTAGATGGATTATTATGACATCTAAACGGCAAGCCTAGATCTGAATGAAACTCATCCACATTGCAAGGTGGTCTTAGCTAAGACCACCCAACATGTAGTATATGCAGACTATGAAAGGATGGGAAGAAAGTTAAAAAAGTATGAGATAGAGTTGGTTAATGTGAGGGAGATGGTGGGAATATTATAGATTGAAATCAAGGAAAAGGATGTAGATATTTCCTGCATAATGCAGATTCAAGGTAATCAAGGTGAAACCTTGAGGTTGCTCAAAGAAGCATAGAGCAAAAAAGTTCATCTATAAGTTGAGATTGAGAAATTGAAAGGTGACCTTGCCACCAAATATTAGGCCAACATGGAGTACAAAAGTGCTAAGGAAAACATACAAAAAGAGTTGGACAGTGTCCGATCTCAATATTTTGATAGTTTCAGGAAGGCATAGGTGGAGGTAGAAAGATTGAAGTTGTAGAAACAAGAGGTTGTGTCTGCTTTGTAGAACCATGACCAAGAGATGAAAAATATGAGCTTTGAACTGGTGAACACCCTCAAGGGAAGAGATCAAGTAGAGGAGAATGCAAGAGCCAAAGAGATTCAACTTAGTTAGGAGCTAGCCATTACTCAAAAAGTTATGTCCCTCCTGCTATTGAAAAGATTGGTATCTTCACATTGAGAGAAGATTGTAGCTGTAGTTCTTGTTCTTAGGCCCATCTTTCAATTCTTGAGGTATTTCTAAGAAATAAATGGGAAGATTGGCTCAATGGTCAATCACATTTTGTAGACATGTGACTCTTGAGTAGCGGAATCATAAAGTTTCATTTACAGGCTTTGTGTGGCTTCTGACGAAATCTTAAAAGATGTCAGAGTTCCTGATCAAAGAATCACTTCCATCAAAATGAGTGAGATTATCAACTCCCACAAGGTCGCCAACAAGTGCAAGGATTGCTAGATGGTTCTAGAAATAAGAGTTGAAGAGATAAAAATGGATTTCAATATCTTGATGAATTGTGGGTTTTCACCTCTTTTCTCCCCATACACAGATGTGCAAATGATAGAATAGATTATGGAAGCTATCAAACAAAAGGATCAGACTTCTATAGAACTCTTGAGTTTAACTACAACGCACATAGTCAATGAGATCAAGCACAAGATTTTTCACCTTTCTCTTTTTTTATCATTACCTTGGTGTGGTTACTACAAGGTGGGGAGTCATGTCTTTCAGGGAAGTCTTCTACCTTGACCAAGCATATAGGATCATCTACAATATTTCCTTAACAACCAAAGCAGAATGGAAGTCACAACACTCATCCTTCCTTAAAATTCAAGAATTTATAGAGAGTTGGGTTCGTACCTCCACGAGTGAAGGTCCCTGTGAGTCGCCAGAACTATGAAATTTTTTTCTTTGCCTTAGTCTTTCGATCTTCAGCTTCTTTTATTTTTGGTTTTAGAAATGTATGATTTTATGCAAAGTCAGTCAGACATATGGGAAATGCACCATGTGGTGGTTGCACGACTTTATTTTTATCATTTTCCTTTCAGAAGAGGGCCAAGGATATATGTCAACATGGTAGAAGTTTCCTCTTAAACATTTTTCAAAAGGAAAAGGATTCCCACTTGCATGACGTGTCATCTCTTCACTAAGAGAGGATTGTGCCTCTTATGAGATGTTATTCTTTGGGAGTCTGTCAGATCTTGTTGGCCTTTCTTTTCTTGGTTTTGGGAATGGAAGCTTTGATTCGGTGCCTCGTGGTGATGTGATTGGTTAATAAGATCCTTTTTCCAGATTGTTTTTAGGATTTGATCATTTATAGGCCCTTATCTTTGCTAAATATCTAAAGGGCATTAATGAAGCAGTTGAGAATTAATGAGAAAAGATCTTTGTGGCCTAACCAAAAATCTACCATCAGATTGCAAGCTCTAAAGTATCAGCATTTGACAACAATTACTTCTATACCGAGGCAGTGTGTTTCCTTTTTTGTAGCTATATAAGGATGGCAGCGATACAAAGGGGGGTTGGATTCCAAGTTACAATTTCTTTGTTAAGAAAAGTTTCTTTAGTTTTCTTAGGGTTTTAGAATTATTTTCAGAAGCAAGTTAAAAAAACTACTTTTCTTTGGCATGTTATATCTATTAAGGTTTAAACTATTTCCGGATTGGCATTCAACCTCTATTTTGAAGTTCATTTGATATTTAAAGCATGAACTATTGAGGAGAACCTATTGAAACTGTGCATGTATGGCCTTTTTCAATCTTTCTTTCTTTATGTTATCCTTTTGAATGAAACATTGTGTCTTGCAAGCTAAATCTGGATAGTTTAAGTAGCGGATTTCTATGCTTTATGATTGTATGGTAAAGTAGTAGCTTAAGAAAATTGGACTATCTCATTGGATTTCTATGTTTTTCTGAAATTTGTTGTTTTGTTGTACTATGTTGTACTAGGAGAAAGAGTTTATGTAATTTCTGAGATATAATTTTGTTACACAAGAAATATTTAAGTTTGATCGGATCTTAATGAACACTACCTGCGGGAAGATTTGAAAGTCTGCACTATGCTTGAAGTTATCCTTTGTTGTTCGTTCTCTTTCCAACAATGAAGGGTTGTAGCATTCTGTGTCTATTTATATCACTCATAGGAATGATTTGGGTTTGAAATGTTGTAAAAGCTTTGGTACATCACCTTTTATGTTTTATGTTTACATTTCCTTCTCCTCTTATCTCCAAACCCCAAAGAAGAGTCAATTTTGAATAAAAACCCCAGAGGTATTCAGTGAGACACAATTTGTCTCCCACTCATTGAATTTACCATAAGACTATTGGAGAGGTGCAAGCTTTGATGATCAACAAATAACGTAGTAATTTTGTATGATTTGGTGTGAGAATCAAATGTGTATATATATAATGTATATACATATATCCATATGTATATATTTATCCATATACATGTATGGTGGCAAATGGACATGCTCATATGAATGTATCAATACATGTATACATACATATACATGTAGATAGAGGCATATATATATATACACACACAAAAGTGATATATCAATATAGCAATGTTATTATTGTCTTGATGTATTCATTTGTATATATTGATTATATATACATGCTTTATTCCCATATGATAATTACAGATATATATTACATATATACGTATATGTTACATATACATATTTAAATGATATTTTCTTTGAGACCAACCATCTAAAGCAATGATTATCGGCCGATTCAAATGCTTTATTTATATGGCTTTAAAGTCGATTATCTTTAACAACTTAGAGGCCGATTTATTAAACTAAACCAAGGCCAAACTATGAGATAATAATGACAACATTTTTTAACTACATTTTATTCTTGATGTCTATGATGGAAGAGTTTTCCATCTACAAACAAGGAATGGCTACTAAGTCGATGATTAATAAGTGAATAAAATGATGTCTTTTGTGGGGAAATCATCGACTTAGTAAACTAAATTTCCATGCTATTTTGCATTGACCTACATTTGTAAAATCATATCAATGACTATTTGAAACTGATTCAATGAATGAATTGACTCATATTATGACTTAGTCAATATGGTTTTGGTGTTGCAAATCTGATGTTGATGTTTTAGAAGTAAAGGAAATCATGCCAGCTTAGTATGCGAGTAAGAATTCTTGGTGCAACCTTTGAATCCTTAAACTTGTAGATGTCCATTTGAAATTGTAGACCAAATTCTATCATGTGGAGATTTGAAATAGTCTCTATGTTTTGTCAAGCAAGAGGGTTGACCTGTAGCTATTTAAGTTGAGTATGTGCTTGTTTTCTTTTCCACCTTTTGAGCTAAGTTAGAGGTGTTGTTGTGCATGCTTGATTCTATAAAAAACCATTCCTAAACTATAGGAAAAGTTGTTACCAGTTTGTTGTATAAATAGAGGAGTAAGTTCATTTGTTTGGAAACATTCCTTACACAAGTATAGGCATTCTTCTATGCATTATTTATTGTGCAAACTTCTACATTTTATCTACTTTTTAGTTTGCAATAATATGTCAAGAATAGTGAGTAAGAGCCTTGAGTTTTAGAGTGAGTTGATTAATACTATTGAGCAGTATTTTCCAACTTGTGAGATAAAGGTTATTGAGTCTTTGTTGAAGGATCAATACCAGGTTAGTTGTTGATTTGGAAGTGTTGTGACTACATCCATTTAATTGGAAAGCTTAACAAAAGCATGTGAATATTATTCCCTTATTTTACTTTTTGTTGAATGATTGGCTTCTTGAATGTTTAAAATAGTCTTTTATAGTTACCTACATATAGGAAAAAGTAACGTTTTCTTTGAAAGAAAATTGGAAACTATTTACGTTATTTTATGTAATGTTTGTAATTACTCCATGATAGGAGAGGCTATTTTTCATAGGTGTTGCTATTATACTTGATATGATTAAACATGGATAGGAGAGACTATTTGTCATAGGTATTGATATTATTCTCGATATGATTAGTCAAGGGTAAGAGAGATTATTTGTCATAGGTATTATTATTATACTAGATATGATCAAATGTTGGCAAGCTTAAGGAACACTCATTGCTAGATATTTAATTATGCTAGATGGCTAGTAGGATACTCTTGAGATTGATATCAAGTGAAGGGAGGGAAGTAGGCCTTAATGAGTGGTGTTACCTTTGGTTGTGTTAAAGAGATAGGTTATCCTAGGGAGTAGCTTGCCCATGGAGAGGTATTTCCTAAGCATATATATAATGAACTTAAGCCAAAATGAGCTTTGATATAGTGTAAGTGAATGGTAGACCTTTGCTCAAAGTACTGAGTGAGAATACTCTGGCCAAAGAAGTGTTATTTCCCTAGGATCCATTATTAGTTCACCGTGTTCATGTAAATACATGAGAAGTACCTAGTGTAGGTTACAATTCCTAGTCATGTAGGGCACAACACTAAGCTCATAGTGGTATGTCATATGAGATTACCCAACCAATAACTTCATCAAAGGGTAGGGAAATCTATCATTGATAGATGTGCGGGGAACTCCATATGAGTCCATGGTTGGTGGTAAAGTGCTCGAGTGATGATTCTCCTCCTCAACAGGCGGCAAAAGATCAAGGTTTTGAAAGGAAGATTCCTAGACCATCTATATCTTATTCCACAAAGCTTGAAGGAGCTATGTATGTAGTTTTGTACTTTCTTGAAAATATTGTACTTTGCAAAATATTGTAATGGAATGGAAATCCTTATTGTATAGCCTCTTTGTTCATCTATTTTCAATAAATGAAGAATTTTTTTTTACTGCAATGGCTTATTACATAGTTTATTTTACTCACACAAGTGAAAACTTAGTAAATTTACTTCAATGAACTTCTAGCATATTATAGAATTTCCACACTTCTCCACAAATAGAATTTTGGTTTTGCATATTTAAAGAGATGTTGATAGATGTCAATAGAGTGTGAATTCCATATGATTTTTTTTTTTTGAGGACCATGTGTCCAAATATGGGTATATAGTTAAAGAATTATTTTATTAGTTCTTCTACAGTGCTAACCTAATAACTGTGAAGGTATGTGGAAGTTAAATAAATATTGAAAAATTATGTGGGAGCTAATATAGGTCCATGACAACCTATCTCAATTTTTTCAAGGATTGAATCTTGCTGTGAGGTGTGTGTTGAAGGATTTGAGCTGACAATTCATATATTGTATATTCTATATGATACATTGAATTAGGAAAATGTAATTGATATTATGCTTGAAGTGGATATATAAGCTAGACCATTTTTGGTATTTTGATAAATGTATTACATGAGAGTGATGTGAATGATGTGAATCAAGAAAATACATTGTGAATGTTAAGCAAAATATTAGGCTGATGTGAATGTAGAGAGCAAAGTGTTAGATCAAAATTAGATGAAATGTGTAAAGTTAGTTTATTGAGATTCATTATAACTATATCTCATGCATATGATAGATGCAATTGTAACAACTCAATCTAGGCTATGAGCCAAAAAATTTACTCTATCTATTTTTCTCTTATTAGGCAGTGAGTCCACCTAAATTCATCACTTCTATAAATATACTATAAGTGGTTATAATATATTGTGAGCTAATTGTCACTGTGGTTTTTCCCATTTTTGGTTTTCCATGTAAAAATCAAAGTGTTCATGTGTTATGTGATGTTGTTGGATGTTTCATGCTTTCTTTCATTACTATAATTAAATCTGTTTGGTGGATGTGATGTTTACATGTTTGAATGGTTTAAAGGAACACTGATTCACCCCCCTCTTAGTATTTCAAGTTTTCAACAATTTTTTACTACTATTTTTATATTTATCTCTTGTGAAAGCTATTTAATTATATGCATTTCAAAATGGGGAGAAAATGTTATGGAAAAATTGGCAGTACTCATGCCATTTCCTATTCAATTTAGTTTCCACTAGAAGCAAACACCTTGATACATCATATCTTGAAAAATGACATAACATTATACAAATTTAGGATCATTTATCTATCTTTTTCCTAACCATGCCAACACATGATTAGAAGCACATTACACAACTTATTATTATATATCCATACTTTAAAAATTTCACCCAAACCATTGATTTATTACATATATCAATGAACATACCTTTATGTGTTTATCAATCCAAATTTGACTATCTTCCCACACAATGTCACGTCCATTATTTGAATATCAACCACATGGAATTAACCCATACCTTTTAAAAAAAAAAATTTAAAATTTGAGCTACTTGTCACCTTTATTTTCTTTCTCTAAACAACCAAAGTACACAATTAAAAGAATTAATGTTATGTGCTAGCATTCAAAGGTGTTTGATGTATTTATTTATACATGTCCTCAATCATCTTGTAGAATTTACACATCATCTCTTAGAATAAAGAATAAAGGAGTAATCAATGTCAAGACACTTCCATTTTTATGTATAATATTTTTTAAAGAAATTTCTTTACATCATTCTTATGTCCTTATTTTCTATATTTAAACTTTTGTATACATTTCTACGGGTTAACTTAGAGGAACAAATTTCCTTCGTATGAAATGGTACCTATTCCTAGGTACTTTTAAATATCATTAGCCCATGTAGATATCATAGAAAAGTAGTGGAAAAGGATCACCTCATCAAGTAACGAAGAAGAATTGCACAGTGCAAGGGTAAAATATAAACTCAAAGTATGAATCCTCAACCATAAAGTTGGTCAAGATGTATGGACATGATCCCAAACAATACAAAAGCATAACTAATGATTTGAAGCTTTCCACTAATAGAGAGATTAAACTTTCTAAGGAGATATCTATATGATTGAAGAATCTTCTTCAAAAGTTCTATATTTTTTATTTTTATAATTAATTATATGAATCAATTATATTTTAATATCCTCAAATATATATTATAATTTATATGTTTCATAACTCTCATATATCGTTGTTTAATCTAGACTAGTTTATGCTCACTTTTTAACATTTACTTAATTATCTTATGTTAACCATATGGAATGTTTATTGTCTTTTGTAATAACATTTGATGCTTAAATATAAGACATTTTGATTATTTATAAATTCTATATAAAACTTAAAAAAGGAGAATTTCTAGATATCAGTGTTAGATAAAAAATTTAAATTCTTAGTTATTATTACAAATAGAAATAATGTAAAAATTAAAACCAAAAATTAAATATATATTTGAAGGTGGTAAAAGATTAATTAGTAGATTTCATGTATTAGGATGTTTTCTTTGAATCATGCAAAAAATCCAAAAGAATTTTTGAATACAACACATTACTCATCCAATATCACATTCACACTCTAAGTAATCCTTTGTAAATACAAAAGATCAATTATTCTCTCTATTCAAATAATTTATTTTTTTGAATATTTCAGAATGTTGATGCCATACTTAGCTTGTTTCTTTTCATAATCTTCACTATAATCCATAGAAAGGATAATAAATGGCTTCCATGGTTTTGTTATCGTATTAAGCTATAACATACACACACACCACCCCTAGGGAAAAATCCACACCAATCACAACAAAATAAAAGTATGTTTTAGTACCAATCTCTACGAAGGTTCAATAGGGACCAATATAATTTTTTACATAGTATCTATCACTTTCCTTGCATCTCTTAGAACCCCCATGAACATGGAAGAGATATTTGTATTCACGTGATATCTATGAAATTAATGACTATAAATAGATTTTTCAAAACTAGATCAATAGTTGTATTAAGATAAATGAGTTGGTTTGTATAATGATAAATGGTTCTCTAAGAGTGTATCAGTAGAATAAATAGATAAGAAAATAAATCACGCCCATGTTAGAATTATTAATGAAATTCACTTTATAATTAGATTTTATATTTTTTAATAATACATTTCTTTTAGATTGTAATTTAATTGAAAAAAACAATCAATAAAATTTCAAAAAATTTACTATATTACAAAATTTATTTTCATTTTTTGAAAAAAATGAAGTTTTACCCATGAAAACAAAAGTGAAAAACAAAATCGAGGTTTAAAAATCTATTTTTCCTCCAAACTTCATATTGCTGGAAAAAAATCATTTTACTTTTGAATTATGCTATGTAAACTAAAATACTAGTCTTTCAAAATTCTTTCATATAACTAATTTTTAAGACAAAATCAGCTTTGTTGAATGATTTTTTGGGAGATCAATGTTTAATATTAAAAGAAAACATTTAGTATGAATAGATCAGTCTAAACTCACGAATTCAGCTACCTTACAGTCTCTTCTTCTTCTTCTTTTTTTGTTAATCCGTAGCTTCCTTACAGTCTTTACTTAAGCAATATTATAAATATTATAAAATTTTATAATTGGTTCCTTGCCTTTTTTTTGGTAAAAGAAGATATAGTTACACTAAAAAAGAGGTCAGTAAATATTAAATAGCAATAGCTGTATAAAAAATAAAAAGAACTAAAAAAAAGTCACAAATCCTCTACCACCAAAATATCAGAAATCAAAATGAACCTCAGGATACATAATTAATGATCAACCTGTATTACATAAATCACCGGCAATTCTTTTATTTAAATAGGCTGCTTATTTAATATCGTTCGGAAAAACATCTGTAAATAGTGAATTAGGGGATACTCAAAGCATTCAATACGGAATTGAATGTAACAAGTCTTTATATACCAGCGAATTTTTCAAGAACCGTAGCTTTCTCCATATTTTCTTTATCAGCCACAACTTCATGCTTGAAATGCGAGTATATGAAAGGCTTGTAACACCTTGGATTGTCGTCATCCACAAGCTCCACAGGCGCCAAGATTTCCGTCTCGTCTGGAAAGGCAGTGAAGAAGCCAATTGACATACGATCTCTCCAACCTTTATAAACAACACGATGCTCTGCGCTGCGGTATTTGCCGTTACTCCTAGCCTGCAAACATTTCCATTGTTCATACCGAACTCTTATTGTCAGTAATACTAAAAAAAATAATTAGAGCTGTAAGGGGAGAAAAAATTGCGTACCTTGAAGGAATCCCCCAGATTGACCACAAATGAATCAGAGAGAGGTTCGACGTTGAACCATTCGCCCTCTCGAGATCGAATCTGAAGGCCTCCCACATCATCTTGGTATAGAATTGTGAGGCACCCCAAATCTGTATGGGAGAGGAACGACTCCTCTCCAATGGATATTTTTTCCGGTGGATAGCCATTTATACGCAATACTGCTGCGCATTTTTCAAAGTGGGAGTGGTAGAAAGTGTTGACTTCCAACCGCAGGCTTGCAAGAATTATTTTTGTAATTTGTTTTGCAATATTCGATACAGACAAAGCGTATGTTGCCATCGTTTCGCTGCCAAAGAATGAAATATTAGACAGGGCAAGACGGACTAGCTTTAAAGGAAAAGGAAAGATGAATAACATATCAAAAGATTGGGTTCCCTTCTGGGAATATCTTGGCACACATTTGCTCAATGGAAGCTGGATTAGTCGAGTCTGCAAAGCGAAATACCTCATAATTTGGTTGTCGGAAATAAGCGTCGTATGGATTAGCAGTTAAGACTCTGTCTTTCACTTCGGTGGGCTGGCACAATAAATTTCGACAAACATTGTCAGCCCTTTCCATAAGATCTAATGGAATTCCATGGTTGACAAGTTGGAAAAATCCCCATTCTTCGCAGGCCTTTCTGAGTTTGGTGACAACGGGATGAAATCGAAGTTCTTGAGCGTCGAAGTCTTGTGGAAAATTGGAAATGTCGATGGTAAGGAGATCAACTTGAGATACAATGGCTTCAAGGGGTAAAGGCATTATGTATGTTGTTGTAATAACACAGGAGAAGAATGTGAAGTGTTTAATGACTTCATATTCAAGTTCCTGCCTTTATAGAACTTTATCCAGAGGTGGCATATTTGGGCCTAGCTTGGGGAAATGGCTAAAAATAATGGCCAACTCCAAAATTGGAATCCTCAGTCGCTCTTAACGAAACAGAGGACGAGAATATCTCGGAGCAGTTGGTTTTAAACACAAAAAATCATAGAAGCTGCATAAATTTTAGTAAGTTATTTTATAGCAATTTAAAATTTTAATTATTTAACTCAATATTAATTTTTGAATTTTAAAATTCAGGAAGAGGATACGAATCCCAATGGCCTAAGTGCAATGAAAGTCACCATCCCAAAGAGATGACTACGGTGAAAACAGAGAAAATGTTCGATGACAAAATTGTGTATTGTCGATGACCAAGCAAAGAAATTATTTGTGATTAAATTCATCTTTTTTAAATTGTTGTTTTGAAACTAGATTCCCTTAGAGAGAGAATAAATAATAAAGAATGAATCTAGTGGCGGAGGAAATTAGGTATTGGAATCTATGGATTAAAATATTAACTTATATGATGCAGGGAAAGAGATAGGTTGTAGGTGACCACAGTCTCGTTTACGAAGATTATAGAAAAGACATGGGAAAAATAAAACTCGACTGAACTAGGTATCCTTTGTCATCAGCCAACATATTCTCTGATTCCTTTTGTGTACAGATTCATTTATGCTGCGGATTCCTTTTGTTTCTATCTGCTTTTGACCTCGTCTCCTTCTCTATGGGTTCACATTATATATTTATTTATCAAAGCATTTTTAACAATGGTATTTTTTTAAATTCATTATATTGTGAAGGATGTCGATTCTTTGCTTCAAATTTCACAATTTACCATAGGTCTATTATATTAGGAAATTTTACATCTACTATTCAAGTTTGTATAGAGCTTTTAAAGCCTTCTCAAAGTAGAAATTTTAAAATTATTGTGAAGTTTCTAGAATCCTTTCAACATATCTACTCTCTGTATTCAGTACGCCCACAACATATTATTATATGTGATTATTACATCCCAAAAAGATGACATTTCTGTAAGGAATTATGCCAAAAAACTCATACAACTTGGCTATGTATTCCACATTATGCTTCTAAGAAGGCATTTCTAGCTTATAATGTCTAAAAATAACCCCCTTTCCATATGCTTCAATGGATGTCCATGCCCAATTTCAAAGCTCCTTTTCTAGCACAAAGAAAGAAGATATTTGTGAAGCTTGTGAAGTTTGGCTTTACATCTTTCCGATTAAATCTAATTGGAAGTTTCTAAAACCTTCCATATTTTTTTATTTCAAGCTATCATTTCATTCCTTAAGGTTGAAATTCTCTGAGGCATTCTCTCAAATAGTTCATTACCTTATCAATTCTTCCACATCTTGCATACATATATTCATGGCTTTCTGGTTTTTTAATACAATGATGCTCTCATGAGCCACTTTTCTAACCTTGTCAGTGAGAATTATTTAAGACTAGGTTGAGTTCTTCATGTAGCTGCAGTGCGCATTGTAATTTTTTCTTCTCTTGCTCATTTCAATAAGAAAGACAAACAAAAATAGAAATTAACTTATATCTTTCATACTCACCTTTGTTACATTTATATCTTTCATACTCACCTTTGTTTTAGTTTTTCATTTTTGTTTGATTTTGATTATGATGATTCTAGGAATTAGGTAAGGATAAATTCTTTATTGATATTGTGTATATATTTTTAATTAGTCCCTTTTTGAATATGTTAGAGAAAAAATAGTATATCTTCTAACGTTAATTTTGTTTTTATTTTCACTTTTAATTTTTCAAAAATAGTTGTATTCTATTTATTTTATGGGCATGTTTGAATTTAGGTGATTTATATCAAAATTTTCAATCAAAAAATTAGTAAAAAAAAATATGGCAAGTTGTGGTAGTACATACCACTTGTATAGCTTAAATACTTACCATTGGCCAGTGGTCAATTCATATTTACTGCCAAGCTATATTTAAAGGAGAGCTTTCTAATAAGATATGGAAATACATCAAAGCATAAAAGTTAGAGGAATTTTATTGGATATGTTTTCTTCCTGCAAAATATAGAAACATGTAGAAGGCATGGAGGAGTATTGATTTCCCTTTTTTAATCGTGAAAATTCCATTCATTTTTTTGTGTAGTCCCAACTATGTGTAGTGTAGGAAAATGTATCCCTTTACATTTTCAGACTTGTTTGGGTCCTCCTTGCTAAAATTGGGTTTGTCTATGCCTTATTTGGTCATATTTTGCATCCAAAAGCCTTAATCAATGCCTCTTTCCAAGGATAATCCTGACACATTAGTGATCTAGGACTCATATGCCACCTTGGGCATATGGGTCCCAACTAAGTTTTGGGGCTTGGATCTAAATTTGGCATACAACTAAACAATTCTTAAAAATTGTGTCCCAAGCTTAGCCTATTGGGACTCATATGCCCCAGCTGGCATATGAGTCCCACTTAGCTTGGACCTATTTTGAATTAAATTCTTGGTGAAATTTTATTCTCCTAAACCTGATGTCGGCTTCTAGTGTTGTAATTTTGGGAAATTTGGCATAAACAAGTATAAATAAAAGGTTATTTCACATTATTTTTCCTAGCAATTTAAGTGATCTTATGAGCATTCAAGTGAGAGCATTATAGAGCATTCAAGAACATTCAAGAGTGTTTATCAAGAATTTTGGAGCATTATTCAATAATGAAGTATAATGTCAAAGTTATCATGCATCATGTTTGTTTTTGAGCTAACATTTTTGTAATGTAGTAGAATTGTAGCTTGGGGCAATTCCACATTTTTGCATTTTTGCCTACCATTTATGACACCTTACAACATTAATGACAAAAATCCCATGAGTCAAAATTTTACAATTTTGACTCCATCCAGACTTGTGCAAGAGCAACAGAAGTATGACGACACATTTCCTAGAAATCTAAGCTTTGGACACCTATGCAACATGCGAATGTCTATGTGGTGCACTAGCGTCCTAGCGATTTTTTGAGTTTGAAATAGGAAATCTAGAATCTTGACTCTCTTGACACATGTCCTAGCAGTCATATTTCGGATATAATGGCTCTTTTTCGTGCTTGCATGCATTAAAAACCAATTTCTTGCTCTCATTTGGGGTTGGAAGTCATTCATTCAAGCACTCTTACCACTTGCTCCATTTTTGAGTTCTCTTCATCCTTGATAGCAACACTCTCACAAGTGAAGCCATGTCGGACTGAGGTCCTTCTAGCCGCAACAACTCTCAAGCAAACACTCAACGGTGCATCCATGTGCTCCATAGAGGATCTAGGCCCATGGGTAACACACTCTCTCTCTCTCACTTTCCTTTCCTACTTGTTTATCTACTATCTTGTGGTGCAGGTTCTACTCCTAAAGTGGTTTTTACTTTCACCACATGCTTTGTTTACTTCATTTGCACTCCTTTCCAACTTGGCTATCTGTAGAGGTGAGAACACCAAAATTGGGGTCTAACTAAGGTAGACCCCTATATAGCCCTAACCATTTCCCCTCGTTCTTTTGTGTGTAGGTGCAAAATGGAGCTTGGAGTGAAGAATTGAATGCCTAGTAAAAGGTAAACTCTCTTCAAGTCCCTTTGTGTTTGTTAAAGCTTTTGGCTTCCAGTTTGTTTATTTTGTTCAATACGTCCTAGATCTAAGCTTAGAAGTGAAACCTAGTTCCATATGCTTGAGCTCCTGAACCCTTTGTTGCTTAGGATGCCAACATTTCTTTTAGACAACAATGCGCTACTGTGGCATCTTCAAACCATGTTGTTGTCTTTTGGTTGAGAGCTCACTCATTTGAGGTAGAAACCTCAGGGTTTTACTCTCTTAGGATTTGAAGTAACTTTCTCTGAAACATAACTTGGGTATACTTTGTATTTTCAGTAACTTGCTTATGTTGAGATGTATAAGGGAAGTGCATTCCCTGGTGATCTCTTGAAAATTAAGAGACACATGTGCAACGAATCCCTCTTAAATCACATTTTGGTGAACCTGACATGAAAACGTTAGATCTATTTTCATGATGTCACATGCTTATAATAATCTCTTTTCGAAAGAAGATTTCAACATGTTGGAAGATGCTCTAGATGACTTCTTAGAAGTGCTCTCCCCTATCTATAAATCTTCCAAACAAACTCCCCCTTCATAAGCTGAGGAGTTGAGAAATGTGGTTGTGGTCTCTATGGCTCCTTTGACCCCTAAGAAACCCATCATTTATGTGTGAACCACTGATTTTTGGTACCCACAAGACTCTCTAGCTCTTTTAGTGTTTCGTACCTAAAAGGAGAGATGTAGGCCCAAAAATGCTAGTTAGGTTCATTCAAATTATGTAATGTAGGATGTTATTATGCCTAAATGAAATTAAGTGATCTAAATGACAGATTATGTATGTAAAACATAAGATTTAAGCTATATTCGAAAACACAATGTGATATGCAAATAATGAGTAAAGAATGAATAAATGCATAACAGAAAGAAATGAGCTGAATCATAGTGTACTTGGAGGTCTTATGAGGATTCTAGAATGTTCTGGATGTTGTCTGGAATTACATAAATTCACCAGTGGGACTCATTCACCCAAGGTGGTGAATCAGTCCTACTTTTGATGAAAAACTGGCGGGAATAGGTTTTTGAGTGTTGGGATCCAAAACATGACAAAACTTAGATTTCGAACCCTAAGGTGGGACTCATTCACCACTAGTGGAAAATCAGTCCCCTCCCAAAATTTTGAGAAATCAGGAGACAATTCTGCAACACCATATTTGAGGATGTCTGCTTGTCAGGTTGCAAAGTCAATCCTGCAGGAAATAGACAAAATACCTTTTCCAAGCTTGAAATGTGGTTGATTTGACTTGAAACACCTTGTTGACTTGTTGACCACTTTTCAACACCTAAATACTTGTTAAATATGCACACAAAAATCTTGCAAACACACATGCAAGAGGGAAAAAATGGTTGAGGGTTAGAAAATAAGGGTTTGCCTTGGTCAAACCCGACTTTGGTAATCAAACCATTAATGAAATAATGAAATGAAAGATAATGATAAAAAAATAACATGCAAATTCTATCAACTTACCAAACCATTGTTGAATAAAATCTGAATATATGTCAATGGATGCTTCAAAATGCTTGGTAGATGCTTGATTCGATGTTGTAAAGAGCTTGAATGTTGGAGTGAATGAAATGATTGTTTGAATGTGATGTGTGATTGTAGGAGATGTAAACTAAGGCAAAAATCACTTATTTATACAATCTTGTGCCTTAGTAACCTGTTGATACCTCATCATAGGGTGACATCAATTGATTTTGAATAAAAACCCGAAATGAAATTTAAAATATTTTGAATTTGGAGCCAAGGAGAACTCATTCGCCACCCATGGCGAATGAGTCCCACCTAAGACCTAAAAATGGGTGTTGGGAATTAAGTCACATTTATTGTTATTTGTCAGGTTTAAATTAAAAAATATAGTTAATTAAAGTTTATAAGGATATAAAGGGGTCAAATAAAGCATAAGAAAGGTGTAAATAGTGAAATTATACCTAGAAAAGCATGAAATCTTATTACAAGACTTTACAACACTTCAAAATAGGACTTGTTTAGTGATGAAAAGGCTATTTTTATGTGAATTTAAATGAATGGAGTCTAGAAGAGTTTAGAAATGCTTTACAACACTTTACAACACCTTCACAAGACATCATTATTTGAATTTTACTACTGAAATATGCATGTTCAAGCCATGTTATAGCATAAAATCAAAGTAAAATGGACCAAACATCATGAAAAAAGACCTAAAAGGCCATGGAAATGATAAGGGGCCATTTTTCTATGGCACAACATGACCCCGACCAACTCATCTTCTAGGGAGAACTATTTTGTCTATGGGATTTTGTGTCGTAGTGTTTCATCAAACTTATATTCAAGGTTCATGAAAGCTACAGACTCCACTTCCTATAATGTTGTTGGGAACACATATAATACAAGGAGAAATAAATAGAACTTGGATCAACAACCTTTTGTTCCTACATCACAACACACTCAAGTTCCTACTTCTTTACCACCTTCTCAACCAAGCCTTCCTTCAACACCTTAAATTGCGATCAAAGCACCAGATGATTATGATATTTTCAAGAAACTTCATGTTACTCCGTCTAAGATCTCACTTTGGGACTTGCTTCAGACCACTCTAGTTTACCAAGAGATTCTTGAGGAAGCCTTACAAAAGATTATCTTTCCTGCCTCCACTAGGCCTATGGATGTAAATGTGTTGTTGGCTCATATTCGAGCGGATTCACCAAATATCACGTTCCATTTGCAAGAACTCCCACCTCTGGATGTGCAAAAGCAAGCAAATCCCTGATGAATATAATTAATGTTAATAATATCAGTGTTAGGTGTACTCTCATTGACACTGGTTTGGCTCTCAACATTTTTGGTATGGACTTATTACCGAAGATTAAATTTGATTCATCTTCTTTAGGGACTTCTTCCTAGTATATTCGTGGGTTTGATAACACTAGCCACCAAGCTCTACGTAGGATAATAATACCTTTTTAGCTAGGTCCCATCACCTTACCTATGTTGTTTTATGTGATGCCTAGCCCGTTACCATACAATCTTCTCTTGGGTAGACCCTTGATTCATGCTATGGGTGTTTTGACCTCTACTTTACACCATTCTTTGAAGTTCATAGCAAATAATCAAGTTGTTATAGTTAAAATAGATCCAAAAGTTATTCACCTTTGTGAGCTAGTGGTTTATGGTTGTGCTTTAGTTGTATCCACTCTCAAAAATTGTATTCCATCCTTAACTTTTGATGCTATGGCATGTTCTTCATCGATACCCTCTATGGAAGTCATTACTGGAGTGAATGTTGGTACAGATGAGCCACCTAAAACATAGCACCCTAACTCTCCCCTGTCTTCCCCTTATTCCTCTTGATCAAATTATTTACTTAGTGATGATTGGGGCTCCTTGGATTTCTCCAAATTCTTTTATCATGGAATATAAGGTGATCCCATCTTGCATAGAATTTCTAGGTACTTTTGACACAAAGATGGAAGACACTCCCGCTCGAGAAGAGGAGTGTGATCCTATTCAGGAGACCAAACCTTCCTCTAATAAGGAGAGTAATCCCACTCTTGCAAAGGAGGTTAACATTTGTGAACCAAGTAAAGAAGGTGGGAGCACTCTCGTAGAGACATTCAACATCCATTGGTGGAATGAAACACTCTACGTGGAGCTGCCACATCCTAAAGTTTTACAGAATCGTTATGGGTTTGGATATGAACTCACCTCTTGATATGGCTATGGGAAGAAATGCCTAGGGTGCATTGAACAAGGAATTGAAGTCCCAATCCAGTTTAAGCCATGAAAGTGCTACTTGGGTTTGGGATGCTCTATTGAAAATTCTAAGAAAAAACCTTGGTGGAGTGTTAATATGATTTCAGTCAAGCCATTGAGCTTGGTCCATCCTGAGTTAATAGAGGAAAGGGAGGAGGTTGAGAAAATCCATTTAGATGTCTTCTCTTTGGACGAGGGACTAGAAGAATTCCTAGGTTCCTATTCCTCATTGTCTTCTTTTCATCACAAGAAACGATTCCCATATCTCTTGCATAAACACACATGCTTTGGAGAATTGGTCTTGAGAATTGATTAACAATACCCTCTATCTAACAACAATAATGATGTTATGATATCTCATCCCAAAGATCGTAGTTCTCTCCTCAAAGGAGATACTACTGAAGTCTTTATGGATCCTAGATCCTTAGAAAAAGTAATCAAGATTGGGAAGTGTCTCTCTTCAAAAGAAGCAGATGAACATTTTGATCTCTTGCATTCTCATCCCGATATCTTCGCTTGGACGTACGAGGATATGCCTAGTATTGATGAGTCTATATTAGGTCACAATATTGTCCTATGTCCCGATGCCAAGCCAGTTAAGTAGAATATTTGAAAGGTGAATCCCAGGGTGGAATTGATGGTCAAGACTGAGATAGAGAAGCTATTGAAAGTAGGATTTATCCGTTCAATTGACTCCTCCCCTTAGATTTCAAATATATTCATTGTTAGTAAGCTTGACGGTCATATTCATAAATGTATTGAATTTCAAGATCTTCCCAATATAGATATGATTGTCGATTTGACTGTAGGCCATGCATTGTTATCTCTTATGGATGGCTTCTTGGCTTACAATCAGATCTGTATTAACCTAAAGGATCAATACAAGACAACCTTCACAACCCCTTGGGGTACTTTCTATTATGTGGTCATTCCATTTGGGTTAAAGAATGTGGGAGCAACTTACCAACGAGTGATGACCCTAATATTTCATGATTTTCTTCATAAGATCTTAGAAGACTATGTTGATGAAATCTTGGTGAAATCGATAACCCATCAGGATCATGCGAAGAACCTTCATATTATCTTTGAAAGGCTTTGACTCTATAAGATGAGACTCAATCCCCATAAATGTGTCTTCAGCATGGATGCTAGCAAGCTTTTGGGGTTCATCGTTTCTCACCATGGAATCGAGGTTGACACAAATAAAATTGATGCCATATGATGGAACTCCTAAAAAAAATTCATGTTCCATCTCCAAATTCTTGTTTAGTTCTAAAGACTATGTGTTTTGTCTCCTTTCACTATATAAGGTTTTTAGTTTACTTAGGTCTTATTTGATAAACCCTTTGATTTGTATCCTCACCAAGGTTTTATTTCTCTATTGACCCCTTGAAACCATTCTCATTCCTTTAAGTCATGACTTATGCCATTGAGACCCATTAAGTAATTGGCCCTATGGTCTTGTTTTACTGATTGATGTATGTTGGGCCATTATTTTAATTTTCCATAAGTCAGGCTAAATATTTTGCATTATAAAGCCTTAAGTATTTTATGTCATGGGTATGGCCTCATCAACATAACCGGGTCCCTTTTAAGGATTAATAGTTTTTGACATATGAAAATATAGGGACCCTTGACTATCATTCGATTGATGCAGACAATCGCCACTATTCCCCGTGCACCCATTCTATTTTTTTCTCATTATTTTATTCATATGGGCTCACAGGTGAGGAACATGTGTTTTGAATGATTTCCAGGCCTGACATCTTTGATAAAGTATGTAGCTGGTTGTTGAAGAAAATCAACGCTGGGAGATAAATGAGGTGGCTGCATCTGGACGATTCCCCATGTGCCCATTTTATTTCTTGCTTATTAAAATAATCACACAGGCTGGTCGATGGTTACCACATGTCTCTTTTGATGATGGGCTCAATGGTTTCAAATGGTTAGTATTTTTTAGTTGTCAAAGGAATCAACAATCGATAGTAGGTGATGTGGATTAATCTTGATCACTCCCCACTATCCCATGTGGGTCCCAACTTTCTTACCAGAATCGCAATGGGGAAGCGGGTATCTGCCACATGGAATAAGCTAAAGAATGTGGAAGCATTTGTGCATGGAAAAATATTTAATTAAATATCTCAACAGAAGGCATGGAAGATAAACTGTGCGTTACTAATACAAATATATTGCATGTGCTTGAAGATATTTTAATATGAGTTGTGGATGTTGTATGAAGGATAAAGCTATGGGTAATTAAGAAGTGTATATGAAAAACCTGAGAGATCTAATCTCAGCCTTTCCTCATCTCCCTATTGACGAAATTTGCACACAATTTATGACTCACAAGGGTGAGGGGAAAAGGACACGTGGATCAAGGCTATAGCAACAAAGAGATGGTGGAGCCCGTGTACTACTAACAAATGGCTCCAATGTGGCCTCCTATCATTTGGTAAGTATTGTGGTTGTGTATAGTCAGATCTTTCAAAATAAACGGGTCAAATCTAGATCATCAATTAATTAACACTCCAAAAGGATCAACAGATGGTATTCAAAACTCAGTTTAGGGAAAGTGAGCCATTCTAGTTTGTGCGAGTGAGCCTTAATAACTGAAAGGAAATTGAGCTACCAAAGGAGCTGCATAATTATTAATATTTGTCTTCAAGGCATAATTCATCATTGAAAGTATACTCAACACACTCAAGGAGCTCATGTTGTGGTCTCTCAACATTTTATGACGTTGAAACTAGGGTTCTTAACCTGCAAAGAAAACTAGTAAGTGAATTTTTTCCCTCTTTAAAGCATTATTGATAAGTTGCGGTTTCTCAAGCTTGAGTCTGTTAGGGTTTTCTTTGTTCAAGATCTCTAAAGTTTGACGTTCATAAAGAAGAGTTTTTAAATTTTACATTTTCATAATTCGTTTCAAACCCTCACAAAATTCATAGTCCTTGTTCAGATAAACCAGAAACCCTACATTATAGTGCCTCTTGTGTTATGAATCCTAAAATAAAAGTGTCTTCATCTAAAGGGAAAGCTTATGCTCCCGAAATACCTTTAAATAAACACCTCATGGATAAGTTACCACCCTCAACAAGTGACAAACCTAAAGGCCAATTGATTCCCAAAGGTATGAAAGTAGTAGAGGGTGTGTTTGAAAAGAGATGTTCTATCATAGATGCTAAATTTCCTTATACCGAATGGGAACTATTTTATAGCTATTTCAAGAATAGAAATCTAGGTATCCTAGTTGTAAATCCTTGGAACTGTGACCTGGGAAAGTTGATTGTGCCAAATTTTCATATGGATGTTGACTTGCTTAAGGAAATAGCTACTAATTATGACCCAGTCGCAAGGACTATTAGAGGGTATGTGCACGATCATCATGGAAAAAATAGGCCCTTAAGTGGCAAAAAATTCAAAAAATCAGTGTTAGGAAACTTGACGTAAAAATTTGAATAAGTTATCTATATTATTTCAAAAATATATGTAAGAATAGAATTTGTAGAAAATTGAATGTAGTTTCTAAAATACTAGGTTTATTTAAAAATAAATAAAATCTATTTGGTGAAAATTTGAAATTTCAATGCAGTAGTACTTAAATTTCAGGGAAGAAGTAGGTGTCTGTCGACCATCCTAACCATATAAAATGATAATATTTTTTTATAAGATTTTATATATAAGTAGAGGACTCATGTCTAGATGTGATGAATATTTTTTTGTAATTTTTTTCTAGGTAAATAATTAGTTATGAATTTTTAATTACAACTTTTAAAAAATATAAAAACTCGTATGTTTGACCACCTCAACTTGGTCAAAACTTCATGAAATTTAATTTTTCTTTTTTTAACCCTATATTATGTGAAACATAGAATGTGATGAATGTTTCGGATTCAAAAAATGTGATACTATTTGAAAGTTATAGATGTTTTTCAATCAGCCTATCAATCAGGACTTTAGTCGTAATTCTAATTGAAAATGAATAATAATTATTTACTAAATTCAAATTAAAGCATAATTTATATTGGTGGAAACTTGAGAATCTCCTCTAAAAACCCTTTTCATTTCATCAATTTTGGGTAAAAAAAAAGTCGTCAGCCACATACCCTACAAATACCCATATTTTTCCCAGATTTTGGCCCATCATGATCCTACACATACCCTAGAACATATGATGGGAAAGAAATGGTAAAAATCACTAAGGAGGAATTGGGTCTTGTTGTCAAGCTCACTAGATGGAGTGATGAAATGCATAAGATAAATGAAGACACTCTTAAGAAAGAGTATGATCAAACCAAGATTTTATTCAAAGTCCATGTCCCACCGAGATTCTTAGTAGAAATTGCAGGTTAGAAAAATGTAATAGGAACACATGATAAAGAGCCTTTCCCTGTTAACTATTTTGTTTCCTACTTCAAAAGGATTTTCATTCCATTTTTCAAGTAATTGGTTATGATCCTGTCTTTGGAATGCCAATGGCATGGATGTATATGGCTACCCATATCCAACAGCCCCAATATTGTGCAGTATATGATTATTTGGGGTTTCTTTTAGAAATATTGCATGAAGGAATAACAAGGTTGAATAAGGGTGAATCGGGAGCAAGATTTAGTTGGTATTCATTTTTGATGCACATGTATCTTTACAAGGGTGAAATTTACTTTGGACACAATATTGTCTTGGAAAGAAAGGCTAGTGACTTGGATTTGCCCATGCAATGTTGGACCACAGTCTTGGAAAAAGTTGATAGGAAATATGATTATGTGAAATTCTAGAATTTGTTTGCTTCTAAAATAAAGAGGATCTTGATTTTGAATTTACCCAGAATTCCCATAGCTCTACATGATTTCTTAAGACCCAAGGAGAGAAACCCTAAGCTAGGAGTTTATCATAATTGGGGAGATGTTATTTAATACCTTGATTATACTATCTTAAGAGTATATGGTTCTATGGTAGCATCTCACTTGCTGCAAAATTTTGTGCCAAAAAGAATTGGTTTCCCTGAGGTTATGTGGCAACTATGAAGTGTAGAAAATGAACACTTATTGAATCAAGGAAAAGGAACTTTCTTTCCTTCGTACACTTATTTTTCTAATTTTCTAATGACCAAGGGAGGTTTTAATAACATACTTGATATAATCAAAACCTACCACATGCAGAGGTTTGTTGAGAGGGTCAAATGTGACCCTCAAGGTTTTATGGCTTGGCTAAAAGAAAGAAACAAGAGCTACAAATTTGTCCACATTTTCCAGTATCCAGAAGATGTAATAAGAAATGTGTCAGACACTTTGGAGTAGGAAAGAAGGCTAGAAATATGGATTGCATTTAGTAAAATGCAAAGAAAAATAAAGCATGAAGATATAATACAAAAGGTGGAGCATGTAGCAAGAAATTTTGATTCAATAGTGGGCCACCTTGAAAATCAAGGGGTAATAGGTGAAGATAAAGGGAAATATCCAATTGTAGAAAGACCAAGTGGAGGAGAAATCCTTTTTGTAGGGGAAGAATCTACATCACAAGCCCCCTGAGGACCCAAGAATAAATTTCTTTATAAGGAGAAAGGGTAAAGAAAAGAAAATTGATGAAGCCCCTACTCCCTTTGAGAAAGAGGAGTACAAGCTTCCTTCTCTTGTGCCACAATTACTACTTTCATCTCCACCAAGGCCGATAGAGCCTAAAATTGTGAACATCAATTCCCCACCACCTAGTGAATTACCACCTAGGGAGCCACCCTTGAAAAGATACAAGGTTGAAGCCACTGGTCAAGTGAACTATGATGATGAAGGATTAGATGATGATATTTGGGTGTCAGAGCAGGAAATGCAAGAAGTACCCACTATTCCTGTAGTAAGGGAAACACATCAATTAGAAACAAGGTTGATTAAAGTTGATCTCACTTGACTCAATGGAAGAGATGATATGCGGGTTGAAGCATGTGCAAAGTTCTTAGATGATGACTCATTTATAAAGACTCAAGATTTTATGGAATTTTCATATAGGGATAAAAGAGATGAATACATAAAATTTCTAGCTATAGAAAGAAGCCTTCACCTAGAATTGCTAGATGCTACCATCCAGAAAAAAAAAAGTGAAATGAAATGAGAACCAGATTCCAAAACATAACTCCCAAGGAGGGTCGAGAATTGGTAAGGAGTAGTGGTATTTTTTCACTACTAGAATGGGGTCTTCCTTGTGCAATAGCTTTTGACACAATAAAGAAATGTGATAGGCCTCTCTATGATAGAAAGGAAGAAGTTGCACTTGCATTACAGGGGTCTACTTCTAGTGAAGAATGGGAAGCCCGGGCTATATGGTCTTTAGCCCCAATCACAAAAAAGCCTGATATTGTTGAGCCTACATCTAACTACAAGGGAGGCCTAATAATAAAAAAGAGTGTTAAAAACATCAGCCTTGGAAGCTACAGATATGTTAGTTCGTGTTGCACAATTCACAAGGGATACTATAGAATCTATGACTGAAGAAAAGGATAAGCTCAAGACAGAGTGCAATAACTTGTTAGTTAAATATGGAGACCTTGAGTGAGATAATATGTAGTTGAAAAAAGAGGTAGCATTATTGGAGGATATGTTTCAAATATTGCAACCTAGAAAGCCTAAGCAAAATGATGTTGAATCCCTGACTACTCACAAGAAGTTATACCCCAAAAATTTACTGCTGAAGTAAGTTCTTCATGGGAAATTTTTCCATATAACATGGGAAGTGTGCAAATTTCAATAGTAGAACTCGGTACATCAAAAGGGCCACAGGTTGAAGGGGATATCAATAGGGAAAAGTTACTTGGGTAGCCAAATGAATACAAAGAGAAATGTGATAATCACGATGACGATATTTTCAATAGCAATATGAAGATTGTCACAACAGTGCTAGAAAATTTGAATAAAAGAGTGAATAAAAAGCTAAATATTATTCACTACAATTATTCATCCATGGTGGATGCTATCAATAATTTTGACAATGAAAGAGAAAAAGAGCTATTCCACTCATAGAAATTTGGATCCTTATGAAGAAGTATTTGGTATTTATTGGAATTGGAGTTAAGAAGGATCCCAATCCACCTGAAAAGTTTAAACCTACTATAGTTCTTGTACGTAAAACTGCAAGATACAAGGGAAATATTGAACCATTGGAAAAGAAAAAGGAGTTGGTAAAATCCTTCCGTGAATCACATCATGGCCTGCTTCCATCCATTTTAAGGGATGATGATAGTATTAATACTCTAGAGTAGTGGAAAGATGAAACAAATAAGGTTTTTGCAGATCAGGCTATGTCAATTTGTTAGAAATTTGATATGGAGATAGTGAAGATGAATATAGATATGTTAGATCATGTTGAGACTGTCCTACTGGAATTTGATAAGGAAGCTAACCAGATTGTCACCAAGTATGTGCCATATAGAGAGAGTGTTGACTAAGTCATGAATTTTGATTGGCCCACTAAAGATGAATTCCTAGCATGGAAAGGTAGGTACTTGGAAGGAGTGGGGGTCTGGCATAAAAGGTAGTGAGTTAGTGATTTAAAATTTTGAATTCTGCAACCATGAAGAATAACAGATAGGTTAAAATTTCACTACATAGCATGTATGTAGTACAAATTATGCTTTTGATAAAGTATGGAAAATATAGTGCATTTTCTCCAAGTTGAATTGATGACAAAGCTTCAGATGTGGACATATCTCTTGTATTTTCTCTTTTCTATTTCTTTCATGCTTTCCTTCTTTCACTTTGTGTGTGCGGGCACAAATTTTGAGGTAACTGTTTGGTTCTACCCATTTTGAAAATTGGACTAGATCAACAATGATGAATTAAGACTACTTTTATTTTCCCACATGTTTCCCACCTATTGGGAATGCATTGTAACTAAATGGAAGAACTTTTTATGGTGGTCTAATAGGGTTTTGACATGTGTAAATTCTAGCCTGAGGCTTGTTTCGCTCCTTTGTTTCTATAAGAAGGAATTCAGGACCAAAAAGTAAGGGTTTGTTGTTTTGTAATTAACACTATAAATTGTACGGGAAATACTAAGCATGTTTTAGAGTTTTTGTCTTATGTTTAGAGTTTTAAATTGTTATGTATGTAATTTTGATAACTATATACCAACTATATTACAAATTAATACCAATTCCATGACTATTGTCTCTCCTTGTACTCATTTTATGAGTTATGAATGAAAGTAATCTATAATTCCTTTTGTTTTTCTCTATCGTTTCTCAATGGGTGTTTGATTTCATTCTTTCTTATTCATTCAATGAATTAATATAAATGCTTGGATGAGATCGTTAACTCATAAAAATTAGGTGCTAGGATATTTGTAAGTAGTAATGATCATGAATTTAATAGGGGAATGTTTTAATACATTATTTCTTGTGACTATATGTTACTATTGTTCAATTATTGTCTAGTTATATAGGTTGATATTGACTTTATTGTTTGGGATAAAGGCATTGGTTTGTACAAAGTACTCATGGTTAAGTTTCTGTGTTGATTCGTCAGCTAATAACTTTTAATTTACAAATTCCCAAATGGATACCATTGTAGTTGTTTTGTGTTGAATTTCTTCCTTCTCATGCTTCAAGTATAATACATTGATAAATAAGATGTAAACTTATTTTATGTACTATGTTGTTGAGTAATTTTATGAGAAGTATCTATCATTGACAATGTATTTGATTATAATTGTGTGAATTCCTGAGTATACATTTTGGGATCACCCACCTGAGTTTCATAGAGCCTAAAGTGTAGGAGTAGAAATCTTGCATCATCCACTCATTCGTTGGCCAATCACTTTGGAATACTAATTATTGGAAGCAAAAAATTCCATAGGTATTTTTGGAGATCAGTTTGGTTCTTAGAAAATAGCCAACAAATGTGTGACTCCACTGGGGATAGCTAAATCCAAAGTCTCTAGTTCAGATCAGGTACAATTAGAGTCAAGTGTTTGTTATGATATTCTTTAACGTCTGAAGAATAATTGGTTTCACTTATTTTGTATTAGTCACATCATACTTAGTCTTATGCATCAAGTCTTGTTTTATTTTTCCACCTTGTGTTAGGTTATGTTTAAAATATTTTCTGAAGTTACAAGTACAAAGTCAAAGTGCAATCAAGTTCTATTTCCCAACATTCTGAGTGGCGACTCTGAATTCTCTAATACCAGTGTAAATGCACATGAAAATGCACATGAAGATGAAGGTTCTAACATAGATAAAGGAATTTCTCTATTGAATAATTGTTTGATAATGAGCTTAATATTTCAAGAGAGGAGATAGGTGGGAGTTTTACAATAAGAATAAGAAGTTTTTAGATCCTTTAACCCCTAGAGTTGGTTCCATTTTTAATGGAAATAATTTTAATCCAAGAGGTGAATCTCTTGATGTAAAAGTGCACCTTTCTCTTGAGGAAGATTCTATTGACCAACCCTACCATACTCCTGCCCCGAGTGAGCCTGGAGATGTTCTAGAAAATGAGGAATATATAGATAAAGATATGCAATTTGCTTCTAAAATGACCAATGACATTCCTAAGGTAACATTCTTGATGGGAACCTTTGCTACTAATACCTACACCACATCTGTCTCAAATACTAGAGCCTCAGATCGTCTTACTACTGCTAAGAAGACATCATTTGTAGATCATGGGAAGAGACCCACTGATCAGCCTAAGAAAACTACCTTCAATACAAATACTACTACTAATACCTCATCTATTGAAAACCCCACACACAAGGCCAAAGTTAATTCAACTCCATCTACTGCACCTCCAAATCTTGAGATATTGAGATTACAATTGCATAATGAAAAGTTTCAAGAAAATTTGAAAAAAGTTATAATAGAAGCTTCTAATGTAGATATGGATAGGAAGATTACTTTTCTTAAAATTTCCACACCCATTCCAGATTCATCAATCTTTGGACATACTAATAGAGAGTCACATTAGAAGAAGTCTGGTGAACACACTCCTAGTGGAGGTGGAGGAAAAAAAAGTAATAATAATTCTTATTTTGAGGATGATGAAGGAAGGAAAAAATGAGGTGGTGATGGTGAAAGTGGAAATGGTAAGGATAGCAGCCAATCTAATAATAAAAGAGATGATAAGAAAATAGATTTTCATAGGGATTGACATACTAGGAGGCCACTCTAAGTAGATAGATACCAGTAATTGTGTTTCACCGAAATATTTGGCTACTCGAACCCATTCCCTAAAGATTTCAGACCTTCTCTAGTCAAATTCTATAGAAATAATGCCTTGAGTGGTGAAGACCATCTCAAAGTATTTGCTAATGTTATGGATGATTTTGAGGTAGAGGAAAAGGTTTTTATGATGAAGTTGTTTATGCAATCTCTCATTGAAGATGGCAACGAATGGTATAGGATTTTTCTTGTGGAGAGAATTGGTTCTTGTGAGGAAATTAAAAGGATATTTAGAGAGAAATATGGTGATAAGACTAATTCAAGCTTTCTGTTGAATCAATTTAATAATATTGTTGAGTTCAATACAAGTTTCCAGAAGTTTAGGAAGAGGTTTCCTCATTTATAATTGAATGACCATGGGTGCTTGGTAAATTACTGTAATGCTTTTGATACAAAAATGAGTTACCGACTGCTAGATAAAAATCCCTAGTGATTAAGGGAATCCTTCAAGATGGTGGAGCATATTGTGAATATTAGCAGAGCAACTAGTAAAGTTTGTAGAAGAGGTGATTCAAAAACCTAAAAAATTGAAAGGAGGAAAAGAGTTCAGGAGCTACGGGGAACACTTTTGAGGATAAGATTGATAATTTTATGAAGACTATAAGCGACAAAATTGTAAAGGAAGAAAAGGCTCAACCAAAAAATTATCAAAGGAATGAAAGACCTCCTAGGTTGCAAGACCACCCATATAATAGCAACTAGTATAATGGGAAGCCTATTCCTAGTAATCTGAGAAATATTCAACACAAGGTCCCTCCGGACCCTTTATAGAAGAATTCAAGAAATTATGTTGAAGAAACCCCTTGGTGTATGGTTTGTCAAATGCCACATTCTCCTTAGCAATGTGTAGTCGCACAGATGGTTGAAGTAGAAGAGGATGTGCTTGAAGACTATGATCAAAAAAATGAGGATGTTGATGTACTTATGGTTATGGGTGATTATGATGTTGTAAACAGTGAGTGCTCTTTTGATATGGACTCTTATGAAGTGGATGTAGATAATCAAAGGAAAATTTCTAGTGCATATCATCATAAAGTTCTCTTTGATGAGGATGTGTATAGTGATTTTGAGGTTTATAATTTGAAAGAAATTAAAGATGGTGTGTCACTAATAAGACCCTCAGATGAGGAGATTGCAAAATATATTGTAGTCTTGGCCGCCTAAGCCAGAAGTTCCTATCATTTGAGGAACACGACAGTCAGTGGTGAACAAGGAAGTCCTACTGGTCTTTTCTTCAAAGAACAGAATGTCAAGAACAAAGAGCACAAGCTTTATGGAAAGATAGAAGTTGTTAAAGCTAAAGAAGGTAGGGGAGATAAAATTTGGGCTAATAGAGTAGAGAAGCCAAAATCTACTCAAGAATTCAAATCTCCTACTGCGAAGATAAAGAAACATAATCAAAACCCTAAAGTTTCAAGGAAAGATACCAAGCAAAAGATTGAACTACCAAAAAATCAATAGAAGGATAGCAACAATAAACAAGGTGTGCTCCCATTTGAATTACCCAAGTATACTCCTCTTGATGTGTTTCAATTACTTATCCAAGTAAAATTATCTATGTGTTTCTTTGAAATGATGAGAATAGAGGAACATAAGCAGAAGGAAATAGCCCTTATCAATGGTGCTACTATAACTTGTAATGATTTAGTGGTGCCCACTCCACCCGAACTGAGTGAAAAAGACCAGAAGGATAAGGAAGTTAATGGAGTTATCATTGAGATTCCCCATATCTTCTTAGGGAATTTAGTAACTACTTACCCTGATAAGATAGATCCATTTTTTCTCACTTTAATTAATGCGGAAAATTTAATAAAAAAATTTATTATTGAATCTGGAGCATCAAATAACATCATGCCAACTAAAATTATGGAAGCATTAGGACTATAATTTGATAGAACACATAGTAAGTGCTATGCTATGGATTCAAGAGAAGTCCCTGTTATTGGTGTGGTAAATGAACTTCCGTTTAGATTAGCATCCCACCCAAACAAAGAGTTTAAGATGAGTGCGGTGGTAGTGGATATCCCACCTAATTATGGAATGTTGCTATCTCAGAAATGGAGTGCATATATGGGATAAAGTATGCAATGTGATATGTCTTATGCCACCTTTCCCATTAATGGTAAGGATGTTCAAATGATGAGAGAAACAAGAGTCCTACATATGTTGGAACATTTTCCTGAGCATGATACAATTCTTTTTGTAGAAAATGACATTATTAATTTTAAAATGGAAGAAATACCAAGAGAAATTGATAGGTTCCATGCACCAATAGAAAATGAAGTTGTAAGTTTGTCTAACAAGGATGGAATTTGGAAAATTTACTTTGATGGTGTGAGTTCCAAAGAATGGTCTAGTGTAGGGATATTATTAGTATCACCTAGTGGCAGTACTTATAAATTCTCTTTCACATTGTCCTTTTTCTATACAAATAATGTGGCAGAGTATGAAGCTTTATTATTGGGGTTGAGACTAGCTGAGAAACATGAAATAATAAAGTTAATAGTGATTGGTGATTCTAAGCTTGTGATATCTGAAGTAAGAGCCAAATATTCCTACAAGAATAACAAACTAAAGCAATACAAAAATGTTGTATGTGATTCCATTGAGCAGTTTGATGCTTTTGGAATTGACTAGATGGAAATAGGATATAATAAAGTATCTGAATTACTAGCTAACATTGAATTAGGACCTGATGATATAACTTCCATAGGAATATCTAAGGTTGAGATACAAAAAATTCCTTCCATTCCTGACAATGTGCACAACTAGAAAATCTTCAATGATGATGGGGATATTTTAAAAATTTTGAATTGTGCTGGTGAATATGAAGGTTAGGAGATTGAATTTGGTGAATTTGTTGAAAATATTGATGGAAGGACATGATATTTGGAAAAGAAGTCATCTAGCTAAAAAGAAAATCCCCAAAGGCCTTGTAGCACTTGAAAGGGTTTTTGACAGTCAAGACTAAAGCAAGACCAAGACAACTATTGCTCACCCAAAAGACCTAGAGGAAGTAAATTTGGGGATTGAAAATTCCCCTAAGTAATTTTATGTAGGAAAGAAGATGAAGCCAAAGGTGAAGGAAATTTTAATTTCCTTGCTTAGAAAATACAGAAATGTCTTTGTTTGGGCATACGATGACCTGAAATATTACATAGAGGAATTGTTTTAGCGTGAAATTCCTCTAAAGGAGAATGCTAAACCTTTGGCCCAACCATGGTAGGAGGGTCCTCAAAGAGAACAATTTGGACCATGTAGCAAGAGTAACACAACGAAAGCAACACAAAATATGGATGAAAATGTAGATGGAAATATTTTCATCAATAGAAATCTCAGTTAAACATTTGGTCAAAAACATATGGACTTACAAAATTGGCTCATAGGCCTTATCAAATATGCAACATTCTAACATGCTCCTATATGCAAGCTGGACTATTACAATTCAGATCTATCTTAATCCACTTTAGTCAACTACTAACTCTATTGCCACACCACCATGATCGATTACAAGATTTATACTATATCCGCGATTCAAGAAACATCTGCATCAGCCAAAGATCATCACATTCTCCAAGGGAAGATAATGTAACTTGCACATGAATAGGTTGGCCTAAAATTTGAATTACTCTCCAACAGGTGTGTAAGATGAAGTGTGGATCTATACTAAAGGTCGAGGACTCTCCAAGGAACATTTAAAATCACACCCTTAAGATCTGAAAGTGACGGGGATGATCCACAAGGATTGAACTAGCCAAAAGGTTTGAAATTATTCTGGTGTCAGTTCAAGAAATTGCCGAGAATTCCATAAGTGATAACTTGCTAGAAAAAGACCCAATCATGCCTAAATCTTGGAACAATGAAAATGAACATGTAGATGATGTACTCCAAGATCCACAAGGTCTAGTGAGCAAAGATGACGAATCCACCAATATGAACTGAAAGGAAAAAAGACAAGAACATAAAACTAAAAGAAAATATTTTTTTGGTTGATGCAAGATTTCCAAAAATGAAGGATGTTTCTACATTGACATCCGAGGTTATTGAAAAGTGAGTCCCTCACTTTTCTAGGGCTAAAGGAAAACCAAGACAGTCTACCTCAGCCTGAGAAATCCATGAAGAATCCTCAGCTTTTCTACCTTTCCACTTCACAAGATATTCTTTATATTGTCTTCCACGAGTCTTCCTCCCATCTCTGACATCCAAAATCTCTTCAATCTCATCTAATGGTTGTTTAGGAAATTGAATCTCCAATTTGGTTTCACTATTTGTACTGAACTCTACTTCATGATATTGATATAGGTCTGCAATGTTGAGTATAGGTGATATACCCATACCTTCTAGTAACTCCACTTCATATGTATTTCTGGAATCAAATTTCTTCAGGATCTTACAAGGTCCAAACTTCTTCATCTTCAACTCATTGTATGTACCAATTGGAAATATCTCCTTCCTCAAATACACCATCACCTCATCTCCGACTTTGAACTCCTTATGTCTTCTCTTCTCATCTACTTTCTCCTTATACTTTTTGTTCACATCTTCCAAATTCATTTTCACTTGAGTATGCAGTTTATTCATGTGTTTTGAAAATTCTTCTGCTTCCGCACTCCTCTTATCTTTCATACTGATGTCTCTTAACTCTGATATACCTCTAGGATGAATTCTAGTAACAATCTCAAATGGTTTCTTTCTTGTACTCCTGTTCACTAAATTATTGTAAGAAAAATCTACTTGTGCAAGGACTAAATCCAAACTTCTAGTCCTCTCTCCAACCAAGCATCTCAAAAAATTTCCTAAACTCATGTTTCATACTTTTTTCTATCCATTAGTCTATGAGTGAAAAGTAGAACTTAATGTCAAATATGTCTTCAAATTTTTGCAAAGTGTCCTCCAAAAGTAACCAACAAACTTTGCATCTCTATCTGAAACAATATTTCTAGGTAACCCATGCAATCTGATCACTTCTCTGAAAAAAAAATATGCTACATGTATTGCATCTGTTGTCTTCTTACAAGGTATGAAATGTGCCATCTTAGAAAATCGATCAACCACCACAAATATCAAATCATTACCTCTTTGTGTCTTCAGCAAACCAAGTATAAAATACATGCTTATATCCTCCCAAGGTCTCTCTAGAACTATCAAAGGCTTATAAAATCCAAAATTTTGACTACTCCTTTTGCAACTTGACAAACTCTGCAACTCTACACAAATCTCCTAACATCCTTATGAATTTGTGGCCAAAAGTACCTCTCACTTACCAATGCCACTATCTTATCAACTCCAAAGTGTCCTGACATTCCTCCACTATGCTTCTCCTTCACTAGGTTATCTCTCATTGAACTCTGGGGTATACACAACTAATTTCCTCTGAACAACATGTCCTCTTGAATGAAATAATCCGAACACTAACTTTTATCCTCTAAAATAGGTTCTCTACAAACTTTCCAAGGTTCTACAAAATCTAGGTCTTTTTCATACAAGTTATTTAATTCTTCAAAGCCTAATACCTCCACTCTCATCTTTGTTAGTAAATTATTTCTCCTACTCAAAGCATAAACAACTCTATTTGACTTCCCACTCCTATGCTTCAAAACAAAAGTATAACTTGGTAAGAACTCTACCCATCTTAGATGTCTTTGGTTCAAGTTACCTTGACTATTTAGATATTGCAATGCTTCATGATCTATATACAACACAAACTCCTTAGGAAACAAGTAATGTCTCCACTTCTTCAAGGCTTGAACTATGGCATAAAATTCCTTATCATACATTGAATATCTTCACCTAGCATCATTCAACTTCTCACTAAAATAGGTTATAGGTCTTCTCTCTTGACTTAGTACTGCTCCAATTGTATTTCCACTTGCATCACAGTCTACTTGAAATACCTTATTGAAATCCAGTAAAGCCAACACAGGTTGCTCAGTCACTTTCTGTTTCAACAACTCGAAACTCTGATCTGCTCTAGATGTCCATCTAAAATTGTTCCTATCTCCTCTCATTGCTTCTTTCATAGGACTGCAAATAGAACTAAAATTCCTAATGAAATTTCTATAGAAACTAGCCAATCCATGAAATGATCTTACCTCTCTAATGATATCTAGTGTAGGTCACTCAACAATTTCTCTTACCTTCTTAGGATCCATCTTCAACCAATCCATAAAGATTAAAAATCCCAGATATACAAACTCCTTCTTCATGAAACTACACTTCTTAATGTTTATCAACAATTTCTCTTCTCTCAACCTCTGCAAAACATGTCTGATATGCAACAAATGTTCTTCTCTACTGTTACTGAAAATCAAGATGTCATCCAAGTAAACAATCAAAAAATTATCCAATAATTTCTTCAATACCTCATTGATCAGCCTCATGAAAGTACTCGATGCATTTTTCAATCCAAAAGGCATAACCAACCACTCATACAATCTTTCATTTGTCTTCAATGTTGTTTTCCACTCATCTCCTTCTCTAATTCTGATATGATGATATCCACTCTTCAAATCTAACTTTGTAAAGTACTTAGCTCCACTCAAACAATTGATGATGTCATCCATCTTAGGCAAAGGAAATCTATAATTCAATGTGATCTTGTTTATAGATCTAGAATCTGTACACATCCTCCACTTTCCATCCTTCTTAGGTGCAAGCACAACAGGTATTGCACATGGACTTAAAATTTCTCTGATCAAACCCTTCTTCAACAATTCTCACACTTGTCTATTCAATTCCTCATTCTTTGCAGGTTTCATCTGGTGCACTCCACTCCTTTATTAGGAAAACTAGCTCTAGGAATAAGATCCATGCAATGACTAATACTCCTCATAGGTGGTAATCCACCAGGTACATTATCTAAAATGATCTCCTCATATTCGGTCAATATATCTTTTATCTCTTTTAGGTGTTCTTCCACATGCTTCAAGTCTTTATCCTTCTTCGAAACCAATGCATAACATACATTCTCATGTCTCAATCCATCAAGGAATATCCTTCCATGAACTAGAAAAACTCTAGTACTCGTACAAACTTCCATTGTAAGAACATCTTCCAATGGCAACAAGATCATTTTCATCCCATTAGCAACAATAGTGTATATATTTTTCTTTCCATCATGAATAGCCTGTCTATCATACTGCCAAGGCCTTCCCAACAAAATATGGCGTATATCCATAGGCATGATATCACACAAAACTTCATCATGGTAATTTCATATCTTCAATTTCACCAAAAATTGTTCACTTACCAGAATCTTATGCTCATCCTGAATCCATGCTATCAACTTTTGTTTAGTCACCATCTCTTCAGAAACCAAGTTCTCAGATCTTCCACTATCAACAATCACTCTGCAACATTTACCATTCACCTTGCATCTGGTCTGAAACAAATTCTTCCACTGCAATGGTTCTTTCTCCAATTCACTTTGACATAATACTCTCATGTTCACCAATACTTCTCCATCTTCATGTTTATTAGATTATCTAGCATGATCCTCCTCAACAAAGTCTTTTCTCCTATTGTTCTCTGTCCTTTTGCTTGTCTCTCCCTGATTACATTCAAATACTCTATGTCCTTCTCCACTGCACTTAAAGCAAGTTCCCCTGAATACTCTTTTCTCCTTATCATCCTTTCTATAACCTTCATTCTAGTAACCACCCTATCCCCCTATTTTGTAATATTTTACATCACCTCTCTAGTATGAACTGTCATTCTTACTAACCTCTTTATCCTTGTTCTAATCTGGAAAAGATCCTCTTCCTCCACCAAAAGTTCTTCCTCTTTGAAATCTTCCGCCTCTTCCTCTCTATCTCTGCTCATGTCTCTTATTCAACTTCTCCTCTTCTTTCAGGTCACACTAATATGCCTCCTCCAAAATCTACAACTTGATCAAACTAATCTCATCCTATATATATGACCTCAAACCATTCACATATCTAGATACTTTCTCAATCTCATCCTCTGAATGTTTGGATCTGATATTCAACTTGTAGAATTCTTCAGTATACTCTGTGACACTAGATTATTTCTGCTTCAGATTGTGCAACTTCTTGAGAAAACTAATATGATAATCTGGAGTCATAAAATTTGTCTTCAACTTATTTACCATTTGATCCCATGACTTTATCTTTTCTTTTCCTCTCCTCTTCCTATCTGTCTACAAATGTTCCCACCAAAGGGATGCATGTCCTCTCAACATTATACAAGAAAAATTCACCTTCTTATCTTCAGAGGTACCTTAAAATTCAAAATACATTTCCATCTCTATAATTCAATCTAACAATACATCTAAATCCAACTTACCATTATAATCTAGTAGATTGAAATGCGGTCTTGTATTCACTTTAGTTAGGGCTCTTATGAACCTTTCTTCTCCCTGATCTAGGCTAGGTTGCTCATCTCTTCATCTTTCTTTCTGTTCTTCTACTTCTTTAGCACTCTTATCATCAAATGGTCAAACTCTTCTATGGGCCATTTCAACTACATCTAATCTAATAGTAATTTCTCTCAACATCTCCATCACAGGTTGGTTTGCATTTCCATGCGCTCAATTTCCTCTAACATTTCTTCTTCCAGTAATCTTTACAAAAGTCCTTTGTAGCTGCAGGTCGGATTCTGAGTCTACCACCCGATAAAAAATATTCTATAGGACTTCACAAACTTTGGCGATCTCACAAGGAAAAAATCTCACTCTAATACCAATTTGGCATAGCCACGGTAGGAGGGTCCTCAAAGAGAATAATCTAGACCATGTAGCAAGAGTAACACAATGAAAGAAAAATAGAATATGGAGGAAAATGTAGATGGAAATATTCACATTAACATAAATCTCAGTTACAATTTTCTAGAAACATCTAGGCTTACAAACTTGGCTCACAGGCCTGATCAAATATGCAGCATTCTAACATGCTCCTATATGCAAGCTAAACTATTACAATTCAGATCTATCTTAATCCACTTTAATAAACTACTAACTCTATTGCCACATCCCCATGATTGATTACAAGATTTATACTATATCCATGATTCAAGAAACATCCACGTCCACCAAAGATCATCACATTCTCCATGGGAAGAAAATGTAACGTGCGCATGAATAGGTCAGCCTCAAATTTGAATTACTCTCCAACATGTATGTAAGATGAAGTGTGGACCTATTATGAAGGTCAGGGACACTCCAAGGAACATTTAAAATCAAATTGTTAAGATCTGCAAGTGATGGGGGCAGTCCACAAGGATCCAACTAGCCGAAAGGTTTGAAATTATTCTGGTGTCGGTTCAAGAAACTGCGAAGAATTCCAGAAGAAGTAACTTGCTGGAAAAAGACCCAATCACGCCCAAGTCTTGGAACAAGAAAATGAACATGTAGAAGATATACACCAAGATCCACAAGTTCTAGTGAACAAAGATGATGAATCCACCAACATGAACTTATATAAGAGGGAATTTGCAACCTAAGTGCAATTCCCCTTTTCTCCTCTATACACTTTAGAAAACCTAAGTCTGAGGCTTAAATTCACTTAAGCCCATTGATGGTAGTCCACTTGGAACTTGTTTTGTGTGTCAATGGAGGCATTTTTTTCGGGCATGCACACATGACACACAAAAGTCCACACAACACGCTTACATCCCTGACAGATTCATGTTGTTGAGCCAGCATAGGCGTTACTCTTCCCATTGGCAGCAAAGTTGTAACTCCTCGTTCGGCCACCCGACCTGTATATGGAAATTTCCTTTCTCATTCCTTCATAATTAGTCTTTGAACTTTCATTTGAAGGTTGGATGAAAGATTGGAAGAAATCTACACCACATCAATCTCTCAAGCTCTCATTTAACAAGCTCATTTTCACTAACTTCCAAGAATTCCAAGCATTCCATAGCAACAATATCACAATCCATCACATCGATAGAGCAAGTTTGGGACCACGCCATTGTAGTAGAGGCTTGAGTTCCTCTTATTTATCCCCGAAGCAGCCTTGAGTGCTCTTGGTGGAGGTGGTAAGCTTCCCTCTCCTCTCCTCTATCATTTGGTTGAGTAGCATAGTACTCTTTGTAGTGCTTGTGTTTTTGTCACCTCTTTATCTCTTTTCATTTGGCTATCCATGGAGGTGGGAACACCTAAACGAGGGTCTCACTGAGGAAGACCCCTATATAGCCACCCCCCAACATTTTCTCTCTTATTGTGTGTAGGTGTGTGAGCTCTTGGAGGATCAGTTGGCGAACGACTACATTGGTGAGATTCTCCTCATCTTTATTACTCTTGTTTATTTACTTTACAATATTAGAGATTATTTGATTTACTTAGTTCTCTTATTTTGGCCCTTTAGTTAGCTTGTAGGGCTGTTAGCTAGTTTTTAGTGGCTTGACCTTATCTTTGTCGTTGTTTGGTCATACAGACTACAACACACTTTTGAGATTCTAACACGTCGCGCTATCATCCAAAGTCCTCGCTTTTGTCCTTGGACAAAGAGATTTCCGAGACAAAGTGTTAAGCCTAGAAACCAGCTCACCTAGCCTCCTTCTTCATTTCAAGAATTTTGAGTAGCTGAGAGGCCCTACAGTCCTAGCTACCCTTGCCTTACATACCCTAAACAATATAGTTAGTTGAGGTAAGTTAGGGAAGCCTCTCATTTCTTGACATTCCGTGACCTGGGGTCTTACATGCGGTGGTCCCCCTCTCTTACATTTTTGGTGAGCCTAATGTGAACCATTTTTATTTCGTTCTTGTGATATTGACAGTCCCTTTCCTCGTACTCTAGGATTGTTGTAGGTGTGAGTGTTGTAAGTCTATCGCCTTGCAACCCAACTTGTGATCCCTAGGTGGCATAGTTGGAAGGTTCCAAAGGTATTGCATGACAAAAACTTAATTGGGTAACTGTCTTACCCATTAACCTATAGGCACTATGTGAAAGCACTGTCTAATGTGCATAATGGTCTTCTTCCTGAATCAACCCATCCCCTTTGTGCAACCTATGGATAGTAGTGTTGGCATAACCTTTTCTTCATAGGATTTGTCGATGGGTATTAATAGGGAACCATCTCCTCTTTACATTCCTACACAAATCAATGGGAATATTGTAGCAGGTGTTCTTGTTGACCCAACATCACAAGTAAATATAATAATAGAGGAGATTATGCTAATTAAATTTTTACATAAGGATGGATATGATGCTCCTATAAGTTTCATTCGCATGCATGAAGGGCTTTCCATACCCCCCTTGGGTAGCATTGTCCTATTGGTCTTAGTTGAGCCTAAGTCCATAAACCTCTTGCTTGATATCACCCCTGGGTCTAAACTCTTTCTATTTAAATTTATCCATGGAGGTTCCATGCATGTAATCCATGATACCTATTATTGATCATCGGTTGCACATGGTAGCTACTCCTTGGATCACCCGTGCCTTGCATCTATGGGTCCGCTTTTACCTAGGACATACCTTTTTCATAAGACATATCAAATTTATAAGAAAGGGAATTTGAGGCCAAAGGTGAGGTACCCTCCCTCGCCTTATTCTATTTCACATAGGGCTTGCTTAAAGGCTCATAGTGATGTTGTTAAGGCTCAAAAGAGGAAAGAAGAGAAGCGATCTTGTGACCCTCCTTCTTCCTCTTCTATTGCTCTGTCTGATGCTTCTTCTTGCTCAACCATGGTACCATTAAGTATTGCTCCTCATTTGTAGGAAAACCCTTAGGTGCCCACTTGGAGAAAGCCAAAGCATCCCATGTTTGAGCTTCCTTTTCTACTGCGGAGCCTAGTCCCATTCGGTATGAAAGGAAGAAGATCCTTTGAGGATAGTCCTCCTTGTCTCGACTGTTGTGGCATCGAACCGCTCTTGCTCCCAAGGAAGTGAGCAGAAAGATGCTCACTGTCGAGGCTCTCAAGTGGACTCCTCTCATCACTCCTCAGCCTACTCCCCCTACTCCTACACAGGAATCCGTTCCTCCACTCAAAATGGTCATAGTGGATATTCCTATGGTCGAGCAGGAACCTCCTATCCCTTTGAAAGCTCTAACTTCTAACTCCAACAGCCATAGGAACCACCTTGCACACGAGTGCAAGCGTCGGCGAGAGGCTCTCCTGGCTTAGCAGGCCGCTCTGCAACAAAAGAAGGAAGAAACAACTGGCCCTACTTTAGGGTGCTCTATAGTGTATTACTCCCTCCTTGTTGTGTCTCATCTACCTGATCTACTCTTGGCTTCCTTGCAAACAAAAATGCACCTAACCCTAAACAGGTACAAGTGTTTATCACTCCTTTGGTGGACCTGCCTTTCCTGATGCCCGTTTTGGATATTCAACACTTCCCAAAACCCATGGATATGGTTAACACTTTGGTCATATCTTTTGTGGTTCTGTCCTCCTCCTCTGCACCTCTAGCTTCATCTGCAGGGAGTTCATCTCCTCCTACGAAGAAGGAGGAAGAGGCTATTCCTTCTCACGATAAAGGAGTAGGAGGAGCCCACCTTTGCAAGGTGGCCTTGTGATGACCTGTTTTGTCCTTGTGATAGAAACAGTCCCAGCTTCCCCTGAGTTTTTCACCGCTCCCAAATCATTTGGCGAGCTTAGCAATGAATCTCAAGCACAACTTGTCTCATCTGCTGAAGTAAGACATAGTGCTCCTATGGGGTGCATATTTAACTCTGTGGATGAATTCTCGACCCTATCAACAATCTTCACGAAATCGCTGACTTTGACTCCATAAGAGCTCAGTGGAGAGGACCTTGAGGGGCCCTCTTCCTTGGCCCTTATCGTGGGAGGGCCGAATGCTCCTCCTCTTAACATTCCAACCTTATAGGCTCATCCTCCTTCCCCTTATGGGGATCTAGATTAGGAAGCAGATAACCTCTTGGATGATCAGTGTTAGGAGGAGGTACCCTCTTCTTGATCTTGTGTGCGTATATGCATGTTTTGTGATGTGTTCCCCCATACTCATGCTATGTGTGCCTGGATGACTCCTGTCACCCTTGTTGATGCTTGGATACAGGCATGGTTTTTGTGCCATAAACCTTCTTCTATTTGTACCATCATTCTTCCATGTTTGTGCTTGATTTTCGATAAATTGGGGACGATGCAAAGCGTTGGGGGCATTTAGGCTTCCCTTCCATGTTGACCCAATAATTATTTTTTACTTTATTTTTTGTGCATTCTTCTTGATCTAGTTCGGGATTGATGATATTTCACCTTGTATTGTGGTTACCTATTATTATATGAGCTCGAACAAATCTAACCCCACTAAACCAGATCCCCCTATGCCCTTTGTTTATACTTTTTGTTTTTTCTTTATCTTTCTCTCTTCTTTGCTTGAGTTGTCCCTCCTATGTGTGAAAATGATCTCCTTTAACACTTCCACTTTCAGAAAATGAATTCGCCACCAACAAATCTTTTCTTGAAAGTCCTCATAATACCTTTCCTTGAAAGCGCATTCTCACCTTGGAACCCTAATGGAATGTGTTTCCTTCATCATGGGTTTGTAAGGAAAGGACTTGTAGACCTCCCTTTGAAGCGGGAGCTGCTTTGACTTCCCCTATCATGGGGGCATGACCATCATTTCAAACTCCTTGATAAAGTGAATATCTTTTGAAAGGATCCCTTGATGACGAATTGCTCTAAGATGGCAACTTTTGAATTTTGTGTCCCTTAAGTTGATGCCCTTATACTTCATGGTGGGTTCCTCAAGGACCCTTTTTGCAAAATCCTTTGTAATGAATGGACTCTTGCATGTATAGCCTAGGGGTAGCCTGACTAGACTCATTCCATTCTCCCTTTCGTGCCTAGCTTGGGGGTAGCCTGACTAGACCTTACTCTTTCAAACAGTGCGTCCCTTGAGTGGACCCCTCTCCTTTTGAAGGGCTCCCAAGGGAGCCCTTTGAAATTTTTTTGTTCTGCATGACTAGCCACTTTTTGGACATGTTCTTTCTACGGGTAGACATATTGATGCTTTCATATGCATTGTATCTATGGGTAGACGTATCAACACTTTCAGATGCATTCTATCTGTGGGTAGGCATGTCCCTGCTTTTAGATGTGTTTTATCAGCAAGTAGATGTATCGATGCTTTAGACATGTTGTATCTATGGGTAGACATGTCACCGCTCTTAGATGAGTTCTATCTGCCGGTAGACATATTGACGCTTTAGACATGTTCTATCTACAGGTAGAGGTGTCACCACTTTTAGATGTGTCCTATCTGTGGGTAGATGTATTGATGCTTTAGACATGTTCTATCTATAGGTAGACATGTCGCTGCTTCTGACATGTTCTATCCATGGGTAGACATGTTGTCGCTTCCTGACTCTATGAATTCCACTTCCTTGGGGCTTCCTCCATGTGATAGATCTTAGAGGTTGCCTCCTTGCAGGTCTACAGGTCTGTAACAATCTTTGTTCTTCCAACTTCATAGTACTGAGCAGCTATTGAGTCCTTTTTTTTCCCTGCATCTTCAGGTTTTCCAGATCGCGATCTGCTTTCTCAACGGTTCAAGTATACTTTTCTAACCCTGCTCTCTTTTTGATCTACTTTCATGAGCACTCATCAGTACTTGTGCTCACTAAAGTGGCAGAAAATGTATAAGAGATAATTTGCATCCTAAGTGTAAATCCCCTTTTTTCCTCTATACACTTTAGAAAACCTAAGTCAGAGGCTTAAATTCACTTAAGCCCACTAATGGCAGTCCACTTGGCACCTATTTTTTGTGTCAATGGAGGCATTTTTTTTAGGTATGCCCGCACGATACATAGACATCTACGCAGCGCGCTTACATCCCTGATAGATTCCTATGGCTGAGCTAGTAGAGGCATTACTCTTCCCATTGGCAGTAAAGTTGTAATGCCTCTTTCATCCACCTAACCCGAATATGGTCGTTTCCTTTCTCATTCCTTCATAATCAATCTTTAAACTTGCATTTGGAGGTTGTATGAAAGATTGGAAGAACTCTACACCACATCAATCTCTCAAGCTCTCATTTCACAATCTCATTTTCACTCACTTCCAAGCATTCCAAGCATTTCATAGCAACAATATCACACTCCATCACAATAGTAGAGAAAGTTTGGGACCATGCCATTGCAACATAGGCTTGAGTTCCTCTCATTTCTCCCCCAAGCAGCCTTGACTTCTCTTGGTGGAGGTGGTAAGCTTCCCTCTCCTCTCCTCTATCATTTGGTTGAGTAGCATTGTACCCTTTTTAGTGCTTGTGTGTTTGTCACTTCTTTATCTCTATTCCTATGGTTGTCTATGGAGTTGGGAACACCTAAACGAGGGTCTAACTAAGGTAGACCCCTATACATCCACCCCCCAACATTCTATCTCTTGATGTGTGTAGGTGTGTGAGCTCTTGGAGGATCAACTGGTGAATGACTTCGTTGGTGAGATTCTCCTCATCTTTATCACTCTTGTTTATTTACTTTACAATATTAGAGATTATTTGATTTACTTAGTTCTGTCATTTTGGCCCTTTAGTTAGCTTATTGGGCTGTTAGCTAGTTTTTAGTGGCTTGACATTATCTTTTTAGTTGTCTTGCCGTATAGACTACAACATGCTTTGGAGACACTAGTGCGCTGAATTGTCATCCAAAGTTTGTGCTTCTGTCCTCAGACAAAGAGCTTTTCAAGATGAATTATTAAGCTTAGAAACCAACTCGCCTAGCCTCCTTCTGCATTTCAAGCCTGTTGAGTAACTGAGAGGCCCTACGGTCCTCCCTACCCTCACCTTACATACCCTAAACAATACACCTAGCTAAGGTAAGTTAGGCCAACCTCTCGCATCTTAACCCTCTGTGACCTTGGGTTTTGCATGCGGTGGTCCCCCTCTCTTACAAAACTAAACAAAAAATTGAAAGAAATATTTTTTTGGTTGATGCAAGATTACCAAGAACCAAGGATGCTCCTGCATCAACCTTTCATGCAAAAGTAGAGACCCATCAATCTTATTGCTCCCAAGATGTAGGAGGAGTTGGTGAAGTTGAGAGATGTAGGTATTATAAAACCCATTAGACACTCTTCATGGGTATCCAATCTAGTACCGGTAAGAAAAAAAATGGTGACATAAGATTGTGTGTTGATTTCAGGAACCTGAATATATCATCATTAAAGGACAATTACCCATTGCCAAACATGGAAGCCATGTTACATAAGGTGACTAGATGTGAGATACTATCAATGATGGATGGTTTTTCAAGTTATAATCAAGTAAAAGTGAAGGATTCTGAGTAGTAAAAGACTGCATTCACTACTCCATGGGGTACCTACATCTACATCAGATTGCCTTTTGGTTTAACAAATGCAGGTGCCAGTTTTCAAAGGGCTATGGATGTAGCCTTTTCTAATTTTATTGATTTATTTATGGTTGTATATCAAGATGAGCTGACCGCTTACTCTAGAATAGATGAAGATCACTATATGCATTTAGAAAAAGGTATTTGTCAGGTCACTAGAGTATGGGATATCTTTGAATCCAAGGAAATGTGCTTTTAGGGTAACTGGGGGAAACTTGCTAGGGAACATTGTTTCTCAGGACGGAGTAATAATAGACCCTGAAAGAGTAACAACCATATATAAAATTCCTCAGCCAAAATATGTCGAGGGAATTTAGTCATTTTTTGGACAAATAAATTTTCTTAGAAGGTTTGTGACTAACTTTGCAAAAATCACAAGACCTATTTCCAAAATGTTGAAGAAGGGAGAAAAGGTGCTTTGGAGTGAGGATCCTAGCTAGGCATTCAAAAAAAATAAACAAGCTATTAAGGAGGCTCCAGTATTTAAATCTCATGATTTCTCCAAGCCAATGCACATTTTTTCTTTTGCTTCTTTTCATACAATTTTTTCTATTTTCTTACAAAAAAATTAATAGGGCTTTTAACAACCCATTGCATGTTTTAGCAAGTATTTACAAGTTGCAGAGCTGAAATATTACACGACTAAGAAGCAAACATATTCTCTTATTAAGGCTGTAAATAACTTCAGGAGTTACCTATAGGGAGCTACTATCATAGCTTTTATACCAAGTGCTGCTGTGAAAGATATTTTCACTCAACAGGAGACTATAGGGAGAAGGTGTAGATGGATCAATAGGATCCAAGAATTTAACATTGATTTTTAGATCACCAAATTAGAAAGAGGTAAGAACCTAGCTAAGTTAATGGCATAAGCTAATTTGGAGGCTAATCAGGTCAATCGGACATAAGTGATTCATGTTGCACCTATTTGTAATATGAAAACATGCAGATGGTATAGAAGAATTGTCCATTATTTATAAACTTTGCAATGTCTTGTAGATATGGCTGAAAATGACAAGAGGACATTGAAACTTCATGCCATCAAGTATGTGATTATTGATAATGAGCTATGGTGGAGAAACCTGGATGGTATATTGCTCAAATGTGTAGATGGAAAGTAGGCGCTAGAACTCCTATAGGAAATGCATAATGGGGCGTGTGGTGTTCATTACATGGCAAAGACCACCACCCACAAGATTTTGAGAGCATGATTCTTCTGGCATACTATTTTTAAGGATGCTCACAAGTTCATTAAAACTTGTGATGCTTGTCAAATATTTTCAGGAAAGTTGAATTTTTCAGGAATTCTACCACTTAGGCCTATGACTGTTCAAGCCCCTTTCCAACAATGGGGAATTGATTTCAGTGAAGAGGTACTAGAAAAGTCTAGTGGAGGGAACTCATGGATCCTTGTTGCCACTGATTATTTCATGAAATGTTTAGAGGACATACCCACAAAGAAAGAAACAAGCAAGGTGGTGGTATATTTCCTCTTAAACAACATTCTCATTAGGTTTGGAGTCCTAGAAAACATCATCTTAGATAATGCTATGTGTTTTAGATTTGAGGAATTTAAAGAATTTTGTGATAAACATAGCATACAATTTTCTTATTCTTCACCTTACCATCCACAAGGAAATGGTCAGGCTAGGTCTAGTAACAAGAGCTTGATCAAGATCATCAAAAGGGTGATGGAGAAGAACAAAAAGACTTCGAACTCAAAGCTGAAATTAGCACTTTGGGTAGATAAAGTGACTACTAAAAAACTACTGGTTATTCACTGTTTGGCTTGCTATATGGTCTAGATGTTGGACTGCCATAGAATAACTATTGAAAATGTATAAGTTCATGCAAGAATAAGACGAAGAGGTGTTTGATGATATGAAACACAAAATTAAGAATCTGGTGCAATTGGATGAGACCAGAAGAGAAGCTCATACTAAGAATATGAAGATGCAGTTGCAGGTTAAGCATCTACATGATAAGAGATCTTCTCCCAGAAATTTTAAGACAAATAGTATGGTGTTAGGTTGGAATGCAAGGGCTCAGGACAAGGGAAAACATGGGAAATTTGAAGCATTATGAACTAGCCCTTATCTGATAGCCAATACACATGGTGAGGATTCTTATTTCCTCCAGAGTTGGACAGGTGAAATTTTTAAACTGCTAGTACGTGGAAAGTTCTTAACACTAGAATTCTCCTAAGTATGTTATAATTGCATGTACACTATAGATTTTGTACATTTTGTGTATAGTTTTTTTTGCTTTGGTTGTGTCTTTTTTGTTCTTACTTCCTAGTTCAAGTAGTTACCTAGTTCTTTGGTTCCTTGTGTTTTGACTAGTCTGCTTCAACCTCAGATTCTAGAATCTTCCCATGCCTACAAGAGATATATGTCCCCATTTTGAGCCACTGATGGAACTCCTAAAAAAAATTCATGTTTCATCTCCAAAATATTTTTTAGTTTTAAAGACTATGGGTTTTGTCTCTTGTCATTGTATAAGGGTTTTAGTTTACTTAGGTATTATTTGAAAAACCATTTGATTTGTATCCTTGCCAAGGTTTAATTTCTTTGTTGACCCCTTGAAATAGTTCTCAGTCCTTTAAGTCATTACTTATGCCATTAAGACTCATTAAGTAACCGACCCTATGGTCTTTTTTTACGGGTTGATGTATGTTGGGCCATTTTTTTAATTTTTCCTAAGTCGAGATAAATATTTCCCATTATAAAGCCTTAAGTCTTTTATGTCGTGGGTATGGTCTCATCGACCTAGTTGGATCCCTTTTAAAGATTAAACATTTTTGACATATGTAGATATAGAGACCCCTGACTGTCGTTCGATTGATGTAGACAATTGCTACCATTCCCCGCGTGTTTGTTCTATTTTGTTTCTCAATATTTTATTCATATAGGCTTATGGGAAAGGGCCATGTGTCTTGAATGATTGGAGGGCCTGACATCTTTGATAAAGTGTGTAGCTGGTTGTTGAAAAATATCAATGGTGGGAGATAAATGAGGTGGCCACATCTGGACCATTCCTCTCATGCCCATTTGTTTTTCTTGCTTATTAAAATAATCAGATGGGCTGGTGGGTGGTTGCCATGTGTGTCCTCTGACAAAGGGCCCAATGGTTTCAAATGGTTAGTATTATTGAGTTGTCAAAGGAATCAATGGTCAATAGCGGGTGATGTGGATTAATCTCGACCACTCCTCGATATCTTGTGTGCATCCCACCTTTCCTACCAGACTCCCAATGGGGAAGTGGACATCTGCCACATGGAATAATCCAAAGGACATGGAAGCATTGGTACATGGGAAAATATTTAATTAAATATCTCAACAAAAGGAATGGAAGATAATGTGTGTGTTACTAATACAAATATATTGCATGTGCTTGAACATCTTTTAATATGAGCTGTGGATGTTGTATGAAGGATAAAGTTGTGGGTAATTAAGAAGTGTATATGAAAAACTCGAGAGATCTAATCTCATCCTTTCCTCATCTCCCCATTGATGAAATTTTCACATGAGTTATGACTCATGGGGGTGAGAAGAAAAGGACACCTAGATCAGGGCTATAGCAACAAAGACATAGTGGAGCCAGTGTACTACTAACAAGTAGTTCTAATGTGGCCTCCTATCATTTGTTAAGTATTACGGCTATGTATAGTCATATTTTTCATAATAAACAAGTCAAATCTAGATCCTCAATCAATTAACAATCCAAAAGGATCAACAAATGGTATTCAAAACTTAGTTGATGGCAAGTGAGCCTTAATAACTGAAAGGACATTGAGCTACCAAAGTAAGGAGCTACATAATTATTAATATTTTTCTTAAAGGCATAATTCAACATTGAAAAGTATACTCGACACACTCAAGGATCTCATGTTGTGGTCTCTCAACATTTTCTAACATCGGAACTAGGGTTGTCAACTTACAAAGAAAACTAATAAGTGAATTGTTGCCCTCTTTCAAACATTATTGATAAGTTGTGGTTTCTCAAGCTTGAGTCTGTTAGGGTTTTCTTGGTTCAATATTTCTAAGGTTTGACATTCATAAAGAAGAATTTTCTAATTCTGCATTTACATAGTTCATATCAAACCCTCACAAAATTTGTAGGCATTGTTCAAATAAACCAAAAACCCTACAATATAGTACCTCTTGTGTTATGGCTCCTAAAATAAAATTTTCATCATCTAAAGAGGAAGCTTCTGCTCCCAAAATACCTTTAAATAAAGACCTCCTAGATCAGTTACTACCCTCAGATAGTCACAAACCTAAAGGCCAATTGATTGCTAGAGGTCCGCAAGTAGTAGAGGATCCTTTTGAGAAGAGATATTCTATCAGAGATGCCAAATTTCCTTATACTAGATGGGAACTATTTTACAGTTTGTTTGGGAATAGAAATCTAGGTATCCTATTAGGAAACCCTTGGAACTATGACCTGAGAAAGTTGATTGTGCCAAATTTTTATATGGATGTTGACTTGCTTAATGTAATAGCTGCTAATTATGATCCAGTCACAAGGAATATTAGAACATATGATGGGAAAGAAATTGTCAAAATCAGTAAGGTGGAATTGGGTCTTGTTTTCAAGATCACTAGATGGAGTCATGAAATATATAAGATAAATGAAGACACACTTAAGCAAGAGTATGATAAAACTATTTTTTCATTTAGATTCCATGTCCTACTAAGATTCTTAGTAGAAATTATAGGTTGGAAGATTGTAATAGGACCACATGATAAAGAGCCTTTCCCTATTAAGTAATTTATTTCCTACAAAAGGAATTTCTACTCCATTTGTCAAATACTTGGTTACAATCCTCTCTCTGGAATGCCAATGGCATTGATGTATATAGCTTGCCATATCCAACACCCCCAATATTGTGCAGTATATGATTATGCAGGGTTTCTTTTAGAAAGAATGCATGAAGAACTGACAAGGTTGAAGAAGGGTGAATTAGGAGTAATATTCAGTTGGTATCCATTGTTCATGCACATGTTTTTGTACAAGGGTGCAATTTACTTTAGACACAATATTGTCTCAGAAAGAAAATCTAATGACTTGGATTTTCCCACGCAATGTTGGACCATAGTCTTGGAAAAAGATAATAGGACATATGACTATGTGACATTCCAAACTTTTCTTGCTTTTGAACTGAAGAGCGTCTTGATTATGAATTTACCCAGAATTCCCATAGGTCTACATGATTTCTTAAGACCCAAGGAGAGAAAGCTTGAGCTAGGAGTTGATCATAATTGGGGAGATGTTATTTTATACCCTAATTATACTATATCTTAAAGTATATGGTTCCATGGTAGCACCTCACTTGCTAAAAAAGTTTGTGCCAAATTGGTTTCCTTGAGGTTATGTGGTAACTAGGAAGTGCTGAAAATGAACACTTATTGAATCAAGGAAAAGGAATTTTCTTTCCTTCGTACACTTATCTTTCTGATTTTCTAATGAAAAATGGAGGTTATTATAACATCCTTGATATACTCAAAATATACTGCATGCGGAAGTTAGTTGAACCTACTGCATGTGGAGGTTAGTTGAGAGGGTCAAATATGACCCTGAAGATTTTATGGCTTGGCTGTAAGAAAGAAACAAGAGCTGCAAAATTTTCCACATTTTCCAATATCCAGAAGCTATTATCAGAAATGTGTCAAACACTTTGGAGTAGGAAAAAAGCCTAGCAAGATGGATTGCATTAAACAAAATGCAAAGAAAAATATAGAAAGAAGAAGCTAATCTCAAAGTTCTCCCAGAGGCTAAAGATATAATACAAAACGTGGAGCATGTAGCAAGGAATTTTGATTCAATAGTGAGCCACCTTGAAACTAAAGGGGTAATACATAAAGATAAAGGGAAACCTCCAATTGTATAAGGACTGAGTGGAGGAGAAATCCCTGATGTAGGAGAAGAATCTACATCACAAGCCCCTGAGGAACCAAGAATAAAATTCTTTGTAAATAGAAAGGGTAAAGAAAAGAAAATTGATGAAGCCCCTGATTCCTTCTTGGCAAGAGGAGTAAAAGTCTCCTTCTCCTATGCCACAAGTACCCCTGCCATCTCCACGAAGGTCGGTAGAGCTTGAAATTGTGAACATTAATTCCCCACCACCTAGTGAATTACCACATAGGGAGCTACCATTGAAAAGACAAAAGGTTGAAGCCACTGGTCTACTGAACTATGATGATGAAGGATCATATGATGATATTTGGGTGTCAGAATGGGAAATGCAAGGAGTTCCCACTACACCTTTAGTAAGGGAAACACATCAATTTGAAACAAGATTGAGTAAAGTTGATCTCACTGGACTCAATGGAAGAGATGATATGTGGGTTGAAGAATGTGCAAAGCTCTTAGATGATGACTCATTATAAAGACTCATGATTTTATGAAATTTTCTTATAGGGATAAAAGAGATGAATATTTAAATTTTTTGGCTATAGACAGAATCCTTCAAGCAGAATTCCTAGATGCTATCATCTAAAAAAAAGTGTTAAATGAAATGATAACTAGATTCCAAAAAGTGACTGCAAAGGAGGGTCGAGAATTGGAAAGGACTAGTGGTATTCTGTTGCTACCAAAATGGGATCTCGCTTCTGCCATAGATTTTGACACAATAAAGAAATGTGATAGGCCTATCTGTGCTATAGAAGAAGAAGTTGCACTTTCACTACAAGGATCTTTTTTCAATGAAGAATCAAAATCCCTGGCTATATGTTCTTTAGCCTCAAGCACAAAAAAACATGATATTGTTGAAACTGCACCTAACTATAGGGGAGGCCTAATAATAAAAAGAGAGTTAGAAACATTGGCCTTGGAAGCTACAAATATGTCAGTTCATGTTGTATAATTCACAAGGGCCACTATAGAATCTATGACTAAAGAAAAAGATAGGCTCAATATAGAGTGCAAAATCTTGTTAGTTAAATATGGAGACCTTGAGTGAGATAATATGCAGTTCAAGAAAAAGGTAGCATGATTGGATGATATGTTGCAAAGATTGCAACCTGGAAAGCCTAAGAAGAATGATGTTGACTCCCCCACTACCTCAAAAGATGTTCTACCCCTAGAATTTACTGTTGAAGTAAGTTCTTCATGGGAAATTATTGCATGTAACATCGAAAGTGTGCCTATTTCAATAGTAGAACTTGGTACATCAGAAGAGCCACAAGTTTAAGGGGTTATCAATAGGGAAGAGTTTCTAAGGTGGCTAAATGAATATAAAGAGAAATATGATAATCATGATGAGGATATTTTCAAGAGCAATATGAAGATTGTCATAATAGTGCTAGAACATTTGAATAGAAGAGTGAATAACAAGTTGAATAGTATTCACTACAGTTATTCATCCATGGTGGATGCCATTAGGAATTTTTACAATGACAAAGAAAGATCTATTCCACTCATGGAAATCTGAATCCCTAGGAAGAAGGATTTGGTATTGATGGGAATTGGAGTTAAGAAGGATCCCAATCCACCTGAATAATTTAAACCTACTATAGTTCTTGAAGGTAAGATTGTAGGATATAGGAGAAATATTGAACCATTGGAGAAAAAAATAAAGGATTAGTAAAATCCTTCTATGAATCACATCATGGAATTCTTCCATCCATTTTAAGGGATGATGATAGTATTAATACTCTAGAGGAGTGTAAAGATGAAACAAATAAGGTTATTGTAGATCAGGCTATGTTAATTTGTCAAAAAAATTATATAGAGACATTGAAGATAAATATGGATATGTTAGCTCATGCTGAGACTATCCTACAATAATTTGATAAGGAAGATAACTAGATTGTCACCAAGTATGCGTCATATAGAGAGAGTTCTAATGAAGTCATGAATTTTGATTGTCCCACTTAAGATGAATTCCTAGCATGGAAAGGAAGGTACTTGGAAGGAGTGGGGGTCTGACATAAAAGGTAGTGAGTTAGTGATTTGAAATTTTGAAGCCTGTAATCATGAAGAATAGTGGATAGGTGAAAATTGCACTACATAGCCTGAATGTAGTACATATTAGGATTTTGATGAAGTATGGAAAATATAGTGCATTTTCTCCAAGTTGAATTGATGACAAAGATGTAGACGTGGACACATCTCTTGTCATTTTCCTTTTCTATTTCTTTCATGCTTGCCTTCTTTCAATTTGTGTGCGTGGGAATTTTTTTTTGAGGTAACTGTTTGGTTGTACCAGTTTTGAAAATTGGACTAGATCTCCATCAATGAATGAAAACTAGTTTAATTTTCCCACATGTGTCCCACCTCTTGGGACTGAATTGTAACTGAATGGGAGAATATTTGTTATGGTGGTCCAATAGAATTTTGACATGTGTACTTTATAGGCCAAGGATTTTTTTTCTCCTTTTTTTATATAAGAAGGAATTTAGGGCCAAAAAGGAGGGGTTCATTTTTTTGCAATAACACTGTGAATTATAATGGAAATACTAAGCATGTTTTATATTTTTGTCTTAAGTTTAGAGTTAATTGTTATGTATGTAATTTTGATAATAGTATAGCAACTACAATATAAATTAATACCAATTTCATGGCTATTGTCTCTCCTTGTACTCATTTTATGAGTTATGAATGAAAATAGTCTAGAATTCCTTTTGTTTGTCTCTATTGTTTCTCAATGGATGTTTGATTTCATTATTGATTATTGATTCAATGAATTAATGTAAATGCTTGGATGAGATATTTAACTCATAAAATTCAGGTGCTATGATATTTTGAAGTAGTAATGATCATGAATGTAATATGGGAATGTTTTCATACAATATTTCTTGTGATTGCATGTTTCTATGGTTGAGTTTTTGTCTAGTTATATAGGTTGATATTGACTCCACTATTTGGGATCAGGGCACTGGTTCATGAAAAGTACTTGTGGTTCAATTTTTGTATTGATTCATTAGCCAATCACTTTTAATTTACAAATTCTCAAATGGATACCATTGTAGTTATTTTTTGTTGAAGTTATACCTTCTCATGCTCCAAGTACAAGACATTGATAAATGAATTTCCAACTTATTTGATGTACTATGTTGTTGAGTAATTTAATGAGAAGTATTTGTTATTGACAATGCATTTAATTATAATTGTGTGAATTCCTGAGTATACATTGTGGGATCACCCTCCCAGGTTTCATAGAGCCTAAAGTGTAGGAGTAGAAGTCTTGCAGCTTCCACTCTTTCATTGGCCAATCCCTTTGGAGTACTAATTATTTGAAATGGAAAATTCCATAGGTATTTCTGGAGATCAGTTTGGTTCTTAAAAAATAACCAACACCATCGTTAACATTCCTCCACCAAGGAATATCACTGAGTTGTAAAGTTTACAAGGGAAGATTTAGATGATTTGTAGATTTATATCTCAATTGGCTTATTGTACCCTTCCTTACACTTTTTTATTGAAAAAGGATGTTCACTTCATATGGGATGAGGAGTTGTAGAAAGAATTTGAGTCAAATAAATCCTATTTGGTCAATCCTCCTATATTGATGTTGGCTATGCAAGATAGACCCTTTTTGGTTTACCAAGTGTTGCATCACCATATGCCTTGGAAACTTTGTTGGCTCAGTTTGATGACGCGGGGAAAGTGAGAGCAGTTTACTACATCAGTCATGTCCTAGTTGATTATGAAACTTATTATTCCTACATGGAGAAGCAATGCCTCACTCTTGTCTTAATTATGAAAAAGTGGAGACACTACCTTCTCCATACAAAAACAAATGTCATAGTAAAAATGAATCTCTTAAAGCATTTGTTCTCTAGTGCTAACCTTGTTGGGAGATTAGCGAAATGGGTTATGTTGCTTTCTAAGTTTGATATAAATTTCATTACTCAGAAGTCAATAAAGGGTCAAGCAGTTACCAATCAATTGGAAAAAACTCCCTCATCTCGTTCCTTCCCAAGGTTGGATTTATTCCCTGATGAGAATATTTTCACAGTTAATTATGACCTTGAATGGAAGATGCATTTCGATGGATCGAGGTGTCAAACTGGTTTCAGAGTAGGTGTGGTCTTAATATCCCCTGAAGGTAAAATGGTCCCTCTATCCTTTTGATTATATTTTCCTTACACCAATAACATCGCTAGTAATGAAGCCCTTATTGTTGGCTTGCGTGTCGTGATTGCACTAAGAATCAAACAGCTTTATATATTAGGTGATTTTGAGCTCATTGTGAATAAGATTACGAGAACCTATCAAGCTAAAAAAAGTAAGTTGTCTCAGTATCGAGACCTCACTTTGTCCTTGATTGATTAGTTCTCCTCTTTTACAATAGATAGTGTCCAGGTAGAAGGGAAAATACTTGGAAATCACTATTTCCTTGGTGCCTTCAAAAGAGGATACGAAAGAATACCACGTCATGGTTTAGGTCCTACGAACCCCTATGGTTTTTTATCAACCTAAATCTGAGTCTTTTGTGTGTTCTCATGTAAAATCGAGAGAATGGTTTTCTAGCATCTATAATTATTCAAAAAGTGAAAACTTTCATGATGATGCGACGAAAAATGATTGCACTCATATATGAAATATTTTAGCACATTATCTCATTTTATCCGATGTTCTTTATTGAAAATCCTATATCGACTTGCTTCTCAGGTGTCTCAATAAAGCAAGAATACCCTTTTCCCTTAAATAATTCCATTTAGGCTCTGAGGGTAGAAAATTTGGTGGTAGAACCCTGGCAAGAAGATTGACACACATGGGGTACTATTGGAAAATGATGGAACAAGATTCCTTTGATTTTGTTAAAAAGTGCCTTCAATGTTAAGAACACAATTCATGCATCTGCTCAAGAGTTACAAAATCAAACCTCTCCTTGGTCGTTCACAAAATGGTGGTTGGATATCATTGGGAAAATATCACCTCCTTCATCCAGGGGACAAACCTTTATTATTTCCATAATAGATTACTTCATGAAATGGGTTGAAATTATTTCACTCTGATCCACAAATGTTGAAGTTATCTAGAGATTTCTCATGAACAACATTATTTCTCATTTTCCAGGATTTCCTGCTACACTTGTTTCTGACAATGGCACGTCATTCAAGAACAAGGAAGTAAAGAAGTTATTAGAGAAATTTCATATCCAACATAGTTTTTCTACATTGTACTATCCACAATCTAATGGTCAAGAAAAAGCATCTAACAAAACTCTTGAAATTATTCTTCATAAAATAGTTAATATGAATGGTAAGGATTGGCATATTCAATTAAAGTACACTTTGTGGGCCTATCACATGAGTGTATGTATAGTGACAGGAACAACGCCTTAAAATCTTGTGTATGGTGTCAAAGATATCAAGCCTTTAGAATTGGAAATTTCATCCTTACGGGTTTCCCTTAAAGTGTTGATTGATGATGAACCCTACCATATTAATCATTGGCATCAACTAGATATGCTCGATGAGTGTTCATTACAATCCATTGATCATCTTAAAGCTTATCAATGGTTGCTATCAAGACAGTATAACTAGAGTGTGCTTACTAGCACCTTTAAACTAGGAGACCTGGTTCTTTGTGAAAACCAGAGCAATGTAAACATGTTGCCTAAACAAAGAGGGAAAGTTAGTCCTAACTAGTTAGTCCCTTACATTTTGATCTTTTTGTATGGTTCAGGTGCCTATGGATTATCATCTATGGACGAAACACCTCTAAAAGATCTTGTCAGTGCGATGCATCTTCGTCATTGCTATGAATAGTGTTCCATATGTCAAATGTGTGGTGTTCTCTCTATGAAAGGGTCTAAGTAGCACTAAATATATTGACATTGTTCATTAACACATTATGAAAAATTTTCTATTATGATACAACCATGTGTGTGTGTTATACATACATGTGTTTTACTATGCTATGCCAAGCATCACATTACATTTATTAAGGCAATAAGATCATCATTGTATTTAATTAACATATCACTATGTGTGTTTATTAAATCATGTTAGCATCTAATCTAAACATACATCCATATGAGCATACACATCCAAATGAAAAAAGCCATGATGTCAAAACAAATATATCCATATTTATATAAGCCTGTATGTATCAAATTCCATGTACATGTATTGGGAAAGTACCCTAAAAAATGAGTGGCTATTGAATAGATGCCTATAAAAAATATCTACAAATATATATGTATGTCTATGTATCCCTCGCTAAAAAATTGATGTATAAAATCATAAGTCCCTATGACTGTGGCGCATGACTCTCAAAGCTGTCTGACTCTGGTTGTTGCTCTAGTACTCTCGAGAGAGGTTGCACAATGGTCATTGAGTGGGATCAGTGTGAGTGTGATATAGACAATGTTGCCCACATCCCCCTGATCTCTCCCTGTATGGAGCATATAGTCATCTCCACACATCTTAGCTCCTCCTGTAGTCGCTGAATTTTTTTTGGGATCACAGCTACTAGCTACCCTTTGAGGTCATCAAGATGGCTCTAGAGGGTGTCACACACCTACTTGATGGCATCGACCCTCCTCACTACCATGTCTCACTCATCAAGTGCCATCCACAACTCCCTTGACAGCTGGTCACATTGTCCTCAAACAATAGTGAGCTTCGTAGCCAGCTAGATGATCTTTGCACCCTACTCCTCATAGGCGGTCCTCAGGTATTCTATTGGCACATCATTGGATACCTCTCAAATACACTGAGCCATCATCCTATTCCATCCCTATGCATCCTTTGCAACCACAGAGAAATTAGTATCACGTGGCATATGTATATAATTGTAAATAGAAAAAGTTGAAAGAATTGAAACATAAAAAATGTACTATGTATACCTAGATCCCTTGGCTGCCATGTGGGGTTAGGGTGAGGAGTGATGTCGAGACCCGTGCCACCATCATCAGTGGCCACTCTCGGTGATGCCAAGGTTGCTGCTATTGTAACAATAGGAGCTGGTGGTGCCAACGAGATAGGGGAAGCCGTTGGGGGGTTTGATCTCCTTTGCCACCTTGGCCTTTGAGGTGCCAACCTCTCGTCTTGTGCCCTCTCCTCCTCCTCGCTCACCTACTAGAACCCTCTTTGTCTACCCTATGGAGGATGGGGTGGCAGGTACTCCTATAGACTAGGGTCCCCTCTTGAGGCACCCTCATCGAACACAGGAGCAGAATGGTGACTACCACAATCGCGTAAAATCTGTAGCAACCCTTACATTATCTATCACCGCTATGGATGGTAAATCTTAGTTGGTCTCATCATCATTAGAAGGAATAAAATCAATGATGGTAGGGTAGGGGCAATCCCCAACTCTGGTTATGCTCCTATAGGCCCTAGTATATGTGGCCACATCTGGTGGAATCATCTAAGGGCGGCCATGTTGTTGCATGGCCCAAATCCAATAGTATGGTACTATGATATAGTTGTGGCAACCCAAAAAAATAGTCCCACTATAGGTTCCTCAGATGCCTACTATCATCTACCCATCTAAAAAATGAGTAAGGTCTCGATCAGACCCCATCTACAATAAGAGTGTCAAACTGTAACTACCAAAACTGTAAATCGTTGAATCTCCACTGGCATGTTATGTCATACCAGTGGGCTATGGGACACAATATGGATATCACTAGGTAAAACCGATTGGCCTAGTGCACATAATGTGGGAAAAGGCCCACACCTAAAAAAGTGTGAACATAGTGAGGCTATGGTAGTCATAGTGGATGTACTGACTAACTCCCAGTAGATGTGCACTAACATGCTACACCCCAGGAAAAAACTGTCATGTGCACCACCATCTCTTTGATCGTATCGACAAGGCCCCAATGCATATTTGAGCGTTGCCTACTTATCATGATCTGGAATGCCACAGTCATGACCATAAGCTAGCACAACAATAGTGCAATGAACCTCGCTTGGTGAAACATAGATTTTTGGGACCCTAATGATACTCTTGCACTTATAGGGTTTTTCACCTAAAAGGAGAGTGATAGGGTCAAAAATGATTATTATTAACTCAAATTAGGATGTGTGTGATGTATTTTAATGTAAATTAACTTAACTAAATGTAATTGACTAGTCTAGATAAATTAAAATGAATGAAGTGCAACTACAATTATGTTTGAAAACACATTGTGATATGAAAATTATGGAGAAAATGAATAAAATGTGTGGAACATAAAGAGATGGGTCAAATCAGAGTGTACCTAGATATTGATAACTATTGTTGTAATATTCTAGAAAATTTTTGAAGATGTTTTTTCCACTGGGACTAATTCTCCACAAATGGTTAATCAGTCCTAGTTCTGGTGAAAACTTCTGGAAACAAGTTTATGACTGCTGAGGGATGAATATTGGAAAAATCAAGTTTTAGTCCTATAGATGGTACTAATTTTCCATTCATGGTAAATCATCCCTCTTGCAATAATCTACAAATTTAGGACTTGATTTTGTAGCTTTAGATCTGTAATTTTGTCTTCTACAAGTGTCTACTTTAGAAATTGTCAGAATCGGTTTTGACAATGACTATTTTTTTATTTTTTGACTTGAATGATGAAGAGATGAATTGAATGAATTTTCAACTTGATTATCAATAATCTCCAAGCTCACAAGAAACTTGAATCTACATACAAACAATAGAAGAATAAATGTTGATTGTTAAGGCATGGAGGTTTGCCTTGGTCAAACCCTGTTTAGGTAATTAAACCGAAATGATGAAATAAGTGAAAAAAACATGCCACAATCGAGTATATTACCTTTCCATGATGATTGATCTTGAATTTATGCAGCAATGGAGGAAGATTCAACCCTTGAATGTCCTTAGAAGCTTTCTCAATGACTTGGAATGATAAAACCTTAAGTTGCTTGACTTGAGATGAAAGATTGGTGGATGAATAATGATAAGAAATGTAAAAATGAGTTTTTGTTATGTAAAATGATGATAAAAACACTTATTTATAGGCAATTGTGCCTTAGTACCCTATAATACCTCATCATAGGCTGACATGTAGCAAAAATAAACTTTAAATTTCACTTTTTCTTGCTCAAAGGTCAAAATGGGGACTAGATAGGACTCATTCACCACACATGGTGAATGGGTACCACTTGGATGGGAATTATTTTCCATGCATGGTGAATGGGTCCCACAGGGCCCATTCCAACACCTAAGAAGCCAAGGAATTAGGAAATAAGGTCTAAAATGCCATCTTGTCAGGTATTTGATCAATTAAAGCCTCAAGATTCACAATATGGGCTAATATGGGACTATTAATGATGATGTAAATGTCAAATAGGGCTTTGGACACATAAATTAGTGTGAATGTGTATTTAAATATTTTTTATAATGTTGAATTAGGGAGAAGTGGGTTCATTAGGTCTAGAAAAGTGTGAAAGTCCTTTACAAGAATTTACAACACCTTCACAAGACATCAATAAACACGTGTTATTTGATTTGCAAGGGTCCAAGACCTAGTGTGGACACATAAAATGCCTCACAACACTATATTAAGATTTAATTAAGTCCATTTTATCATGTATTAATCCCATGTCAAGCAAAGGGTCCTTTTTTCTATGACACATTTAGCCCCCACTTTTGTGAGAGGATGAACCTCTTTCAAAATCACACTAAAGTAGACATTCAAGAGAGATCTTCATACATAGATGCAGATGAAAAAGAATGAAAAAGATCAAAGAAGGTGGCCAAGCCTCCAGGATCCAAGATCCTAAGTGAAGCCCCCAAGATACAAAATCATGCAATAACAAGAAAGAAGATGAAAATGAAAAGGTGGGTCAACCTTCAATCATTTATCCAACTAGTTGTGGATGCGATCTAGGTTGATTGTTTGAAAAATAGAATGTGTACTTACTTTGGGGTGATAGAACACGAGATGTTCCGTCGGGTGAGAAAGACCAAATGTACTCAATCTGGGACCACAAAACTAGTTGTCTGTGGGGTGAGAAGGCCCAAAAAGGTAAGATACATACGCTAGTTGGTATACATTCACAGAAACAAAAAAGTGGCCAGGGAAAATTCATGCCGCTAGTTGGGCTTCCCGCTCAACCATTCCAAACTTATACCCGTTGATAACTTTAACAAGGCACCACAAGGAAACAAATGCTCATGCAAGTTGTGTTATACAAGGTGGAAAAATGAAAAAATGTAAAAGATGTTCAAAGGAGTCTTGTTAAGTTTATGCAAGGTCAGTCACTTAGGGAAAATTGTGTCTAATGTCTCCAAGGGAGGACCAATCAAAGAATAGTATATTCACAACTTAGATGATGTAGTGCATCGCATCAATCCACCAAGAGGAATGCAATATGTTGAGATAGATCACATTTATGAAGGACATCACACCCAATGTCATCCACAAAGTAAAAAATACATCATGCAAATGAAAAGGCTACACTAGGAAACAAGAATGCAAATGAATTATGGTAATGTATCCCCCAAATTTAAAGGAATTGCTACACATTGTTCTATGAGAAATTACTTTAAAGTAGAAGAGAAAGAAGAAAACATGAAAGCTTACTTGGAAAGCCCTATGTCAAGTCATATGTTTCTAATAAGTTGTGTCATGAAGAAAGGGAGTATGTCACATGCAAGTCAATCTTAAGACACATCATACACATCCCAAGCTTTCTCTTATATGTTCATGAAATTTAACAAGTAGTGAAAAGAGACAATGACAAGTGACATCAAAGGGATAAGGATGTCTAAATCTTTTCCCCCAACTTAGTGTAGGACAAGGGTGAGCCTAAAGTGTATGACAATATGCTAATCCTTGCAATGGATGAAAAACATGCAATAGTGAGTATGCTATGATCCTACAACTATGGCATGGCAAGGAGCAGCAACTATCACTATTTATGTGAATAAAGAAGATTCTTAGAAGAGTCTTGTGTGATAGTATTGATGTTGAGTGAAGGATTGTTGATCTTGATCAAACAACAATAACCAAGACCATGAGTTGTTTGTTGTGTGTTAAGATCTATAGGTTTGTGGCTACCATGTTCTCAAGCACCACATTATTTTCCACTATATTCAAGTTGTTTCATGAGGTCATACCCTTTTCCATAAAGTTGTTTCATTAATTTGGAATCGATAGGTTGTTCATTAATATGGTCGTCAAGGGTTGTTGTAGAGTTTTTGGAACTATCTAAAGTGGTTGAGGTGGATGCTTTCTGAAGGTTATCCGAGTTTTGCATTGACATGATGATTGGTTGTTATTTTTTTTTTCTATTTTTTGTGTGAGTATGTATTTTCCCATAAATGTGGGTGTGAATTTTAAGGATCCCTAATCATCACCAAATAGTTTAGATGGCCATTTCTCATTGTTGTGTTCAATTTCTATGTTGGATGTTGGAATAAATTTTTTCAAAGGACTTGCAACCCCTTTTTCAAGCTACATGCAACTTTTAGGCTTGGGATCTATTTCAATTTGATAGATGCGATCATTATAGACATATTTCATGATACGATGAAGGGTTGAAGGTACTGCATTCATCTCATGAATCCATGGTTGGCCTAAAAGAAGATTATACAAAAGATCATAGGGAATGACATGGATAGGAGTCTGCAAAGTAACCATTCCAACTAAAATATGCAAAGTAATTATCTCAAGTAGTTGCTTTGTTGTATTATCAAATCCTCAAATGGAGATGAAATCAGGTATGATTTGTGACCTGACAACATCTAATCAATCAAGGATTCTCATACTACATACATTAAGGGGAAAACCATTATTGATGAGGGTGCACTTGATACCAATGTGATTGAATCGAGCAATTATCATAAAATCATCATGTTGATTACGCAACTCCAAAGGAGGGAGCTCATGTTGATGGAAGGTAATGTCATGATTCATTTTTTGGATGAGATCTTCCACATCATTTGAAGTGGTACCATGAGGAGTTTCAATTTTTTTTAAATCTTGTTGAAGAATATTGTGATAAGTTGGTGAGTTTTGAAGTAAATCGCATACGGAAATCTTTGTAGGATTATTCTTTAATTGTTCAACAAGATCATACTCCTTTGTGTTGGGGATGTAACGAGAAGTGCTAGGCGGATTGGGTAAAGGTAAAGAGGGTGGGATCAGTTGCCATAGTTGCAGATTATTTCTACTATTATATGTATGAGCAACAATATCACTACTAGATTGTTGCAATACATTGGTGTTAGGGGGATAGAGGGTGTGTCAGAGTCAATTAGAGGGATGAAGGAGATGGGATGGTGGGTAAAGGATGAGTTTAGGTTTATTTTGAGTTTTTTGTTTGTGTGAAGGTGAGTAAAGTGTGTAGCAATGTTTATTGGAAGGATGAAGGTTATGCGAGGGTGGGTAAAGGGTGTAATGAGGTTGAATATTGTTAACATCCTATAACAAGTGAGATTCTTCATTTTTGTTGAAGGGTACGTTATTGTTTACTTGAATCATAAACCAAGGGGTTTATTAAGGTTTGGTTCATCCAAAATAACTTCATCGCAACCAAGGGGTTTATTAATGGTTGAATGTGTTTGATTAGGGGAAGATTTTATTTTATTGTTAGTTGTTTCTAAGGTCACATTCTCTCGTTCCATGTTGTCTACTATACTAGGAGAGCTTGTAATATGTTTATCTAAGGTTGAAATTTGCAAAGTTGCGTAATATCAAGTATGAGGAGGATCAATGAAGGAATTGTTTTTCTCAATAAAGTTTTATGTAGGTGAAAGGGGACAACTAAGATTGTCATGACTCTCATTAGTTATGTTTTCTAACAACATAGTATCTTCTTCACAACTAGGAGAGATATGAGGAGAAGGAAAAATTGGATTATCATGATCATTTATAACTTCATTGCTTTGTTCCCTAATTTGTTCCAAAATAGGAGGTGCAGGGGAAGGATCATAAAGAGGGTTGTTGTAGACCTTAAATATTTGATTATTTAAGACCAATCTAACATCCTCATCATTTATAATCTCATTCTCTTGTGTTATAGTGTCTTCCCAAATGGGATGAGGAGAAGGACAAACACGAGCCTCATGATTCTCAAAGATTGTGTCTTCTTTCACCAAAATACCTTTGTCACTAAAAGGAGAGGTATCGGGAGAATTATAATCATGATGATGATCAGCGTCTATGTTTGTATGCACTTCTAACACATCATCTGCAAAAATATGAGAGATAGGAGGGAATGTAAGTTTAAGAAAATAATTAACACTTTCATTCTCTTGCACTAAGAGACTCTCATAATATTCACATGCAATGAAGAAATGGTGATCATGCTTATTAACTAAAATTTTGAAATAAAAATCTACACTAACTCAAAATGGAATATAAAACTCTAAAATAAAATGCAATTTTCAAAGAAAAATTGAGTGATTGTAATAGGAGAATGCAAATGTGAAAGTTAAACTATGCATGAAGTGAGCTAATTGCTACCTAGATTTTAACCCATGGCTCAATCAGGTAGAGCCCATTGATAGAAAGAGGAAAGAAAATGGCACATTTGCTAAACCTCCTATCTTACATTCAGTTATACAAATGAAAAAACTTTACAAGATTACAAGAACACAAAATTATTACATTCATACAAGTGAATGAAACATAAAATATTTTACAATCTTTTTGAAAATGTAATCTTTATTGAATGTAATTAGATACATGTGTCTCACATAGCAAGCTGTGAGACTGACTTTTCCTCGATACAAATAAAGACAAATTAATACATGAATAAATAAAGGAAAACAAATGTGCATGTAAGAGGGATGACCAGTCATTTCCTGAATGACTAGTTAGTGCTTGTCCTGCTTCAGTGTTGTCCTTGTTGCTTCTCCTTCCTATTTTCCTTGTGCTCTTGTTCCTACAGTAGTCAAGCAATGCATTATATTTGTACTCTAAGCAATGAAAGGTCATTACCATACATGGTAATTTATGTCATCTATCTATGCATGTATTAACTCATCTCCATGTGTATTAAAGATCAATAAATGCCTTAGGTGTCTAGGAAAACCATCTGGTCAACATACACACAAAAGATATTCTTTTCACTTTCTAACTTGTTTGTTCCATGTGTAGTAAAAGGTGCAATTATTTATCTGATTAAATATGAGTGGGGTATAATGTGGCTCTGAAAAGGGTTGAGCCTAGCTCATTAAATAAATTCTTTGTGCAGAGTGAACATCATGAGATCAATATTGTGTCTAGTTACCAATTTCAATGTAAGGAATGCTATTATTTTTAATAGCAGCAGTACATAAGGTGTCATATCATTCTTTCCACATGGTATAAGCAACAATTCTTTGTTAATGAATTGAATATATTCTATCTTCCCACTTAAATGGGGCAGTCAAGGGAGTCTTTTGTAATAGCAATATGGTAGAGAAGGCCAAAAACCAACATGACTTCCTCAAACCCAAAGCATAATACACTGAGAATAGCATGAAAATAAAGATTTATAACAACGAATGATATTTTTTTCCCAATGAACAGTTACAAGCCATATCATAAAAGACAGTCTATAATAAACGAACAACAGTATAATGACAGAAGTCATACATGATATTTTTTTAAGAACTATGGATATGACATAAAAATTATGACTATGCCTTGTGAGGAGATCAATGATAATGAGCAATATAAAAGGAATAGATCTGAGGAATCATGTTCATTACTCTAAGTGAGAAATATAAAGTTTTTCACCACAAATTGAATAGTGCTAGTATGATATGCCAAAGAAATATCTTGAGCTATGAAAGATTCTAAGGTGAATTGTTTTTTTCACATACATTTAAAAGTTACCTATAGGAAATAAGCACAAGGAATCATTGAACAAAAGGAAATGTTTATTTTGGAGAGATAAAATTTCAATTATAGTGAATGAGTAACGTATAAGATGTTAATACTTATATACTTACTCATCTGTAAAAGCGTGCATTCCTATAGGCAATGGTAACACATAATGTTACAAACAAAGTAATGAGATAACAATGGTTTGTGCAAAGAAGTGCAAGTGCAAAAGATAAAAAAATTATCATAAAACAAGAAGTAACACGCCTGGAGCAGAGTTTACATGAAAGACTGAAAGACATAAAACTAATTATTCATAAAAGGACAATTATAGTCAAGCATAGTCTGTAATAAAACTTAAAAGATATGTTACTGTATCAAAGCTTTAAGAATCACCAGGTCAAGGAAATATTGTCATAGAGATAGTTCAAGGGAAACATAAGGAATTGTGCATAAATACCATAGACCATGATGCATAGTGAGAGTGAAGATAATCAAATATCTCATATTATGTTTGTGTTTGTGCTCAATTTGATTTATGGTTAGTATTTGAGATCAAATGAAGACCAAATTTGTGCATGACAAGTATCAAGCCTTAAGGAACGGTGTTCAGGAGAATAAAGACAGGGTTTGAATTTCATGATAATCCATGATCAAATATAGAAAAATGGAAACATAAGAATCAATAAATATCTTCAACCATGAAAACCCTTATGGCCCTTGTGGATTTTTTAATTATAGATTAAACATATGAAAAGTGATACATAACTCAAATGCATGACAATCACCTTAAAAGAAAAACATAGAAAATTAATGGCATAAGTTACATGACAGAGATGATGCAAAAGTTTGTTGTTGCTTGGGTTGAGGTAGGAATAATTGGTCAAACCCATGAATATAAGCCTCCTCAAATACCTGAGGACCTAAAGACAACAATTAAGAGTGGAAAACTCAGGGCACCAACTCAAGTTTTTTCTACTATCTGTGATGACAGAGGCCTTGCATATTTGGTACACATAATACAACTGTAACAGCAAGAGTAGGGAAGGATTTGACCTCAAGTCTTGTGTCTGGTCTCCTGACTATTGGCCCAAGATTTGGTGTGGCTATTGGTGACGCTACAAGATACTTCAAAGATGCATATCATAAGGGTTTATCACCTTATGAAAAAGAAGCAGAAAAAAGAAAACTATAGAACCACGGCCAGAGTGTGAGAAAAGCAGTAGAAGATCAACAAAAATCATAAAAGCTAAGCTACACAAAGAGGCTTTTACCAACATTATAAAGATTACGAAAAGTCACATCCTCAGGAAAATATACAAAAAATAAAAGTAAAATAAAGATATTTTTCCAGAATCTGTAGATCATGAAAAACAAGCAAGGTCACAGCCATAAAATAGATGGAAATCTTCAGTTTCCTTAATGAAATCATAAGATAGCTTACCAGTTTATTCTAAGAAAGAATCAACAGTTCTTGTGAAAAACTTCTGAAACAACTACAAAGTTCCATCATCATTTCTAGTACAAAATTTCCCAAACCCTAGCTTGGTCACGACGAGCTTCTTCTAGAAGTTTCCAAAGAATGAAAAAAATGGTATTTTGTTCTATACCTTTTGTTTCTTAGGGTTGCTAACCATAATCTATCGATGTATCGGATAATGGTATTTTTTCCATTCTTTTAAAAAAAATTCAAATGCTAAGTTATTTGACCCCTAACCTTATTTCTTTTGGAATACTTTAGGAGGTTTTATAAGTTTTAGATCTTTCTCTCTTATGTTTTCCATGTCACTATCTTGTGACTTAGTAAATTATCCATTTCATATACATAAGGAGCTAAGATATTTTCTTTTGTATTTATTTTTCATATTGTAAAATGCTTAAATTTAAATGATGAATTATAAATCATTTAATTTAAGCATTACTTTTGAATACAAAAGAAATAGGAGCATATGTGCATTTGACTATGCCATGAATGGATAAAGTTATAATTTTAAGTATCTCGTTTGAGAGCTTATAGGGAGGTTAAGTTTTGTTTGCCAACATAAGGAGGAAATTTAGGGGTGATTCATTACCTTGTTCAAAGAATATAGGATTTTTTACTCCATTTGAGCATTTTTAGAAATGGATATGGTTTGATCAAGTCATGCTGAACTTTTTGAACCATTTTGAGCTCATGTGTTGAAGACTTAGGAGCTAGATTTTAGGAATTATGGTTGCATCTGACCCAAGGAGGTTGAAAAATCCTTGTTTGGTGGAAATTTTGTACTTAATCACTTTGGTTACTCATTTTGAACTTAGTTCTGATTATGCAAACTTTCTAGAGATTGTGACTGATATAGTCCTTTGTAACAGTTTTGGAGCATTCTTTGTAACTCAGTATTTCGGAGTATGAAATACAAAATTTTTATCTTCGAGATCATTTAAGAGTTATTTTACCTTCCAGTTTCTTGCAAGTATTGTGTATTTCAGATGGTTGATCAAGTTCTTTGTGAGATTTTCTTTCTCCTTTAGCTTTGTCTCATTTTATGCCTTTTTTGCAAAAGTAGGAATATGCAAGTTATAAATTGTGTCACAAAATTGCATAGAAGCCTCTAGTTTTTGAAACTCTATCTTTCCTTCTTGAGAATATATGCAGAATAGACCTATTCATCAAATATTTATCCATAAACTTACAATAACAAGATTTGTAATTTTAGTTTTCATCAAAAGTGGCCAATTTTATAATAGTCCTAATATTTCATAGCTCTTAACAGTTTGGTGTATCACCCAGTTTTACCATTTTTTTCACCTTTTCAGTTTTATACAAGCTTTTTCTCCCTTTTCCTTACAAAGTTAGTAGTTTAGGTGATAGGTTTGATCTTATCCAAGTATTCGTACTTTTGAGATCTTTCCCATGTTACACTAGATTGTTGAATTCCACATTCAATAGGGTGCAAAATCCATGTGAGAACAATTTTGGCACACCTGGTGGGACGAGTTCCTCATCATATTGTTGGTTTGGTATTGAACCAACAAGTTTCAAAATTTGAAGAAGTTATTTTAGCATACTTGGCGACTCCGTGAAGTGAAAGAAGAGTAGGATTAGTGATGTCACAACTTATGAGAAGAGTACAAACAACAAAAAGAGTACCTCCTTCCAAGAGGGTCAAATCTACACCACTTGGTGTTAATCTAGAATCAGTATTTTCCCCACCAAGGAGGAAAGGAAGACCATCTAAGAAGCAGAGTGAGAATCGTTCAGCCTCACCAAACCTTAGAATAGCAAGTTCTCCTTCAAATAGTCCAACTTCATTTGCTATTCATATAGGTTTTACAACTTTTTCTTATTCAAGTTTTGCTACTACAGCAAGTTCATCAGCTATTGTTCTTACACATTTGAATCCATCTCAGCCACCTCCAATGGTTGTTGCTAAATCAGCCCTTTGTGCCATTTAATGTAGGTAGTCCATTAAATTTGGCACAACATAATGACATACCAGTTGCAGCTTTAAAGAGCTTGCCAATCTTCATTGGTGAAGTCAGAAAAACTCCAATTTAGCACATAAGAGATGTTGCTTCCTTATGTGGTATTCATCATATTACACAAGAGGATGTAGATGTAAGGTTACTTGCAGCATCATTCAAAGGAAGATCATTATGAAGAAGTTGAAAACTTTAAAGGTAAGCTTCTCAAATTAGGAAAAATCTATTTTGCTGAAGATAGAAAATCTTTCATTGCTTTATGCCATGAGTACCATGATGTTTTTTCTTGGAAATATTCTAATTTTAGAGGATTTGATCCTCATATTACACAACATACAATTGAGTTAGAGCCTGGTGCCAAGCCTATTAGAAAAAAATAGAGACCTTTGAACCCCAAGCTCAAACCTTTAATGATCAAATAACTAACCAAATTAGTTGAGGGGGGTATTGTATTTCCAATTAAATAGACATCTTGGATTTCTAACCTTGTTCTGGTTAGAAAAAATAATGGGGAGATAAGATTATGTGTAGATTTTAGAGATCTTAACAGAGTGTCCTTAAAAGACCATTACCCCTTACCCTCTATGGAACAGATTCTCCAAGTTGTTGCTGGTTCAAAGAGATTCTCTTTTGGATGGTATTCTAGTTATAACCAGATTCTAATCAAAGAAGAAGGTCAATATAAAACAACATTTACAACAAAGTGGGGCACTATGGCCTACAAGAGAATTTTTTTTGGCTTATCAAATGTTGGTGCCACCTTTCAGCGGACCATGGATATGAAGTTTCAGAGTTTAATTTAGAAATTGCTGCTTGTTTATCTAGATGATGTAACTATTTATTCCAAAAATACAGATGAGCACTTGTCACATCTCAAGCAAGTTTTTGAAAAATGTAGAGACTATGGGATATCTCTCAATCCAAAAAAGAGTATCTTTGTAGTTCACGAAGGTAAACCGTTAGGTCATATAGTGCCAAAAGAAGGAATTATCATTGACCCTGAAAGAGTCAAGGCCATACTTGAACTACCATTACCCAATCATAAGAAAGGATTGCAGAGCTTTTTAGGTAGAATCAAATTTTTGAGGAGGTTCATTCCTAATGTTGCAAACTTATTACAGCCTTTGACTGCCATGCTTAAAAAGAATGCAATTTTCAGTTGGACTAGAGAAGAAAAACATATTTTTGAAGAAATCAAGGAAGCTTTAGCATCAACCCCAACACTGGTAAATCTAGATTTCTCTGAAGACTTCTTTTTGTATGCTTTTGGAAACATTAGTTCAATTTCTTCTATGCTAGTTCAGAAAAACAATGATAACGTATAGCAACCAATAGCTTTCTTTAGTCAAGGACTTGCTGATTATGAAGAGAAATATAATTTTGTTGAAAAACATGTTCTCATTGTAATTAGGAGTTTAAAGAAGTTTAAACCTATAATTTCCAACAACAAGATTCATCTTTTAGTTGCACACTCGAGTGTGAAATAATTTATGTTAAATAAAGATCTAAGTGAGAAAAGAGCGGGATGGATCACAAAATTAATGGAGTTTGATGTTGACATTAAGATTACAAAACTTGTTAGAGGTAGATGACTTTGTGAGAAACTTTCCTCAACCCCTGAAGATGCACAGAAATCAAAAATTGGTGTTGTTTTAGCTAATACATATGAGCCTTAGAATGCTCAAGGTGTTGCACCTGCATTAGTAGCAAGTTGGGTTCAAGAAATGACCCATTTTCTTCAAAATGGTGAGTGTCCACGAGGCCTAGACAGAGAAAAATGAAGATACTTCAGATTGCAATCAATTCCTTATGTCCTCATTGACAATTTTTTTTTCAGAAAATATCTGAATGGTGTCTTATTAAGGTGTATTGATACTAATCAAACAGAAAAAGTACTTCATGACCTTCATGACGGAGCTTCAGGTGGTCACTTTGCTCCAAGGACAACTGCTTGGAAAATCATGAGAGATGGTTACTATTGGCCCAACTTATTTAAAGATGCATATCCATCGTCAAAGAAATGTGTAAAATGTGCTTTATTTGCAAGAAAAGAAAAGCTGCCAACTATGCCTCTACATACAATTTAGGTAGAGCAGCCCTTCATGAGATGGGGCATTGACTTTATCGGGCCAATTAATCCAACTTCCAGTGCTGGTCACAAGTGGGTGCTTAAAGCCATAGACTGGTTTTTCATGTTTAGCAGGCAAACATCTAGCTAATGTTGCCAAAAATGTTACCCATATTTTCACCCATGGCTCAATCAGGTAGAGCCCATTGATAGAAAGAGGAAATAAAATGGCACATTTGCTAAACCTCCTATCTTACATTTAGTTAAACAAATGAAACAACTTTACAACATTACAAGAACACAAATTTATTACATTCATACAAGTGAATGAAACATAAAAAAAATTAGAATCTTTTTGAAAATGTAATCTTTATTGAATGTAATTAGATACATGTGTCTCACACACCAAGCCATGAGACTCACTTTCCCTTGATACAAATAAAGACAAATTATTAAATGAATAAATAAATGAAAAAAAATGTGCATGTAAGAGGGATGACTAGTCATTTCCTGAATGACTGGTTAGTGCTTCTCTCACTTCAGTGTTGTCCTTGTTGCTTTTCCTTCCTATTTTCCTTGAACTCCTATTCCTGCAGTAGTCAACCAATGTATTAGAGTTGTACTTTAAGCAATCAAAGGTCATCACAATACAAAATCATTTATGTCATCTATCTATGCATGTATTAACTCATCTCCATGTGTATTAAAGATCAATAAATGCCTTAGGTGTCTAGGAAAACCATCTTGTTAGCATACACACAAAAGACATGCTTTTCACTTTCTAAATTTTTTTTCCATGTGCAGCAATAGGTGCAACTATTTATCCAATTAAATATGAGTGGGGTGAAATGTGGCTCCCACAAGGGTTGAGCCCAACTCATTAACTAAATGCTTTATGCAAAGTGAACATCATGAGATCAATATTGTGTCTAGTTACCAGTTTCAATGTAAGGAATGTGATGATTTATAATAGCAATAGTACATAAGGTGTCATATCATTTTGTGCACATGGTATAAGCAACAGTTCTTTGTTAATGCAGTGAATATATTCTATCTTCCCTATTAAATGGGATAGTCAAGGGAGTCTTTTGTAACGACAATATGGTAGAGAAGGCCAAAGACCAACATGACTGCCCCAGACCCAAAGCATAATAAACTGAGAATAGCATGACAATAAAGATTTATAACAATGAATGATCTTTTTTTTCCCAATGGACAGTTACAAGCCATATCATAAAAGGTGGTCTATAATAAAGGAACAACAATCTAATGACATAAGCCATACATAATGAGTTTTTAAGAACTGTGGATACGAGCTAAAAAATATGACTATGCCTTATGAGGAGATCAATGATAATGAGCAATATAAAAGGCACAAATTTGAGTAATCCTGTTCATTACTCTAAGTGAGAAATATAGAGTTTTTCACCGCAAATTAAATAGTGCTAGTATGATATGCCAAAGAAATATCTTGAGTTATAAAAGATTCTTAGGTGAACAAATTTTTTCACATACATTTAAAAGTTACCTACAGGAAATAAGCACAATGCATCATTGAACAGAAGGAAATGTTTATCCTGGAGAGATAAAATTTCAATTATAGTGAATGAGTAATGTATAAGATGTTAATACTTATATACTTACTCATCTGTAAAAGCATGTATTCCTATAGGCAATGGTAACACATCATTTTACAAACAAGGTAATGAGATAACAGTGGTTTGTGCAAAGAAGTGCAAGTGCAAAAGATAAAAAAACATTATCATATAACAAGAAGTAACACTCCTGGAGCAGAGTTTACATGAAAGACTGAAAGACATAAAACTGATTATTCATAAAAGGACAATTATAGTCAAGCATAGTATGCAATAAAACTTAAAATATATGTTACTGTATCAAAGCTTTAAGAATCACCAGGTCAAGGAAATATCATCTCATAGAGATAGTTCAAGGGAAATATAAGGAATTTTGCATAAATACCATAGACCATGATGCATAGTGAGAGTGAAGATAATTAGATATGTCATATTATGTTTGTGTTTGTGCTCAATTTGATTTATGGTTAGTATTTGAGATCAAATGGAGACCAAATTTGTGCATGACAAGTATCAAGCCTTAAGGAACAATGTTCAGGAGAATAAAGACGAAGTTTGAGTTTCATGATAATCCACGATCAAATATAGAAAAATGGAAACATAAGAATCAAAAGATATCTTCAGCAACAAAAACCCTTATGGCCCTTGTGGGTTTTTTAATTACAGATGAAACATATGAAAATAGATATAGAACTTGAATGCATGATAATCACCTTAAAAGAACATCATAAAAAATTAATGGCATAAGTTACATGACAGGCATGATGCAAAAGCTGGTTGTTGCTTGGGTCAAGGCAGGAATAATTAGTCAAACTCATGAATATAAGCCTCCTCAAATACCTAAGAACCTGAACACAACAATTAAGGGTGGAAAAGTCAGGGCACCAACTCATGTTTTTTCTACTATATGTGATGACAAAGGCCTTGCGTATCTGGTACACATAATACAATTGTAACAACAAGAGCAGGGATGGATTTGGCCTCAAGTCTTGTGTCCAGTCTCAAGATGCATATGATAAGGGTTTATCACCTTATGAAAAAGAAGAAGAAAAAAAAAAACTATAGAACTGCGGCCAGAGTGTGAGAAAAGTAGAAAAAGATCAAAAAAAATCATAAAGGCCGAGCTACACAAAGAGGATTTTACCAGCTATATAAAGATTATGAAAATTCAAGACATCTTCAGGAAAATATACAAAAAATAAAAGTAAAATCAAGATATTTTTCAAGAATCTATAGCTCATGAAAAACAAGGAAGGTCACAACCATAAAATAGGTGGAAATCTTCAGTTTCCTCAACGAAATCATAAGATAGCTTACCATTTTATTCTGAGAAAGAATCGACAATTCCTATGAAAACTTCTCAAACAACTACAAAGGTCCATCAACATTTCTGCTACAAAATTTCCCAAACCCTAGCTTGGTTGCAGTGAGCTTCTTCCAGAAGTTTCCAAAGAATGAACAAAATGCTATTTTTTTCTTTACCTTTTGTTTTTTAGGGTTGCTAACCCTAATCGATTGATGGATAGGATACTGGAGTTTTTTCCATTCTTTCAAAAAAAAATCAAATGCTGAGTTATTTGACCCATGACCTTATTGCTTTTGGAATAATTTAGAAGGTTTTATAAGTTTTAGATCTTTCTCTCTTATGTTTTCCATGTCACTATCTTGTGACTTAGTAAATTATCCATTTCATATACGTAAGGAGCTAAGATATTTTCTTTTGTATTTATTTTACATATTGTAAAATGCTTAAATTTAAATGATGAATTATAAATTATTTAATTTAAGCATTACTTTTGAATACAAAATAAATTGGAGATATGTGCATTTGACTAAGCCATGAATGGATAAAGTTATACTTTTAAGTATCTGATTTAAGAGCTTATAGGGAGGTTAAGTTTTGTTTGCCAACATAAGAAGGAAATTTAGGGGTGATTCATTACCTTGTTGAAAGAACCTAGGCTTTTTTACTCCATTTGAGCATTTTTAGAAATGGATATGGTTTGATCAGGTCATGCTGGACTTTTTTAACCATTTTGAGCTCATGTGTTGAAGATCTAGGAGCTAGATTTTAGGCATTATGGTTGCATCCGACCCAAGGAGGTTGAAAACTCCTTGTTTGGTGGAGCTTTTGTACTTAATCACTTTGGTTGCTCATTTTGAACTCATTTTTTATCATGCAAACTTTCTGGAGATTGTGAGTGATATAGTCCTTTGTAATAGTTTTGGAGAATTTTTTGTAACTCAGTCTTTTGGAGTATGAAATACAAAATTTTTACCTTGGAGATCATTGAAGAGTTCTTTTACCTTCTAGTTTCTTTCACGTATTGTGCATTTAGCATGATTGATCAAGTTATTTGTGAGATTTTCTTTCTCCTTTAGCATTGTCTCATTTTATACCTTTTTTGCAAAAGTAGGAATATGTAAGTTATGAATTGTGTCACAAAATTGCATAGAAGCCTCTAGTTTGTGAAACTCTATATTTCCTTCTTGAGAATATATGTAGAATAGACCTATTCATGAAATATTTATGCATAAACTTACACTAACAGGCTATGTAATTTCAATTTTCATCAAAAGTGACCAAGTGTATAACATTCCTAATATTTCATAGCTCTTAACAATTTGGTGTACCACCTAGTTTTACCATTTTTTTCACCTTTTCAGTTTTATACAAGATTTTTCTCCCTTTTTCTTACAAAGTTAGTATTTTAGGTGATATTATAAACATAGGAAGCCGCCCTTCTCTGGAAGTTTGATCTTATCCAAGTATTCATACTTTTGAGATTATTTCCATTTTACACTAGATTGTTGAATTCCACATTGAACAGGGTGCAAAATCCATGCGATAACAATTTCAGCACGCCTGGTGGGACGAGTTCCTCATCATATTGTTGGTTTGGTATTGAAAAAACAAGTTTCAGACTTTGCAAAAGTTATTTTTGCATCCTTGGAAACTCCGTAAAGTGAAAGAATAGTAGGATTAGTATTGTCACAACTTATGAGAAGAGTACAAACAAGAAGTTAAAAAGAGTTCAAATTTTTGCAGCTGTCACCACCTAGAAGACAAGGCAGAACAACAAAAAGAGTACCTCCTTCCAAGAGTGTCCAATCTACACCACCTGGTGTTAAGCCAGAATCAGTATTTTCCCCACCAAGGAGGAGAGGAAGACCATCTAAGAAGTAGAGTGAAAATCATTTAGCCTCACCAAGCCTTAGAACAACAAGATCTCCTTCAAATAGTCCAACTTCATTTTCTATTCATATAAGTTTTACAAAATTTTCTTCTTAAAGTTCTGTTGTTGCAGCAAGTTCATTAGTTGTTGTTCTTACACATTTGACTCCATCTTAGCCACCTCCAATGGTTGCTGCTATAAATCAGCCCTTTGTGCCATTTAATTTAGGTAGTCCATTAAATTTGGCACAACATAATAACATACCAGTTGCAAATTTAAAGAACTTTCCAATCTTCACTGGTGAAGACCAAATAACTGCAATTGAGCATATAAGAGATGTTGCTTCCTTATGTGGTGTTCATCATATTACACAAGAGGACGTAGTTGTAAGGTTACTTGTAGCATCATTCAAAGGAAGATAATTATGAAGAAGTTGAAATCTTTAAAGGTAATCTTCTCAAATTAGGCAAAATCTATTCTGTTGAAGCTAGAAAAGCTTTCATGGCTTTATGCCAAGAGTACCATGATGTTTTTTCTTGGAAATATTCTATTTAAAAGGATTTGATCCTCATATTGCACAACATACAATTGAGTTAGATCCTGGTTCCAAGCCTATTAGACAAAAACAAAGACATTTGAACCCGAAGCTCGAACCTTTAATGATCAAAGAACTGACTAAATTAGTTGAGGGGGTATTGTATTTCCGATTAAACACACATCCTAGGTTTCTAATCTTGTTCCGGTTAGAAAAAAGAATGGGGAGATAAGATTATGTGTAGATTTTAGAGATCTTACCAAAGCGTCCTTAAAAGACCATTACCCCTTACCCTCTATGGAAAAAATTCTCCAAGTTATTGTTGGTTCAAAGAGGTTTTCTTTTCTGAATGGGAATTCTAGTTATAACCAGATTCTAGTCAAAGAAGAAGATCAATATAAAACAACGTTTACAAAAAAGTGGGGAACTATGGCCTACAAGAGAATTCCTTTCGGCCTATCAAATGTTGGTGCCAACTTTCAACGGGCCATGGATATGGTGTTTCAGAGTTTAATTCAGAAATTTCTGCTTGTTTATTTAGATGGTGTAACTATTTATTCCAAAAATACAGATGAGAACTTGTCACATCTCAGGAAAGTTTTTGAAAAATGCAGAGTATGGGATATCTCTCAATCCAAAAAAGATTATCTTTGCAGTTCATGAAGGTAAACTGTTAGGTCATATAGTGTCAAAAGAAGGAATTACCATTGACCCTAAAAGAGTCAAGGCCATACTTGAACTACCATTACCCAATCATAAGAAAGGATTGTAGAGCTTTTTAGGTAGAATCAAATTTTTGAGGAGGTTCATTCCTAATGTTTCATACTTATTACAACCTTTGACTGCGATGCTTAAAAAGAATGCAGTTTTTAGTTGAACTAGAGAAGCAAAACATAGTTTAGAAGAAATCAAGGAAGCTTTAGCATCAGCCCCAACACTGGTAAATCCATATTTCTCTAAATAATTCTTTTTGTATGCTTTTGGCAGCATTAGTTCAATTTCTTCTATGCTAATTCATAAAAACAATGATAACCTAGAGCAGCCAATAGCTTTCTTTAGTCAAGGACTTGCTGATTATGAAGAGAAATATACTTTTGTTGAAAAACATGTTCTCACTATAACTGATATATGAAATTTAAGGCACCAATCTGAAGCCTAAAAACAAATTTTTGAGATCTATAATGTTTTGTTTAAGGGGTCATAAGGGACTGATTCACCCAAGGTGGCGAATGAGTCCCAATATGGACCTTTTGCAAAAAAATCAGAATTTTGAACTTGATTTTTATGAATTTTGAGTGCCAAAATGCAGACCTAAGTGAAAAATGTAGAATTTTAGTAAATATAAATGAATTTAGATGCTGCAAATGCAACCTAAATGCACCTTTTTTTATGAATGTAAGATTTAACACCGAGCATGCAAATGAATCATGAAAACCCTAATGCAAGCTAGGTCTATAATGAAGGACTCCAAAAGCAAACAAGAGAGTATTCTAAAAGGCAGGTTCATGAAAATGACACATAGATTTTTTGGGTCTATGTACGTCTCTTGCACTCTTAGGGTTTTTCACCTAAAAGGAGAGATAAAACTCAAAAACCTAGGTAGTTCAGTCAATCTAAGATATGTATGATGAAATTATGTCTAAATGCAATGTTCTAGATGCAACTAATTGATAAGATTGATTGATTAAGTATGCTAAACTATTAAAATGCAACTTTAATGAAACATAGATTTTTGGGACCCTGATGCTACTCTTGAACTTCTAGTGTTTTTCACCAAAAAGGAGAGTGATAGGGTCAAAAATTCTTATGATTCACTAAAATTGGGATGTGTGTGATGTCGTTTAATGTAAATGAACTTAACTAAATGAAATTGACTTATCTCAATGAATGAAAATGAATGAAAAGGTGCAACTACAACTATGTTTGAAAACACATTGTGATATGCAAATTATAGGGAAAATGAATAAAATGTGCAGAACAAAAAGAGATGGGTCAAATTAGAGTGCACCTAGAGACTGATAACTATTGCTGGAAGATTTAGGAACCTTTCTAAAGATGTTTTTTCTACTAGGACTAATTTGCCAGAGATGGCGAATAAGTCCTGGTTCTGGTGAAAACTTCTAGAACAGGTTTCTGACTGTTGAGGGATGAATTATGGAAAAATAAAGTTTCAGGCCTATAGATGTGACTAATTCACCATGCTTGGTGAATCAATCCTCTTACAATAATCTACAAATTTAGGACTTGATTATGTAGCTTTAGATCTGCAATTTCACTTTTTCTCGCTCAAAGATCAAAATAGGGGGCATATAGGACTCATTCACCATACACGGTGAATGAGTCCCACCTAGATTGGACTGATTCACCATGCATCGTGAATGGGTCCCATAGGGGTCATTCTGACACCTAAGAAGTCAAGGAGCTAGGAAATAAAGTCTAAAATGCCATCTTGTCAGGTATTTGATCAGTTAAAGCCTCAGGATGCACAATATGGGTTAATATGGGACTATTAATGATGATGTAAATGTCAAATAGTGATTAGGACACATATATCAATGTGAAGGTGTATTTAAATATGTTTTATAATGTTTAATTAGGGAGAACTTGGTTAATTAGGTCTAGAAAAGCGTGAAAGTCCTTTACAAGACTTTACAACACCTTCACAAGACATTAATAAACACATGTTATTTGATTTGCAATGGTCCAAGACCTAGTTTCGACACATAAAATGCCTCACAACACTATATTAAGACTTCATTAAGTCCATTTTATCATGAATTAATCCCATGTCAAGAAAAGGGTCCCTTTTTCTATGGCACACCTGGTCATATCGATGTGTATATATGTGCCTCATGTCGTCACCATCGTTTGTTTGCCTTGAGCAACATAGAACACCCTCCCTCTACTCTTGTGTCAATCGAGTATAATCCAGGGCCACTCACATCCACAAATGGGTAGTTCGAGGATCCGATAGACATCCTCGAGCGTGATAGTCATCTCCCCACAAGGTAGTTGGAAAGATGACATGGTGGCATCCCATCGTTCCATCAATGCTATGAGCATCATCTCATGATATCACATCTCTGGCATGGTGAACACATTCCAGAGACCAACCCACTCCAAAAGCGTGACTTCATCCTTCGTAAGAAAGTCTCTCTTCTCACAAAGTAGTCACAATAGTCACCCTCTGAGATGCTCACAAATCTTTGGATACTACTACAAAATTGAAAACAAAAATAAATTTTAAGACTTATGCACATCACACAGATTTTTACACACCACGCATGCATCCCTATCCACCATGGCCACCTTAAGGATTCCAGCATGTCCTCGAGACAATAGTGCAAACTTGGGACCTCGGTGCATAATCTTGATGATAGCAAGCTTTTTGGATGTGAGCACCCAAAAAAGATGCATGTGCACCTCGCCAAATAGAAAAATGTTAAAAATAAGCTTAAAATCATGAAAAAAGAGGTTTAGAGGCCTACCTGGTCCACCTCAATGCCTCATACTCCCTCTTCCTGGGCATTTTTCTGACTTTTCTCTCACAAAATTCAACAATTTTCTCACAATGAATAGTGAGAATGACCGTTTTAGGGGCCCACCTAAGTATCTATAGGCCCCCCTATGGCCAATTTTTCCTAGAGCTTGTGGCTCACCGATTTCATTTGAATTTACCCCACCAAGCTGGGGGAAAACCTAGGGGGGGCATATAGTCACCTCTTGATCATATTTTCCTCTGAATCAAAATTTTTTTCTTCATCATTCCTCTCGGCATTGTAGCTTCTTCTGATTTTCGAGGCTAGCCCAAAATTTGAGTTTTGCAAGTTAAATTATTGCACAAATTTTCACAACCATTTTGCCAATGTTTGTTGAGCTTGTTTGCTGGGGGCATGTTCGGTACTAGCTAGCTTGACCTCAGTTGCCTCTAAGGCCCTATTTTCTTGGCACACAAATCTATAAAATTCAAAATTTAGGTGAAATTTTTCTTCTCTACTTTAGTGAGGCTGATTTTTTTTCGCAAACTAGAACCCACTAAAGTGGGGAAAAAATGTAATGTTGCAGAATTGCACCTAGGGGTAATTCCACATTTTTGTATTTTTTCCTAGTATTTATGATAGCTTAGAGCATTAATGACAAAAATACCATGAGTTAGAATTTCGCAATTCTGACTCCATGCATACTTGTTGCAGAGCAATAGAAGCCTGACGAGACATTTTCCTAAAATCTAGGATTTGGACACCTGGGTGGCGTGCACACATCTACACAGTGCACTAGCATCTTGACAGTTTTCTATGTTCGAAACAAGGAATCTAGAATCATGACTCTCTTGACATGTGTCCTAGCAGTTAGATTTCAAATGTAATAGCTCTTCATCACCCTTGTATGCATTAAAAACCCCTTTCTTTCTCTCATTTTGGGTTGGAAGTCATTCATTCAAGCTCTCTTACCACTTGCTCCAATTTTGAGTTCTCTTCATAATTGATAGCAACACTCTCACAAGTGAAGACATGCTGGACTGAGGTCCTTCCAGCAGCAACAACTCTCAAGCAAGCACTCAACGGTGCATCCATATACTCCAGAGAGGGTCTAGGCCCATGGGTAATGCTCTCTCTCTCTCTCACTTTCCAACTTTTTTATCTACTATCTTTTGGTACGGGTTCTACTCCTGAAGCGGGTTTTTCTTTCACCACATAGTTTGTTTACTTCATTTTCACTCCTTTCCAACTCGGTTGTTTGTGGAGGTGGGAACACCGAAACAAGGGTCTGACTAAGGAAAACCCCTATATAGCCCCAACCTTTTCCCCTCATTCTTCTATGTGTAAGTGCAAAATAGAGTTGAACGCCTAGTAAAAGGTAAACTCTCTCCAAGTTCCCTTATGTTTGTTACAAATTTTGGCTTCCTGTTTGTTTACTTTGTTCAGTTCATACTAGATTTGAAGTTAGAAGTGAAACCTAGTTTTGTTTGCTTGAGCTCCTAAACCCTATGTTTCCTAGGATTCCAATGCGTCTTTTAGATGATAGCGCATTGTGCTGGCATCCTAAAACCGCGCTGCTATATTTTGGCCAAGAGCTCACTCATCTGAGGAAGAAATCTCAGAGTTTCACTCTCTCAGGATATGAAGTAACTTTCTCTTAAACATAACTTGGGTATACTTCTCTACATTTTTGGTAACTTGCTTATGTTGAGGTGTATAAGGGAAGTTCATTCCTTAGTGATCTCTTGAAAATGAAGAGACCCGTGTGCAGCGAATCTCTCTTATATCACAATTTGTTATGTAGGTTCTTATGATTCAAGTAAGCATTCAAGTCAAGATCCATAACATTCAATTGAGAGTTAAGATCTACATTCATGCTAGCCATTAAATACAAATTTGTAGCCTTTTGTTCAAGAGTTTGGTGAGTTACAACATAGCTTATTTGTTCATTCATCATTCCTTCATTCCATTTCTATCTGTTTCAAGGTTTAGTTACCAAACCTTGGTTTGACCAAGGAAAACCCCTATCCACTAACAACAACAAAAATTCCCTCTCTTTTATGTGTGATTTAAAAATCTAGGTTAAAGATGCATTGAAGGGAAATTTTGGAGAAAGTTGTCAAGTTGTCATCTACATTGCAAGATTACAGAAAGTCACGTACAAGTTGTAATTCAGTGTTTTAGACCTAAAGGTTTGACATGAAGGAAGTTATAGGAGAATACTAAAGGATAGAAAAGTCTTAGATCAACCCTATTACAAGGAATAAATCTCCACTTGTGGCATATGAGTTCCAGTATACTTTTTTTTAGAAATTTCTAATAGATCTTGATTCAACAGTTCCTGTTAGAGTAAAGGTTTTAACTTAATTATTTTAATTAAGTTACCTTTATTCCTCTCTTAAGATTTCTCTTTAGTTTTCATATTGTGACATTTAATAATTATATTAATTATTAAATGTCTACCTATTAGGGTTACTTTTTAGGTTTTTCTTGATCTCCTTTTAAGGATTGATCTTTGTAAATATTTCATTCCATTGTTCTGATAATATATCTCTCATATTATAGAGCTTCAAACCCTCTCTTTATTTTTTCTCCATTCTCTTCCCTATGACAGGTATCTCTTTGCATGCAGGTGTTCTTGGACTCTAAAGTTGGTTTTGACAACTTCTACACGGTATCAGAGCAGACCTACTACAGCCTATTCTTGTTTTGAAGAATTTTGAGCTATAAGGGTTTGATCAAGCTTTCATAGGTTTTTGAGTTGTTTTTTTGTGGATCTGGCTTACTTCATTCTTTGGGTTCATTTTGGGCCCAAACAAACCTCGCCGTTGGATTCGCAGCACCTGAAAACCCCTATTTTCATATAAACCTTGTCCGATTTGGCCACAGTTGATCAGGGAGGAAAAACAAATTTGGTCCCAAGGTCGTATGGCCCTAGGGCACGCCATTAGAGGTGAAAATTTGTAAAAAAAAATTATAATTTTTTTTTTAACAATTTTTTGCGCTACCTGCACAAAAGGAGGCCGCCACCCTCCTACCACTCGGCAGCCACCCGCCACTCCACCATCCCCGGTGGTCACCGTCATAGCCCTCCCACTCAACCGCTAGCTCCAAACCACCAATGGGCTAGCTCTTAGCCCCCTGCTCGCTGAAAAGACTAGGGGCTTATTTTTTTTTGCTCCAGGGTGGTGAAGGGTGTATGATGGTGCTTTTTTAGCTACTTTCATTCAATCGGATATAAAATGGTCATTTTTTCTCTGTTTTTTTTAAAAAAAATAGGCATTGGAAAGCTGGCTCCGACCCCATCATGATGGCATAGGTCGTTTCTCAAATTTTTTGAGAATGGTTGTTTTTTTTTGCAGTCCAAGTTAGATGATTGTTTTGCACTCCGGGGGGCATAACTTGGTCAATTTTGGACCTTTTTTCAAAAATGAATAGGTGTCGGAAAGCTCTTCATGCACTCTATTCAGATATTCTATTATTTTTTCTAGAAAAAATATCAGGTACACAAGATTTAGTCTAAATCCTTTTTGCTCTTTTCCTGCTTTTTAGCTGAAAAATCTCTACTGGGTTTGGTTTCTTGCATTGTGGGGGGATTTTTTTTCTTACTTTCTATCATTTACTTTAGAAAACTAGAAAATATTCACATTAAACATTCATTAAACCTTTCCAAACATGGCCGAAAACCCTTCTACTATTGAACTTCTCACACCTCGTAACTATCACACTTGGAAGGAATTCATGACACATCTTCTCTGATCAAAGGGGTTGTGGTCCTATTTAGATATATTTCAACTAGTTTTGACATAAAAATTTGAGGTTATGCAACATAGAAATAAGATGGATGAGGCTATGGGTCTTATTTCCTCACATGTTTCGGATAGCTTGTTGTTTCATCTTGATGGGTGTAACAGTCCTCTTGAAATGTGGACCAAGTTCAATGATTTATTTGGTTCCATCAATCAGTTACGTGCCATCCAGATTGAGGCAGAGTTGAATCACTTGTACATGATTCTTTTCCCACTATTGAGTACTTTTTGATGAAATTCAAACAACATAGATCTCTTCTACAAGGTTGTGGCAAGAACAAAATAGATGAGGAGTGTATTTACCTAATTCTTTCTAAGCTTTGAGATCCTTTTCAAATATTCTCTTCGACATTTTATTCCACCATGGATGCATTCAGAAACCGCTTTACCATGCCTAATTTTGAGGTGTTCTGTGATCAGTTGACATGAGAGCAGGCCAAGATATCATAGTTTGATGCTCTCACAGGATCACAACACCAAGCATTGGTAGCACAGTCATCTCAAGGGAAGCAAAAGTAGAAGTAAAAACAAAAACCAAAGATCATAGAGCATTGGAAGGATTCCAGTTCATAGCACACCTATGATTCATCTTCTCCTAAGGGGGAATCATCGAAGAAAGACAGACCTAAGTGTGCTTATTGTACTAAGCTAGGACATGATGATTCCAAGTGTTATGAGAAGAAGATAGATGGATATGCCAAATAGGTTTCCAATTTGACAACTCTTCTTTAGAGGATCAATATTCATCACTCTTCTTCATCTACATCAAGCGGGTGTTCTTCTTCACCATCATTCTAGACAGATGGACAAGCCCCACATAAGGGTCATGCATTATGTGCAACAACCAGTTCGCATTCATCTAGATGGCTAATGGATTTGGGTGCTTCACACCATATGGCATCTTCTTAAGACATGTTCTCATCTTTCGAGGTTGCATCCTCACCACACATATTGATGGGTAATAACACTTATATGAGTATATGTAAGAAAGGTTCTATCAAAATTGATGATGGTACATTCAATGATGTACTATGTGTACCATCCTTTTACACTAACCTTCTCTCCATCTATCAGATTGCTCAAAGTGGGCTAGGGAAGACAGTTGAGTTCACACCTGATTCAATGCACATCAGAGGCATTCAGACTTGCAACATTGTTGCAATAGGGACAATTGATCATTATTCCTGATTGTATGCATTCACACACTTTGGTCCACCATCTCCACTGTCTGAGTTTTCCTCTCTTTCTACAAGAGAGCATGTGGTATCTGAGGTGAAGTTTGCTCACTTGAACTTATGTGTTCTTCCATCTATTCATGATACTAGTGTTGAGACTTCTACACCTCTACCTCCTGTTGAGATCACATCTGTTCAACATGATTCCTCTTTAGCTATGACTGACATTGTAGCTCCACTCATCGAGCCATCAAGTGTAGTTGTTGAGGCCATATCAGAGGATATTCCTTTCCTCACAGATGACAGTTTCAGCACACCTGTTATCCCATATTCATTGGACATTCCATTTCAGGATCATCTTGAGTTGTTTGATTCACCATCCTATTATTCAAACACTCATACTGCCATTTAGTTCTACAGTGAGCATCATCCAGGACTTCCATTTTCACCTCACATCCAGGGATTTCCTCTTCTTCGACTGTTGGATCTGTTTCTTCCTCCAAGGATACACATTGGCATTGGCATAGGGGTTCTCTCATTCTGGGGGGGCTTTGGAGTCTCTTCTCTCTCCTATGGGGGGAACATATTTTGTACTTGTGTGATAGAAGCAGTTCTTGGGGGGTCATGTTGAGTCCTCCTTCTATCTCTCTTCTTCTTTCACTCTTGTTCATCTCTTTTTGGAGAGGAGTTTTTTCCCACTGGGTTTTCTCCTTTACTCCACTTTATAGAGATTTGGTTGTATTCAAGTACCTGATCAGGCCTAGTTGTCGGGACCCTTGTTTTCTTCCATGCATTGTAGTTACCTTTTCTTTCTTGCACATGTTTGTAGCTACACTCTTTCTCATCTTAAGAGGGGTGTTAGAGTAAAGGTTTTAACTTAATTATGTTAATTAAGTTACCTTTATTCCTCTCTTAAGATTTCTCTTTATTTTGCATATTGTGACATTTAATAATTATATTAATTATTAAATTTCTACCTATTAGGGTTACTTTTCAGGTATTGCTTGATCTCCTATTAAGGATTGATCTTTGTAAATATTTCATTCCATTTTTCTGATAATATATCTTTCATATTATAGAGCTTCAAACCCTCTCTTGATTTTTTCTCCATTCTCTTCCCTGTGACAGGTATCTCTTTGCATGCAAGTGTTCCTGGACTCTGAAGTTGATTTTGACAACTTCTATAGTTCCAAATTTCAATTTCATCCTAGAACCCTAAAGTAGGACTAAATCGCCCTGACTTGCATATGATTCCAAGTGTGCATTAAATGTCAATATTTCCAATATTTTAGACATTAATTTAAGCCTCTTCATTTTCCAAGTGCACCTTTCTTTATCTCTAATTTGTTGTTCTTGTTTCGATTCATTTTCTAGGTCATATACTTGAGTTTGCATTTCATTGACATTTCATTGCCATTTCTTGTCTTTCCAAGCCCTTTCTTGCTGGTGAACCCCCTTTTTAATCTTTAATCACACCTTAGGATGTACCTTATTGTAGATATGTTTCCTTCATTTCATCTCTAGATTGAGATCTCTAAGGTTTCCTTGAATGAAATTTGAAGGAAATAGGTGGAAAGGTCCTAAACCCTAGTTCCATCTCCCAAATGTTGGAACCCTATTTCATAGTGTTCACTATGCTAAAGAAGGATCTTTTGAACAATGTAATAACATAATACAAAAAAATTCATTAATTGAAAGATATATTCTACAATTAAAAAGAATGATTAATATAGTTAAGAAAAATGTTTCTTGTTGTAAAAAGCCATGAAATAGGCACAAAATAATTTTTTTGGGAAGGAGTTGTACAAAATTTATTGTACAAATAATTTGACTCAAAAAATTTTGTTACTTTTCCTCTTTAGCTATTGAAATATTAGACTACTTATTTCATCATTGTTGATCCTAAAGTTTGCTGAAAAAACCCTCCAAATTGACTCAATGTTTCCATTTTCCTAAGTAACTCTACACACATTTAGTATTTTTCTTTTTAGATGTAAATATTGCCAATATGAATGTGTAATTCAAGATTTATCCATTTAAATTATGTCTTTCACAATAGTTTCTTTGAAGATTAGGTTTTCTAGATCAATAAACAAAATTGCTACATATTTATATTTTTAGTGCCAATTTTCCAAATATATGTGTCATAAACAATTCTACAAGTGCATGGTAGATCCAACATGTCACATAATAATACAAGTAGAAGTGTGATGGATAATTTTAGTGACAATTGTGAAGTTTGGTCTATTTCGGTGCTCTTAAAGAATGTTATCTTTTCATTTTTTGAATCAAAATTTCAAATTATCTTTTTCTATCAATTTTTTGTGAGGTATACTTTATTTTAAATAAGAAAAAAAACTTGATACATTAAGCCAATAAATATTTACAAAATTATGTGGGATTGTAACAAGGTATTTTGTACTTGACTAAAGGGAACTCAGGTTAGGTGGGTGGGAGTGGCATATTATTGGATCATAGAGGAAAATTTATTCTCATTCATTATCAATCTAGGAAGAAATACTTTTAGTTATGTAAAGGTGGTTGCCGATTATCATGGAATTGAAATTGCTAACAGTAAAAGTGTTTCAAACCTAGCTATCGAGGGAGACTCATGTAACATAATAATGACATGCTTAGTGCCAAAGTGACCCCTTGTTGTTCCTTGAGGGATCTCATCACAAATTCTCACCAAGAAATTATAAACATTTGAATTCTCTATTCTCTCATGTGTTCTATGTAGGGAACAAGGTGGTAGATGCAATTGCAAATATGGGTGCACTCATGGAGAAGATTAAAATCTAGGAGTATCATTTAGTGATCCCAAAAACCATGAGAGAGATTAACAATAATGATAGAAAGGTACAATAAAAGGGATTAAACTAATACCATTTTTGGTTTATTATAACAACTAGCATGACTCGAGTAGCATGAAGATAAATCACATTCTCCTGCTGATTCACAAGTTTGTTCCACCTATGACCACTAATAGCAATTTTTGTTTCTAGTATTTTTAGAACCCTCCTCTTTTTCAAGTGCTTGGTGATATGGGAGGTGACTTGGGTTAAAAAGAACCCACCTCATGTGAAACCTAAAATAAGGATAAATATTTATGGACTATCCTTGAATGAAGAAAGTTGGCCTCTTATATTAAAGCAATGATAGGTTATAGCCCTAATATATCTATGGAGTTCTCAAACTCATGGAAGGATGGAAATGTTAAATCCTAAGGCCTTCATTTCACTATCACTATGGAGCTTATCTTAGAGGTAATTTGGTTCAACCTTGATGGGGCTTGAAACTATAGAAAGTTAAAAGGTAATTATCAGAAATACATGGTTACATTCCTCAAAATGGGGGAGAAGGTAAACCACCTTCAAAATGGGTTCAATAGGGATAATCTTCCTATAGTTTGAAGAAACATGGATAAAGTAATCATGAGACATTTCACCCTATAAGGTAGATTCAAATACTTTCATTGTCATATTTTTCTAATTCTTAACCATTTTTTATATAACATTTAGATGAATTTTGAACTTTGGATTATGTCATCTCTTGAGGAATTAGTTAGGGTCATTTGCATAAAGGGGAAAAAATTTATCCTTCATTTCATTAAGGTATGATCTTTAGGCTATACTATTATATGGTGGTTGATTCACTAGCCATTGCCTATATTTAAAGAAAGAGTTACCCTTCCACGTATCTAAAAGATTCTATTGATCCTTTACAAGATATTATTTCTACCTAGAAACCTATATATTTTTCAATCTTGAGCTCTTATCAAAGAATCACCAGTTCAAATCCCCAAAAAGCTTGAAAAGATAAGTCCCCTATTTTAGAGGTCCCCACTCCTACCTATAAGAAAAATGTGTCTTTTTTTTTACCTAAGTCCCTAGATTTCTATTTCAAACAATTTTGATGATTTGTGGCACCCCACCCTCAAGGAATCGCTTAATGGCTCTCCTTCCTAGGAATACTCTCATATTGTTTCTACCCCTAGTTACCCCTGGACTCCCATATCCTTAATGTGAACAAAGACCAACTGCTTGAAGAATATCAAATGTTGAACATGATGTAACATCCTCCTCAACCAAACAACCTATCATGCAAGAACTTAGCTTTTATTTTCTGGCTTCAATAGTACAAAGAGATACAATAGGTTGTTTTGTAGATGTCAAAGAAATGACTACAAAACCAAGACTAAATGTATAAGTAGAAATAAACTTCCAATCATCTATGGAGCCTACCCAAGAAAAATTAGTATGTGCAACCAATGTATTCTCCTTGGAATGCTGAAAATAAATACCATAATGAATTGTTCCTCTAAGATATTAAAGAATATTTTTAGTTTCCCCCCAATGTGTCTCCTTGAATGAGGACATGAACCTAAAGACCAAAATTACTGCATATGTAATTTTTGTTCTAGTAGTGGTCAAATAAAGAAAACATCTAAATAACTATCTATAGACACTGAGACTTACAAAAGGAGAATCGTTAGAATTAGAAAAATTAACACCAACCTCCATAGGTTTGGCCAAAGGATTGCAATCCTGCATATGAAACCACATGGTAAGATTTAAAATATACCTTTTTTGGGACAAAAATATGTACCACTTGTATGCTACCAAACTTCAAGACCAAGAAAATAATGTATTTGTCTAAATCAGTCATGTGTCAAATTCTAAAAACATAGTTGCTCTAAATTTTAGAAATAAAGAGGAATTATTTTGAGTTTACATGAGATCATCTACATATAAAAAAAGTAGAATCTTTGTACTAAAATTTTGAATATAAAGATTAGGGTCATGACCACCCGTAACCATTGGATAGAGGTTTTTAGAACATCATAGAATTTGAAACTAGATCTGAGTTAGTCATGACCACTGTTTACCGCCATCCCAAAATATATGAGGAGATAGAGAGAGCAATTAGGAAGTTCTAGATATAGGATACATTAGACCGAGTTCCAGTGCCTTTGCATCTTCTGTGGTGCTTGTAAGAAAAGGGATGGCACTCTATGGATGTGTACAAACTATAAAGAATTGAATAAGAAGACAATAAAGAATAGATACCCAATACCACGAATATAGAAACTAATTGATGAGTTGTGTGGTGTTGTGTACTTCTCAAAGATTGACTTGATGTTTGGATACCATCAGATCTGGATGATAGAAGAAAATGTTCAAAAGACTTTTTTTTTATGTCACTATGGGAATTTTGAATTTCTGGTTATTCCCTTTAGCCTCACTAATGCTTTGGAAAGCTTCCAATCATGCCTAAATTATATCTTCAATTTGCACTTGAGGAAGTTTGTGTTTTTTTTCTTTGATGATACTCTAATTTATAGCAAGACATGGGAATAATATATTCTTGATTGAGGATTTGATGGAATTTATATTTTGTTCTCATTGCTAAATGTTGTAATGGAAAAATAATTGAATTTAGTAGTGGTTCAAGTTTCCTCATTAACTTTAATGATTTTTGTTACCAAATTCTCTTTGTTCACCTTTAAAAAATTCAAAGTTCCAACATGGGAGGTGTACAAATGGAGTTATTAATTATTATAAATATTATAATGACACATTGGTTTTTTTTTTTTTTTTTATAATATGTGATGCAATTAATAAGGATAACTCCTCCAGGGGATACAATGTAATAAAATAGAAGAAAATTGGATATTTGGAGGAGAAAAAAAATAGAAGATATATAGATTAGGGACAAGTAGTTTTAGCTCTACTATTTTTTACCTTTTATGCTAGGTTTTCATTCTACTTATAGATCTTTCAATGTTTTTATCTATTCTAGAAATGTGACAATTTTTTTTATTTTTCTAATACAATAGAAAATATTTTGTGTCTTATCAATTATTAGTGTTTAAAACCTTATACGTTGCATGTAAATAATGGCGTCATGTGATAGAGACATTATATATGTTTTCACAATATAAAAGGAGCAAACGTGAAGTGTTTAATATCATCTTTAAGTTTTTTCCTGGAGATAGAGGCATTATATAAGTTTATGCAATAAAAGAGGAGCAAATGTGAAGTGTTTTATTCCTCCATATTCAAGTTTTATTCATTGAGATACCTTTATCTAGAGGTGGAATATTGTTAAAAATAATGAAAACCTCCAAAATTAAAATCTTTTGGTTGGCTTAAGGGATCGAAATTCCAGATGGAGGGGATGGGCGTATCTCATCTACTAGTTGATTTAAAAATACAAATATACGCAAAAGTTGTATAAAATTTTATAAAGTAGTGTTCATAAGATTCAACAACCATTTTTTTTTATGTATTTCCCATTTTCGTCTCCACCTTCAAAATTAATATAATTATATTTAGTTTCTTTGATTATTATAATTATTTATCAATATTATTTAATTGAACAAAATACCATATAAATATGTAACACCATGGCCTAAGTAATATGAAAGTCACCATCCCAAAAGTATCTCAGGATGGTGAAAAAGAGAGAAATAGTTTGATAACGAAATTTTCTACTATTGATGAGCAAGCAAGTAAATTATTTGTGATTATATTAATCTTTTTTAAATTATTCTTCTGAACTTTGAAGCTATTATTGATATGATAAATAATAAAAATGAAGTTGGTGACATGTAATGAGGTATTGGAATCTATGGATTAATATATTAATTTATATGACATATGAAAGTATATATGATATGGATGAGAAGAGTCTCGTTTAACAATATTATAGAAAATATACAAAATAATGTAATATAACCAAGATTCGATGGGAATTAGTTGGTTTTAGAGGGTGGTCAACATTATGAGCTACTATGATGCTCTTAAGATCCATTTTTCTAACCTTGCAAGAGTAATCTTTCTTTAGGTTGAGTTCTTATTAGGGGAGAGGGGTCCATAGTGGAGCACCCTAACTTCGCGTCTCTCAAAATCCTACATAGAAATTTTAAATCACTTCCAATTTTGTACAACAATTTATTTGGAAAATCATGTATTTCTATATTTTGTTTTAGGGCCTCACCATCAAATATGATGTCACATCAGCATGTTTTTTGTTTAGGTATCCAAAAAGGCCCCCAAAAAAAGTGAGATCGATAGTGGTGCACTAAGTCATGTTTTATTGGTGTGCTGATGTGGCATCACATGATTTGTCAGTTTGTGTACTTTATGGATAAAAATTGTTTTGAAATTGAATAGTAAGGTGTTCCACTATAAGACCCACTCAAGACTACTTCTATCCCCACTATTGAACCCTACTCAGACACTATAGGCCCCTCTCCCCTAGTACTTATATCTAGGCTCCACCTACAGCTGTGCATTCCAATATTTTTCTTTTCTGCTCATTTCAATTAAAAAAATGTAATAGAAAATGTTAATTTACATCCTTTCATATTTATCTTTGTTTAGGATAGTCATTTTTCTTTGATTCATTCATAAATGGTTTTTATGGATGCTATATTTATCTCTGTTTTTGTCAAATATTTTTGTGAATTATTTTTATGGATTGGTATATTTATCTTTGACTTCGTCAGTTATTTCTATTTTGATTCATTTGTAAATTATTTTTATAGATTCATAGGTACTTGGTCTTTAATAATTCATATATATTATTTAATTATCTTATGTATTTAATTTGTTTAGAAAATGTGTAAGGGAAAATTTTAATTTTTTTTATGTTATTTTGTTGATTTTTTTTTCAAAAATAATTGAATTCTAGTATTCTCAGTGATTTATTTAAACATAGATGATTTCATTTATAATTTTTGAAAATGTGGAGAAAAATATCCAATAAAATTATAAATGGCAAGTTAGTACATACCACTTGTCTAGCTTTAACACATAAAAGTAGTTAGTTCACATTTACTCCCGATATGTTGTAAAATGAGAACATTCAAATAGTGTATGGACATTCATTTAGCAAGAAAAGGTAAAGGAATCTCAACAAATATTTTCATTGCCACTACACTAGTTGACATGAATTCCAAATCTAGAAACATGTAGAATGCTTGAGAGAATATTTTTTTTTATAAATAATATAAAATGTTATAGAATTGCCATTCAATTTTATTTTTGTACTCTTAGCCTATGCTAAAGTGAGATATTTTGAATAAGGTATGGACATAATACAAATTTCCCATTAACAAGAAGATATTTTCTACAATTAAAAACTAGAGTTACAGGGCAGTGAAGTTCCTGCCAAAGATTGGCAGAACAATTTTGGCCTCAGAAAATGTAAAAAATTGATGAATCTATATGCTCAATCTATATGTTGCCTTGTTTTTTTTTTTTTTTTTCCAAGTTCTCATTTTAGTTATCTTCCTCTTTCCTTCAAATTTGGAGTAAGTTGTACATGTTTTTTTTGTTTTCAAAGTTTTTAAGTTGTACCTTTGTTTTAAGTTTAGACAATGTTTCCTATTTGAATGTGCTCAATCTATATGTTGTCTTCTATTTTGTGTGAGTACAAAATTTAACAAATCTATATTCCAAGGGAAAGGTACTTTTTTGCATTTTTGTTTCTTCTTTTGGACATTTGATATGCTACAAAAATTATTTGGGGTGCATAAGCATTTTTTCTTCTCTATAAACATGTTCTTCAAGTAGTGTTCTCATCAATAGATCAAACATGATTTTGAATGTGGCCATGAAAGATGTGAAACTTGGGCAAGGTTCATATTGTAATGTGCTATGCAATTAAGTGACTTTACATAATCAATTTATATTAAATATTCTTGATATGCACAGTCCAAGAGGCACAACTTTTCCCATATGAATCTATTCAAGATGTTTCACTTAATGTGTTCATTTCTTTCCAATGGTTTCTCAGTTGCTACTTAAGCGTAGCCAATTATATTATGTGACTTTTCCCTTCATATATGATTCTATGAAACAATCTGAATGATATACATATATTGGAACTAATATTTTTTCTAGATTATATATGGGGCTTTTGAGCATACTCCTGAAATTTAAAATTGTTGTCTAGAAAGATAAGCGAATACCTAAGACATCGTAACTACTCTTTAAGATTATGCTCAAGATAAGAAGTCCACAACTTCAATTCAACAACAAGTCAATAATAACAAAAAAAATTATTCAGGTTTTTAAGCCGATTGATTCTTAAAATGGAAGTAGCCACCCCCAACTATAACTCATTTAAAATAAATCAAGAAACGCTCAGCCCTAGAAAATTAACTTCTAGTTCAACATGTAGATCACAAGCATAATACAAGGAATTAAGCTTTCTCTGGTCCACAACTTTCTTTGAAAAGTCAATCAATATATTCACTTGACTATTTCAACATATAGATATCTGGTCACAAAACTTCAAAGTGAAAAGTATCACGTTCTCAGTTATACCATTACAATAAGTAATCACTTGTAAGTGAAAGAGACAAATTTCCATTTACCAAGTAACTAAAAAGTCAACTAAAGTTAAAGATACCTAAATTGTATATTAGCTTGCTCAACTAAATTTTATATCTTACACAGAAATTTAACTAGTTGCATTGTTAGTACTATTGTAGATAACTTGAAAAGTAAATGAGTAATTACAATAAAATTAAGGCACAACCAAAGCTATATTTAAATATTATTTCTAATCAAGTTTACTTGTTATATATACATACAAATTAAGATAAGAACAAGGGGGGAAATTACATGGCCTATGAAAAAATTATGCCCTTTACTATCAAATAGTCCATATCTATTATCCTTGACTATACCATGATTATGCCTGGGAGAAAAGCCAAAACTTTCACAAATAGTAAAAAGCCAGCACATTAAAATAGACTTACCACAAGTCCATAGAAGATAAGACAAGGCTAAGAATGATTCAGTAGATGCATACTCATGGTATTGAATTAAGTCAAAGTTTGATTGACATATATATTCCATAAGCTCCTCTCAAAAATATCGCAAACTTTCTTAAAACCAGAAAACAAAATGATTTAGTCTGTTGTCCAAATCTATTTGACTATTTCCCGAACTCTTCTATTGTACTCCTATCTATTTTCACTAAACATGAGGGCAGCTTCTGAATTTGCTGGAGAGTCTAGATTTGGATCACAAAGTAAAAACTGCAATAAAATAAACAAGATTTCTCAAGTTCTATGAATAAAGAATACATCATGGCGTTCTTAGCAAGAAAGACCAAAGTTACAAGCATAATAATAGGGAACTTCACACACAAAAAATCCTAACTAACAACTTTACTAGGCCAAAAAATATTAAGATGCTAGGGTGTAGGGTGTACCTATATGTAATTTCATTACGCATTTCAACATATCTCAAATTGTTATATTATTAACAAAGATCTTGCATATAAAAAATATGAAATCAAAGAAATTATCTATAGTAGTACTAGTAATTGAACAAGCCAAAGCTTGTATAACTTTTTCTTTAAAAACATGATTATTATTTGACAACTAGAAAGTAGGTTTTGGGATCCTTATTGATACTACACAACATATAGCTAACATAAACATATCAATTACCTTATATATATCATTGCAATTTGAAAAAGGTCGTGGATATATTATCTTAAATCCAAATAATGATAATTCTAAGGATGTGTTGGTTAACAGATTCCACACCTTTGAGAATTTACAATTAGACACCCACAAGGTGCAAGAAATTAGCCAACAACTCTGAATATTTATCTTTAAACAAGATTAATATTCTCTAAATTTTCCCTAGGTATAACTCCCTCATAATATTTGAAATGAATTGAAAGAAAAAGGAAAATAAAACACCATGTATACTTTTTACCAGAAAGAAGAAAAGGTAAACCCACAATCAAAAAATTCCATGTATCAGGTGCTTGAGTAGAAAACATGAAATATTAGCACAAAGACTAATTAATCATCATAGATAAAATATTGACTCAATACCATATGAGAAACAAAGCCAATATAAGAATTGCACTTCTCATACCAAGATAAGAAATGAAAAATATATTCTTAAACACAAAGATTTAAGAAAACAAATAAACTCAACCAAATTATGCACAAAAAAAATGGTAATTTCAATCATCAATAGTGCTGAGCAAAACTTGCAGAATAATGTCTAGAGAGAACATCTGAAAATAGATACAAATTTAAATAGGCGAATCAGTTTTTCCTCTTCATGTCCATAACCCCTTAATCAAAGACATGTCAAATAAATAAAGTCATGCCACTATAATGGTGTCGCTTCATTTCTAGATTCTTGGATTGCCAAATGTCTCTTCCACCATGCCTATAAAGTCTTTAAGATATGCATCTATTCTTTGTGTTGATGAATAGCTACACTTGTCCTCCTCACCTTCCATGTCAGATGGAGATCTTTAGCCATTTCCATGTGCTTCTCACAAAATTTCAAATGATCCATTGCTTGAGATGATACCAAGTGTATTTCATTTAGTTTTTGTAAGTGTTCCCCATTAGGAGTGGGTATGTCGAGAGCTTCTTTAACCGTTTCCTAGAAATTAGTGTTTAATCTTCTAGTGTCCACATTATCTTTAATCCCATTTTTATCCTACAACAGACCAAGAGCTACCAAGGTGTTCAATGCTTCATCTGAAATGGCATCACATTAATTGATGACCCCTTTAAGCTTTTGTAAGCTTTGTTTAGCAACCTACAATTTCCATTCTACTCCTTTATTCCATGACAAATAGCGAGTGTTTGAAGCATTAGGTGTTAGAGTAATAAGTCATCTCACTTAATTAATTTAATCATATTGGTTAATTAATTAAGTTACTTATCACTTTAGGTTTTCTTAAGCTAAACTTAGGCACATTAATAATTAATTATTTATTAATTATTAAGTGTGCACACTAGGGTTTCCCTTTTAGGTTTTCTTTAGGGTTTCTTGATCTCCTTCATAAGGATTGATCTCATTGTAATTATTAGATTCTCTTAATGCATTTTTCAACTTGAGGCATGTAGAACATCTTCTTTGGTTCTAAATATCTTTTGCACGTGATAGGTTATTGCATGTAGGTGATTCTTGGGCTTTGTGAAGTAGGGTTTCTCAACTTCTTCATGGTATCAGAGCTCCAGACCTACAACTGCCTATTTGTCTTTTGAAGATATTTCCTCATAGTGATTTTTTTGTGCAAGGGTTTCAAGCCAGGCTATTTTTTTCTGGATCTATGGGTAGCCTATTTTTTTGGGCATTTTTGGACTAAACGAACCTTGCAATTGAGTCTGCAGCGCCCAAAAACCCCTATTTTCATATAAAATTTGTCCATTTTGGACACAGTCAGCTGGAGAGACAAAATATTTTTTGCCCCAAGGCCACATGGCCCCAAGGCATGTAGATCGAGGAAGAAAAAATCAAAAAAATAAAAAAATAAAAAACTCAAAGTTTTTTTTGAAAAAAATTGCACTCATAGTTATAAAAAATATTGTCGCCCAACAGCCACCCGACGGCCACCAGGTGGCCACCCAGCTACTCATCTGCCATTGGCTCTTCGCTAGCCCCCACGGGCTTATATCTGCCAGCCACTGATCATATCAGCACCCAGGAGCTCCACGCTCAGCCCAACTGGATGCTCAACCCCGTTGTTCAGTCATGTGGGTGACTAGGGGCTCCACCCCAATCCCCTTCTGCTAGCCCCCTGGTCCTACATGTGACTAGGGGCTTTTTTTTTTAGCCCCTAAGGGCTCTGGAGGACTTATTGGGCATTTTGGAGATGTTTTAGTAAATCGGGTGTAGGATCTCAGTTTTTCAAAAATGAGATATCACCGGAAAGCTAATTTTGAGTGTGATCTGATGGTGGAGATTTGATTTTTTGATTTTCTAGTTTTGATGCCTTTTTTTCCTATCAAAGTCAGAAGTTTTTGTTTTCACTCCGGGAGGCATAACTTTTGTGTCCAGACTCTGTTTTCCGAAAATGAATAGGCGTCGGAAGGATAGTTATGTCCTCTTCACAGATCTTAGACCTATTTTTTCTATATTTTTCACAAATTATCTTATTTTTTATCATATCTCATCCTTTTCTTTCTAAGTTATTTTCTTGGGAAATGTGTAATTAGGCTATTTTTTGAGATCAAAGAGAATTGTTTTTTTCTTTGAGAGTATATACTATTGTTTTTTTCATGGATTCACTTAATATTTCACCCCTTACTCCATTCAACTATTTTGGTTGGAAAAAACAAATGGAGATTCATTTGAAGCACAAAGGGTTGTACATGGTAACCATGGGTACAAAAATTGAACCTACAGGTGCTACTGAAAAGAGAAAATGGTTTAATAGGTGTGATGAAGCTTTTGGTACTTTATGTTTATCTCTTTCTTTTGATCTTCTTTTTCATGTTGAGTTTTTTACTACACCCAATGAGATTTGGACTACTTTTGAGTCTTTTTTTGGGAAGCACGATACTATGAGAGGATTCCAGTTGGAGAATGAGCTTATTGGCTTAGATCCTAGGTATTTTGACAATATCCAAAAGTTTTTCACTAAACTCAAGTCTCTTAGATTGTAGTGTCATAGTGTGGTGTTCAGAAGGAAGACTCTCAGTTGATATTGTCCATTCTTTCTAAGCTTGGACGAGATTATTTAGTTTTTGTATCTACCACACTTGGTACTAGATTTACTATTCCTTCTTTTGATTATTTTTCATCTTCTCTCACTCAAGAGTAGGAAAAGTTGGCTAGCATGGGAAAGTTAAAGCCCTCTTCATCACAGAAACTTATTGCATCATAGGAGCCCAAATATTGGAAGGCTTCTACAAGAAAATGCAACAAATAGAATCAAAAGGATTATAAATCAAATGAGCAACAAATGGAGTCCTCAAATTCATCCTCCTCTTTTAAGGGGAAATCATCTAGGAAGGAGAAGGTTCCATGTGCATATGGCAAGAGAGAAGGACATACAAAACATAGTTTCTATAAGAAGGACATTGATGAGCTGAAGTATCTTCTTCAGAAACATAAAATTGATTTTCCTCCTAGGATGTCTACATCATCTCCTTCCTCTCATTCTTCTTCTTCAGAGCAGCATGAAAGGGGCACAACTAGTTTACATACTTCATCAGATATGAAAGGACATGCTCTTTGTGCTACTTCAGATCTTTGATTAGGGAGATGGCTTCTAGATTTAGGAGCATCTCATCATATGGCATCTTCACAGTCTATGTTCACTTCCTTTGAGCCTTGCACTATGTCTCCTATTTTGATGGGAAACAATACATACATGACTATTACAGGGAATGGGTCTATTAGTTTTGGGGACAACACTTTTTAGGATATCTTGTGTGTTCCTCATTTGATGAAAAACCTCCTTTCCATATATCAGATCATACATGGAGGCAATGGGATATCTCTGGAGTTCACACCTAATTTAGTTCTCATCAGAGACTTAGAGAGTAGAGTAGTTATTGCTACTGGGGTTGTGGATCACTCATCTCGGTTGTATTCCTTTGCATATTTTGATACTGATGGTGCTTCTATTCCTACAGTTATTCATCACACTTCTATTGTGAATCATCATTCAAAGGAGACATTTTTCTTCTTGAACATTAGTGTTCTCACTTCAGATCTAGTTCTTGAGCCTTCCATTCCATCTCCTCCACCTATTGTTGCAGTTGTTGATACTTCTATGGCTACATATGTGGATTATTTTGTTTCAGTGTAGCAGGACCTAGTTGATCATTCATCTTTGGAGGTTTCTCTTTGGTCTTCACCTACCTTGACTTCTTCATTGGTTGAGTTCACACCTGCTTCTGTGGAGACATCTTGGTCTACACTTGCTTCACCTTTAGAGATTGCATTCATGAGGCCTCTTCCCTCACTTCTTTTCTGGAGATGCATTTTCTCTAGTCTTTTTGGAGCTACTTCATTATGTGGGGGATATGTAGTCTCTTCTATCCTCTCTTTTGGGGGGGGGGTGGTTCATTCATGTATCTTTGTGATGGATGGTGTCCTTGGGGGGTCTTATGGATTCCTCTTTCTTCACTTAGTTGTTTTTTGCATTCTATTTTGGGAAGGAGTTTTCTTCCCACATGGTTTTCTCCTTTACCCTGTTTGATTTAGTTTGCATTGCATTTGTACATGGGTACCTGATTAGTTCGTGTTGTCGGGACCCATATTTTCTTTCATGCATCTTTTCCTAGTGTTTTAGCTACTCCCTAAGTTAATCTTAAGGGGGTGTTAGAGTAATAAGTCATCTCACTTAATTAATTTAATCATATTGGTTAATTAATTAAGTCACTTATCACTTTAGGTTTACTTAAGGTAAACTTAGGCACATTAATAAATATTTATTTATTAATTATTAAGTGTGCACACTAGGGTTTCCCTTTTAGGTTTTCTTTAGGGTTCCTTGATCTCCTTCATAAGGATTGATCTCATTGTAATTATTAGATTCTCTTAATGTATTTTTCAGGTTGAGGCTTGTAGAACATCTTCTTTGGTTTTTAAAATCTTTTGCATGTGATAGGTTATTGAATGCAGGTGATTCTTGGGGTTTGTGAAGTTTGGTTTCTCAACTTCTTCATTAGGTATGACTTGGTTTGTGGCCATCTTTTCCATATCTGAGCTCATCAGGAATTTCAATTTCGTCTAATAATTAACCCACAATTTCTCTTCCTTCTCAATGGAAATGATATCATATCCTAAGGTATCTTTCAGAGTATTTGCTTCTTGAAAGTTTTTTAAAGGATTCAGAAATAACAAGGCTTCCCTTCTTGATAAGGGATCCATTTTGGTCATTTATAGCCCGACTTGAACTTTGACTAATTTTGATTTTTGATAGGGATTTTTTTCCAACCACAATTAGAGATTCAATAGAAACATCTATTTGAGAAATAGGTTGTGGGACAACCTCAAAAATAGATTTTAAAAAGCAGTCAAATTCTAAACCTGAGCTTTCAATTCATATTTTCTTTCTTTATCTTTCTTTGATATTTCCACCATCCTAGCTACTAATACCTGGAAAATTCAAACATCTCCATCTCTAGTAGGAGGACCAAGGTCCACCCTATTTACTTCAAAGTCACTCACTGTTGCTTGTGAGGCCTCTTTCTGCATAGATGGGTGCTTAATTTCTATTTGGAGTGTCCTTGATTTGATGTCATCTACAAGCCTAGTGGTGGTCTTCTTCTTCTTAGTTTTAGGAGTCGAAGTTCTTTGTAATAGCTAACTTACCATGTCCTGCTTAGGCAAGATTGATTGTATGGATTCCTTTTTTTGGGATAGTGAATCTTCTAGCCACAATGGAGTTGTTGTGACCTTAGTTTTCTTGAATCCTAGGGATCCAAATAGTGTCTGAGTGACTGGAGGAGTATATCCTACTGGTATGGTTATTCGTAGATCCTAAGAAGGGTTTATCTCTCTAGCATGTGAGTCATTCTGAGAGGGAGGAGAATCAACATTCAAACTTTCTAACCCTTCCTCTTCTTCGTCTCCTTCATTCTCCTTTCCCAAGATAGGAAAATTAAAAATGTCATCCCCATAGGTTTGTGAGTACACATTACTATCTAGTGGATCCCGATCACCACTTCCTTGGGCACTGGTTGATGAAGACTAAGGTACGTTACTAGTTTATTGGTAGAGGCTTAGGAATTACCTTCAACAACTCCTGATTCTTTTGATCTAGTACAAGGGAAAGATTGCTCAATTTTCATCTTAGTTACCCATTCCCTAGTTCTTGTTAGAACATTAGCAGTTCTAGCCTCAATAGTTTCTTTTTGTTTAAATTTCCTATCCATGGAAGGGATGGGTCGAATCTCTATAAGTTCATTGTATATTGGGTCAATCATGTCAGACCCATCTTAAATAACATCTTGCAAATCCCACTTCAAATCATAAATAACAATTTGTTCCATTGTCAACCTCATCTATCTTCTCCTTCTTACCTCATATTCATCAAAACAATAAGCCCAATAGTCCTCTAGGTTAGGTTGATGATTGAAAGAAGGACCCAATTTCACATTTTCCTTCACAGAGTCATTTAGGTCGAAAGGAACACTCTCATCATATGAGGGAATATTATACCTGAACAATTCTTCCTCAATGTTCAAAGCATCATACATAGATTGGAAACTATACACACCGAATCCAAATGGAAAGCTGATAGTAAGTCTCTTTCTACCTTGACACAATTTGTTAACATCAGCTAATTGCATGTTGACCTCATTAACTACCCATTTATCTTCAGGGTACCTAGGCAATTTAATATGAAAACCTGAATATCCATCCACTCTTATATATGAAAACCTCTGAAATTGAATAAAATGACAACCATAGAAATTAACAAACTGTATGGCCTCATGAGACAATCTCATTGTTGGACACCCCTATAGTTCTTTGACCATTCTCATGGTAAAAGTGTCAACAATTCTCCTAAAATGAAAGAGGCTTTTATGAAGTTGGAGCTTATCAAAGTAGTCATAGATTGGTACTTTCCATGGTGGTAAATCACTTGGCCTTAATCTAGGCCAGGGTCGAGTACTTGCAAGGGCATATATTAAATAGGATGACATGAAGAAACATTTGTTCAAAACAAAGAGTGACATCAACTCATGTATACGATCACTAATTATCTTAGCCCAATCCAGAAATTGTTCCCCGCTCAATATGATCTAGATGTAGAAACACATCCACTCTTCGAAGCCATGAACATTTTCACTACCCCTAACCCTATGCAACAACACAACAATGTTTTCTAGTTCATTTATCAGGTGGTTTTTGTGTAGATTGCGAGGCAATTGGGATTTTCCTTTCTTTGGTTTGACTAACAAATTCTTGTAAACCCCTTTCTTGGCAATGAACTCAATTTGAGAATTGGTCATGTCCATTGGAAAATATTCTTCCCTCTCTAGAGTCCTCAAAAATGACATGAAATTAGACCTTTGAATTTTTAGAACAAGCCTATTGTCCTCTGTTCTAACCCCCCATGTCTATGAGTTGTAATGTCTGATGCATTCTAATACTAATTCGATACAATTCACTACTATTGGAAATGCAACAACTTCAATCAATTCACTACCCATTACTCTCTCAATGATGGGTGGAGGGTTGGGTTGGTTAAATTTTTTCCTTAATTCATCTAGGTTTACAAGCCCTAGCTGAGTGTCACCAATCTCAGGCCCCTCATAGGTTAACCTAGACACATATTCATACCCAACATATTTAACCCTTTCCATATGTAGTTGCAAATTTCAACAATATATACTTCTTCAATGCAAGAGTAAGCAATCAAAAGACATGATACAATGAATAAAACTGAAAGTACCTTTAATGGTGATCCCTATAATTCAAACTGTGTATCTCCTCTAGCTCTTCCCCAAAAATTGTTGTGATAGGAATGCTTTCTCATCACTTTATTTTATTAACCACAAATACACGAAAAAACATGGGGTCATATGGGAATTAATGTCTTAATTTAGCATTATGACACATGATAGCTGTCACCATCAACATTTCTCATATAACCGTCTTTTGAAAATTTGAAAAAAAACATCTATGGGTGGTTATAAAAGAGTTTTGCAGAACTTCACAAATATGCACCCAGGTTCAAAAGCGATGAGAAAATACCGCCAAGGCTAATGATTATCATTTTGAGGATGAGGTTCAACTAATAATCAAAACACCACCCAATATAACATTTAAAAGAAATAAAATGTGCGGCAAAGTGAGATGTTCGATAAACTATGAAAAACCCTACCCGAGTTCACATCATGACTTAAAATTCTGCCCACACTTAGATTAAATATTTTATGAATTAGAAGAAGAATTAATAAGATGGAAAACAAAAAAATGGTAACATGATGGAATTTTTCCTATGGATTCTTCCTTTACATAAAAGCAAAAATCAAGGGTCCATTCTCTTACAAAGTCTAAAACAAAACAATAATGAACAAAATACAAAAATATCTAATAACACTAGTAGACTAACAACAAAGAAACATCAATTACAGGACCACCCCCTAGCTTAATAGAGACACAACAAAATCCCCAAGACTTGAGGCGGCCTTCAACTCGTATTGAAATAACTAGGATAAATAGGTAAGAGCCCACTTTCTTACAAATATTGATGAACTAAATCTCAACAAAACTCCCCAATAATATTGAGATAAATGACCTCCAATGAAATATTTGTGTTGCACCATGCAAGAAAACCTACAAGAATAGAAAAAATTTAAAGAGCTACAAATATGATTTGTGTTGATGCATTCAAAGCTCAATTAAAGAGTTGCAAAGGTGATTTGTGTTGATGCATTCAAGGCCCCAATTATTGGAATTTATGTATCATATGGTATGTAAGCCATAATTGGGACAAGTATAACTTTTTTTTTCATATTACTTAGAACAACTAATTGGATTCCCATCCCATGATGTAGACTACTTTTGGCATTGGATTGCACTATCTTCACCGTTGGATTTTCTCCCTTGACAAGTCAATTATATTTTGTGTGTAAGTTTGTACCAACCCTTGATTTTGGAAAAACTCAATCTTTTAAAAACGTCTAGTTTGAATCAAGGAATTTTTTTTAAATGCATAAACCATGTGCAGGACAAATTTTATATGGAACAAGTTGTTTATGTGTCTTAATCTCACTTGCTAAGGAAAATAATAAGTCAAGTGTTAGCTAAATTTTTTAAAATGCTTTTAAAAACTGATAATGGAATTGGCCAAGTGATTGATATTTAGAAATTCACATGATAGGCTTCCCGTTTTGAGTTGGTGAAGGTCTAATGGCATGCATATGCTTTTTATGCAGTAGGAAGCCTTACAATGCTCAAAGAACAAATTGAAATCAAGATATGCAGCCAATTTTTTTTAAAAAAGCCATGGTTGCAGAAAATGTAGACCATATTGACTCATGATTTTGGCATTCATCCCCACTAGATCGCATGGTAGAGCATCACAAAAAAATCCTTGTTCAATATCTATAGGATCACAAAATATTTCCCTCACTCTATCCTCACTCAAATTGTAACTCAACAAGCTGTAAACAAGCATTAATCCAAAAACAACATTAGGATTCAATACAATCAATGATATTTATAAGAGAATTTTCTCAAGCAACAAATATCTGAAGCTTTGAACTAGCACACATGTAGAGAAAAAAAAATTACAATGAAGAACATCATCTCGTGAAATGAGATCATTTGAGAAAGTTAGGCCTGGCACCAGTCCCCTTTTCTTCAACCAAAATATTGAACAAAAGCAGCAAGAAAAATTCCACTTCAAATTGAAACATACCAGGAAGCATGAAACATTAATAATCATTGGGAGGAGTTAATAGACATACCTATCACTAAAAAATATTCCCTATACACATGCAAATGCAAGAATCCTTTCGACAAAGCTATTAGATCTATGAAATGAAAAGGGCTAATAATTAGAATGGAATGTATATCAAAGAAACCGAAAGCCAAAATGAAAATATAATACATAAATTACCTTTCAATCCAATGAAGAGCCCTATATACTTTCTTTCACACAAGGAACAATTTCAATTCATTGAACAAATGGGCCTTCTAAAAACGAAGTCTAAGAATGTCATCTAGAGAATGGTCTACTCTAAGTAGAGTTGATGAGCTTGACCTTGGGCTCAGATACTACAAAACCACATAAACAATTACCTATAATTTCCATGAGACTGTAATGGCTTGGTTATCAAAACATGCCCCAAATTGATAATAAGTTTAGGAAAAATGTACAGTGAATGACAAGACAATCTAACAAACAAAACTAGAGGTGCAAATACAATACATGATAACAATAATTATAAAACTAGGCCTCTCACCATTTTTATAAAATACGTGTCCCTCAACAGTAGCCAGTTGAGAGAGGAACCCAACAGGGGAGCTACAATGTCTAGTAAGATTACCCTTGGCCGCAACAACAAAAGTGGGCATAGTATCATGAGGGCTATAGAAAAGTGGGTTTGTTCTATAGTCATGCTCCATCCCGGATCAAGGATCCTATTCCTATTACACATTGCAAAAATGATTAGTGGAAGCCACCTTAGGCCCATTCTCAAGTATTGAAGCTATATGGTGCTTGTCCACATTGTCATTCCTTCCCTTAAGTCTAGTAGCACTAGCACCTGGACTAGCCCCATTCATGTTGCTAAACTAAGTTCATCATACACAACTCATACACATAGATCTCCTCTAGCAAGTAAGGCAAAATGCAATATGGGGAATAGTATAATGAGAGGGAGTGTTGACAAGAGGGTGCTTACGGCTACAACCACCCCTGTCAAGAAACCCTATTTTTCCAAATCTGATTGGGATTGAGATTGATATTGGCTTTGTGGTGAAAGTAGCTCATCTCTCTTCATGGGAGTATTGTTGGAGTCAATGTTGGTACAAACATGGCAAGACAGTACTGCAAACTAGAAAGTGTAAAATAAGCCCAAGTGGAGTGCTTGCAATGAATGTACTACAAGACAACCATGTCTCCCCTTGCATGTGAACCCTACAAACATGGAAAACATAGCTAAAACCCTAATTTCTAGTTGTTTCAAACCCCTAACAATTTGTAGGAGCCTCCTCTATAGTTGTGCGCTCTCTTGCATTGGTAGATGCACTGCACTTGCCAACAGTTTGCAATCATAAATCGAAACCAATAAGATGCAAACAAATCTCAAAATAGTTAACTTCCTAGCATATTTACATCTGAAACTAAGAAGCACATAAGAAATTTGAAAAAAACTGCATTTTCATTGGTTTTTCATTCAAAGTTTAATCATTGTTTATCAATTCAAGGATTTTCTATAGTTCCCGATAGGAACTAATAATGTTTTATAAATTTAAGAAAAAGTGTTTCCTCCAATAAAAACCCTAAAATAGGAGAAAATTAAAATGTCTTATGATGTTATGAAGGATATCAATTACATATGAAACTCATGATTTGGTCTAAAGAATTTGTTGCACAATTCATGTAAAAAGTTATATTAATTAGACTTAAAAGTAGTTGTCATTTTTACTCTTAAATATTAAAATTATATTCTATCAATATCATTATCAACTATCTTCCTTTTTTCTTAAATCCTTCAAATTAACTCAATTTCATAATAGTTTATATATATAAACATATTTTCCCATTAGTTTTATCATAAAAATATCCTATACTATAATACCTTAGGCTTTGCACGAGTTTGTTAAGGGCTTATTTAAACATGTATATAAGTGGTACAAAGTTTTGTTTGAACTTGTCTCTAATTTTTCTATCATCTATAATTCATTTAAAAAAAATATCATTAGAGTTTTTAAAAGACTTGAAAGGGCTGCAATTCCAATTTTTTTTAAAATTATATATTTGATATTTTTCACTATGCCTTGTTTATAGTTATATGTCAATTCGTGCGTGTAAAGAAAGACTTTGAAAGTTTTAGTATTTTATATTAAAATCAGTTGTTTGAGGTTTGGAAATCAATAAAATACATAAGGACAAGGCTAATATTTTAAGGCCAATTTTGTCAAATTGGTGTCATAAAATATTCTACAAGTGTAGTGTAGCTTCAAAATACATAACTACAAGGCTAATATTTTTAGGCGAATTTTGTCAAATTGGTGTCATAAAATATTCTACAAGTGTAGTGTAGCTTCCACACGTAATGTGATAATGAAGGTAAAGGCATGATGAATATTTTTAGTGAGAATGAAGATTAATATATTTTAGTTTTAGTGGGGTAGGTTAGCTTTTCCTCTTTTTAATTTAATTTAAAATTATATTTTTATGCATTTTTAATAGGCATATTTTATTTTATCTTTGACGCAAAAAATTATTAAAATAAGGCAATAAATATTTGCTAAAATATGTGAGGTAATAAAATTTTATTTTTGTTGACAATGGTATGTGTAGGATCATGATGGGGCAAACATTGGCGTTATGATGGGTATGTGTAGGGTATGTGGCTGACGACTTTTTTTTATCTAAAATTGATGAAACAAAAATGGTTTCTAAAGGAGATTCTCATTCTTCCACCAATATAAATTATGCTTTACTTTGAATTTAATAAATAGTTATTATTCATTTTCTATTTGTATTACGACTAAAGTCCTAATTGATAGGCTGATTGAAAAAAATATATAGCTTTCAAACGGTATCATTATTTTTGAATCTGAAACATGCTTCACATACTATAGGATTAAAAAATAAAAAATAATTTCATGAAGTTTTGACCAAGTTAAGGTGGTCAGACATACGATTTTTTTATATTTTTAAAAGTTGTAATAAAAAATTCATAATTAATTATTTAATTGGAAAAACATTACAAAAAAATATGCATCACATCGCGATATGAGTCCTCTACTTATATCTAAAATCTTATAAAATAATATTATCATTTTATTGTGGTTAGGGTGGTCAGACAAACGCCTACATCTTATTTTTTCCTTGAAATTTAAGTACTATTGCATTGAAATTTCAAATTTTCATGAAATAGATTATTATTTTTAATTAAACCTAGTAGTTTAGAAAATACATTCAATTTGCAACATTCTATTCTTACATATTTTTGAAATAATATTGATAAATTATTCAATTTTTTACATTAATTTTCCCAACTCTTATTTTTCTTAATTTTTTGCCACTTAAGGGCCTTTTTTTTCCATGATTATCCTACACATACCCACAACTAAATTTTGTTTATTAATTTTTTTATTGGATAAGGAGGGAATAGGGTACCACATCAATAAATTTTTGGGTAAGTTGAATTGTATTTGTTGAGATAATAATATGAAATTGTATAGGAGTGGATTTGCACCCATTATACAAATTCCCCTTTCACATACCCTAACCTTAGAAAATCAAATTTGAAGGAAAAATTCCACATCACCCTTTTTCCTTCCATCCACTTGGAATTTGTCCTATGTGTCGGTGAGGGAATATTTCTAAGAGATGAATGTGTGGTGCACTGTCGTCCCTGGCGAATTCCTACATCTGAAGTTAGTAGAGGTGTTACACACCCAATTCGGTTCAAATTGTAATGTCCCTCTTCGAACAATCGACTCGAAAATTCCTTATTCCTTCTCATCCCAAGGAATGTGCAGGATCATGATGGGCCAAAAAGTGGTGATATGATGGGTGTGTAGGGTATGTGGCTGACGACTTCTTTTTTACCCAAAATTGATGAAAGGAAAAGGATTTTTAAAGAAGATTCTCAACTTTACACCAATATAAATTATGCTTTAATTTGAATTTAATAAATAATTATTATTAATTTTCTATTTGAATTATGACTAAAGTCTTTATTGATAGGATGATTGAAAAAAATATGTAGCTTTCAAACGGTGTCATATTTTTTGAATCTGAAACATGTGTCACATTCTATGCTTCACATAATATAGGATTCAAAAAGAAAAAAATGAATTTCATGAAGTTTTGACCAAGTTAAGGTGGTCAGACATACGAGTTTTTTATATTTTTAAAAGTGGTAATAAAAAAATCATAATTAATTATTTATTTGGAAAAATTTACAAAAAAATATGCATCACATCAGGACATGATTCATCTACTTATATCTAAAATCTTATATAAAACATATTATCATTTTATTGTGGTTAGGGTGTTTAGACAAACACCTACTTCTTATTTTTCCCTAAAATTTAAGTACTACTACATTGGATTTCAAATTTTCACCAAATAATTTTATTTATTTTTAAATAAACCTAGTAGTTTATAAACTACATTCAATTTTCTATAGATTCTATTCTTACATATTTTTTAAATAATATAGATAACTTATTCAAATTTTTACATCAAGTTTCCCAACTCTAATTTTTTTGAATTTTTCACCACTTAAGGGCCTACTTTTTCCATGATGATCTTGCACATACCCCCCACTTTCAAAAACATTGATTCTCAATTCATTTCACTCTCTAGACAATTCACTTCAATCTCTCAAGAAAATTCACAACATTCTAGCACTTCATTGTGAGCATTACAGTAGCATTGACACTTCATCAACTCCACATTGCAAGTGTGAGGCAGCCATAGAAGTTGTGGGATTGGAGTCTTGCGAGACCTCCCTTCATCACTGCTATGATCGAGGTGAATTTTCCAAGTCCATACCTTGCATTCTCCTTCCATTGGCTAGTGGACTTTTGGGTGGAGGTTGTAACTCTTCATTCCTCTCCCTTGTGATTTGATAGAGTAACATAGTATTGTTTTGTAGTGTTTAACAATCCTTCTATCTACTTTCTTTATCACATATTCGAATATGTTTCTTTTTGGCTTTCCATGGAGGTGGAAAAACCAAAATGGGGTCTGACTAAGGAAAGCCCCTATACAACCCTAGTAATTTCCCCCTTCTTTTTTGTGTGTAAGTGGACATACATGTCGAGTTAGCTAGCAAACAAACACTTTTATCTGATCATCTTGATCACCCTAGATTTCATTTACCTACTTTACCATCTTCATCCCTATTTTCTATACTTTCTCATTTTGTTTTCTTGTTAGAATCAACTAGCTAGCCCGACAGTAAATTTTTAGGTATTTTTTACTGTACTTCATGTTTTCTAGCCATACAGACACTAGTGCACCAGAGAGACTCTAGCACACTGCACTATCATCCCAAAACCCTGTTGCCATCCTCAAACAAAGAGCTATCTAAGTTGTAGTATGGATTCCAAAAACTAGCTCGCCTAGCCTAAACCTAAAGTTTGGGTTTGTAGAGTGACAAAGGTACTATATAGTTCTCTTTATTCTTGATCCTTACGCAAGACATCCTTTAGATTGAGCTAAGTTAGGGTAGCCCTTTGCTCTCAACTCTCTGTGACTTGGAGCCTTGACGTGGTTGGTCCCCCTCTCTTATATTTTTGGTGAACCTAACATGATCAATGTCTACCCTTTTGTCTATGTTGATACTTTTCCCTTGTACCTTGTGATTGTTGTAACCCTGAGTGTTGTGAAGGTTTATAAGCATTGCAACCCAATCTAGGACTTTAGGGTACATTATTAAGAGAAGTTTGTGACACCTATCGATGGAGAAGACAAAGGCCACTTCTAGTTTCACCCCAAGTTTTCCCACTTGATTAGCTAATGAGTTTACCACTGGTTTTCCTACAAACTATGCTAACTAGATGGGTTTCATGGAAGAAACCACTTGTGTTCCTACCACTCTAGCACTGGTTTTCCTACAAACTATGCTAACTAGATGGGTTTCATGGAAGAAACCACTTGTGTTCCTACCACTCTAGCATCCCCTACGGCTTCATCCATAGACGGGGATGATGTTGTGTATTCCTATAGAAAACCTTATGGCATTAGGTAATAGGTTACTAGACCTTGTAAACCATTTTGAGAAAATGCCAAACATGGTGAGAGCGGCTAGGATTACATGGGAGGTGAGACATTTTCTAGGAAAAGATCAAACAAGCATATAATTTCTATGTGGCCTTATTGATCTAATCAAATCTTATGTCCCTTTGTATAGGCCTACATCAGGTACCACCGGAGAAGTTCTCAATGTCTACGAAAGACAAATAGGCTTCTCAATGCGCACTATGTCCATGTGCATTGTCGAAATAAGGCCCTCAATTAGTGTCTCTTATACTTCTTAGGGGCCTGACACTCTCAAGGTGAGTAAAACAACCCTTGGGTTTAGTTTCACCTGTCCTACTTGCCTCGGCAGCGAAGGCTCTAGTGGAGACCATGGAGGTGGCTCTGGTGGAGGTCCTACTGGTGGTGGGGGCTCCTATTTAGGTCACAACGGTCACTCCAGAGGTGGCTCCAGGGGTGGTTCTGGTGGTGGTGGTTCTGGAGGCTCCACTGGTCCTTTTTCATCTACTAACCCTATTGTGAATGCACTGCTTTAGAATATGGGTAGTATACAAAACCAGCTGGCGAGTCTCTCCCAGGCCTCAACCCAGCCTATCTTTCAACCCTTTTTTCTGACATAGCCCATTTTTTATAACAATCCTAAGTACACCCTTCCCACAAGGAATGGAGATTCAAAAATTTGAGAAATATGGTGGTAAGGGGACCAAAAAATGCATGTGTCCACCATTAATGCCATGTGTACAAATTTCTTTGATTACAACGCATTGATGGAAAAATTATTTAATCAATCTCCTAAGGATACAACACTTGAGTGGTATTTTTCCTTACCCAACAATTCAATCTTCTCATTTGATCAACTTGTAAATTAGTTTCTCCAATAGTTCCAAGCCAACATTAGACAAAAGATGACCTTTTTGGATCTTGTCTGATGCAAGCAAGGAGATAATGAGAAGATAACTAATTTTATAGTGTGGCATTAAGCTCTCTTTTAACTGATCTCATACCTGCTACCCGATTCTAATGTGTAGAAGGTGAACATTCATAGGTAACCTTTGAGAAACCTTGGCAGGAAAAGTTTTCTCTTATGAAATACCCTTCCTTCATGCATCTGTGTGCAACATTATGGGAATATTAAAAGATGGTAGCTCAATTTGGGGGATCTTCCTTGCACTCCAATTTAGAAGGAAAATTTATTGTATCAATCTCAGGAAAAGGTAAAGCTATTGTGAATGTAGTAGACGCAACGAATGATAATGACCTTAGACACAACAAAAAGTTCACAAAGTTAGCAAAATATTATTCTTCCATTTTACAAAAGTTGTTGAAGGATAATATCATAACCTTGGAGAACCCTCAACCTCTCAAGGAACCTTACCATGATTAGTATGATGTAAATGACTTATTTTAGCACCATTGAGTCAACATACATGATATCATACATTGTATCTGCTTGCACCACAAGATACAAGACCACATTGAGGATGGTACTATTCATCTCGATGGGAGTAAAAAAAATGCAAATAAATTGATCATGAAAGAAAATAGTGAGTTGTAGCTATAATGGACTAGTTTTCATAACATTTTTCTAACTTAATTATTGATCCCTCTGATTCTACCACTTAGCGCTCAGTGTACGTTAACATCGTTATGCTTACTCCTTCCATGCATCCTATAATTAGTTTGTCGGATGTGACATTCACCTCGTAGGATATGTCTATGAATAAAAATCCCTTTGTCCTCTACATTACTGCTTTACTCAATGGGAACATTGTGACAGGGGTCTTTGTTGACCTTGAAAGCAGAGTGAATGTAATTATCAAGCAGACGATGTAGCTAAATTCATTACAGAGGGAGTGTGAAGAAATAAATTCTACCATCCATATGCATGATGGCCTTTCTCTCAAGTCGTATTGCTCAATAAATTTTTCTTTCCTAGTTGGACCTAGTAGCATAGACACAACCTTTGATGTTATCCTAGAATCTAATTTGTTCAGGGTGAAGTTAGGCCTACCTTAGCTCACTTCCATAAATAGAATCTCTTTTTTCACTCATAAGTGTTTCAAATTCTCTCATCAAGGTGTTTTTCACATCATGCATGACACTAGATACCATCCATTGGTTTCTCATGGTGCCTACTCATTGGATGATTTTTGGCCCGCATTGGTTGGTTTGCTTCCCCCAAGAATAGACCTACTTTATTGAAACTACGTGAAGTATAAGACTGAGGGAAAAGGATAGCCAAATTTGACCCTCCTGGTAGCGTGGTAGCAAGCTACCTCCTCTTCTCGAAAGGGAAAGGAGAGGCCTACCCATCCTTGAGGTACCCCTTTTGCTCCTCTTTTTGAAGAAGAGTTTTTTATGAATACTCCTAGATTTTACATGAGAATTTTAATGGTTCTTGCTTGGTGAGCTAAGATTAGGATATTAGACATTCCTACCATGCCTCTTGTACCTTGGACCTACTTGTATAGTAGAAGGAAGGGTCCTCACATTGAATGCTCTATATCTCAACCTCTACTGCCTCTTACCATTCCTACTCCTAAAGCAGTGAATGGGAAGAGGCCCGCCACTGAGGCGCTAGAGGTGACTCCCATTGTTGTTCCTCAACCTATTCCTCTTGATCTCATTCAAGAGTTTGTCACTCCACCAAAGGTGGCTATGATGGATAGTCCTATGGCTAAGTAAGAGAATTCTTTCCCTACATAGCTCCCAACCTCTAGCTCAAAGAGTCACAAAAACTACCTTGCGCATGAGCAGAAGCACCAGTGAAGGGCTCTAGCAGTTGTGTAGGCCACCTTGTAGAGAAGGTAAGTGGAGTCAACCACCCCTATTTTGAGGCCTCCTAATGCATCCTCCACTATTCTCCCATCTGCTTTAGTTCAAGAGAATTATTTTCTGGTGTTGGGTCAACCTGCGAGTGTGAGTGTGCCTAACTATAAAAAGGTGCAGGTGATTATGACTCCTTTATTTGAGTTGCCCCTTTTAGTGTCCCTCCTAGATGTCCCACCATTTTCTACACCTCTGGACATGTTGAATAGCTTGGTGGTATCTGCTACAATTTTATTTTCATCCTCCACACCTCTTTCCTTGTCTATGGTGAGTTCACATCCCTTGATGAAGCAAAAAGTGGAGGTTGGCCCTTCTAGCAATGGAGGGTGCAAGAGCCGACCACCCTCTTTAAAGGGTAGTACTGTGCTAGCTTGTTCCATCCTAGTCATGGAGCAAGTTCCAACTTCCCATGATTTTGTCACCACTCTCGAGTCACTCGGTGAGTGAAGTGGTGAATCTCAAGTGTCATCCTCCCTGTCTGTTGAGGTATAACATGGTGCTCCTAGAAAGTGCATGTTTAACTCTCTAGACAAGGTCTTGGCCTTATCAGTGATCTTCACAAAATTATTGACCATCACTCCATAAGAGCTGAGTGGAGAAGACCTTATAGGGCCTTCTTCCTTAGCCCTTGTTGTAGGAGGGTCAAAATAACCTTCCCTTAATATTCCATCATTGTAGGCTTGTCCTCCTTCCCCTTATAGTGATCTAGATTGGGATGCAGATGACCTCTTAGTCGATGAGTGTTAGGGGGAGAACTCTTCTTTATCTTTAGATTAGGTGTGTTTTTTTTGTGATGTGTTTCCACATGATTGTGTTATGTGTTCCTGGATGACCCTTGTCACCCTTGTTGGTGCTTGGATACAGGAGTGATTATGTCTCATAAACCTTCTTCTATTTATATCACTATTCTTCCTCTATTAAGTGCTTTGATTTTTGGAAAATTCAAGATGATGCAAAAGGTTGGGGAAATTTAGGCTTCCCTTCCATGTTGACCCAATTTTTTTATTTTTTCTTTGTCTTCTCATGCATTCTTCACATGGTCTGATATACTAGGGGGTGGATGATAGTTCATTTAAATATACTATTATTATACTTATATATATTTATGATCAGCTTTAACCCCAAAATATTAGATCACCCCTTTATCTCTTTCTCTCTTCTTTGCTTGAGTTTTCCCTCATATGTGTGACAACGTTACTTTCACAATGTTTATATTTTCAAAAAATACATTTGTTTCCAATGAGTCTTTTCTTGAAAATCCTTGCAACCTTTTTCAATAAATCACATTTTCGACTTGGACCCCTAATGGAACATGCTTCCTTCATCACGGGTTTTCATTTACAAAGAAATTTAGAACTCTCCTTTGAGGTGGGAGAAACTTTTCCTATAGGAGAAGTCTCGACCTTCCCCTCCCAAGGGGGAATTTTCTTCCTTTCAAATTCCATGATGAAGTGAACATCTTTCAAAAGGATTCCTTGCTAATGAATCGATTTGAAAAAAAATGTCTCTTTAGCACTTTCAAATAGCATGTCCCTTGAGTGGACCCCTCTCCTTTTGAAGGTGGTGGAACCCCTATAAAAATTTCATGTCCCATCTCTAGTCTTGATTAAAATTGGGTTGAAATTGTATCTGAGGGCTTAAGGTTATGTTCCTTGTCACTATGTTGGGGTTTTAGTTACTCAAAGCCTTATTTGAAAAACCCTTTTGAGTCTATATCCTCACCAAGGTTTTAATTCTTTGTTGACCCCTTGCTACCGTCCCCTAGTCTTTTAAGTCATATCTTGTGCCATCAAAATCCGTTAAGTAACTGGCACTCTAGTTTTGTTTTACTGGTTCTCATGTGTTGGGCCATTGCTTTAATTTTTCCTAAGTTGGGAAAGGTATTTCCCGTTAAAAATTTAAGTCATCTTTTCCATGGGAATTATCTCATTATCCTAGTTAGGTCCCTTTTTAAATATTAAAATTTTTGGCATGTATAGATATGAGGATCCTTGACTACCGTTCGATTGATGCAAAAATATATATGCCATTCCCCGCATCATCATTCCATTTCATTGCTTCTTATTTTATTCCCACTAGCTCATGGGAAAAGGATGTGTGTCTTGTATGTTGGTGGGCCTGATATCTTTTATAAGGAATATAGATGGTTGTCAAAGGAGATTAATGGTGCGTGATGAATGATGTGGCCACATCTGGACCATTCCCCATGTGCCCATTTTTTTCTCTAGCCTATTAAAATAATCACACAGGCTGGCGGGTAGATGTCACGTGTCTAGTCTAAATAGTGGGCCCAGTAGTGTCAAGTGATCTATCACAAAATTTTCAAATAAAAAAATTGTTGATAATGTGTGATCTGTGGATTAATCTTGACCACTCCCCACTATCCCATATGGGTATCACTTTTACTACTAGATTCTCAACATGGAATTGAGCATTTGCAATGGGGAGAGATCCAAAAGACATGGAAGCATTGGGATAAGGGAAAATATTAATTAGATATTTTAACATAGGGCATGGAAAATAAAATTTGTGTTATGAATGAAAATATATTTCACATGCTTGAAGATCTTTTAATCTAGGTCGTGGATGTTGTAAGTGGGATAAAGTTACAGGTAATTAAGAAGTGTGTATGAAGAATCCTAGAGATTTAATGTCGACCTCTCCCTATTTCATCATTGATGAAAGTTGCACATGGGTTATCACTCACGGGGGGAAGGGGAAGAAGACACGTGGATCCTGGTTAGAATGACAAAGGAATGGTGGAGCCTGTATACTACTGGAAATTTGTTCCATTTGGCTTTCTTTCTTTTGGTAAATATTGTGGCTATGTATAATTGGATCTTTCATAATAGGATGGTCATATATGAATTGTCAATCAATTAACAGTCTGAAAATATCAACGACAGGCATTCAAAACTTAGTTGAGGGAAAGTGAGCTGTTCTGGTTCATGCGAGTGAGCCTTAATAGCTGAAAGGACATCAACCTACCGAAGTAAGGAGTTGCATAATTATTAATACTTGTCTTAAAGGCATAATTCAGCATTGTGAAGTATACCTTGCACACTCAAGAAGCTTGTGCTATGGTTTTTCAATACTTTCTCACATTGGAACTAGGGTTGTCAACCTATAAAGAAAACCAGTAAGTGAATTTTTTTCCCTCCCATCAGAATTATTGTTAAGTTGTGTTCTTTTCAAACTCTTGAGTTTTTTAGGGTTTTCTTGGTTTACCATTTTAAGGTTTTATGTTCATAATTTTATTTTATTTTTATTGCATAATTTGTGTCAAACCCTTATAAAGACATAAGCCTTGTTGAAATAAACCTGAAACCTTGCCTTCTAGTACCTCTTGTGTTATGGCTACCAAAGAAAAAGCATCTTTGTCTAAATGGGAAGCTTCTACTCCCAAAAGACCTTTAACTAAAGACCTCATGGACCATTTACCACCCTCAACCATCGATAAGCCTAAGGGCCAATGGCTTCTTAGAGGTTCACAAGTAATAGAGGGTTTAATTGACAAGAATTACTTTATCAAGGATGCCAAGTTTCCTTATACTGGATGGGAATTGTTTTATAGCTAGTCCAGGAATAGAAACATGGGTATCCTAGTAGGTAACCCTTCAAACTATGACCTTGGAAAGTTGATTGTAACAAATGATTATATGGATGTTGACTTGCTTAAAGCAGTGGCTGCCAATTATGACCCAGCCACAAGAACTATAAGAACATATTATGGGAAGGAAATGGTCAAAATCACCAAGGGAGAATTAGGTCTTCTTTTCAAGCTTAATAAATCAAACGATGAAATGTATAAGATAAATGAGGACACTCTCAAGAAGTATTATGATAAAACTAAGATTGCATTTAGAGTTCACATGTTGTTGATATTCCTAGCAAAAATTGTAGGTCAAAAGATCATAATAGGGCCACATGATAAAGAGAGCCTTTCCTAGTTAGCTATTTTATTTCTTACTTCCAAAAAACCTTCATTTCTATTTTCCAAATAACTAGTTATGATCCTGTCATGGGAATTCCAATGGCATGGATGTATATGGCTACCCATATTCAACACCCCTAGTATTGTGCATTGTATGATTATGTTGGGTTTATTTCAGAAATAATGTGTGAAGGACTGATAAGGTTGAAGAAAGGTGAATTGGGAGTGAGATTCATCTCATATTCATTATTGATGCATATGTTTTTGTACAAAGGTGCAGTTTTCTTTGGCCCTATTATAACTTTGGAAAGAAGAAAGGGTGACTTGGAGTTTCTTGTGTAATGCTTGACTGCTATTTTAGACAAGGATGATAGGACTTATGATTATGTGACATTTCAAAACCTATTTTCTTCAAAACTAAGGAGGGTCCTAATTATGAGTGTACCTAGAATTCCCATAGCTCTACATGATTTCTTGAGACCTAAGGAGAGAAGGAATGAGCTTGGAGTTTATTGTAATTGGGGAGATGTTATCTTGTACCCTAATGACACTATCCTAAGAGTATATGGTTCCATGGTAGCACCTCACATGCTACCAAGGTTTGTATGAGAGAGAATTGGTTTCCTAGAGGGGATGTGGCAATTGGGAAGTGTTGAAAAAGGAAACTTCTTGAATCAAGGAAAAGGAACATTCTTTCCTTGTGCACTTTTTTTTTTGAATTTTTTAATGACTAAGGGAGGATGGCATAATATTCTTGATATACTCAAAACCTACCACATGCAGAGGTCAGTTGAGAGGGTTAGATATGACCTTGAAGGTTTTATGCCTTGGTTGAAAGAAAGAAACAAGAGCTTCAAATTTATACACATTTTCCAATATCCTGAAGATGGGATAAGAAATGTGTTTGATCTTTTGGAGCCATAGAAAAGAATAGAAAGGTTTTTTTCCTTTAATAATATGTAAAGAAAGATAAAGCAAGAAGAACCTGATTTCAAAGTTCTCCTAGAAGCTGAAAATGTAATACAAAAGGTGGAGCATGTATCAAGGAATTTTGATTCAATAGTGGGCAACCTTGAAACTAAAGGGTTAATAAGTAAGGATATCCGAAAATCCCCCATGGTATAAGAATAGAGTGGAGGGGAAATACTTGCTATGGGAGAACAATCTATAGCTCAAGCCTCTGATGAACCAAGAATAAAGTTCTTTACAAGGAGAAAGGGTAGGGCAAAGAAAGTTGATGTATTTTCTAATCCTTCTCCACAAGAAGAATATAAACCTCCTTCTTATGTTCCACAAGTACCACCACCATCTCCTTTAACGACAATAGAGCCTGAGATTGTGAACATTGATTCTCCACAACCTAGTGAAATAACATTAAGAGATCCACCATTGAAAAGGAAAAAGGTTGAGGTGACTGGTTTGATAAATTATGATGATGAAGGCTCTAATGATGACATTTGGGTGTTAGAGTAGGAAATGCAAGAAGGAGTTCCTACTACTCAAGTAGTAAGGGAAAGACCTAAATTGGGTACAAGATTGAGTAAAGATGATCCTATAGGACTCAATGGTAGATATGATATGTGGGTTGAAGCATGTGCCAAAGTTTTTAGATGATGACTTGTTTATAAAGTCTCAAGATTTTATGGAATTTTCATATAAAGATAAAAGAGATGAATATGTGAACAACTTGGAAATAGAAAGAAGCCTTCATCCAGAATTGTGGGATGCCATCATCTAGAAAAAGGTTTTAAATGAAAGGAGAGCTAGATTCCAAAAGTTGACTACAAAAGAGGGTCAAGAATTGATAAGTAATAGTGGTATTTTGCTGTTGCTAGAATGGGGTTTAGCTTCCGCCATAATTTTTGACATGATATAGAAGTGTGACAGGCCTCTCTATGATACAAAGGAGGAAGTTGTACTTGAACTATAGGGGTCTACTTTCAATGAGGAATGGAGAGCATTGGCTATATGGTCTTGAGCCCCAAGCACCAAAAAACTTGATATTCTTGAGCTTGCACCTAACTACAGTGGAGGCTTAATAATAAAAAAAGTGTCACAAACATCAACCTTAGTAGCAAAAAATATGTTAGTTCATGTTGCACCTACTATGGTTCTTGTAGGTAAAATTGAAGGATAAAAGGGAAATATTGAACCATTGGAAAACTAAATAAAAGAGCTAGTGAAATCCTTTCATGAGTTGCATCATGGAATTCTTTCATCCATTCTAAGGGATGATGATAGCATCAAAACTCTACAAGAGTGGAAAAATGGAACTAATAAAGCTATTTCAGATCAAGTTGTTTCAATTTTTCAAAAATTTGATATAGACACATTGAAGATACATATGGATATGCTAACTCATGTTGAGACTGTCCTACTAGAATTTGATAAGGGGAAAAACCAAATTGTCACCAAGTATCCACTTTATAGAGAAAGGGCTGATGAAGTCATGAATTTCAATTAGCCCACTGAGGAAGAACTCCTAGCATGGAAAGGTAGATACTTAGAAGGAGTGGTGGATTGATATGAAATGTCAGGTTGGTAATTTGAAATTTTGAAGTCTGCAACAATAAAGAATAACTGATAAGTGAGAATTGCACTACATAAAATGGATTTAGTACAGATTAGGCTTTTGATGAAGTATGGAAAATAGAGTGTATCTTCTTCAAGTTGAATTGATGAAAAGGTTGTAGACATGGAAATGTCTTTTGTCTTTTCTTTTCTATTTTTGTCATGCTTTCCTTCTTTCACTTTGTGTGTGTGGGCACAATTTTTGAGGTAACTATTTAAAGATAATTTTTGAAGATCGGACTGGATCTCCAACAACGAATGAATACTGCTTGCATTTCCCCACATGTTTCCCACCTCTTGGGAATGTAATGCAACTGAATTGCATAATCTTTATTTTGAGCAGTCCAATAGGATATTGGCATGTCTACTTTCTTGGTTGAGACTTGTTTTGCTCCTTCATTTCTCTAAGAAGGAATTTTGTTCCAGAAAGTAGGGGTTCATTGTTTTTCATTTGACACTATGAATTTTCAAAGGAATATCAACCATGTCTTAGTGTTTTGTCTTAAGTTGAGAGTTTTGTTTTTATGTATGTAATTTTGATAAAAATATAGTAAATACAAAACATAGTGATACCAATTTCATGGCTATTATCTCTCCTTGTATTCATTTTATGAGTTGTGAATGAAAGTAATCTAGGGTTCCTTTTATTTTTCTCTATTGTTTCTCAATAGATGTTTAATTTCATTCTTGCTTATTAGTTCAAAGAATTAACGTAAGTTCTTGTATGAGATTGTTAAATCATAAGAATTAGGAGCTAGGACATTTGTAAGTAGTGATGATTATGAATGTAATAGGAGAATATTTTAAACAAGTGTTTATTGAGATTATAGGTTGCTATTGATAACATGTTTTTTGATTGCATAGGTTGATATTGACTCCATGCTTGGAATAAGACATTGGTTTGTGCAAAGTATTAATAATTCAGTTGCTAAGTTGATTCATAAACTAATCACCTTATTTTATAAACTTTCAAAATGGATACCACTACAGTTGTTTTGAGTTCAGTTTCACCTTCTCATGGTCTAAGTGTAGGATATCAGTAAATGAGCTTCCAACTTGTTTGATGTGCTGCGTTGTTGAGTAATTTTATGAGAATTATCTGTTATTGAACATGTATTTGAGTAGTAATCATATAAATTCCTAAGTATACATTGTGGGATCACCCTCTTGGGTATAACAAATCCCAAAGTATAGGAATAGAAGCCTCAAAAATTTTACTCATTCATTGGACAATCCCTTTGGAGTACTAAGTATTTGAAATGGAAAAGTCCATAGGTATTTTCTGAGGTCAGTTTGGTTCTTAAAAAAAAACCAACAAATTGGCGGCTGTAATAGGGAAGAACTTGAATTTTTTTGATAGAATATCATCCTAGCTTAAAGAGTCATTGAAGTTTCATGTCAAAGTATAATTAGAGATTCATAGTTGATTATTTGCACTCCCCATCTAGGTCACACAACCAATAGATTGGTGACTCTACTAGGGAATAGCTAGGTCCAAAGTCTCTAAGTTCATATGTGGTACAAATAGATTCAAGTAGTTTATTATATTATTCTCTTGTGTCTGAAGAATAATTAGTTTAAATTTTATTGTAAGAAGTCACGTCATACCCAGTATTATGTGTTAGGTCTTAGTTTAGTTTGTCACCTTGTGTTGAGTTATGTGGTGCAACCACAATAGGAGGGTCCTCAAAGAGAACAATCCAGACCATACAACAGGAGTAACACAACGAAAGCAACATGGAATATGGAGGAAAATGTAAATTCAAAACATTCTCATTAATGGAAAATCTTAGTTAAATTCATCCATCAACATCTGGGCTTACAGATTCAGCTTACAGGCTTGATACAACATGTTTAGAAATAGAATATTCCAATGTGCTCCTATATGTGAGATAAATATTACAAATCTAAAGAAAAAATATATATATGTTCTTCACTCTCTTATTCTAATGATCCATTACAAGCTTTATAACATATCCACAATTCAAGAAACATCTACATTGGCCAAAGATCATCACATTCTCCAAGGAAAGAAAATGTAACGGGTGCATGAACAAGTCAAACTCAAATTTGAATTACTCCTGAATAGGTGCATAGGATGGAGTGTGGAACTATAATGAAGGTCGGAGACACACCCAGGAACAATTAAAATCACACTGTTAAGATCCACAAGTTACGGGGATGATCCACAATGATTGAACTGGTCAAAAAGTTTGAAATTATTTTGATGTCGGTTAAAGAAACTGCCAAGAATTCTGAAAGTGATAACTTTCATGAAAAAGGCCAAAGCACACTCAAAACTTGGGTCAAGGAAAATGAACATGTAGGCAATGTACTCCAAGATCCACAAGGTCAAGTGAGAAAATATGACGAATCCACCAACATGAACTGAGAAAGAACAAAAAAAGAACAAAAATAAAAGGAAAAAAAATTGGTTGATGGAAGATTGCCAGGAACTGAGGATGCTCCTGCATCAAACATCCGGGGTTAATGAAAAGTGAGTCCCTCACTTTGCTGGGGCTAAAGGAAAACTGAGATGGTCTACCTCAGCCTGAGAAATCCATGAAGAATCATCAACTGGTCTACCTTTCCACTTCACAAGATATTATTTATATTGTCTTCCACGAGTCTTCCTCCCATAGCTGACATCCAAAATCTCTTCAATCTCATTTGTTTGTTGCTTACAAAACCGATTCTTCAATTCCACTGTACTGTCCTCACTAACTTTTTCCTCATAATACTGATGTAGGTCTATAATTTTGAATATAGGTGATATACCCATACCTTCCGGTAACTCCACTCCATATGCATTTCCAGAATCAAACTTCTTCTAGATCCTATAAAGTCCAAACTTCCTCATATTCATCTTGTTGTATGTCCCAACTGGAAATCATTCCTTCCTCAAATATACCATCACTTCATCTCCAACTTTGAACTCCTTATGTCTCCACTTTTCATCTGCTTTCTCCTTATACTTTCAGTTCATGTCTTCCAATTGTTGTTTCACTTGAGTATGTACTTTCTTCATATGTTCTTCAAATTACTCTACTTCTTCACTCCTTTTATCTTCCATACTAATGTCTCTTAACTCAGATATACCTCTAGGGTGAACTCCAGTAACAATCTCAAAAGGTGTTTTCCCTGTACTCCTATTCACTGAATTATTGTATGCAAACTCTACTTGTGCTAGGACTAAGTCCCCACTTCTGGGCTTCTCTCCAACCAAACATCTCAACAAATTCCCCAAGCTCCTATTCACTACTTTTGTCTATCCATCAGTCTATGGGTGAAATGTAGAACTAAACTTCAAATTGGTCTTTAAATTCTTCCAAAGTGTCCTCCAGAAGTCACCAACAAACTTTACATCTTTGTCTGAAACAATACTCCTAGGTAATCCATGCAATCTGACAACTTCCTTGAAAAATAAGTGTGCTACATGCACTGCATTTGTTGTCTTCCTACAAGGTATGAAATGTGCCATCTTAGAAAATCTATCTACCACCAGAGATATAGAATCATTACCTCTTTGTGTCTTTGACAATCCAAGTATGAAATCCATGTTGATATCCTCCCAAGGTTTCTCTAGAACTGTCAAAGGCTTATACAACCCAACATTCTAACTACTCCATTTTGCAACTTGAAAAATTCTACAGCTCTGCACAAATCTCCTGATATCCTTATGAATCTATGGCCAAAATTAATTCTCACTCGCCAATACTACTATCTTATCAATTCCAAAATTTCATGTCAATACTCCACTATGTTTTTCTTTCACCAAGTTTTCCCTCATTGAAATCTATTTTATACACAACTGATTACCTCTGAACAATATATCCTCCTAAATGAAATAATCCAACCAATGGCTTCTATCATCCAAAACTAGTTCCTTACAATCTTTCCAAGGTTCTGCAAAATCTAGGTCTTCCTCATACAAGTTCTTCAAATCATCAAATCCTAATACCTCCACTCTCATCTTTGTCAAGAAATTCCTTCTTGTACTCAATGCATCAACAACTCTATTTGACTTTCCACTCCTATGCTTCAAAAAAAAAGTATAGCTCTATAGGAATTCCAGCCATCTCATGTGTCTCTAATCAAATTACCCTGACTGTTCAAATATTGCAATGCCTGATGATCCGTGTACAACACAAACTCCTTAGGAAACAAATAATATCTCCAGTTATTCAAGGCTTGAATTATAACATAAAATTCCTAATTATACACTAAATATCTTCTCCTAACATCATTCAACTTCTCACTGAAATAAGCTATAGGTCTTCCATCTTGACTCAAAATTGATCCAATTGCATTCCCACTTGCATCATAGTCTACTTGAAATACCTTAGTGAAATCTAGTAAAGCCAAGAAAGGTTGCTCAGTCACCTTCTACTTCAACAATTCAAAAATTTGATTTGCTCCAGATGTCCATCTAAAATCCTTCATATCTCCTCTCATCATTTTTTTCATACAACTACAAATAGAACTAAAATTCCTAATAAAATTTTAGTAGAAACTAGCCAAGCCATGAAAAAATATCACCTCTCCAATTCTTTCAGGTGTAGGCCACTCAAAAATTTCTCTAACCTTCTCAGAATCCATCTTCAATCCTTCCATAGATATCACAAATCCCAGATATACCAATTCCTCCTTCATGAAACTATATTTCTTAATGGTTATCAACAACTGCTCCTCTCTCAACCTCTGCAAAACTCATCTGAGATGAAAAAAATGTTCTTCTCTACTCTTACTAAAAATAAAGATGTCATCCAAGTAAACAATCACAAATTTACCCAAGAATTTCTTCAATACCTCATTTATCAATCTCATGAAAGTGCTTGATGCATTTTTCAATCCAAAAGGAATCGCCAACCACTCATACAATCCTTCATTTGTGTTAAACACTTTTTTCCACTCATCCCCTTCTCTGATTTTGATTTGATGATATCCACTCTTCTAATCTATCTTTCTAAATTATCGGGCTCCACTCAAACAATCCATAATGTCATCCATCTAGGGTAAAGGAAATCTATACTTCACCATGATTTTATTTATGGCTCTTGAATCCATACACATTATCCATTCTACATCCTTCTCAGGTGCCAATACAAGAGGTATTGCACAAGGGCTTAAGCTTTCTCTGATCAAACCTTTCCTTAACAATTTGTGCACTTGTCTATTCAACTCTTCATTCTCTGTAGGCATCATTTGGTGTGTTGCTTTATTAGGAAAAATAGCTCAAGGAATCAGATCCATGCAATGACTAATACTCCTCGTAGGTGGTAATCCATCAGCTACATTATCTTAAATGATCTCCTTATATTCTATCAACAACTCCTTTATCTCTTTTGGGTGTTCTTCCACATGCTTCAAATCTTCATCCTTCTTAGGAACTAGGGAATAACACACATTCTCATGTCTCAATCCATCAAGGAATCTCCTTCAGTCAACCAGACAAACCCTAGCATTTGTACAAAATTCAACTATAGGAACATCTTCCAATGGCAACAAAATCTGCTTCATCCCATTAGCAACAATGGTGTATATATTCTTCTTTCCATCATGAATATCCTATTTATCATACTGCCAAGGCCTTGCCAAAAAAATATGACATATATCCATAGGCATGATATCACATAAAACTTCATCATGGTGATTTCCTATGTTCAATTTCACCAAACATTGTTCACTTACCAAAATCTTATGTTCATCTTGTATTGATGCTATTTGATAGGGCTTCAGGTGCTTCAATCTTGCCAACTTCAACTTAGTCACCATCTCTTCAAAAACCAGGTTCTTAGAACTTCCATTGTCAACTATCACCTTCTAACATTTACCAGCTATCTTCCATCTTGTCTAGAAAAATCTCTTCCTCTACAATGGTTCATGCTCTGACTCACTCTGACACAATACTCTTTTGTTTACTAAAAATTCTCCTTCTTCCTATTTGCTAGATGATCCAACATGATCTTCCTCAACAAAGGTTGTTTTTCTACTGCTCTCTATCTGTTTACTCATCTCTCCCTAATTGCATTCAAATGCTCTATGTCCTTCTCAACCACATTTATCACAAGTTCCTCTTAATACCCTTTTCTCTTGTCCTCTATCATCTCTTCTATGTCCTTCATTATGGTAACCACTGTATTCTCCTCTTCTATAAGAGTTACCATCACTTTTCTGATATGTATTATCATTCTTACTAACCTCCTTATCCTTGTTCTGATCCAGAAAAGATCCTCTTCATCCTCCAACAAAAGTTCTTCCTCTTTGAAATCTTCTACCTCTTCCTATTTGTCTCTTCTCATGTCTCTTATTTAGCTTCTCTTTTGCTTTTAGGGCACACTGATATGCCTCTTCCACATTCTGCAACTTGATCAAATTGATTTCATCCTATATAGATGACCTCAAACCATTCACATATCTAGCTACTTGCTCAATTTCCTCCTCTAAATGTCCAGATATAATATTCAACTTATAGAATTCTTCAGTATACTCTGTCACACTAGATTCTTTCTGGTTCAAATTTTACAATTTTTGGAACAAGTTGATCTGATAGTATGCAAGCATAAACTTTGTCCTCAACTTATTCACCATCTGATCCCAAGATTGTATCTTTTCTTTCCCTCTTCTTTGTGTATTTGTCTGCAAATGTTCCCACCAAAGGGATGCATGTCCTCTCAAATTTATACAAACAAAAATCACCTTCTTATCTTTAGTGGTACCTTCAAATTAAAAATAATTTTCCATCTTTGTAATCCAATCAAGGAATTCTTCTAAATCCAACTTACCAGTATAATCTGGTGGGTTGAAATGTGGTTTCGTATTTTATCTAGTAAGGGCTCTTATGAACCTCTCTTCTCTTCCTCCTTCTTCTTGAACTTCTACCTCTTCATCACTTATATCATTGACTGGTTGACCTCTTCTCTAGGCCGTTTCAACTGCATCTAATCTATTAGCAATTCCTCTTAAGATCTCCATTATAGCTTGGTCTACATTTCCACACGCTCCATTTCCTCTAGAATTTCTTCTTCCAGCCATCTTTACAAAATTCCTCTATAGCTACAGGTCATATCCATGATCCGCCATCCCACAACAAATATTTTACAGAACTTTTCAAATTTTTATGATCTCCCAAGGAACAAATCTTGCTCCGATACCAATCTGGCACATCCACGGTAGGAGGGTCCTCAAAGAGAACAATCCAAACCATGCAATAGGAGTAACACAATGAAAGCAACACATAATATGGAGGGAAATTCATATTCAAAACATTCTCATTAATAGGAAATCTCAATTACATTCGACCGACAACATCTAGGCTTACAGATTTGGCTCACTGGTTTGATACAATATGTTCAGAAATTAAATATTCCAGTGTGCTCCTATATACGAGAAACATATTACAAATCTAAACCAAACTTATCTATCCATTCTTCACTCTCTTATTCTAGTGATCTATTACAATATTTATAGCATATGCACAATTTAGGAAACATCTGCATTGGCCAAAGATCATCACATTCTCCAAGGAAAGAAAATGTAATGTTTGCATGAACAAGTCAGCCTCAAATTTGAATTACTCCTCAATAGGTGCGTAAGATGGAGTGTGGACCTATAATGAAGGTTGGGGACACACTCAGGCACAAATAAAATCAAACCGTTAAGATCAGCAAGTTACGGGGACGATCCACAACAATCGAACTAGTCGAAAAGTTTGAAATTATTTCGATGCCGATTTAAGAAACTGCCAAGAATTTTGGAAGTGATAACTTTCTGGAAAAGCACCCAAGCACGCTCAAATCTTGGGACAAGGAAAATGAACATGTAGGCGATGTACTCTGAGATCCATAGGGTTAGGTGAGCAAATATGATGAATCCACCAACATGAACTAAGAAAGAACAAAACCATAACAAAACTTAAAGGAAAGTATTTTTGGTTGATGCAAGATTGCCAAGAATCGAGGATGCTCTAGCATCATTATGTTTAAAATATTTTATGAGGTTAAAAATACAAAGACAAAGTGAAAACACTTTCTGTTTCCCAATATTCTAGGTGGAAAATCGGAAGTCTCTAATACCAGTATAATGATAAATTCTGAAAAGGAACACAAGAAGAAGAATTTTGACATATTTAACATCATGAAGAAGACCAAAAGTTATGCAAAGAAGAATCCTGAGCATAAGGAAGAATCTGAGCTTGTTAAAGAAAACCTTCTCGCTTGGTTAAAGAAGAGCTCTGAGTCAAGTAAGTCTGTTGATTCTCCTGCTGATACATCTCCCACTTTTAATATTGATGTAAGTAGTGTCGGTGTCGAGGAATAGGGACATGAATTTGAAGGGTGTAACATAGACCAAAGAAATTTTCTTGTTGAGAAAGTGTTTGATAATGAGCTTGACATCTCAAGAGAGGAGGATAGATGGAATTTTTGGGGTAAGAATAAGAAGTTTTCAGTGCCTTTAATTCCTAGAGTTGGCTCCATTTTTCCTAGAAAGAATTTTAAGCTAGGAGGTGAAGCTCCTAATATATAAGTGCACCTTTCTCTTATGGAAGATCCTATTGACCAACCCTATTATACTCCTACACCAAGTGAGCCTGGAGATCATCTAGAAAATGAAGAAGATATAGATAAAATATGAAAGCTATAGAATAAGAAGAGCTAAGGCTTAAAGAAAAAGAGGAGAATATATTGAGGGTGTTAAAGGAGAGAGAAGCTAGGATTAGAGATAAGCAACTTGAGTGAGATGTTCAGAAAAAAAGATTGGAGAAGATGAGAGAATATGTTGCTAGATATAAGACCTTTGAAGAATTTGTTTTTAAAATTGTTGCTAAAAAGACCAATGATATCCCTAAAATAACAATCATGATGGGAACCTCTAGTACTGGTACCTATACCACATTTGTCTCAACTATCAAAGCCTTAGATCCTCCTATTACTGCTAACAAAAAGTCACTTGTAGATCATGGTAAGAGGCCCAATGATCAACCTAAGAAAACTACCTTCAATACCAATACGAATAGCCATACTTCATCTATTGAAATCCCCACACACAATTCCAAAAAGGGTCACATTCCATCCACTACACCTCCAGATCTTGAATTCTTGAGATTACAATTGGAGAATAAAAAACTACAAGAAGATTTGAAGAAAGCTGAGATAGAAGCTTCTAATGCAGAGATGGCTAGGAATATTGCTTTTCTTAAAATTTCTATGCCTACTCTAGAAGATTCAAGCTTTGGACATACTAATAGTGAGTCACAAAATAAGAAGCTAGAGGGACACATTCCTAGTGGAGGTGGTGGTGGAGATCAAGGTGGTGGAGGAGGAGGAAATAAGAAGAATAAAAATACTTATTTTGAAGATGATGAAGGAAACAAGAAGGGAGGCGATGATGGTGAAGGTGGAAAGGGTAAGGATAGTAGTCAATCTGACAAAAAAATACATGATGAACAAAGAGATGTTCATAGGGATCGACATACTAGTAGGACACTCCAAGTAGATAGATACCAGTAGTTGTGTTTCACTGGAATACTTGGCTACCCTAACCCATTTCCTAAAGATTTTAGACTTTCTATAGTCATATTCTTAGGTAATAATTCCTCTAGTGGTCAAGACCACCTCAAAGAATTTGCTAATGTTATGGATGATTTTGAGGTAGAGTTAGAGGATGTGATGATGAAGTTTTTTATGAAGTCTCTCACTGAAGATGCTAGAGAATGGTATAGGAGTTTTCCTCCCAAGAGAATTGGCTCTTGGGAGGAATTGAAAGGATATTTAGAGAGACATATGGTGAAAATATTGATTCAAGTTTTTTTATTGAATCAATTTAATAATATTGCTAAAGGTCCTAATGAATTTGTAGTTGAGTTCAATAAAAGATTTCAATAGGCTAGGAAGAGGTTGCCTCCTCATCTACAATTGAATGACCATGTGTTCTTGGTAAATTACTACAATGCTTTTGATACAAAAATGAGTTATCCCCTACTAGATAAGAATCCCTAGACATTGAGGGAAGCCTTCAATATGGAAGAGCATATTGACAATATTAGTAGAGAAAATCGTAAAGTTCATAGAAGAGATGATTTGAAATCCCTCAGAAATTCAAAGATGGAGGACACCAGTTTAGGAGCTAAAGGGAACACTTTTCAGGACAATATTTATAATTTTATGAAAACTATAAGTGACAAAATTGTAAAGCAAGACAAGTCTCAACCAAAAAGCTATCAAAGGAACGAAAGACCTCCTAGGCTAGAAGATCACCCATATAATACCAATTGGTATAATGTGAAGCCTATTCCTAATAATCACATAAATACTTAGAATAAGGTCCCTGTGGACCCTTTGCAGAAGAATTCAATAATTTTTGTTGAAGACAACCCTTGGTGCATGGTTTGTCCAATTCTACATTCTCCCCAACAATGTGCAGTTGAACAGATGGTTGAAGTGGAAGAGGATATTCCTGAAGACTGTGATCAACAAAATGAGGAGGATATAGATGTACTTATGGTCATGAATGATTCTGATGTTACTAACAATGAGTGCTCTTCTGATATGGACTCTTATGAAGTGGATGTAGATAATTAAAGGAAAATTGCTAGTGCATACCATCAACAAGTCCTCTCTAATGAGGATGTCAATAGTGATATTGAGTTGAATAATTTGGAAGCGATTGAAGATGGTGTTTCATTAAGAAGACCATTATATGAGGAGTTTGTGAAATATACTGTAGTATTGGCCACCCAAGCCAGAAGTTCCTATCATCTGAGAAATAGAACAATTGGTGGTGAACAAGGTAGTCTTGCTAGTATTTTCATAAAGGAGAAAAATGCCAAAGGAAAAGAGCGCAAGCCTAATGGAAAAGTAGAAGTCAAAGATAAAGAAGGAAGGGGAGATAAAATTTGGGCTAAAAGGGTAGGTAAACTAAAAGTTACTGAAGAATTTAAATCTCCTATTGCAAAGATAAAGACATAGAAGTAAAACCCTGAAGTTTCAAAGAAACATGCCAAGCATAGGGCTAAGGTACCCAAAAATCAACAGAAGGAGAGCAGCAATGAACAAGGTATGCTACAAATTGAATTACCCAAGTATACTCCTATTGATATGTTTCAATTAATTATCCAAGCAAAAGTATCTATGCCTTTTCTTGAAATGGTGAGAATAGAGGAACACAAGCAGAGGGCAGTAGCCCTTATCAATGGTGCTACTATAGCCTGTAATGATTTAGTGGTTCCCACTCCACCCAGACTAAGTGAAAAAGATAAGAAATGCAAGGAAGTTGAGGGAGTTATCACTGAGATTCCCCATATCTTAGGAAATTATGCAACTACTTGTCTTGGGAAGATAGACCCATTTTTTCTCACTTTGATTGTTGGGGAAAACTTTATTAAAAAATGTATTATTGACTTTGGAGCGTCAAATAACATTATGCCAGCTAAAATCATGGAGGCACTAGGATTGAAAGTTGATAGCATTCATGATAAGTGCTATTCTATGGACTCAAGAGATTCCTTGTTATTGGTGTGATAAATGAAATTCCATACAAATTAGCAGCCCACCCAGACAAAGAGTTTAAGATGAGTGTGGTGGTAGTGGATATCCCACCTAATTTTGGAATGTTGCTATCTCAAAATTGGAGTGCATCTATGGGAGGAAGTATGAAATTTGACATGTGTTATGCCACATTTCCCATTGATGGTAAATATTTTCAAGTGATGAGAGAACCAAAGGTACTACATATGTTGGAACACGTTCCTGAGAATGATGCAATTCTTTTTGTAGAAACTAACATCAATGATTTCAAAATGGAAGAAGTACCAAGAGAAATTGATAGGTTCCTTGCGCCAATAGAAAATAAATTTTTAAGATTGTTAGACAAGAATGGAATTTAGAAAATGTACTTTGATGGTGTAAGTTTTGAAGAAGGTTCTAGTGCAGGATATTACTGGTATCACCTAGTGGTAGTACGTATAAATTCTCTTTTACATTGTCTTTTTTCTACATGAATAATGTGGTAGAATATGAAGCACTATTACTAGGATTAAGATTGGTTGAAACACACAGAATAAAAAAGTTAATGGTAATTGGTGATTCTGAGCTTGTGATATCTCAGGTAAGGGATAAATATGCTTTCAAAAAAAACAAACTTAAGTAATATAGAAATGCTAGCTAGGATTCCATTGAGCAGTTTGATGCTTTTGGAATTGACTGGATGGAAAGGGGACATAACAGAGTAGCTGACTTACTTGCTAATAATCCATTAAGACCAAATGATATAAATTTTATAGGTATCTCTAAAGTTGATGTGCAGACTAGACATTCCATTCTTGAGAATGTGCACAACTAGCAGATTTTTAATGATGACAAGGATATCCTCAAAATTTTAAATTGTGTTGATGAATATGAGGGTCAGGAGATCGACTTTGGTGGATTTGTTGAAAATATTGATGGAAAGGACATAGTATTTGGAAAAGAGGTTATCTAGTTGAAGACAAAAAAAATCCCCATAGGCCTTGTAGCACTTGAAAGGGTCTTTGGTAGTCAAGATAAAAGCAATATTAAGAAAACTGCAGCTCACCTAGAGGACCGAAAGGTGAGCCAAATTTTTTGTGGTTCTATGTTCTTCTCTTACACTCTTAGGATCGTTCACCTAAAATGACAGAGATAAAACACTAAAATTGTGGTGGTTCACTCAAACTAGGGATTTTATGATGTGATTATAACTAAATGAAATGATGTGAATGCAGCTAAGTAATGTAATTGACTAATTAAGAATGCAAAACTAATGTAAAATGTAATGTTTGAAATCATAGTGATATATGCATAAAATAAAATAGAGATGAAAAGTAATGTAAACATAATTGAAAAAGGTCAAACAGAGTGCACCTGGGAATTGGATGATGAATCTAGAATGTTCCAAAATCTAGGAGAAATCAATGTAAATCACCAGTGGCACTCATTCATCACTGATGGTGAATCAGTCCTACTACTGGTAAAAACATCTGAAATTGCTTTCCAATTGTTGGGAACTAGATTCTGACAAACAAACCTCTTTCAGCTTTTAGGTGGGACACATTCACCACTAATGGTGAATCAGTCCTCCTCCAGAATTCTACAAATTCAAAGGTCAATTATGTAGATCCAAATCTACACTTGTCTTCTTGTCAAGTTGACAGAGTCAAATCTATAGAAAACACACTATAGGTTGTCTCCAAGCTTCAGATAGGGTTTAGTTGACTTGAAACAATTTTTTGACTTGTTGACCACCTTACAACACCAATTTTCTTGACAAATCTACATACAAAAGTTGCAAAAACACATGCAAAATGGAAAAAATGGTTAAGGGTTAGAGTATAGGGATTTACCTTGGTCAAATCCCACTTTGGTAATCAAACCCTTAATGAATAAATGAAATTAAATGAGCAAGGAATGATGAATAAAAAATATTCAAATGTCCTCAACTCACCACAACCTTATTGAAGAAAGTTGAATATATGTCAATGGCTACTCCAAGATGCTTGATTCAATAATTCTATGATGCTTCAATGCTTGAATGAGATGATTGAATGGATGATTGGATTCTTGAATGAATGGGGGTTAAAATGGATGTAAAAACACTTATTTATACACACTTATGCCCTAATAACTTAATAATACAACATCACAGGCCAACATAAGGTCTTTTTAAATAAAAACCCAAAAGAAAATTTGAATTATTTTGAATTTGGAGCCAAGAGGGACTCATTTTCCACCCATGGAAAATGGGTCCCACCTTGGGCTTGTAAGTGGGTGTCAGGAATTAAGTTGCATTTAATGTTGTTTGTCAGGTTTACATTCAAAAATACACTTAATTAAGTCTTATGAGTGCATAAAGAGGTCAAATAAAGCATAAGAGAGGTGTAAATAGTGATAACAAGCCTTGAAAAGCATGAAATCTTGTTACAATACTTTACAACACTTTAGAATAGGACTTGATAACTCATGAAAAGGTGATTTTTAGGTGAATTGTAATGAGAAGAGTCTAGAAAAGTGTAGGAATGTGTTACAAAACTTCACAACACCTTCACAAGACACCATTATTTGAGATTTTAGGACCTAATGTGAATGCATAAGTTACATTGCAACATTAAATCAAAGCTAAATAGATCAAGCATTATGATAGAAAGACCCAAAAGACCATGAAAATGTTAATGATCCATTTTCTATGGTACATTTAGCCTCCACTTTTGTGAGAGGATGAACTTGCTTCAAACTCACACTAAAGTAGTCATGCTTATCGAGAAGGATCTAAATGCACTTATGCTAGCAAAATGGAATAACAATGATCAAGAGGGATGATCAAGTCCCTAGGATGAAGATCCCATGGAAAGATAAACATAAGAAAAAAGGAACACAAGTGTGAAAGAGAATGATAGAGAGAAGAGGAAAAGGAAAAGTCGGATCAAGCTTCAATCATTTGTTTAGCTAGTTGTGAATTAGATCTAAGTTGTTTGTCCAAAAAAGAAAGTGCATACTCACTTTGGGGCAACAAAACTCTTGGTGGTCCACCGGGTGAGAGGGCCCAAAGGGTAAGAAACATACACTAGTTGGTATGCACTCACAAACACATAGGTGGTTGTGAGGAAATTCATGTTGCGGAATGGGCTTCCCGCTCAACCATATCAAAGTTATACCTCCTGATAACTTTAACAAGGCACTAGAAAGGAAAATGACAGTTTGTGCTTTATGAGACAAGAAAATCTTCATATGCTTAGAACTCATGAAAAAGTAGGATGGTACCATAGGCTCACAAGCTGCGTTATGCAAGGTGACCATGTAAAATGCAAAAAAATGTAAAATGTAAAAGATGTTCAAAGGAGTCTTGTTAAGTTCATGCAAGGTCTATTAGTTAGAGAACAGTATTTCTAATGTCTCCAAGAGAGGACCAATCAAAGAATAGAATATTCACAACTTGGGGGATGTAGTGTGTTGCATCAGATGACTACAAGGAATGTAATATGCTAAGATAGATCACATTTATGAAGGACATCAAACACAATGTCATCCAAAAATTCACAAATGCATCATATAAAGTAACAACATTACACTAAGAACCAAGAATGCAAATGAATAATGCCAATGTATGCCCCCCACTTTAAAGTAATTGCTACACAATGTTCTATGAGAAATTACTTTAAAGTAAGAAAGGAACATTTAAAAAAAGAAACAAGGCATGAGAGCCAACTTGGAAAGCCCTATTCTAAGTCATATGTTTCCAAGTAAGGTTGCTTCATGAAAAAGAAAAAAAAGAAAGGGAGTTTCCCCCCAGAAAGTAACACACCAAACACATAAGGGATCTATGGATTTGGGGTCAATATGTTCATTGTGCCAATGATTTTATTAAAGAGCTCAAAACTATCATCATTTCCCAATGCACATAGAATTGGAAGAATGACACAAAGCGAACAAAAACAAAAGAAAAAAAAGTTTGTTTTGGGTCAACATCGAAGAGACATTGTGGTCTCAACACTTTGCATCGTCCCCAAAAGGAGAAACACAAGCGAAAAGAAAATGAAAAGGTGAAATAAAAGGAAAAGCTTTTGGGTCAACATGAAGGAGACATTGCAGTCTCAATACCTTGCATCATCCCCAATAGGAAAAACACAAATAAAAGATAAAGTAAAAAGGAAGAGGGGCCATTTGGGTCAACATGGAAGAGACATAGGGTCTGTTAACACTTTGTGTCATCCCCAATGGAAAAACACAAAACATAAGTGAAAAGAAAAAGGTAAAATATATGACAGATAGAAGAGTACAAATAGAGGAAGTCACAAAGAGAGAGAGAACATCGAACACACATTACGAGGGAACACAATACTCACATGCAAGCACATCAACAAAAAAGGAAAATTCAAAAGGGGCTATTAATGCAAATGCAATTCAATGATTAACTGAGTTATTGGCTTCTCAATCTCAAGTAGTATAAGCAGAAGGTGAATAATGCAGTTAAGAGACAAAGGACAAATGCATTACAAGGAAAAGGGTAACAAATTCATTCCTCCACTGAGTGTAAGACAAGAATGAGCCAAGGTAGGTGATAGGAAAGGTCACGCAATAGTGAGAATGGAAAATTCTACAACTATTTCATGATAAAGGGATATTTTTTTTTAAGCGATGATAGGAAAGCAGTTGGTATCAGTAAAGTGATACTTATTCAGTATGTCCTTCAATGTGTGACATTCATCCGTTCGGTGCCCAAGGATATGATGATATTTTTTATATGGTATGTTAGAGTCTTTAGGATGGATGACCAGCCTCTTTGAAGGTGGTAAGGGTATAAGGACCTTGTTTAAAAGATTTTGAATTCTCCTTTCACATTCAGGTGGTGGATGGATAGGAAACTTGAGTTTTTTCAGTTTGTAAGGTCATTTTTGTCTGCTAGATTCTCCTTTTTCATGGATGGAAGGAGGAAGAGGATCCATGGGGATCCTAGCAACCATGCCATTAGAATCAGGTAATGTTTTTTTGCATGGAAGGAGAATGTTCAAGTCAGGAGGAGAATCGAAGATCACTATACCATCATCATGAAGTATCCAATATTCAAAATGAGGCTTGTCAGCATGAGGAGGATCTTGATATCCTTGTCCTATTGTGTTTTCTTTTGTTGGTCTTTGTTCCAAAAGTTGTTGAGTGTCATGTTCAGTTGTTGTATCACATCCTTGTTTCCTTAAGATAGTAAAGCCTTTTCCATATGTTTCTTCAAGATTGATTGGTGTGTTGGTGACTTTGTTATCATAGAATGGTTGAGGATGTGGTTGTGTAGAGGAACTAGGTCCACTTAATAAGGGGAACTTAGGTCCTTCATTTATTTTAGAATGTAAGTATCCAAACATGTCAAGAGGTGAAAGAGTAGGAAGATCTTGTGACTTCATGGATGGCAAAAGGCTGCATTGGCATCAAGTTTATCAAGGCGTGAATTTAAGAACTTTCTCATGCTATCATCATCTTCTCCAATGATGTCAACAGCATGAGGAGGACATTCATTTGGAGTTGAAGGAGCATGAGGGAGCTCAAGGTCATTAGGATCACAACCAAACGCACAATTGGACATGTCTACTAAGGATTTCAATGAGTTCCAAAACTTTTCAAAAGAAAAATCCATGATGGTGATGAATGAAAGTAAACTAAAATGCAAGAAAGAAGAGAAAAAAGACAAGCTGGAAAGTATAAAAAAAAGTAACTACAAAAATTTGTAATGCAAAAAATACCAAGAAAAGTCCTAAAAATGTAGTTCAAAATCTGCAGGTGGACTGATTCGCCCAGGGTGGTGAATGAGTCTAGGTATGAGATTTTTTTGTGTTTTTCAAAAAATTTAAAATGATTTTAATGCTTTTCAAATGCCAACTAAGGATGCAAATGCAGATTTTTTAGTTTTTTAATGATTTGATATGCAAAAATGAAGTCTATATGATTCTTTCACTAATGTAATTTTATAAAACGTAGGATGCAAAAACAAAACAAAACCTAATTGAATGTTGATGGAAAATGAAACCTAGGATGGAAGATGCAATTGAAATCAGAAAGATAATGTGTTCAATATGCAATTTCACCAAAATAAGAAAACAATTTTTTTGTTCTATGTGCTTCTCTTACACTCTTAGGATCTTTCACCTAAAAGGAGAGAGATAGACACCTAAAATTTTGGTGGTTCACTCAAACTAGAGATTGTATGATGTGAATGCAACTAAGTAATGTAATTGACTGATTATGAATGCAAAACTAATGTAAAATGTAAGGTTTGAAAACACAGTGAGATATGAAAAAAATGAAATAGAGATGAAAACTAATGTAATTAGAATTGAACAAGGTCAAACAGAGTGCACCTGGGAATTAGATGATGAATCTAGAATGTTCTAAAATATGACAAAAATTGATGTAAATCACCAGTGGGACTCATTTTCCACTGGTGTTGAATCAATCCTGCTAATGGTAAAAACACTTGAAACTACTTTCCAACTATCGAGAACTAGATTATGAAAAAATCATCTTTTTTTAGCCTTCAAGTGGGACTCATTTGCCACTGATGGTGAATCAGTCCTCCTCTAAAATTTTGCAAATTCAAAGGTCAATTCTATAGATCCACATCTGCACTTGTCTTCTTGTCGAGTTGATAGAGTCAAATATGTAGAAAACAAACTATAGGTTGTCTCCAAGCTACAAATATGGTTTAGTTGACTTGAAAAGCTTTGTTGATTTGTTGACCACCTTTCAACACCTATTTTCTTAGAAAATCTACATACAAAAGTCTGCAAACACACATGCAAAAGGGAAAAAATGGTTAAGGGTTAGAGTATAGGGATTTTCCTTGGTCAAATCCCACTTTGGTAATCAAATCCTTAATGAAGAAATGAAATGAGCAAGGAATGATGAATAAACAACATGAAAATGTCCTTAACTCACCACAACTCTGTTGAAGAAATCTGAAGATATGTCAATGGTTGCTCCAAGATGCTTGATTCAACAATGCTATGATGCTTCAATGCTTGAATGAGATGATTGAATGGATGATTGAATGCTTAAATGAATGGGGGTTAAAATTGATGTAAAACACTTATTTATACACACTTATGCCCTAATAACTCAATAATACAACATTACAAGCCGACATAAGGTCTTTTTAAATAAAAAACTGAAAGAAAAGTTGAATTATTTTGAATTTAGATCTAAGAGGGACTCATTCACCACCCATGGTGAATGGGTCTCGGCTTGGGCTTGTAAGTGGGTGTTGGGAATTAATTTGCATTTAATGCTGTTTATTGGGATTACATTCAAAAATACACTTAATTAAGTCTTATGAGTGCATAAAGGGGTCAAATAGAGCACAATAAAGGTGTAAATAGTGATAACAAGCCTAGAAAAGCATGAAATCTTGTTATGAGACTTTACAAAACTTTAGAATTGGACTTGATAAGTGATGAAATCGTGATTTTTAGGTGAATTGTAATGGGAATAGTCTAGAAAAGTGTAGAAATGTGTTACAACACTTACAACACCTTCACAAGATACCATTATTTGAATTTCGAGGACCTAATGTGAATGCAGAAGTTACATTGCAACATTAAATCAAAGAAAAATAGATCAAGAATCATGAGACAAAGACCTAAAGACCATGCAAATTTCAATGATCCATTTTTCTATGGTATAGAAGGAAGTAAATTGGGGGACTAAAAATGAACCTAAGAAAGTTTATGTAGGAAAGAAAATGAAACCAAAGGTGAAGGAAATGTTGATTGGCTTGCTTAGAAAATATAGGAATGTATTTGCTTGGTCATACGATGAACTGAAAGCTTACATAGAGGAATTTTTTTAGCATGAGATTCCTCTGAAGGAGAATGATAAACCTTTTAGGAAAAAGCAGAGACCCATCAATCCTACAATAGCTCCCAAGATGCAAGAGGAGTTGGTAAGGTTAAGAGATGTTTCCATTATAAAACCCATTAGAAATTCTTCCTAGGTATCCAATCTAGTGCCAGTGAGGAAAAAGAATGGTGATATAAGGTTGTGTGTTAATTTCAAAAACCTGAATATATCCTCACTAAAGGATAACTACCCATTTCTAAAGATGGAATCTATGTTACAGAAGGTGACTGGTTGTGAGCTCTTGTCAATGATGGATATTCTTTCAGGTTATAATGAAGTAAAGTTAAAGAATTCTAAGTAGTACAAGCTACATTCACTACTCCATAGGATACCTACATCTATGTAAGAATGAATTTTGGCTTAACAAATGTATGTGCCACATTTCAAAGGGATATGGATGTAGCTTTTTCTGATTTTATTGATCTGATTATGGCTATATATCAAGATGAATTGACCACTTACTCCAAGAAAGAGGAAGATCACTATATGCACTTAGAGAAGGTATTTGTTAGATATCTAGAGTATGGGATATCTCTAAATCCTAAAGAATGTTCTTTTGTGTTACTAAGGGAAAATTATTTGGGAAAATTGTGTCTAAGGACAAAGTAAGAATATACCCTGAAAGAGTAGCTCTTAGAGATAAAATTCCTCAACCAAAAAATGTCAAGGGCATTCAGTCATTTTTAGAAAAATATTTTTTTTAAGAAGGTTTGCGACTAACTTTGTAGAAATCACAAGACCTATTTCCAAGATGTTGAAGAAGGGATAAAAGGTGCTTTGGAGTGAGAATCCTAGCCAGGCATTCAAAAAAATTAAATAGTCTATTAAGGAGGCTCTAGTATTAAAGTCTCATGACTTCTCCAATCCAATGCACATTTTCTCTTTTGCTTCTTTTCATACAATTGTTGTTGTTTTGTTATAGAAAAATGAGGAGGGATATGAACAACCCATTGCATTCTTTAGCAAGACTTTACAGGCTAGAGAGATCAAATATGACATGATGGAAAAGCAACCATATGCTCAGGTTAAGGCTATGAAGAATTTCAGGACATACTTAGTGGGAACTAGTGTCATAGCTTTCATGCCAAGTGTTGTAAAAGATATTTTAACTCAACAAGAAAATATTGGAAAAAGATGTAGATGGATCAATAGGATCCAAGAATTCAACATTGAGGTCCAGATTACCAAATTATTAAGAGGACATGCCTTAGCTAAATTAATGGTAGAAACAAGTTTGGAGGCTAATCAAGTTTAATCAGGAAGAAATGGTTGATGTGGCACCTATATATGATATGCAAGCATGTGGGTGCTATAGAATAATTTTCCAATATCTACAAACTTTGTAGTGTCCTACAGATATGGCTAAGAATGAAAACGGGACATTAAAATTGCATGCTATTAAGTATGTAATTATTGACAATGAGCTATGGTGGAGAAGCCTAGATGGTATATTGATTAAATGTGTGGATGGAAAGTAGGCATTATAACTCTTGTAGGAACTACATAATGGAGTGTGTGGTGGTCATTACATGCCAAATACCACTTCTCACAAGGTTTTGAGAGTAAGATTTTGGTGGCCTACTATATTTAAGGATGCTCACAAGTTTGTTAAAACTTGTGATGCTTGTCAAATATTTGTAGGAAAATTGAGGTTTTTTTAGGAAATTTACCACTTAGGCCTATTTTTGTTTGAGCCCCTTTCTAGAAATGAGGAATTGATTTAATCAGAGAGATAATAGAAAATTCTAGTGGAGGGCACTCAAGGATTCTTGTGGTCACTAATTATTTTACAAAATGGGTCGAAGCAATACCCACAAAAATACAAGTAAGGTGGTGGTGGATTTCCTATTGAATAATATTCTCATTAGATTTGGAGTCCTGGAAAAAATCGTCTTAGATAATGTTGTGCTTTAGGTCTAAGGAATTCACATACTTTTGTGAGAAACATGGTATACAAGTTTCCTACTCTTCACCTTACCATCCTCAAGGAAATGGTCAGGCTAAATGCAACAATAAGATCTTAATGAAAATCATCAAGAGGGTGATGGAGAAGAACAAAAAAGCTTGGGATTCAAAACTAAATTTGGCACTCTAGGAAGATAGAGTGATTGTGAAAAAGGCTACTGGTTATTCTCCATTTGGCTTGGTATATGGTTTGGATGCTAGGTTTCCACAAAATAGCATGCTAAAGATATATAAGTTTGTGCAAGAATATGATGAATATATATGTCAAGGTATGCAGAACAAAATCAATAATATGGTGCAATTGGATAAAACTAGAAGAGAAGCTCATGCTAAGAATACAAAGTTGCAGTTGCAAGTTAAACACTTGCATGACAAGAGAGATTCTCCTAGAAAATTAGAGGTAAATAGTATGGTGCTAGCCTAGAATGCAAGGGCTAAAGATAAGAGTAAACATGGAAATTTTGAAGCATTATGGTTGGGACCTTATCTGGTAGCTAGTACACATGGTAAGGATTTGTATTTCCTTCAAAGCTTGACAAGTGAACTTTTTGAATTGCTAGTACATAAATAGTTCTTAAAGCCATACTTCTCCTAAGTATGTTATGATTCCATGCACACTATAAGTTTTGTATATTTTGTATAGGTTTGTTTTCTTTGGTTGTTTTTCAGTCGGTCTTGCTACCTAGTCCAGGTAGTTCCCTAGTTTCGGTTCACTCTGTTTTGACTGGTCTACTTCAACCATAGATTCTAGGATCTTGGCATTGATATGAGAGACATGCATCCCCAGTCAGAGCCACTGGTGGAACCCCTAAAAAAAAATTCATGTCCCATCTCTAGTCTTGCTTAAAATTGGGTTGAAATTGTATCTAAGGGCTTAAGGTTATGTTCCTTGTTATTGTGTTAGGGTTTTAGTCACTCAGAGCCTTATTTGAAAAACCATTTTGAGTCTATATCCTCGCTAGGGTTTTAATTGTCTATTGACCCCTTACTTTTGGTCCCTAGTCTTTTAAGTCCTATCTTGTGTCATCAAAATCCATTAAGTAATTGGCCCTCTAGTTTTGTTTTACCAGTTGTCATGTGTTGGTCCATTGCTTTAATTTTTCCTAAGTTGGGCTAGGTATTTTTCATTAAAACATTGAGTCATATTTTTCATGGGAATTATCTCATCATACTAGTTAGGTCCCTTTATAAATATTAATAGTTTTGGAATGTGCAGATATGAGGACCCCTGACTACCATTCAATTGATGCAAACAAATCTCTGTTGTTCCCCATGAAACCATTCAATTTTATTGCTTCTGATTTTATTCCCAAGAGCTCATGGGAAAATGCCATGTGTCTTGTATGTTGGTGGATTCAATATATTTTATAAGACATACAGATGGTTGTCAAAGGAGATCAACACTGGGTAATGAATGATGTGGCCACATATGGACTATTCCTCGCACACCCATTTGTTTTTCCTTCCTATTAAAATAATCACATAGGTTGGTAGGTGGATGGTGTGTGTCTAGTCTAAATAGTGCGACCAATGGTGTTAAGGGGTCTGTCATAGAATTTTCAAATGAATCAACGGTTGATAGTGGTTGACGTGGATTAATCTTGACCGCTCCCCGCTATCCCATATGGGTCTCACTTTTACTTCCAGATTCTCAACAGGGAAGCATAAATTTTCCACGGGGAGAGATCCAAAAGACATGGAAGCATTAGCATAAGGGAAAATATTAATTAAATATTTTAACGCAGAGCATGGAAAATAATATATGCATTACTAATGCAAATATATTTCATGTGTTTGAAGATCTTTTAATCGAGGCCATGGATGTTGTAAGAGGGATAAAGTTGCGGATAATTAAGAAGTGTGTATGAAGAAGCCAAGAGACTTAATCTCGACCTCTCCCTATTTTCCCATTCATGAAAGTTGTGCACAGGTTATGAATCATGGGGGGAAGGGAAAGAAAACAAAAATCCAAGTTATGACAACAAAGGAGTGGTGGAGCCCACATACTATTGGCAGGTGGTTCCATGTGGCTTTTTGTAATTTGGTAAATATTTTGGTTGTGTAAAGTTGGATCTTTCATAATAGGATGTTCAAATATGTATCGTCAATCAATTAACACTCCAAAAAGATCAATGGTTGGAATTCAAAACTCGGCTGAGGGAAAGTGAGCCATTCTGGTTCATGTGAGTGAGCCTTAGTAGCTAAAAGGACATCGAGCTACCAAATTAAGGAGTTGCATAAATTTTAATACTTGTCTTAAAGGCGTAATTCAACATTATAAAGTATACTTTGTACACTCAAGAAGCTTGTGTTGTGATTTTTCAATATTTTACGATGTCGGAACTAGGGTTGTCAACTTGCGAAGAAAACCACTAAGTGAATTATTTCCCTCCCATTAGAATTATTCTTAAGTTGCGATTTTTCAAACTCTTGAGTCTATTAGGGTTTTCTTGGTTTAGCATTTTTAAGGTTTCATGTTCATAAAAAAAAAAAAAAGTTCTGCATTGCATAATTTGTGTCAAAACCTTATAAAAATTGTAAGCCTTATTCAAATAAATCTAAAACCTTACCTTGTGGTACATCTTGTGTTATGGCTCCTAAAGTAAAAGTGTCTTCATCTAAATAGGAAGCTTTTCCTCCCAAAAGACCTTTAACTAAAGACCTCATGGAATAGTTACCACCCTTGACCATTGATAAGCCTAAGGGCCAACTACTTCTCAAAGGTCCGCAAGTAGTATAGGGTTTAATTGAAAAAAATTACTTTATCAAGGATTCCAAGTTGCCTTATACTAGATGGGAACTATTTTATAGCTAGTTTGGGAATAGAAACAAGGGTATCCAAGTAGGTAACCCTTGGAACTATGAACTAGGAAAGTTGATTGTACCAAATGTTTATATGGATGTTGACTTGTTTAAGGCAGTGGCTGCCAATTATGACCTAGTCACAAGAACTATAAGAACATATGATGGGAAGAAAATGGTCAAAATCACTAAGGAATAATTGGGTCTTGTTTTCAATCTTACTAAATGGAATGATGAAATGTATAAGATAAATGAGGACACTCTCAAGCAGTAGTATGATTAAACTAAGATTGAATTTAGAGTTCACATCCTACTGAGATTCCTAGCAGAAATTGCAGGTTGAAAGATCATAATAGGGCCACGTGATAAAGAGCCTTTCCCAGTTAGATATTTTGTTTCTTACTTCCAAAAAACCTTATATTCTATCTTCCAAATAATTGGTTATGATCCTATCATGGGAATGCCAATGGCATGGATGTATATGGTTTCCCATTTTTAGCACCCCCAATATTTTGTAGTGTATGATTATGTTGGGTTTCTTTTACAAATAATGCATGAAGGACTAATAAGGTTGAAGAAAGGGGAATTGGGAGTGAGATTCAGCTGGTATTCATTATTGATGCATATTTTTTTGTACAAAGTTGTAGTTTTCTTCGGGCCTAGTTTAACTTTGGAAAGAAGAAATGGTGACCTAAAGTTTCCATGCAATGCTAGACTACTATTTTAGACAAGGATGATAGGACTTATGATTATGTGACATTTTAGAACCTGTTTTCTTCATAATTGAGGACAGTCCTAATTGTGAGTGTACCTAGAACTCCCATAGCTCTGCATTATTTCTTGAGACCTAAGGAGATAATATCTGAGCTTAGAGTTGATCATAATTGGGGAGATATTATCCCACACCTTGATTACACTATCTTAAGAGTATATGGTTCCACAGTAGCACCTGACATGCTTCCAAGGTTTGTGCTAGAGAGAATTGGTTTCCTATAGGTGATGTGTTAATTAGGAAGTGTTGAAAATGGACAATTACTGAATCAAGGAAAAGGAACATTCTTTCATTTGTATACTTGTTTTTCTGATTTTGTAATGACCGAGGGAGGATGGAAAAATATTCTTGATATACTAAAAACCTACCGCATGCATAGGTTAGTTGAGAGGGTTAGATATGACCCTGAAGGTTTTATGGCTTGGTTGAAAGAAAGAAACAAGAACTTCAAATTTGTACACATTTTCCAATATCCTTAAGATGTGACAAGAAATGTGTTCAAAATTTTGGAGCAGGTGAAAAGAATAGCAAGGTGGATTTCCTTTAATAATATGCAAAAAAACCATAAATCAAGGAGAACCTAATAGATAGGTTCTCCTTGAAACTAAAAATGTAATACAAAAGGTGGAGCATGTATCACGTAATTTTCATTCAATAGTGGGTCACCTTGAAACTAAAGGGGTAATAAGTAAGGATAGGGGAAAATCCCCAATGGTAGAAGAACATAGTGGAGGGGAAATCCCTGCTATGGTAGAAAAATCTATAGCTCAAGCCCCTGATGAACCAAAAATAAAGCTTTTTATAAGGAGAAAGGGTAGGGTAGAGAAAGTTGATGCAACTTTTGATCCTTCTCCTATGCCACAAGTACCACCACCATCTCCTCCAAGGCCAATAGAGCCTGAGATTGTGGAAATTGATTATCCACAACCTAGTGAAATACCACCAAGAGATCCACCATTGAAAAGCAAATTTTTTGAGGTGACTGGTCTGATGGATTATAATGATGAATTCTTTGATAATGACATTTGGATGTCAAAGTAGCAAATGTAAGAACGAGTGCCTACTAATCCAATAGTAATGGCAACACCTAAATTTGGTACAAGATTGAGTGAAGCTGATATTACAAGACTCAATGGTAGAGATGATATGCAGGTTGAAGCATGTACAAAGTTTCTATATGATGACTCGTTTATAAAGTCTCAAGATTTTATGGAATTTGCATATAGAGCTGAAAGAGATTAATATGTCAACAGTTTGGCTATAGAAAGAAGCCTTCATCCAGGATTCTTGGATGGCATCATCTAGAAAAAAGGTTTTAAATGAAATGATAGCTAGATTGCAAAAGAGGGTCTAGAATTGGTAACGAATAGTGGTATTTTGTTGCTGCTAGAATGGGATTTAGCTTTTTCCATAGCTTTTGACATAATAAAGAAGTGTGGCATGCCTCTCTATGATATAGAGGAGGAAGTTGCACTTACACTATAGGGGTCTGCTTTCAGTGAGGAATGGGAATCCTTGGCTATATGGTCTCTAGACCCAAGCACCAGAAAACTTGATGTTGTTGAGCTTGCACCGAACTATAGTCGAGGCTTAATAATAAAAAGAGTGTCAAAAACATCAGCCTTAGAAGCAACAAATATGTCAGTTCATGTTGCACAATTTACAAGGGATACTGTAGAATCTATGACCATAGAAAAGGACAAGCTTAAAATAGATTACAATGATTTGCTAGTCAAATATGGAAGGCTTGGGAAATATAATATGCAATGGAAGACAAAAGTTGCATTATTGGAAAATAAGTTACATAATTTGCAACCTAAAAATCATATGCAGAATGATGTTGACTCCCCCACAACTTCACAAGATGTTTTACCCCCATATTTTATATCTAAAGTAAGTTCTTCACAAAAAAATGTTCCATATAACATGGGAAGTGTGCCCATTTTAATACTAGAACCCAATACACCAGAAGGGCCAAAAGTTAAGGAAGATACCAATAGGGAAGAGTTTCTTAGGTAGTTAAATGAATACAAAGAGAAATGTGACAATCATGATGAGGATAATTTAAAGAGAAACATGAATATTGTCACTACAGTATTGGAACATTTGAACAAAAGAGTGAATAACAGGTTGATAAGTATTCACCATAGTTATTCATCCATGGTGGTTGCTATAAGGAATTTTAACATTGATAGAGAGAGAGACATTCCACTCATGGAAATTTTGATCCATAGGAAGAAGGATTTGGTATTGATGTAAATTGGAGTTAAATAGGATGCGAATCCACCCAAAAAGTTTAAACCTACTATGGTTCTTATAGGTAAAATTGAAGGATATAGGGAAAATATTGAACCATTGGAAAAATAAATAAAAGATTTGGCGAAATCCTTTCATGAGTCACATCATGGCCTTCTTCCATCCATTCTAAGAGATGATGATTGCATCAAAACTCTACAGGAGTGGATAAATGAAACTAATAAAGTTATTTGGGATCAAGCTATGTCAATTTTTCAAAAATTTGATATGGACACATTAAAGATAAATATGGATATGCTAACTCATGTTGAGACTTTCCTACTGGAATTTGATATGGAGGCTAACCAAATTGTCACTAATTATGCACCTTATAGAGAAAGGGTTGATGAATTCATGAATTTCAATTGTCCCACTAAGGAAGAATTCCTAGCATTGAAGGGCAGATACTTGGAAGGAGTGGTGGACTAATATGAAATGGTGGGGTGGTAATTTGAAAATTTTAAGTTCACATCCATGAAGAATAATGGATAAGTGAGAATTACCCTACATAGCTAGGATTTAGTACAGATTACACTTTTGATAAAGTATGGAAAATATAGTGCATCTTCTTCAAGTTGAATTGATGACAAGGCTACAGATGTGGACATATCTTTTCTCTCTCTTTTTTTTTGTCATGCTTTTCTTCTTTCACTTTGTGTGCATGGGCACAAATTTTGAGGTAACTGTTTGAACATACCTTTTTGAAGATTGGATTGGATCTCCAACAATGAATGAAGACTACTTGCATTTCCCCACATGTTTCTGACCTCTTGGGTATGCAATGCAACTGAATAGGGATTTTTTATTTTGAGTGGTCCAATAGAATACTGACATGCGTACTTTCTGGCTAGAGGCTTGTTTTTCTCCTTCATTTCTATAAGAAGGAATTCAGGGCTAGAAAGTAGGGATTCATTTTTTTGTATTCAACACTATGAATTGTAAAAGGAATATCAAGTATGTCTTAGTGTTTTGTCTTAATTTTAGAGTTTTGTTAGTATGTATGTAATTTTGATAACAATATAGAAAATACAATACAGAGTGATACCAATTTCATGGCTATTGTCTCTCCTTGTATTCATTTTATGAGTTATGAATTAAAGTGATCCAAGGTTCATTTTATTTGTCTCTATTGTTTCTCAATAGATGTTTAATTTCATTCCTGCTTATTAGGTCAATGAATTAATGTAAGTGCTTCAATGAAATTGTTAACTCATAAGAATTAGGAGCTAGGATATTTGTGAATAGTGATGATCATGAATGTAATAGGGGAATGTTGTAAAGCATTTTTTCTTGACATTGTAGGTTGCTATTGATAACATGTTGTCTGATTGCATAGGTTGATATTCACTCTGTGTTTGGAATAAGAATCTGGTTTGTGCAAAGTATTAATAATTCAGTTCCTAAGTTGATTCATTAGCTAATCACCTTATTTCATAAACTTTCAAAATAGATACCACTATACTTGTTTTGTGTTTAGTTTCACCTTCTCATGCTCTAAGTGTAGGATATTAGTAAATTTGTTTCCAACTTATTTAATGTGCTACGTGGTCAAGTAATTTTATGAGAACATCTTCTATTGACCATGTATTTGAGTAGTAATCATATAAATTCCAAAAGTATACATTGTGGGATCACCCTCACTAGTTTAATAGAGCCCAAAGTGTAGGAATAGAAGCCTCACAACTTTTACTCATTTTTTGGCCAATCCCTTTGGAGAACTAAGAATTGGAAATAGAAAATTCCATAGGTATTTTCTAAATTTAGTTTGGTTCTTAAAAAATAACCAATAGAAGGGTTCTCGAGGGACCCCTTTGAAATTCTTTCAATTTTTTAACTTCCTACATGACTATCTATTTGTTTTCTTGTGTGGTTTCTTTACATTTCTAGCATGTTTTATCTACAAATTAACATGTTTCTTTGTAGATGTACCTGTGAAGCCACTTTCCAATTTGACTTTGTAGAGTTCCCTTACTTTGGGCTTCCTTCATGAGAGAGAACTTGGGGGTTTCCTTCTTGTAGGTTTGTGAGCCTGTAAGGCACTTGCTTCACCAGGCTTCCTTCACGAGAGGGAAATTGGAGGTTTCCTTCTTGCAAGTCTCTAGGCCTATGAGATGCTTTTATCCTATAGGATTTATCCATCGTTGGTCAAAGGGCCTTTCGTGTACTTTTCACCACTTCATAGTCCTACGGGTCTATGGAGTCCTTTTGTTTGAAACTCCACAAGGAGAGTACCTGTGGAGTCCTTTTCCTACCCTATGCCTTCAAGCTCATTAAATCACATTCTACTTCCTTGATAGTTCAAGTATACATTTCTAAATGTTTGATCTACTTTACCAAATACTCATTGATATTTGTCCTTACTAAAGTGGGGGTAAAATGTATAGGAGTGAATTTTCACCCTTTGTACAAATTCCCCTTTCACATACCCTCACCTTATAAAATCAAATATGAAGGCGAAATTCCACATAACCCACTTGCCTTCCATCCACTTAACATTTTTCCTATGTGTCGATGACATAATACTTGTTAGGGATGAACATGAAACATGTAGACATGCGCATGACATGTTATCATCCCTAAGAAATTCTTTCATCTGTAGTTGGCAGAGGAATTACTTACCTGATTGGGATCGAATTGTAACATCCCTATTTGACCAACCGACCTAAAAATTCCTCATTCCTTCTCATCCCACCTTCAAAAATATTCATTCTCAATTCATTTCACTCTTTAGACAATTCACTTTGATCTCTCAAGCAAATTCACAACATTCTAGCACTTCCTTATGAGCATTATAGCAACAGTGTCACTCCATCAACTCCACATTGCAAGTGTGAGGTAGCCATATAATTTTTGGGCTTGGATTCTTGTGAGACCTATCTTCATCACTGTTGTGGTTGTAATGAATTTTCCAAGTCCATACCTGTCCTTCTCCTTCCATTGGCTAGTGAGCTTTTGGGCGGAGGTGGTAATGCTTCACTCCTCTCCTTTGTGATTTGATAGAGTAGATTAGTATTGTTTTGTAGTGTTCAAAAATCTTTCTTTCTACATTCTTTATCACATATTCTACTATGTTGCTTTTTGGCTATCCATGGAGGTGGAAACACCAAAATGGAGATCTAACTAAAGAAGGTCCTTATATAGCCCCAACAATTTTTCCCTTCTTCTTAGTGTGCAGGTGGACGTGTGTCTAGAGCTAGCTAGTGAATAGGTGCTTTTGTGAGACTGTTTCCATTACCCTAGCTTTCATTTACCTACTTTACCATCTATGTCTCTATTTTTTGTACTTTCTCATTCTATTTTTCCCATTAGAATCAACTAACTAGGGTATTAGTAAGTTTTTAGGTAGTTATTGCACTTCATGATTTCTAGTCATATGGATGCTAGCACACTAGAGAGATTCCAATGCACTACGTTGTCATCCCATAATAGTGATATTTTCCTCAGACAAAGATCCACCTGAGGTGTAGTGCCGACTCAAAAAACTAGGTCGCCTAGCCAAAACTTGAAGGTTGGGTCTGTACAGTGACAAAATTACTATATATTTCTCTTCATTTTCGATCCTCACCTAAGATATCCATGAGAGTGAGGTAAGTTAGGGCAGCCCTCTACTCTCAGCTCTCCATGACCTCAATCCTTCACATGGTTGGTCCCCCTCTCTTACATAAATATTATGAAAATAAATATTTAGGTAACTATGTGGAAATAATACTCTATGATTTAAAATTTTAACTAATGTTATCTACATTTTATGTTTTTCAAGGTAGGGATATTTTGGGGAGGTAATAATTAAAATTAAGTGGAATAACATCCTACAAAATGATGTGGAATAATAAAGTGAAGTTTTATTCCAACATGTAACATGTGGGTTATGTAGTTGTATTCATTTTTTGGAAGACCCTTGGCTATTTGACTCTCCATTGGCTCTTTTTGAGTTTAAAAACATGATGGAACCTATGATTCAATTCTTTGGTTGGAATGTATGTGCCTACCTTGATGGTTCATCAGGTTTCAAGAGATGGAAATACTTAGGCTTATTCTACCCTCTTTCCCTTGACTTGAAATGATTGGCTATTTCCTTACAGGACTTACTCTCATTATCCAGAATCTCCATATCTGAAGTTGAGGATAATTTATTTTGGTATTTGGAATGCAAGGGTATATTTTCCATAAGGAAAACTTCCAATTTTTTGTCACACAAGGGAACTCAAAGTAGGATTTGGAAATGGGTTTGCAATCAACACTTAATTCCAAAAATAAATTTCTTCTAGTGGAAAAATTGTCATAATAGGATTCTAACCCAAGATAACTAGAGGAAAAGGGACTTCTTGATCCCAAATACATGCATGTTATGTAAAAATAATGAATAGTCTCTTGATCACCTATTACTAGATTTTCCTTTTATTGTTGAGGTTTGGGACCTAGCTTTCCAAAAGTTTGATAATCACTAGAACCTAAATAAGGATTTAAAATCCTTTATTGAAGGATGGACTGGACCCTTTCAACACCCTCTCCCCATGGATATTTGGAGGCAAGTCCCCCCCAAAATATGTTGGTGCCTATGGAAAGAAAGGAAAAATTGGATCCTTAGAGACACTGAGAGGAGCCCCAATGAATTTTTGGCATTGGATCTAGACTTATTTTTTAGAGTATCTCCCTATTCAAGTGAAAGCCCACGAAAAATGCCCCTATGGAATGGGAGATAAAAATGGAAAAATATTGGAACAAAAACTTCAGACCAACTCTTTTGATAACTCCAAGTCTCGTGCTAGAAAAAACACAATTTGGAATTTCACCGTAGAAACATGGCCCCTTGTCATTTTTGTTGCCTTTTAGGCCTTTCTTTATGATGTTTGGTCCATTTGTAATATGGCTTGAACATGCACATTTAGGTCCTTAAAATTCAAATAATGGCATCTTGTGAAGGTATTGTGAAGTGTTGTAAAACATTTCTACACTTTTCTAGACTCTATTCATTACAATTCAACTAAAAATCACCTTTTCATCACTAATCAAGTCCTATTTTGAAGTGTTGTAAAGTCTTGTAACAAGATTTCATGCTTTTCTAGGCATAATTTCACTATTTACACCTTTCTTATGCTTTATTTGACCCCTTTATGACCTTAGAAGGATTGATTGAGTATATTTTTGAATGTAAGCCTGACAAATAACATTAAATGTGACTTAATTCCTAAAACCCACTTTCATGTCCAAGGTGGAACCCATTCACCATGGGTGGCGAATGAGTCCCTCTTGGCTCCAAATTTAAAATATTTCAAATTTCCTTTTGTTTTTTATTCAAAATTACTTGATGTTGGTCTGTGATGAGGAATCATTCGGTTACTAAGGCACAAGTGTGTATAAATAGGTGTTTTTCTCCTCATTTTACATCTTCTACAATCTCCGAACACCTTCAAGGAATCTTCCCATTCATTTAGGCATTCATCAAGCATCAATCAAACATCTTGGAGCAACCATTGACATAACTTCAAATTCCTTTCAACAAGGGTTTGTTAAGTTGATAGCATTTGCATGTTATTTGTTTATCATTCTCTTTCATTCCATTATTTCATTAGGGGTTTGATTTCCAAAGTGGGGTTTGACCAAGGCAAACCCCTATTCTCTATCCCTCAACCATTTTTGTCCTCTTGCATGTGTATTTGCAGAAATTTGTATGCAAATTTGACAAGAAATTAGGTGTTGAAGAGTGGTCAACAAGTCAACAAGGTGCTTCAAGTCAAGTCAACCTCATATCAAGTTTAGAGAAGACATTCAGTCCATTTTCTGTAGAATTAACTTTGTCAACCCAACAAGAAGACAACCTCAAATCTGGTGTTGCAAAATTCTCCCTTGATTTCTTAGAATTTTGGGAGAGGACTAATTCTCCATTAGTGGTGACTAAGTCCCACCTAAAGGCTAGAAATCCATATTTTTTGAGATTTTGGATCCCAATACTTAGAAAGTTGTTTTCGATAATTTTGATCATAAGTAGGACTGATTCACCATTAGTGGTGAATGAGTCCCACTTGTGATTTTTCAATGATCTTAGACAACATTCAGAAGATTATAGATTCTCCTTTCTCTACCCAGGTGCACTCTAAATAATCCCTCTTCCTTTTTCTTTTGCATTTTTGCATTCATAGTTCATGTTTGTATATCACATTGTTTTTTCCAACATTGCATAATTCTTAGATTTTGCATTGAAATTCAGTCAAATAGATCATCTAATTGAACTTAGTTCATTCCATTGAGTCTTAATTACATCATACATTGCATAATTTGAGTGAACCTAGCTAGATATTTTGAGTGGGGTTTATCTCTCTTCTTTTAGGTGAAGTAGCCTAAGAGCGTGAGAGTAGCCTATAAGCCCTACACAAAAATCTACGGTTCATTTTGGTGAACCTGCATATTGAACATTTTACATTTTTTATTTCAATTGCATATTGCATCTTAGACTTCATTTTCATCAACAATCAATTATATTTTGTCCTTTTTTTGCATCCTATGGTTTCTCAAATGGCATTAGTGAAAGATTCATTGAGATTTCATTTTTGCATTGCATATCATTGAAAAAATTGAAAATTTATGTCTGCATTATTAATTGGCATCAATGAAGCATTAGAATCACTTTAAATTTTCTTAAAATCACAAAAAAAAACCTCATAGTTGGACTCATTCGCCACCCTGGGCGAATAAGTCCACCTACACATTTTGTATAAAATTTTTAGGCATTTTCTAGGTACTTCCTTCATTACATTTTTCTATAGTTTTAATTCCCAAAATCTCTATTTTCAGTTATTTCTTGCATCTTAGTTTACTTGTATTCATTGTCATCATGGAATTTTCTTTTAATAACTTTTGGAATTCATTAAAATCCTTGGTAGACGTGTAATTGTTCCTTTGGTTGTGACCCTAATGACCTTGAGCTTCCTCATGCTCCTTTAACTCCTCGTGATTGTCCTCCTCATGATGTAGACATCATTGGAGAAGATGATGATATCATGAACACGTTCTTCAATTAATGACTTGATAACCTCAAAGCTAATGCAACCTTTTACCCATCCACAAAGCCACAAGATCCTCCTATTGTTGTACCTCCTAATCAATTTGCATATTTACATCCTGAAATCAATGGAACTAAAGTTCCTCCATCTAGTGGACCTAGTTCCTCTCAACAAACACATCCTCACCCATTTTATGATCACAAAGTCACATAAACTCCCATAAACCTTGAAGAAACATATGGCCAAGGCCTTACTATCCTAAATAAACAAGGTTGCACGACAAAACAAATGAACATGAAATTCACCAAATTCTTGAACAAAAACAAACAAAATAAAACACAACAGGACTAGATATCAAGATCCTCCTCATCCTAATAGACCTCCTTTTGAATATTGGAGACTTCGAGATGATGGTATAGTGATCTTTGATTCTCATCCTGACTTGAACATTCTTCTCCCATGTGAACAACCTTTACATGATGTTGACAAGAAGGATGATAGGATCCCCATGGGTCCTCTTCCTACTTCCATTCATGAAAAAGGAGAGTCTAGCAAATGAAAACGACCTTACAAATTGAAAAAACTCAAGTTTCCTACACATCCTCCACGCAAATGTGAAAGGAGACTTCAACGAATTTTAAACAAATGTCTTATACTCTTACCACCTATGAAAGGGTTGGTCATTCATCCTAAAGATTCTAACATACCATTTTTCAAATATCATCATGTTCTTGGACATTGAACCAGAGAATGTCAGAAATTGAAGGACATACTAGATAAGTATCATTTCAGATTTCTTTCCTATTATCCCGTAACTACTAAATACCTTTGTCATGTCATAGTTGTGGAATTCCTTATTCTCACTATTGCACGATCCTTTCACATCACACACCTCAGCTCATTCTTGCCTTTACACTTTGTCAAGGGCAAGAAGTTGTTAGTCTTTTCCTTGTAATGAAATTGTCTTTGTCTCTTAACTATGTTATTCATTTTTCCACTTAACCATTTAAGATTGAGAAACCAATAACTTAGATAATGGTTGAATTACATTTTCATTACTATACCTTTTCCACTTTTCATGTATGTGCATATCATTTTCCCCCGTATTGTGTGTTTGATGTTTTCTCCCTCTTTGTACACTTCTTATATTTGTATCTCTTTTCTTCTATATGTCATACATTTTCCATTTATCTTTTTCATTTTTGTGTTTTCCTTTTGGGGATGATGCAAAGCATTGAGATGCCCTATGTCTCCTCTATGTTGACCCAAATCATCCCTTTTCCTTTTTACTGTGTCTTTTTCTTGTTTTTTCATTTTGGGGATGATGCAAGGCATTGAGGCCAACATGTATCCTTCATGTTGACCCAAAATCTTTTCCTTTTCTTTTTCCATTTCTTTTTCTTTTCTCTTGTGTTTCCATTTTGGGGATGATGAAAAGCATTGAGACTACAATGTCTCTTCCATGTTGACCCATAACATAATTTTTTTTTGTTTTCACTCTCTTTGTGTCATTCTCCTAGTTCTATGTGCTTTGGGGGATGATGAAAGTCTGAGCTATTTCATCAAACCATTGCAGCAATGAACATGCTGACCCCAGATCCATCGATCCCTTATGTGTTTGGTGTTCTCTTTTCTTGGGGGGAAAGTCCTTTTTCTTTTGTTTTCATTTTCCTTTACATGCAATAGGCTAACTCAAAAACATGACTTGTCATAGAGCTTTGTGAGTTGGTTCTCATGTCTTGTTTTTCATTTTATCATTTTTCTTTCCTTTCCTACTTTAAAGTAATTTCTCACAAAATGATGTGTACCAATTCCTTTAAAGTGTGGGGCATACATTACCATAATTTCATTTGCATTCTTGGTTATTAGTGCAACCTTGTTGTTTCATATGATGCATTTGTCACTTTTGTAGATGAAATTGGGTATGATGTCCTTCATAAGTGTGATCTATCTTAGCATATTGCATTCCTCTTGGTGGCCTGATGCGATGCACTACATCCCCTAAGTTGTGAATATTTTATTCTTTGATTGGTCCTCTCTTGGAGACATTAGAAAAAATGTTCCCTAAGTGGTATTCCTCACATAAACTTAACAAGAATCCTTTGAACATCCTTTCCATTTTACACTTTCCACTTTTTGCCACCTTGCATAACACAACTTGCATGCTTATGTTACCTTAATTTTTGTTCATGATTTCTAAGTATATGAAGCTTTGCTTGTCTCATGAAGCACGAACCAACATTTTCCTTTATGGCACCTTGTTAAAGTTATCAGGTAGTATAGCTTTATTTTTGTTGAGTGGGAAGCCCACTCAATGGCACGACTTTCCCCATAGCCACCTTTATGATTGTGAGTGCATACCAACTAGCATATGTATCTTACCTTTTGGGCCTTGTCACACGATGGACCAACATGAGTTCTATCATCCCAGAGTGAGTATGCATTATCTTTTACAAATAAACAGCCTACATCTAATCCACAACTAGTTGGATAGACGATCGAAGCTTCATCCTATCTCTTCATTTCAACACTTGTGTTCCTCTATTCTTATGTTTAGTTTTCCATGGGATCTTCATCCTGGGAGCTTGATCATCCCTCTTGATTGTTGTCATTGCATCTTGCTAGCATAGGTTCACTTTGATCCTTCTCAATATTCATGGCTACTTTAGTGTGAGTTTGAAGCAAGTTCATCCTCTCACTAAAGTGGGGGATAAATGCACCATAGAAAAATGACCCCTTGTCATTTTCATGGACTTTTACGCCTTTCTTCATGATGTTTGGTCCATTTTTCTTTTATTTATTGATGTAATATGGCTTGAAAATGCACATTTAGGTCCTTAAAATTCAAATAATGTCATCTTGTGAAGATGTTGTGAACTGTTCTAAAAAAATTCTAAACTTTCCTAGACTCTATTCATTACAATTCACCTAAAAATTAGTTTTTCATCACTAATCAACTCCTATTTTGAAGTGTTTTAAAGTCTTGTAACAAGATTTCATGCTTTTCTAGGCATAATTTCACTATTTACACCTTTCTTGTGCTTTATTTGACCCCTTTATGCCCTTATAAGGCTTTATGAAGTATATTTTTGAATGTAAGCTCGACAAATAACATTAAATGTGACTTAATTCCCAACACCCACTTTTAGGTCCAAGGTGGGACCCATTCACCATGGGTGGTGAATGCATCCCTCTTGGCTCCAAATTCAAAATATTTCAAATTTCTTTTTGGGTTTTTTTTCAAAATTACTTGATGTCAGTCTGTGATGAGGTATCATTAGGTTACTAAGGTAGAAGTGTGTATAAATAGGTGTTTTTCTCCTCATTTTACATCTACTACAATCTCCAAACACATTCAAGCAATCTTCCAATTTATTCAAGCATTCAAGCACTTTGCGTCATTTAATCAAGCATCAATCAAACATCTTGGAGTAGCCATTGACATAACTTCAAATTCTCTTCAAAAAGGGTTTGGTAAGTTGATAGAATTTGCATGTTATCTATTTTTCATTCTCTTTCATTCAATTATTTCGTTTAGGGTTTGATCACCAAAGTGGGGTTTGATCAAGGAAAGCCCGTATTCTCTAACTATCAACCATTTTTCCCCTCTTGCATGTTTATTTGCAGACCTTTGTATGCATATTTGACAAGCAATTAGGTGTTGAAGAGTGGTCAAAAATTCAACATGGTTCTTCAAGTCAAATCAACCTCATTTCAAGCTTTTAGAAGACATTATGTTGGTTTTTTGCATAATTAACTTCATCAACCCGACAATCAGACAACCTCAAATCTGGTGTTGCAGAATTTGTCCCCTAATTTCTCATAATTTTGGGAGAGGACTAATTCACCATCAGTGGTGAATAAGTCCCACCTAAAGGATAGAAATCCAAATTTTGTTAGATTCTGGGTCCTGACACTCAGAAACCTACTTCTGACAGTTTTCATGAAAAGCATGAATTGATTCACCATTAGTGGTGAATGAGTCCCACTGGTGATTTTCAGTGATCTCATAAAACATTCAGAAGATTCTAAATTCTCCATTCTCTGCCCAGGTGCACTCTGAATCATCCCTTTTCCTTTTTGTTTTGCGTTTGTTCATTCATAGTTCATGTTTGTATATCACATTGTGTTTTCTAACATTGCATAATTCTTAGGTTTTTCATTCAAATTCAATCAAATAGATCATCTAATTTTACTTAATTAATTTCATTGAGTCTTAATTACATTATAAATTCTATAATTTGAGTGAACCTAGCTAGATCTTTTGAGTGGGGTTTATCTCTTTGCTTGTAGGTGAAACAACTTAAGAGCATAAGAGTAGCCTATAAGCCCTACCCAAAAATCTACGGTTCAAGAATCCTCCAAGTTTGGGTTGGTTTAAAGTTAATTTTGATGATGTGGCCAAGGGGAACCCTTGTATAGCCAATATTGGTGGTGTTATAAGGGACTACAAGGGAAACTTGGTTGTCGGGTTTTTTGGGAGGAATTGGCATTCAACATTCTATGACAACTAAGTCATAGGCATTGCTCAACAATGTAGGGATTGTTGTCACATTGGGTATAAAAAAATTACATATTCAAGGGGAATCTAAGACTGTGATTGACTCTACTAATCATGGTCGGTGGCATGGTTGGAACATCAGGGATATCTTGATAGACATAAATTTATTGGTCTCAAAATTAGAAAGGAGGTACTTGAATCACACCTGTAGGGAGGGTAACCCGGTAGTTGATGGTCTATCAAATTTGGGTTCCACTTAGAGTCTATGCAAGTGTTGGAAAAGGCTCAAGCTGATACCAAAAAATATACAAAGACTAATCTATGTGGAATAGAGGAGTATTTCCCTTCTATGATGGTAAAATTAATAATTATTGTGGGTACAAGTAGCACTACACGTCGGGACCTTCGGTGACAAGGACTAGAGTGGGTGAGCTGGCGAGTTTAAAGTGGGTTGTCGAGTGGTTATTTTATTTCATAATTGGCCTTTATGGACCGTCTTTTTAAATGTACTACATATCCCATCAAATCTTCGATAATGTGTCTAGTGTGATATTCATCACCAACTTACTTGATAATTCCAATTGAATCAATCTTATGATGAGCATAATATTTTATGAGATGTACGTAATGTTGGAAAAACAAGGATAGACAACTGAGAGGGGGTGAATCAGTTGTCACAAAATAATAAACTTTTCTTAACTTAGTCTCAAATATATTAAATAAGCAATTAACAATAGACAATTAACACATCAGAGAGACAAAGAACACCAATATTTTCTTACGTGGAAACCCTGTTAGGGGAAAAACCATGGTGGATGTTAGTCCACAATATTATACCTTGTTAAAAGTATAATGAAAACAATAAAGTGGAATGCACATGCATTCATGCACACTTCCTAGAGCTCACAACTCAATTACAAAAGGGGCTCACTACCGAACAATACATAATAGGATTAAAATCCGGAGGGTACGAACTTAAAAAATAGCTTCTGCACAAGCCTGATTACAGTTCCAATTAAGCACATAAAACTCCTTCACTTTTCACTCAAACTACTTCACACTTCACTCAGTCTTCTTCACACTATGCTCTACAATCAAATGATATTTTCACATACACACATGAGAGCACACCCAACACATGAAGCACACTTTTCATTGATGAAACAATTGCTCTTATATATCTGCTACATGTGATTTCATCAAGAACCTAGTTGGCCAAGAAAATAAAACATATTTACAATGTCGGCCCAATTTACAATTAAATTTTCAATGTGAATCCACCAAGGTTGGCCACAATATAGTGGAGACCCAAATTAACAACTCCAACATGAAAAGACTTCAATTAATTTGACCTTGAAGATCCACCACACATTACACCCATCAACATGTCAGCCAAGAAAATGAAAACCCGAACGTGCGTAAGAAAATTGTTTCACCACAAGCACTCCGATCAATGTGGATGTTCCACAAATATAGAGCATGATCTAGAGACATCCAAGAGCACCAAGAAATAATAGAGAAACATCTATAGTAACTAGAATTACCAAAATTACACAATCTTCACTTAGGAACGCTGACAAAGATCACAAAAATATTGTGAGACCACAACATGATCAAATCTATATGCAGACGTCTAAAACTTCTAGTGGATGATCTAGATACTCTCAATAATAAACCCTTTATTCCATAGCATCTGATCTTCAATGTACAAAACAAGATGCCTTCATATCTACACAGTTCCACTAGGAACCTGGAAGACTTTATTTTACAATTTTCTCAATATCATCGACATATAAAACCTTTCATACACCAAATACTAATATTGTTGACATTAATGACAACCACATATCAAAAACACATCCAAAACATCCAAAAATATCCCCCTTTGGCATTAATGGCAACACATGATGTGAAAAATACCATCAACCCAACACACTTGATTTCCCTTTGGTTTTGGATCTTCTCCTCAATTGCTCTTCTCCCCTTAAAAGGATTTTTCAAATTTCACTTCTCCCCCTTTGACATCAATGGAAAAGGTAACCATGACCTTCCCATATACATTCTCTAAACCACATATTAGCACATCTGACTACTCCCCTGAGCAGCAGCCATAGAAACATCAATCCAAATCAGAATATAGCAATGTAGCTCACGAATTGATGCAAGTAAGTGAATCTCTTAGTTATTATCAGGAAGGGTAATCACCCCTAGAATTCCTCTGAGATACTCAAAATTATCCCTCGACAATGGTTGAGTAAAGATTTCTGCAATCTATTCTTTGGTAGGCACATACTCCAATCTGACTTCTTTCTCATTCACTTTCTCCCTTAAGAAGTGAAACTTGATTGATATGTGTTTTGTCATAAAGTGTAGTACCAAATTCCTTGAAATATTTATTGCACTTCAATTGTCATAGTATATGGCAATAGGTTCTTCATATACCACCCTAATATCTTTCAACATCCATTGCATCCATATCACTTGAGTACAATTATTTGTAGTAGAAATATATTCTGCTTCAACAGTAGATAAGGAAATGGAATTATGCTTTTTGCTTAACCAGGATACTAGCTTCTTCCCTAGGAATAAAGCACTACCACTAGTAATTTTCCTATCATCTACATCTCCAACACAATCAACATTAGTATATGCACTCAAAGTTATATCATCCTCCTTTGGATACCAACGTCCAAAGTTCCTTTCAAATATCTGAAGATTCTCTTAACAACAGTCACATGTGATTCTTTTGGATCAGCCTAAAATATAGCAACCATACATACATCATTCATAATATCTAGTCTAGTCTGGGTTACATAGAGCAATCCACAAATCGTTAACCTTTATCTAGTTTGATTTTCCTTAGGAGAATCATAATTTTGTGTTAGCTTGCATCCGATCACCATGGGAGTACCAAAAGGCTTCACTAACTTAGGTAGATCTCTTACTACTTGACTAGAAGTTACCTTGAAAATGTTATCAAAATACATGACACAACCTCATATGCCATAACCAACTTTCATCTACTTGAGCAATTAAACAACTCCCATTAGCATTATTCAGGTGAAAAATATTACCTTTTTTATTTCTACCAGTAGCAATCATATTCCAAAACTTCCACGTATCTTGCATTTTCCACCTTTGAATTGTAGATCATAGCCTTCATCCACCATCTATCCAACAATCAAAATATTGTGCGCCAGGCCTTCAACATAAAGAACATCATCAATGTTATCCTTACCACCAAGGAAAATAGAACCTCTGCCATGAATCATACTAGCATTGTTGTCTCCAAATCTTACAACACCACCATCATACTTCTATAGACTTACAAAAAAATTTTATCACCAATAATATGATGTGAGCATCCACTGTGAATAACCCACTCATCCTTTTCTTTAACTTTGGCTGCAAGAGCTTTCTCATCTTTAGCAGATTCAGTAGCCATGAGACTATTTTCAATGGTAGCAATGAAAACCCATTCATCTTCATTTCCATTATCTTTATCAAACTCATCACTAGTCACTCCTTCAACAAAGTAACATTTATTTTGGAGTCTATACTTGCTACTTGAACTCTTCTAGGACATCTTGATGAAAAATGACCTATTTTAGTGCAAGAAAAACATTTAATAGGAAACACTCCTTCATACTTACCTTTTCCTCTACCTTGTTTCTTTACAATCAGTGCTTCCAATTCTTCTACTTCTCTTTCTTTATCTTCAAGTTGTTTCAGTTCTTCATCATACTTGGATATCTTTCTAGAACATTCTCCTGGACCATATCTTCACTTGTTACTTCTGGATACAATAGCCTTGAACGCTAATTTAGTCTTCAAAATAGATTCACCAAATTCACTTAATTCAAAAGTAGCAAGCTTACCAACCAGCGTGTTTCTTGACATCTTTGTTACTGATTTGAGCTCTTCAATAGTGTGAGCTTTCACTTTGTAGGAGGGAGGCAAAAATATGATTATCTTAGCTACAATTTCATCCTCATCCAAAGAACCACTAGAACATGTAATACCCATCACTATTATATTTAATCTTTGCATAAAAGAAGTGATACTTTCATCTTCACCCATCTTCAAATTCTCATAATTTCCTTTGAAACTCTATAGCTTAGAAAACTTCACCTATGCATCACCTTCATACAAAGTTTCCAACTTTGTCCAAATCTCATGAGCTATCTGTAGTCCTACCACATTTTCCATCTTTGAATCTGTCAAAGAACTCATCAAGGATTCAATAGCCCTGCTATTATTATCAGCATCTTTGATCCCATCAGCAGTGGAGGGACCATTCTAAGGAATAACATATGGATCTTTTGTAATCTTCTAGAAATCTCACCAATACACCTTAGGTGACATTGTATCCTGACTTTCCATAGTGAGTAGTTAGTTCCATAAAATCTCAGACTGTCCTTCTTGAATGTTGTCATCTCAGATCACTTCAAGCTTTTAGACTTCTTTAGAGGAACCTGTTATGATACCAATTGTTGGAAAAACAAGGACAAAAAACTGAGATGGGGGTGGGGGTGAATCAATTGTCACAAAATGATAAAATTTTCAAACTTTGCTTAACTTAATCTTAGATCTGATGAATAACCAATTAACCATAAAAAATTAACACATTAGAGAAACAAAGAACACCAATTTTTTTTATGTGGAAACCTTGTTAGGGGAAAAACCATAGTGGATGTTAGTCCACAATATTATACCTTGTTAAAAGTATAATGAAAACAATAAAGTGGAATGCACATACATTCAGGAACACTGCCTAGAGCTCACTGCTCAATTACAGAAGGGGCTCATTTCCCAACAATATAGAATAGGATTAAAATATGGAGGGTACAAACTGAAAAAATAGCTTTTGCACAAGCCTAATTATAGTTCCAATTAAGCACAAAAAACTCCTTCACTTTTCACTCAAAACACTTCACACTTCGGTCAGTCTTCTCCACACTCTACTCTACAATCGAATGATATTCACACATACACACATAGGGGCACATCCAACACACAAAGCACACTTTTCACCGATGAAACAGTCACTCTTATATATCCACTACATGAGATTTCATCAACAACTTATTTGGCCAGGAAAATAAAACATATTTACAATTTTGGACCAATTTACAATTAAATTTTCAATGTGAATCCACCAAGGTCAGCCACAACATAGTGGAGACCCAAATTAACAACTCCAAAATGAAAATACTTCAATTAATTTCACCTTGAGATCCACCACACATTACACCCATCAACATGTTGGCCAAGAACATGACAGTTGGAACGTGTGCAAGAAAAAAATTTGACCACAAACACACCGATCAATGTGGATGTTCCACAAAGATAGAGAATGTTCTAGAGACATACAAGAGCACCAAGAAACAACATAGAAACATCTGCAACAACTAGAATTACCAAAATTACACAATCTTCACTCAGGAACACTGATAGAGACCACATAAATATTGTCAGACCACAACATGATCAGATCTATACGCAGACCTTTGAAACTTCTAGTGGATGATCTATATACTCTCAAGAATAATCCTTTAGTCCACAACAGCTGATCTTCAACATACATAACAAGATACCTTCATACCTACACAGTTCCACTGGGAACTTGGAACATTTTCTTTTACACTTTTCTCAATATCCTCGACATATACCACCTTTAATACACAAAATGCTAATAGTGTTGACATCAATGAAAACCACATATCAGCAACACATCCACAACATCCAACACTTAAGAATTTCAAATCTTGGCCCTATGGCTAAAAGGACTGGGAAAATGTGTAATGTAAATGGGACCTTTGGCATGATGGGTATTAATTATTTAGATTTTATTATCATGGCTTATTTCCTGAGCTAATGGTGCTTAAGGGATGATTATGGCCCCATGGAGTTGGAGTCTTTGGGAATGATTGCTGAAGTGTGTAAACATCTGATTTCTTTAATTGCACCTTACTATCCCAAGTGGTGGGGTAATGATGGTATAAGAAAGGGTAATTTCACCAACATCCAATCCATTTTCTGGCTAGCTTTGTTTCTCTAGGCCAGTTCCTATGTGTTCTAGTTCAAGATGGGTGGTGATAGGGTTAGGACCGAGCTCGACAACTATGAGGAGTTTTTTAGGGACCTCATAGCTTGTCAAATCTATATGGAGGGAGGTTTGGCACTACTTTTAGAGAGTCTCACTTGGGCCACAATGAGAAAATTTTAGCCCAATTTTCTTGTTTGTGGAAGGATAGGCATGTAACCATGAGAGGAATTTAATTTGACATGGATAGGAAGTAATTGGTAAATTGATGGGCCTCTCTTGTGATAGCAAGAAATACAAAAACCACACCAAAACATCAGATTTGGAGAGTCTCAACACCTTCTTCAAGGACAACAAGAAGCTAGTTAAAAAGTAGTTGGGTTTTGACTGTGAGGTGCTACCAAAACCATAGGACAAGGTATGCCTTGCTCTTATGAAATATGTTACTTTAGAAGGTAGATACAAGGTGTTTTAATTTTACCATTTTCCACTGTTAAATCACCTATGGTACGAAATGATCCTCAACTTTCTATTCTTTCTATTGACTTCCATGGAAAATCCAATCAAAGAATCCCATGATGTTGTCACTCTGAAAACTAATATTTTTCCTCCCCTACTACTGCACTAGGGCCTAATCCTTAGGCTCTATCACTTTCCATTTGGCCTTGTGCCCTCCTAAACCTATCTCTACTATGCTTTTGGAGGAATTCGAACCTCCAGACCTTGTCGATGATAAACCATCCCATGTTGCTTCGGTGGTTCCTAAGAGGGAAACACCAATGTTTGAAAATGAACCATGTGTTGAGCCCAACTCTAAACCCCCATTGAAAAAGAAGGGGGAGGTCAGGTTGGCCTAGCACAAGACTGTGGTTGGGTTATGCAAGTGAAAATCAAACCCATCAAGAAGGAAATTAGTTATGCTACTAAGAAGAAGGGGGAAAAAGAATCTGCATGCTAGGTGGACATGTCGGCCACTAATAGTGAAGGAAAAAGTCTTAAGAAAAAAATAATCCAAGGGAGACACCATGGTGGTGGTGAGCTTTGATGGGCAGAAAAACAAACTAGTGTAAGGAGGTCTAATAAACTAGCCAAGAACAAAAAAAGGATTCGGGTTGATGATATGTCTAGTGATTCCGAGCACACAAGCGACAAAACTAAAGGCAAAAAATACACTATTGAGGAGATGGAAGAATATTTTTCAGAGGACCCTAATCATTTCTCTCATGTAAACATGATGCTTAAGGAGGGTTCCACCCACTCCTTAGATCCCATCTCTTGTGAGGAAGATGTGACCCAAAGGAAGAATGACAAGGATGAGGATTTTGGCATGTTGCAGGAGCAAATTGTTAAACTTGAACAAAACTTCAATAGGTTGGCTCACTTCACTATTAAAATGATTCAAAGATCGACTGTCACACTTTCAGATGTCATCAAGGAGGAAGTAGACAAGAATACTATGGGTGAAGGCCCCAAATAGATTGGGGAATATTTTTTAAATATCCTCATCTAGAAATGGGAAAGTGTGGACAATTAGTGGCTGAGTCTGTGTTGTGTTGGGTTTATGTTGTCACTGAGTTGTTTATGTTTCCTTTTTCCAGTATTTTTAGTTTAGTTATTATGATGTTTTGATGAACTTGGTTCCTTTTTGGCTTTGCAATATTTTTGTGTATAGGGTACAACACCAAATAAATGATTCTTATATTATCAAAAACATGTGGGTTATGCCTTACAGGGATATCACATTATGTACAAGAAAACACACAGACACAAAAGGTACTACATATGTGAGATGATCTATAAAAAGTTGTCTATATGTCAATATTTAATAGATTTAATGGAAGATATAAAACAAGCTAAAGATACTATGAAAGGTGCATTATAAGGATAAGGACTAGGTTCAACACATGATGGGTCACTTGATAAAGGAGGATCATCATGGCTTCCCCATATAGATTCATATATTTTTTGGACATGAGAGATAGTTCATTATGCTCTTGTTCTTCCATGTTATTTTCTATTTTACTATCAGAATGTACTACAAGAGTCTACATATTAGTGTTCAAATGATTATAATAATTATCATCTATATGAGCCTCTTTTATTCTTTTTTTAGGTTGGGATAGGTAAGGTTCAACTTCATGTTTTGGTGAGGAAGGTGGAGTGCATTCAAGAAATGAAGATGATGGATGGATGCAAGGTATCTAATTTGAATTGGTTTTTATAGATGGAGATTTATTGGGAAAAGGTTTATTACCTCTAGTGAGTTGGTGAACTATCACACAACAACTTCTTTTACACTCTTTTACACTACAATTTCATCTCACATGAGTTTTAGCTAGTGAAGGGGGAATCAAGGCATTCCCTAACATTGTTTCCTTATCTTCATTTTTAGGAAGAATTGAAGGAATAATCAAAGGTTGAGAAAACATAGATTTTTTTGTAAATAGATGTTTTATCTATCTAGTCATTAGTGGGTCCTATTTACATGTTAAGTATACTTAGGTCCTAGGTTCTTTTTCTTGAAGTCTTTAATTTCTAGTTAAGGTCTTACCATATCTTATGTAGTTGGATTTTATTGAATGTTTGTTTCCTAGTTCATTTAATAAAGTTTTTTTTTTTGTCTTATGACATAGGATTAAGAGACTTGTTATAATATTGGTTAATCCTATGTCTCACCTTGGCTATATAACTAGCTAACTTCTCATGTGAAAATCAATAAATTCATAACATTCCATTGATGAATTATATCATCATAATTTTTTATTTATATCCTTTGATAGAATAACATTACTCTTTTTATAGTTGATCCCTCTTGCTCTCCCATAAAATGCATGGATCTTGGGTAGCTATAATCTTCAACCAAATATTGCATGGTGTAGATTGTTTTGTACTAAATATTATGAAAAAATTTAATGGCCTATTGATGTCAACAATTGATAGGATTAAATTTTATGGTTAGGAGACCATCACCATGAGACTATTCTTTTTGTGACAGAATAATAAAAAATGCTCTTATTGGTGCATTCTCTCAAGATATTCTTTCGTCAATGGCATATTTGAAGAGAATTATATGTTGATCCTAATTTTCATGAGTTTGCAATTATTCTAATCGAAGAGTGAGTGAAGTTAATTCATATTGGTCTAATCAAGTCTTCCATGTCACAATAATTGTTGGCTAGTGAGTCTACGGTATTAATTTTGAATAAGGGAATCATAATTATAACAAAAATAAGAAAAAGAACTAGCCACATAAATAATTTGGATTCACTCCCTATAAATGTGTATCATTCAAGAAGGAAAATCTTGGATGTGCATATCGCAGAAGAAAATAGGGCATGATGAAAATAAATGTTATTTAGAATAGATTGATGAATTAAAGAATCTTACTAAGAAGAATCAAATAATTTTTTCTTCATCATTAAGGGGTTCATGTTCTTCATCATCAAATTCATATTGAAATAAAGTACAATCACTTGTTTCAATTGCATATTTCAAGTCAATGAGCTAGATATTCAATTCAAGAGACTTATATAAGAAAAATTCATGAGAGAGTGTTTTTGCTTCATTTGAGACCTGTACATCACCACACATATTGATGGCTAAAAAACATATATACATTCTTGTTGGAAGGGATCCATTGACATGGATGAAAACTAATTTAATGGTGTTCTTTTTGTTCATTTTCAATCAATATCTTTTTATCTATCATATCACAAATGATGGAGCAAGCATGACTGTTGATTTCGCACTAGATTTTATCATAACCTAGGATTTGCATAGAAATGATATAGTTGTATTTGGGGAGTTTTATCACTAATCTCAAGTCTAAACCTTCTCACATTTCTCTCCTAATAAATTGACAATTTTTTTCATTGAGGCATATTTTGTGGAAGCTTTTGAGGAGATTCATTATCCTTATTTGAATCTTGCTATTCTTCTTGAAGATCTAGTGACGTGTGTTGATATTCCATATCCTTAATCTATTGTTGTACCTAATAATTCCTATGATTTCTAGTATAGGCTCCTTATGATTCAGTGTAGTAGGAAATACATCATATTTCAGATATGGCTACTTGGTAAGAGTAATTCATAGACATTGGTGGTTTTTTTTAGTCTCATATTTCATATTTTGGAGACATCGTTGATTCATTCATCTTGTATTTGATGTAGATGATCCTTATTCAATTGTTGTGATGAAACACTAACTCTCTTGTTCATTCTCTACATTATCATCCTTCACAATTTGACATGAGTGTGGATTCTCTTGGATAACATTTGGAGGAGGCTTCTTTATCTTTAAAGAAGGTATCATTATATTTTAATTATGTTCAAGAATCATTTGTAGGAGATTATAGATTATTTTCTATTGTATTGTGGCCTAGAACACCTTTTTGGAGGTTGACACCTATCAACATCAACATGAAGAGAAATGATGGCTCTTTAAAGACACCACACATCATCCTTTTTCCCTCATATTCCATTTAGAAGCAAGGAAGAAATTTGGCATACCATATTGGTCTTGTTTCTTCCTAAGTGGAGTAGTATTATTCAATGTTCTTGGATCATCTTCAATAATCAATGTCAAGCATCTACGATCATTGCAAGAGACTCAACATTGATGGGAGGCTACATGACCACTCTCCTTCTCTCTTATGGGGGATCTTTTCATCCAATGGAGTTTTTTCCTCATCCAAAAATTAGAGAATCTTGTTTTTTTCTCTTTTGGGGATGAGTTTTATATTGAAAGGTTTTGTCCATTTCTCCATTTATGAGACACTACATTTATATATGGGTACCAAATATGGTTTCATAGCCAAAACCCATCATTTCATCATTTAAATAGTTATCTACTCATTTAGTTGCACTCAAGGGAATATTGGTGTAAATATGTTTTATACCTATCTATTCATTAGTGGGTCTTATTTATATGTTAAGTTTACATAGGTCCTAGGTGATTTTTTCTTGAAGTCTTAGTTGTCTAGATAGGATCTTTTAATATATTATCTAGTTGTATTTTATTTAATAGAACTTGTTTTCTATATCATTTAATAAAGTTGAGTTAGTTGCCTCATGACATAGGATTAAGAAAGTTTCATAATCTTATTTAATTTTGTAGTAATGAAAAAAGTAGTCTTTTATCCTTACTTGGTTTGATAATTGGCATTAAAACTGAATTAATGGTGTCTTGGAGTAGTGTTGTAATTTGTTGTGCATATTCATATCATTCTTGGAACTTTATTTGATTAAAACATGTTTTAATTTGTCCTTTGCAAAGGTGTTGTCAAGTGTTGTAGCACACTTTCACACTTTTCTAGGATTTATTTACTTAATTAAGCTTAATGGGGCCCTTCTTAATAAAATGTGATGGAACCTTCAAATTTTGCTAATGTGAAGTGCCCATGTTGAAAATTTTTACCAGGTCAAAAGAAAATGTTGTTTCTTTTATTTTTACATTTGCATTTCCAGAATGTTTTAAGGAGGTCAACTTTGACCCTTTATATCTTGTGAAAATTTTGGATTGAAGGAAATACCTCTTGCACACATAGTCAATGGACCCAAATTATTTAGTGTTTCTAATGGCGGTTTCCTAGGAGAAGGTTTGATATTTTTTCAAGATGGTGACTTAGTGAGCCCTAATTGGTTCTGGACAGGTGTAGTTGCAGAAAAGTCTAATTGAGCTAGTTTGGAGGTTAATATTTTAAACATCAGGATGAATTTTTCAAATTTTGTTGCAATGAATTTTTGGTTCATATGGTAGTGTTCCTATTCAATTTTGTGCCTCCTGGATGAGTTTTGATGGGTTAATTAATGTGTTGCTGACTGTAACTAGGCCAAAATTGGTGTTTTGAAAATTTTAAAAATTTGAAATTCTAAGGACAACCCCTTTCTTTTTTTGGTCTGAAACATTTCCAGCTCCATTTTCATCAAAAATGGAGGTCATATGATGCATAATTTTAGTGCATTTCAGGTGTGGTGAACATGTTCTACGACTAGTATACAAAGGAGGTACTTGATTTTTGATGGTTGGGTGAAGTTTGTTTGAAAACCCATGTTAAAAATAATTGATTGTGACCGAAAAAAAAAAATTGGCTCCAAGGGTCACCATTTCTACATAGTGAAATTTCTCTGTTTGGTCTACAGGAGTAATTAAAATTTGCAATTTTTCTAATGTTTGAAATGCGAATGTTTAAAGTATTTTAAATATTGTGGAATAGTGAAAAATATATTTAGGGAAAACATAAAATGTATATCATAATGTTTTTGGGGAGAACAAGTTTAATTCTTGGTTTTGATTCGTCCATATACGACATTCAAGTACTACATGAAAACTCCATGGAGAATTGCTGAAATGAGAGTGGAAAGGGGAAACAATACAATGATGCAATGTTTCAAGCCATCAATTCTTGATTAGACAGGTTCATTTAATGTTTCCTTAGCTTTGGAAAATGTTCTGGAAGCTTCAAAGATTCACGGTAACTCCATCTCTCATTGCAGTAGTGAATGGAGAAGTGAGAAAAATTACAATGATGGAGCTTCTCATCTCTCATCGTAGTAATGAGAGGAGAAATAAAATCATTTCAGGGATGAAGCTTCTCATCTCTCATCATCGTAATAATTTCTTTTTCAATTTTTTTTTGGCAATGGTAAAGGAGGTTGGCCCGTGAAAATAAAATGGAAAATATTTGGGGATATTTTAACAGTGAGAAAATGTATGTGAAGGTAAATTAAAAGAAAACACATAATTAACGAAGCTTTACACAACCAGATAAATGAATAAAATCCTTCATGGTAAAAAAAAAATATTTGAGGAGTAGAGGATAATGGTATTCACGTCCAAAAATTTTTAGCAGTAATTTCTCATGTTGTAATGTCTATTTTAGTGCTATTTTGAGCAAATTTGGTTCCCAACAATTGATAGTATTGACCTAGCAAGTGTGTTCAATGCCTAAATATCATTTTCCATTGTATTTTGAGAATTTTTATTACCTGTAAAGGTGAAAACGTACAAATTTTTTTTTGCACAACCAAACAATATCTACATTATTTTTAATGGCGCTCATGGGTGTCAATGGTAATTTAGAAGTGGGATTTTCATTATTGAGATGCAAATGAAAGAGGACAATATTATTGTAGGCCAAAGTATACAAGAAACTGGATACCAACTAACTATTTGACAAAATGTTAAATAGTTTACAATATGAATAAAATATCAAAAGGGTTAAAACGAAAGTTTGAAAAACTTTTTTAACAACAGGGTAAATGGGTTTTGACCCAGAGTTAATATTTTTCACTTGCAAAGTGAAAATGGAGTTGGAAAATAGTTTTTACTTGCAGGGTAATTTTATGCACAAGATAAAGAGATGGAAAATGAAGATTGAAAAGGAATTTTCTAAACGCTTATTGGTTGTAGATCAAGGGAGCTCGGATGTGCCATGCACATCTACCTTGGATTTATTTTAGGGCTTCTCTATTGTTTTCTCATTTTTGTTAAAATGAGAAACTGGTGTTCATTGTAAAGGAGGTGGCTTATTGTTTGGTCTCAGCGGAATACCATTTTGTAATAGGACTTTAATGAATAAGTGTTGGTTTCAGTTATTTGGATTTGTTGAGTCATGTAATAGAGAATGTATTTAGGGAACTATCATATTTGAATGTAAATAATGAGATATTCTAAACTAGTTGTCTCCGTGGTATGTATTGCATATATTATGAATATAAGAAATCAAACATTCCTAATATTTGTCTTCTTGTCTTTTCTCGAATGTTTGTTTATTGTTATTACTATCATTCAAAGAATGAATTAGATCACATTAACACAGATAGAGGCTTATGCAATTGTGTGTTGAGATTATTAAAAATGATCAGTTGATTTTCTAGTATCAATGATGTAAGGCAGCATCTGGTAGGCATAATTATGATAGATTGAATGTTGTAATGAGTTTTAGATTACATGGCTTAAGTGAACCCACCCTGGAATATGGAATTGGTCTTTTAATGTTGTAGTTTCTTGAAGTTGTTTGTGAGAAGCTAAGACTTTCAAATCAATTTTACTTATCTATCTTATTGTGGGTGTGTGTGGAATTTAATTCTTTACATCTCTAATGTTTAAATAAGACATTACCATGAAGGTTAGCAAAACCTTTAGGATATTGTGTATGTTAAACATTCAAAGGAGAATCATTTGTTTACAGTGTTCTGGGTACTTTGGCACACAAGTATCTGAAAGTATACTATTAGGATCACCCTCTGGGGTTTCACAAAGCTCAAAGTGTAGGGGAGTAAGGGTTTTACTTCAATCACTCATTCGTTGGCCAAATCTCTCTTTGAATTTGACCATTAGGCATGTCAACCCTTTAGGATTCAAGTGGATTGCAGATTTGGGGAACCAACAAAATGTATTTAACTTTGTACCTTAAGTGTTGTAAATTGTTGTAAAGAACTTTCACATTCATATAGGGTGTTCTTAATTAATTGTAGTTAATTGGAGTAATTAACCCTCTTTAATTCCAATTTAGACCTTATTTATGATAGCCCTTGAACATCTATCCCGACACCCAAAATTCAAATAATATAACATTTAATTGGGAAAAATTAGGTCTTGGAAAATGGTTCCAGGACCCATTTTCCCTGGTTGGCGAATGGGTTCTCCCTTAATAGGACCCCCCCTTCTGAGTTGATCTAAAATGGGTTTTTTATCACTCTTTCCATCCCCTAGGGTTAGGTCTTGGAAAACTGAGCCAAGGCCCATTCACCCTAGGTGACAAATGGGTCCTCCCTTATTGAGGACCCCCTTTTGAAATTTCATTTTGGTAGGAATTTAATAAAGTTTTCTTCCATATCTGGTGGGTATGTGTAGGATCATGATATGCCAAAAAGTGGCAATATTTGTAGGGTATGTGGCTGATGAATTTTTTTTCACCCAAAATTAATGAAACGAAAAGGGTTTTTAGAGGAGATTCTCAGCTTTCCAAAAATATAAATTATGATTTAATTTGAATTTAATAAATAATTATTATTCATTTTCTATTAGAATTACGACTAAAGTCCTTATCGATAGGCTGATTGAAAACATCTATAACTTTCAACGGTATCATATTTTTTGAATCCAAAATATGTGTCACATTCTATGCTTTACATACTATAGGATTAAAAATAAAAAAATTAAATTTGAATTTTGACCAAGTTAAGGTGGTCGACATACGAAGTTTTATATTTTCTAAAAGTTGTAATAAAAAATTCATAATTAATATTTACTTGGAAAAAAAATTACAAAAATATGCATCACATCCGGACATGAGTCCTCGCTTATATAAAAATCTTACAAAAAAATATTATCATTTTATTATGGTTAAGGTGGTCAGACAGACACCTACTTCTTATTTTTTCCCTGAAATTTAAGTACTACTGCATTGAAATTTCAAATTTTCACCAAATAGATTTTATTTATTTTTAAATAAACCTAGTATTTCATAAACTACATTCAATTTTCTACAACTTTCATCAAATTCATTGCATTTAGCTAAAATTTCTGCATTTCAGTGAATTGTTAAAATTCAAAATTAGATTCAAAACATTTCATTTTCCGCTTATTGCATTGTGTAATTAGTAATTTTCATTTCTTAGAATCTAGAAAATTGCATTTCATTCTAGGTTATTACATTGCCCCTTTTCCATTCTAGGGTTTGCACACTGGCATTATTAAACTTGTATGATCTTTACAACTTGGTTTCCTATTCACAATATGATTATAATATTTATTTTGAGGCTCATGTCATCCGGTGATCTCTCACTCATCATGGATCTTGGGTGCTCTAACTCTCTTTTTGATAGTGTTGAGAATCAACCCTCCATGGCTCATGGTTTGCATACTTCATTACCCATTACTTCACCTCCTACAACAAATTTCCTTAACGTTACCAACGCTATCCCTACCATTACCACTTCCACTGAAGCTTTGGGGTCTACTAAAAGTCAAGGTGGAATTCCAATCTCATCCTCCATGATAGAATTACCCATACCTACATACACTATTACTCAACCTACAACAAAATCCAACCTACAATAACATTCCATCCTACAACAACATTCCAACCTACAACAATGATTCAACCAACCACAACATTCACACCCACTAGCACTGTGTACACTTCCATAGGTACTCATGCAAGAGTTCCTTCCACCTTTGTTCCTTTGAATACAATAATTTCACAACAATATAACTCCACCAACCTACAATTCACTAGCCATCTGCATACGTACGCTACACCACCTTATTCCCCTCAACCTTATAACCAAAATGACCCTCTCATTAACTCACTTTTGCAAACCATGACCTCCCTTCAACAACAAGTGGAAAAATTACAACAGAATAATAATGGTCAACCCTTGCAATACATCAAGTCCACCTCATTTTCCCTTGACATATTAAGATCACAAATACCACAAGATATAGAGGTCCCTCAATTTGAGAAATATGGTGGAAAAGGAGATCCTATTGGCCATGTTTCTGCCTTCACATCCTTATGTAGTGACATCATCTTTGAGGATAAACTCTTGGCTAAGTTATTCCCTAGATCATTAAGAGATTCTACTTTAGAGTGGTTCTCCTCTTTGCCAAACAATTCAGTTGGTTCATTCAATGAACTTATTGATGTCTTTTACAATCACACCCATATTCACATGGGTCCTAAGATGACCCTTGTTGATTTAATGACATGCAAGAAAAAAGAGGATGAGAAAGTGACCAATTTCATAACAAGATATCAAACACTTTATTCACATGTGAACATTCAAATTCCTGATGTCAACCTTTAATGAATGTTCATTTCCAACTTATAGGATAAAATTCAAAGAAAACTTGAAATTTTGAGGTTTTCATCCTTCAAAGAGTTATGTACAACCCTTCACGACCATCAAAATTTGACTGGTGGCTATGATGTGAAAAATTCCCCTAGTCATCTTGAAAATTTTGAATCCACAACTCAAAATAATTATCAACCTTTCAAGAAACAAAATAAGGGATTTTTACAATTAAATCCTCATGAGACAAATCAATAAAACAATCAAGTGGCTGCTAAAAGATGAAAACTCCTTTTGGGGATAGGGAGAGAGATTTTACTCGTTTACCCGATACTCTTCATAATATCATGGTGTGGCTTATTGACAGTAACATGCTTATGAGTATGTGTAGGATCATGATGGGCCAAAAAGTGGCAATATGATGGGTATGTGGCTGACAACTTTTTTCTTACCCAAAATTGATCAAACGAAAAGGGTTTTTAAAGGAGATTCTCAGATTTCCACCAATATAAATTATGCTTTAATTTGAATTTAATAAGTAATTATTATTCATTTTCTATTCAAATTACGACTAAAGTCTTGATTGATAGACTGATTGAAAAAACTCTATAGCTTTCAAACGGTATCACATGTTTTGAATCCAAAACATGTGTCACATTCTATTTCACATACTATAGGATTAAAAAAAGAAAAATTGAATTTCATGAGATTTTGACCAAGTTAAGGTGGTCAGACATACAAGTTTTTTATATTTTTAAATATTTGTAATTAAAAATTCATAATTAATTATTTACTTGGAAAAAAATTACAAAAAAATATACATCACATCGACACATGAGTCCTCTACTTATATCTAAAATATTATAAAAAAATTATCATTTTATTATGGTTAGGGTGGTTAGACAAACACCTACTTCTTATTTTTTCCTAGAAATTTAAGTACTATTGCATTGAAATTTCAAATTTTCACGAAATAGATTTCATTTTTTTTTAAATCTAGTAGTTTATAAACTATAATCAATTTTCTACAGATTCTCTTTTTACATATTTTTGAAATAACTTAGATAACTTATTCATTTTTTTACGTCAAGTTGTCTAACTTTAATTTTTCTAAATTTTTGGCCACTTAAGGGCCTTTTTTTTCCATGATGATCCTGTACATGCCCTTACCTTACCTCCTATTAGAGAATGTAACCCTACTGTACCATTTCCTAAAGGCTTTTGAAAAAATGCTTATTGTCATTACCATGAACAAAATGGACATGGTACAAAATACTGTAAGCCTCTTAAAGATCTTGTGTAAGACCTTATTGATTATAACCAACTTCAAATTAGAGGTTTGAATGATCAAGGTAATAAGTTTGTAGCTCCTCCTAATCAAAATTTACATATCTTTACAAATCCCATGCCTAAGCATAATATTTTATTTTCCAAAGCTAATGAAACAAAGAACGATGTGATGAATGTTGACACGAATGATGGCAAGATAGATATTCTTCAATAGAATCTCCTAGATCAAGTGATAGCATTTATTGAAGCTAGACCTTGTAAGGGAATGACTAGCAACCTCTTGACATTGCTTTCTCACAAAATGAAATACCTAAATATGCACCTGATGGTCCTCTTTACATAGCTGGCTGAATCAATGATAAGCTCACTAGTGGGATATTAATTGATCTCGTCTGTGGAGAGAATGTGATCATAGAAGAATTCTTATATGTGCATAAACTATATCAAGATACATATGATAACCCAAAAGTATGGATCAAGATTCATACTATATTCTCTTTCCCTATTATAGGCTTGATAGATCTCCCTTTAAAAGTGGGACCCAAAACATTAAATGTCTTACTTTCCATCATCCCATAATCAGACTAATTTTGTGTAAAGCTAGGCTATCCATGGCTTCACTCCATGAATGACATCCCTTCAGTTGTGGATAAATGTCTAAAGTTTCCATTTGGAAATGATATCTTCACTATGCATCATAGTGGATTTAATCTAACTAATGACATTTAAGGGAGATTTTCACTAAATTAATTTTGGCCCAATCCTATGGAACCTATCACTTGCCTCGTGAAGATTTATTTTTCAAATCATATCAAAGTTCAAGAAAAAGAACTATCCCTTCACAATATGCCTTAACCTATGACCAAAGCTACTATCCTTGACAAAACAATGATTGAACCAAAATAACTTTCGAATGTACATGGACAACCTATAGATAAGCCTCCTACAATGTCCTACAAGAGACCACAAGATAACACAAGAAATATCGTTGTCCCTCCTAGAGTCAAAAAAGTTTACAAATTCAAAGAGAAAGTGGTTGAGCAACCTCCTATTGTTTCTTCTATTCCTCCCAAGGATGAGAAGGAACCTATGATTGACAAACCCACTCTTACATAAAAACAAATTAATAATAAATTGAAAAGAAATTGAAGTGCTAGAGAGTGTATCTACGTAGACATCATGCTATTGCTCTTAGATTACATACTCAAGAAAACATAAACAACAAATAAAATCAAAATTCAAACCTACCTAAAGCAATGCATGATGACTGTCAACCCTTTCCACAACATAAATAAGAACATTGCATGGATATTTTTATTGGACCTCCTATTGTGATTAACTTAGATGATGACATTGATATTGTAAAGATTGATGAATAGGTGCATGATGAGTTGAATACTGTTAAATGTCCAAGATACTAAGAGGGGGGCTGAATTAGTATCTTCTTAAATTTTCCACTTAGATACCATCCAATTATTTCAATGCGCACAATAGCAAAGATAAGTAAAAGCATTAACAAAGCATGAAATCAAAGAATGCATGGACACCAAGATGTTTACTTGGAAAACCCAAAATGGAAAAAACCATGGTGAGTGTTAGCTCACAATATAGTATAACCAGTTATAAGATATTGCAAAATGGGTGGCTCACTGCCTACATAATTACAATTATAGAAAATGGCTTACAACCAGAAAATGAACTGATGGAGTACACCTAGTGAGTACAGATTCAGTTCCAATGTATCTCAGTAAATTGACTAAACACACTTCATCATATTCACTCTTCTTCACATTCACATTCACAACAAACCAAAAAAAATCATCATTAAACTTCAAAGATTATTCAATATATATCTGATCTCTCTGTAAGCATCAATTAGGTCGGCCTAATTAGATGCACTTCTCATTTACAAAAAATACCAACTATTGGATTCAAGCTTTCATAAAAAATTTTGAAGAGATAATTCACACATCCAACACACTTCATCAAGTTGGCATAGACCTAAATTAGGTCGCACATATATTTGCATAAAAAAAAGATCACCACTACAATATACATTCATTAGGTTGGCTAGGGATGGACCTAAATGCACAAATGCAAACACTAATGTAATGTAAATACACCATACAATCAACATGATACATGAGATCTTGAATTTATGTGCTCCCGACATCTACAAACCATTTTCCAAAACCGCAAGCAACAGTAATTACCAACAACCAAATGCAGACCAAAATACCATAGGATGTAAGCAAAATATTAGTTCAGATACTAGACTAGAATACCATAACAACTTCAGTCTTGATCTTGTAGTTGCAACTTATATATCATGGTGAAATCAATGAAAACACAAAGTAACAAGATGAGATTTTCTTCTTCACTTTTCCAACAATTGCCCCCTTTGTAATTCATTGCAACATGTGCCAAAAAGAATATTTATTGAACTCATTATTTACAACACTTCTACCAGCATTTCAACACTCTTCACTCCCCCTTTGACATCAAGGACAAATGGTGTCCCAAAAACAACTAAAAACATTAAATAAAAGAAAATAAAGAAACATGTATCAACTGGAAGATGATGAGCCTTGAAGCTCCTTTAGAATAACTTCCCATACAAATTTTCCATTCTCCTAACTATCCTTTGCAGCAATCAACATCTTGTTCACAGATTCCAACTCCATCAGAGTTTCTTCTGCACCAACTGAAGTATCAGGAGTCAGGTTTATCTTCTCAAATTTTTCTGTGCAAGCCAAAGCCTTCCCAACTAGATTGAATTCAATGCTTGCAATTTCACTCAAAAGATGAATTTTTTTGATAATTTCTTCCTTCTGCTTCTGCAAAACAAAGAAATTTTCTTTATGCGTAGATATTGCATTCAAGGTTAAGTAGTATTTATCTTTAGATATGTTGTAAGTACCAGAGACTGTTGACAACTAAGACTCAATGGATTCCATAACAACCTTAATATTTTGAGTGGCATCTAGCCACTTTAAGCAATAAGAAAGGACAACATTACCTTCTGACTCACAAACCTTCACGGCTTCCAAGTTCTTTTCAACTCTAGAGTGTGCAAGAGCACACTTATCACGTTAAGCTAATAACCTTCTCTCTACCAACTTTTCCTCAACCTCATGTTTTGATTTTTCACTAAGCCTGAAGGTATACTCAAGAGAATCCAACAACAATCTTAGAATTTCAATAGGGGCGAGAGATGTATCAATGGATGCACTAGGTATAACTTACTATAATTCCTTGAGGGCATCATCTAAAAGTTCTATTCCTCTTTGATGTGCTTCAAGAATTTCCTTCCTACTCGATGCTTTCATAGCATCTCCCAACATTACTATATCCACTAGAGACATCTTCTCCATATCCACCAACCCTTCAATCATAGGAATTTGTAAAATCTCCTAGGGAATTATCGTCTAAAATATGATTTGCTTGGAAAGAAATCCTTTTAGAACATCATTACCAGAGGATGGTTCTCAAATAATCTTAAGTTATTTTACAAATTTCTTTTAATTTTCTTCTTTTTTCCTAACAAAATCTTCATTTTCCTTTTCTTCTTCCTCCTTTTCTTCTTCCATTTCCTCTTCTTCCTCTTCTTTATTTTCTTCCTTTTTTCTTCATCTTTCTCTTTATCATTATCCTCCTCTTAATCATTTCCATCCTTTTCATCTTTCTTTTGTTCTTCCTTTGGATTGTCTTCTCCTTCTTCTTCACTTCCCTTTGCTTCTCCAACATTTCCTTGTTCATTATTAATTTTTTCTCCTTCAAGGTGCTTCGTAGGAGCATCATTATGCATTGCAGGCTCAACTTCTCCTTCATTCTAATTATCATTTTCACCACCAACATTAATTTCAACATCATTTTTTTTACAAATGTCTTCATTACCTATATCAAGAGGAGTATTCTCCTGAGCTTTTTTAGCAACATCATCTTTATTAGCCTTAAGCATTCCATATTTTTATGTTGTCTCTCAAATTACTTTTGTTGTTTCCTTTCTTACCTTGTTTCTTAGCTTCTTATTTCTTGTCATCAACATGTTTACTCTTCTCTTCATCAAAAATCTCTGAAGAAGATTTGTGCAACATTTCTTATTATATGCATCATTTCTAATTTTCTCTTCAAATACAACAACCTTTGAACTCCTCTTCATCAAATCATCCCACATGCTTTTAGGTACATCTTTTCTTATATCATCCCATTTGACTTCTAGAATGATAACATATTCAAGAACAACTAAAAGAAAAGTATTCTTGTCTTCTTCTCCAGCCTTATCATAATATTAAATTCTAGGTTAAAGCATGTTCTCAAAATGTAGCAAGGAATTAAGAGTTGGTTCTAGTTTAAAGCGGGGACCAGAAATTACTGATATGTCTTGTTCATTTTTTTGGTCTACAGAGGCTTCAACCGATACCTTAGACTTCTTTGATGCTAGCTTGGTGTGCACATGTATACCAAACACTTGCTCTTCTTCATCATCAAAAGATGATACAAAATGTACTCTCTTGGAACCAACAACTTCTATAGATGCACCTTCACTAGAGGGTAAACCTTTTTTTCTTCTTCCCACCAGCTTTGCTTCAAGATCTTCTTCATCATCATCCTGATCAGCTGTAACACTGATATTTTTATCCCTTGTTGCTTTCTCTTTCCTTCCTCTCTTTGCACAGGCTACCAGAGGAGTTTCTTTCCTCTTCCTAGCTCTAGTAGTCGGTTCGGTGAAAATAGGACCTTATCCTTTATCAATGGTACTGGTTTTATCCTTTTCTATAGGGGTTGCAAAGGGTTTTACAGAGGTAGTCCTTCCATATTTCCTCGAGCCAGATGATTCTGCCTCCAACTATTCTCCCCTATCCCTTCCAAGGGAAATTTCCTCATCACTAAATCCAACTTCTTTAATATTTTTCTCCACTCTCTTTCTAATTTTAGGCTTCTAGTTGCTCCATATGAATCTCCATATAATTTTTAGCATATGAATCTCGTTGGGGTCCTTTGGATTCTTCTGCAATAATTACACATATATTTCAGCTTTGTCTTCTATTACCTCATATCCCAGAGGCTGAATCTAGATGGTTTGAGGTTCTACAACCTCAATCATACATTCATCAGAGGAAACATGGAATATAATGTCATATTTATACTTCTCAACAATTTTCTTCAGAATCCTTTCCCTTTCATTCATGTTTATTTTCAATACAACAAAGAATGTTGTCAGAGCATCATCTTGAGCATTCATATTACCTAGACTATGCAAATAATAAAAAAATTGATGTTCTATAGATTTGGATGAGTCCCAATGTACTTCCTCATTCTTTCTTGCAAGTCTCTTCATGAAATAAAATAACAGACATATAATCAATGAACCAAACTTGAAAGAATATTTCCTCTCCTTTGTTGACTTTAAGCTCTCTAGCAACTGTAATAGAAGAAGCTCAAAAAGATCATAACCAACACCATTTACGATCATATCAAATCCAGTATAGATTGTTGTAGCTAAAACAAAGTTCTATATATTTGTGAAGTATATTTTATGTCTGATCATCATAGCTACATACTTCACAACAGGATTAGTGATGGTTGTTGTGGCTAAGACTCTTTTGTCATATGTGGCTCCTGTAAGTTCCATTACAACCTCATTCTTCATAGATTTTAACACAAGTACTATACCTTTATCCCAGATTCTGGTTATAGCCCTAAGCACTTCCTTATTTATCAGGTGCGACCGATCAATCCACAAGAATTTATCATGTATTCTACTTAGGACTACTTTCAAAAAAATTTCATCATAGCTAAAGTTGGGAAAGTTATTCCATCTATCCAACCTTTTCTCAACCGCGTTTGGGTATTTAGGTTTTACCAAGAAGTCATCGCCAGTAAGTGCATTTTTCCAAATCTCAATCAACTTTGAGTGATCATATTCCTCATACTTCACATGAATATACATCCTTGTATCCTTAGTCAGTATTACACCGTGTGGAATTGTCAAAAATGCACCCTTGGGGTCATCTTCGAAAACCTTCGATGAATATTTTCTGTAAGAGGACCTCGGCCTCTCTGACACTTTCACAACTACATGAGTTTCCATTCTTCCAATTTTGAACTTAAACAACTTAAATAATGCAAAACACAACTACTCAAAAGATGAAAATACCTTTTTTTGCATGATGAACTGCAACTATGGTATCCACAGTTTGAACTCCAATTCCCTTCAAGAATGCTCCAAAATCTCTTCAACTTATTCAAATGCACAAATGATCAAAATTCCTTAAACATTTCCTTTATAAAATAATGATCTACCCTAATTCGCATTAAATGTGGAAGATTCCAAAAAGCTTCTAAAAACTCTTCTCTTTTACACAGACAAACCCTAATTTGCTCCGCAAAAGATCATCCCTTCATATTTCCTACTAGGTCATTTTATAGAACCTCTAAAAACTTGATCTTCACATTTCATCCTCGTGCCACCCTCTGACACACCATTTTCCTAGGGGGTTATTATAATTTTATTTAATAATGCTCCTCCTATGACCTTGCTAGGTCTAATCCTTAGAGGAATCGTCTACACTAGATGAGGGCATAAACACATCAACAATCTTTGGTTCTTCTTTATTTCTCCAAATCTTATTCATTACTTTCCTAATATTATCTTTTTTTACCTTCTTCATAGATTTATCCTTTTCTACTAGATTGGTTTTCTTACTTTTCTTGCTTCTGCAAACTCTTGAAACATGTCCTGGTTTGTTGCAGTTATAGCAAAAAATATTTCTCTAATTAGATGGACTTCTTGTTCTACACTGATTAGCTTTATGTCCATACTTGTTGCAAGTATAGAAATAGCCATTAAAGGATTGATTCATTCTTCCTCCATTACACTGATTCATCATCGAAGTTCTACATTTGCTTTCCCTATGTCTAATTCTTTTGTATGCAAAACATTGACCAATAAAAGGACTAGGGAATTGATTCATTCTACTCCTAAATTTTGTTTGCTTGTGACCAAATTTATTGCATGAAAAAAAAGTGCCATTAAAAGAAGGATACCTTTGTGAGTTAGGCTATCTCACCAGAGGTCTCCTAGCAGAGTTCCTTGAATTTTTTTTCTGCTTTCTTTTATTTAGAGTATTTTGATTGTTCACAGTCTTGGAACTTTCACTAGTATCATTTCCCATACCACCTTTTTCTTTATTCAGTTTCTATCCTGTAATCAATTCATCAAGCTTGTCTGAGCTAGATTTGAAATTGTTTTCGTAGAGTTTTTCCTTCTCCAAATCTACTTTTAGGTTCACTACTTCTTGTTCAAGCTTGGTGCGTTATTCAAATTTTCTTTGTACCAACTTGTTTAGACATTCTTCAATTCTTTTCTTCTCCTCTACTTATACTTTCAAAATGGAGATATCTTCATTAGCCTTCTTCAACTGATTAGTTACTTCCTTGTGCCTATCTCTGAATTTTTTCAATTGCTCCCTTAATTTTTGAACACATTCATTTGCATCTTCAAGGTTTTCTTTTAGATCTATTTTTTCTCTTTCAACTTTTTAAAGATCCTCAAGTGTAGTCTGGAGCTCTCCTTTATCATCCATTTCTTCCATCTTCAGGATCTCCCTCAAGTTGTTAGGACTTTTCGGAGGAACTAAGCTCTAATGCCAATTGTTAAATGTCTAAGATACTAAGAGGGGGGGTGAATCAGTATCTTCTTAGATTTTATGATTAGATACCATCCAATTATTTCAATGCATGCAATAGAAAAGATAAGTAAAAGCATTAACAGAGCATTAAACCATAGAACACATGAACACCAGGATTTTTACATTGAAAATGAAAAATGGGAAAAACCACTGTGAGTTTTAGCTCACAATATACTGTAACTAGTTATAAGATATTACAAAATGGGTGGGTCACTATCCAGAAACAAAGGCTCACTACCTACAAAATTACAATTATAGAAAATGGCTTACAACTAGAAAATGAATTGTTGGAGTACACCTAGTGAGTGTAGATTTAGTTCCAATGTATCTTAGCAAACTAACTTAACACACTTCATCATATTTTCTCTTCTTCACATTCACATTCACAACACACAAAAAAAAATCATCATTAAACTTCAAAGATTATTCAATATATATCTGATCTCTTTGCAAGCATCAATTAGGTCGGCCTAATTAGATGCACTTCTCATTTACTAAAAATACCAACTATCGGATTCAAGCTTTCATAAAAACTTCTGAAAAGAGAATTCACACTTTCAACAAGCTTCATCAAGTTGGAATAGACTTAAAATAGGTTTCACATATATCCGCATAACAAAAATTATTTCACCATTACATGATAAATTCATTAGGTCGGCTAGGGATAGACCTAATAACACAAATTTAAACACCAATGTAATGCCAATATGCCATACGAGCAATTGGATACATGAGATCTTGAATGTACATGCTCTTGAAATCTACAAACCATTTTCCAAAACTACAAGCAATAGTGATTACCAACAACCAAATGTAGACCAAAATACTGGAGGATGTAAGAAAAATACAAGTTCAGATACTAGACTAGAATATTGGAACAACTTTAGTCTTGATCTTGTAGCTGCAACTCATATATCATGGTGACATCAATGACAATAGAAAGTAACAAATTGAGATGTTCTTCTTCATTTTTCCAACAAATAAACTATTTTCTTCTATGAGCTTAGATGACAAATATCCTACTAAGCAAGTTGAACTTGGTGCATGTCCTAGCTCATCACTTGATGTTGTCCCTTTGGCTAGTTGCATGCCTTTCCTTATACCAACCAAGATTTGGAGGTAGATGACTTGCTTTAGGTTGAATCACATGTGCCTTACTATTATTTTCCTTTATATTTTTCTTTATGTGACTGCATGTGCATAATGTGATTCCTTGAGACATTTTGTTTGATGTATCCTCTCTCTTTTGTGCATTATTCTATATGTACCTTCATTCTTCTCTATGTCATAAGCTTTTTCTTTATCTTTTTCATTTGTCTCATGTTTTCCTTTTGGGGATGACACAAGGTGTCGAGGCATTCATGTCTCTTTCATGTTGACCCAAAATATTTTTCTTTATTTATTTCATTTTTATTTTGTTTTCCTTTTGGGGATGACACAAGGCATTGAGATATTTAGGTCTCTTCCATGTTGACTAGAAAGGATTCTTTTCTTTTTTTTTGCTCACTTTGTGTAATTCTTCTAGTTCTATGAGTATTTGGAGAATGATCATAGTTCCATGCTTTATGACAACATTGTAGAAAAGACATGCTGACCCCAAATTGATAGATTCCTTATGTATTTGTGGGGGAAATGCTTCCTACCTATCTCATGACACAACTTATTTTGGAAACATATGAATTGGCATAGGGTTTTTCTAGGAAAGCTCTCATGTTTTAGGATGAAACATTGGCTACTTTAAATCAATTTCTCATAATGATGGTGTAGCAACCACTTTAAAGTGTGAACATACATTGAACACATATTCTGGAAAAATTTCACGACGTGATTTTTCTCTTTTCTTTTGATGTGTCCTCTTCTTGGTGGTGTCATTGGGTTTTATTTCATCCAAGAGTGTGCAATCTACTGACATGGAAAGATGCGAACAAGGCATCCCATGAGCGATGATCTGAATTTTTTTACTTTTCCTCTTTTGGAGACATTAGGCACAATGTTCCCTAAGAAGAATATCTTTACATGAACAAAGCAAAATACCCTTTAACAAAAAATTTTATGTAGGAAAATAATTTACAAAAGCATTACATTGTGTTTCCTTATCGAAGTTACTAGCAGGATAACTTTAGTATGGTATGAGAGGGTAATATAATTCTCTCATTTTCCACTTCGATGGGATAACTCACCTAGTGGACATACTGAGGTTCCACTACCCTAGAGTGAGCAATGTACATTATGGATAAACAACCTCATTCCACGTCGCATTGGAATAGTTGTGCTTGAGCCTTTGTTTTTGTTTTTCTTGGCCTTGGATAGGTATTATTATATATCTTTGTTACTACTACATACTTATGTTTCTTAGATGCCTACTTTAGTGTGATTTTGACATGGGGTCATCCTCTCACTAAAGTGTAGGAAAAATGTACTAATGAAAAAAGTATCATTTTTCCTTTACTTGGTTTGATTATTGACATTAAAATTGAATTAATAGTGTCTTGGAGTAGTGTTGTAATGTGTTGTACACATTAATATCATTCTATGACCTTTATTTAATTAAAACATGCTTTAATTTGTCCTTTGCAAAGGTGTTGTGAAGTGTTGTAACAAACTTTCAAACTTTTCTAGGATTTATTTACTTAATTAAACTTAATGGGGCCTTTTTACTAAAATGTATTTGAATTTGTACCTTATTTAAGTGTTGTAAACTATTTTAAATCACTTTCACATTTATCTATGGTGGTATTAATTAATTGTGGTTAATTGGAGTAATTAACCCCCTTTAATTCAAATTTTGACCTTATTTATGACACCTCCTGAAGATCTATCTCGATACCCATAGTTAAAATAATATAACATTTAAATGGGAAAAATTAGGTCTTGGAAAATGGTACTAGGACCCATTCATCCTAGGTGGTGAATGGGTCCTCCCTTAATAGGACCCCCCTTTCTGAGTTGATCTAAAATTGGTTTTTATCACTCTTTGCATCCCCCGAGGTAAGGTCCTGGAAAACTAAGCCAAGACACATTTGCCCTAGGTGGTGAATGGTTCCTCCATTATTGAGGACGCCCTTTTTAAATTTCATCCTAGAAATAATTTAAAAAAAAATCTTCCAAATCTGGTGTCAGACTTAATTGTTTTAATTTCAGGGTTAATCTCCTAATTTAGTATAAGGGGTTAATTCACATTGTTTCTCCTAGTAGTTTTATAAGAAATACTAGTAACTTCAAAAGGGAATTATAGAGCATTACAGTTGAGCATTCATAAGGAATTTCAAGGCAGATTTCAAGAGTCTATTGTAGAAATTCAAGATCATTCATCATGATAAGGGTTTAATTCACTCATACATGTTCTTGAGCTAAAGAAAGTGGATGTAGCATTAAAGATATAATTGCAATATTTTTTTGCATCTTATTCAAGGATCAAGATCTACATTTTTCATGGCCACTACATGCTAGAATGTAGATTTGCATTATAAGACATCATCCAAGGTGACATCAATTGCACATTTCATGTTTCATGCTTCATTTCCTTTATTTCATCATTTGGTTTAATTACCTACAAGGGGTTTGACCAAGGAAAACCCCCATTCACTAAAAAAAAAAAAAAAATTCTTCCCTTGAGTGTGTTATAAGAGATTTATAGGTTGAAGATCAAGTGGAGCAAGTTTGGAGCAAAATTGTCAAAGTTGTCAAGTTGCAAAACTTGTCATCTAAAGTGCAAAATCAAAGAATTGAGGCTACAAAATTATCTACAGAGTTCTAGAAACTGATAACCGAGACTTTGAGAGTGTATAAATCAAGGAAAAGAACCCTGATCTAAGGTTCAAAAACCTTAACAGGGACCCATTCACCACTGCAGGTGAATTAGTCCTTTGTAGCTTACAAACAATAAGTTTTTTACAAGGTACACAACTTTTTATTATCAAAAAACTTCCCTCATAGTTGCTATAATAGTTAAGCATCATTTTTTATTCTTAGTTAGGTATTTAGGCCCTTGTATTGCATAAATTGTAGTCATTTAGTGTGAAAAAAAAATCCTAGTGTTCCATCATCTTGTTGACTCATTTTGGTGGACCCCATTTTTCACCTAATCAAAATCTATGTCTTAGCTTTGCTATATAACTAGGCCCGGTCTCATGTAAAAATCAATAAATTCATAACAGTCCATTGATCAATCATATCATGACAATTTATTGTTTGCATCCTTTGCTAGAATAACATTATTTTTTCATAAATGATCTCTCTTGTTCTTTGATGATTTTACTATATCTTGGGTGACTATAATCTTAAGCCAAATCTTACATGATGTAGAGTATTCTATATAAACTATTATAATAAGACATTTTGGTTTGTGCATAATGGATTTCTTTCTTCTGGTCGAACACATATTAGTCATGAATTATTTTCTAGACGATTTCATTGTGATATGGGTATGTGCAGGATCGTCATGGAAAAAATAGGCCCTTAAGTGGTAAAAAATTTAGAAAAATCAGAGTTAGGAAACTTGACGTAAATATTTGAATAGGTTATCTATATTATTTCAAAAATATGTAATAATAGAATTTGTAGAAAATTGAATGTAGTTTCTAAACTACTAGGTTTTTTTTTTTAATTATTTGGTGAAATTTTGAAATTTCAATGTAGTAGTACTTAAATTTCAGGAAAAAATAAGAAGTAGGTGTCCGTCTGACCACCCTAACTAGAATAAAATGATAATATTTTTTTTATAATATTTTAGATATAAGTAGAGGACTCATGTTCCAATGTGATGCATATTTTTTGTAATTTTTTCCAAGTAAATAATAAATTATGATTTTTTTATTACAATTTTAAAAATATAAAACTCATATTTCTAACCACCTTAACTTGGTCAAAACTTCATGATTTTTTTTTTTTAATCCTATAGTATGTGAAGCATAGAATGTGACACATGTTTCAGATTCAAAAAATGTGATACCATTTGAAAGCTATATATGTTTTTCAATAAGCCTATCAATTAGGACTTTAGTCATAATTCAAATAGAAAATGAATAATATTTATTTATTAAATTCAAAGTAAAGAATAATTTAGATGGGTGGAAATTTGAGAATCTCCTTTAAAAACCCTTTTCGTTTGATCAATTTTGGGTAAAAAAAAAGTCATCAACCACATACCCTACACATACCCATCATATTTTCACTTTTTGGCCCATCATGATCCTACACATGCCCATATAGGATAGGATAGTGGAGGGGCAAATGCAAAATATACATTAGAAGTTTGAGTAAGAATACATGATCTAGATCAAGGCTCATTTTTTGTCTATGGAGAAGTAGGAAAAACCATCAAAGCCATTGGAGACCAAGAATCCTTAGGTGGAATATTACTAAGAGATAATAGGTCTATTGAATTATATTTAATAATTTTATCAAGCACAAATAGGTAATCTTCATGCGATTAGATGGATTTGGTTGGTGGAGGTAAAAAAATATCAAAGGAAAAATTTCCATGATTAGCTAAAGGATTAAATCATCTATGGTATATGTTGTGTATTTTCCCTTCAAATTGGAATTTTGAACATTTATGAATGAATGATGGGATTGTATTCATGGAGATAATCTAGTATGAGCTATCTTCACATAAAACTAGTCTACCATTGAGATTGTGGTGAATAGAATATCTATTGTTTTAGGTCATAATTTTACTAGAAAAGTTATAGAATCAATTAAAGGGAAAATAGAACCATAATGAAACTTTAATAACAATTTTAATTGTTCATAACTATCTTTATGAAGTGAATGCACTTACAAAAATTCTTTGGTGATCACATCCATTGTATAGACCAAATCAATTAGTATACCCTATGTGGGTTTGTTTCTACAAGTTATGTATATAGGATAATCAAGTGCATACATGGAAGCATCAATATGTGTGAAAGTGATATCGAGTATGATATTTTTTTCAAGGATGAGCCTCAATCATGTTTATTTCATTGAAGATTTTTTTATCTTCTTTATTATAAATTTGTTGAATTTGTTTTACAGTGGCTTGGTAATGGATTTGAGAATATTTTTAATTTTTGGTTATGTAACTATGATACATATTTATTCCTTTTCTCATTTAAATTGACTAACTAGATGACATTATAATTGATGAGGTATTGCACCATGTGCTTAAGATACATAAACCTTTATGTATCATAACCTAGATTTTGGTGATATTTGAAAAAGGTATTTGCAATAAAATTCAAAGGTTATGGTTTAGTGGTATTAATATGCCTAATAAGAGGAAGTTGAATCATGTTTTTATTTAACAACTGCAAAAAAATGGCATGTATGTAATCAAAAATTATAAGAATTATCTATCCCTTAGAGTAAATTTCTATTTTGATATATTTAGAAGAAAATTTTATTTCAATGTTATTAAAGGGTATGCATAGGATCATGATGGGCCAAAAAGTGGCGATATGATGGGTATGTGTAGGGTATGTGGCTGATGACTTTTTTTAACCCAAATTTGATAAAATGAAAATGGTTTTTAAAGGAGATTCTCAGCTTTCCACCAATATAAATTATTCTTTACTTTGAATTTAATAAATAAATATTATTTATTTTCTATTTGAATTACTAAAGTCCTAATTGATAGGCTGATTGAAAAAATCTATAGCTTTCAAATGGTATCACATTTTTGAATTCAAAACATGTGTCACATTTTATGCTTCACATACTATAAGATTAAAAAGAAAAAATTGAATTTCATGAAGTTTTGCCAAGTTAAGGTTGTCAGACATATGAGTTTTTCTATTTTTAAAACTTGTAATAAAAAATTCATAATTAATTATGTACTTGGAAAAAAAATACAAAAAATATACATCACATCAAACATGAGTCCTCTACTTATATCTAAAATATTATAAAAAAATATTATCATTTTTTGTGCTTGTAGTCAGACAAACACCTACTTCTTATTTTTTCCACGAAATTTAAGTACTATTGCATTGAATTTTCAAATTTTGACCAAATAGATTTTTAAAAAATAAACCTAGTAGTTTAGAAACTGCATTCAATTTTATACAAATTCTATTCTTACATATTTTTGAAATAATATAGATAACTTATTCAATTTTTTACGTCAAGTTGCCTAACTCTGATTTTTCTTTTTTTTTTGCCGCTTAAGGGCCTGTTTTTTCCATGATGATCCTACACATACCCTAATGGCTTGTAAATTGTTTATCCTTATAAAAATAAATATTGGTAAGTGATTGATATTTACTTTTAGGTATGGCTTTAGATTGACCATTCAAATCCAATGAATTTTTACCTTCATAATAGATAACCAATATTTGGTAATCAAAGAAGGCCACACATATATGTGTGAATGAGAGATATTTCATCAGTAAAATATTGTGTCTAATATTAGGTTGTAATTTTCCAATTAACATCAACTAAATTTTAGCATCAAGAAGACTATAGGAGATTTGTAAATAAAGATATTAGTATCTTCATATAAATTTGTTACATTCTCCTTTGGTCCTTGTTTGCAATGCAGTTGTGACATCAAAAAAAAATTACACTTGAGAATTTCACACTAGGTTTAGCTCCCGGTTTATGATTGGAACCAATTATGCATTTTATTTTCCTATTTCATAATAATAATCCTAAAATCAGAAGTGGAACTAAAACTAAAGGTGTAATATTTAATATCAATTTTTACAGCCTTAAAAGCATGGGTATGGATTACAACCTTGAGTGCCCTTGTCCAGTCTATTTTTGATAAGTTTAAAATATGTTTTATTAGATTAAAAATGGAAGGGACAATACGCATTACAAAATATCCATAGAGGCAAATGAGGAAATCACAAGTGAGAAACCCATAAACTAAAAAAATATACTTAAACTTTAAATAGTTCAACTAGCCAAAAAAAAAAAAGCACACAAAACTAAGACCAGTATAGGACCACAAGATTCCTACAAAAATTGGAGCTTATTTTTTAATGTTAGATGCCCCTGCTAAATGGCTTGAGTACTCACTATGACATCATGAGCCGAGGTATCCACCATTTTACCTTTCTTCTTCTACATGTAACCATCCTTTGGATCATCATCCACAACCTATTTCTTCTAGCACTTCCTTAATTCAACTTGAAAAAATTGAAGGTTGAGGGTATTATTGTTCTTAAATCCATAACACCAACAAATAAAGCAAGCTTATTAGCAAAGCCTATTATACCATCACTCAAAAAAAATTCCTCCTCCCATAAATAGAGTTATTTATAATTCATACATTATCCATTTCATATAAAAGAAACTTGCCAATGTCAACAAATATAAGCATATGCCCTAAAATATTCAACTATCATATGAAAAAGGTTAGTGATACAAAAATTAATTTAGAAAAGTGTTATGGTCATGGATTTAATATTATTGTTAAACAAGGTTTTGACATAAGGAATTGTAGTGATAGAAAATGTATCCCTTTACATTGTCTCACTTGTTTGGGCCCTCCTAGTTAAGTTGGACTTAATTGTGACTTAATTTAGTGTTGTGAAATACATTTATTTAAACTTTCACACTTATTTAGGGATACCTTAATTAATTGAGCTTAATTATGCCTTATTTGGTCCTTCAATTCATTTTCCAAGCCTATTTAATTATATTTTCTGAAGAGGAAACTCAACATTCATTGATGCCTTAACATAACACTTTAAGCAATTTGTATCCTAGGTTTACAGACTTGTGATCCATTCTCCCATGGGTGAATGGGTCCTCTCTAGACCATAGGACCCAAATTTAAATTATTTTTTTGATGGTATTTTAATTTCTCTAAGTGTATATTCAGATGTCGTCTTGTGATATTTGAATTTTTATAAATTAATGATACATACCTATAAATATAAGGTTATTTCACTATATTTCACCTAGCACTTTTGGACCACATATTATGTGATTTCAAGAGAAATTCAAGAGAATTTTGGAGAGCTTAAAGAGAATTTAAAGGTAGATTTATCAATTTTTTATTGTAGCAATCAAGATCCAATTGTCATATCAAAGTCTTCTTGCATTATGCATGTTGGTGGAGCTAACATTGTGATGTAGGTTCCATGATCCAATCAAGTGTTCAAAGCACTATTTAAATCAAGATTGAAGTGTCATGATCCACATCCATTGAGGCGAATTCATGCAAGTTGCATACTTTCATTCCAATGTTTTATTCAAGGGTTTGTTTAGTGGTAACATAGATCTATTCATTCTTCATTCCCTTTTTCATTATTTTATTCATTTCAAGGTTTGATTACCAAAATGAGGTTTGACCAACAAAAACCCCCATTCACAAAAAAAAAAAAATCTCCCTCTTATCGTGTGTTTGTAGATCTAGGTGGAAGAAAGCTTGAAGATCCATTGAAGAAATGAATTGAAGAAATTCTCAATGTTAAAAAATATGTCACAAAATTTGTTATCTCAAGGAAAATCATCTACAAAATTTATTTTTGAGTTTTCTACATTGAAAGCTAGAGAATCTAGAATTCAATACATAGGAGAAAATGCTACTGAAATTTGTAGAAAAACCCTAACGAATGACCCTTTCACCCTGGGAAAATGAGTCCTAGATCAACTTCAAAAACTGACTTTTTTTAAAAGGTACACTTAGATCTGCCCTTCTTTGATCTATAAATTGATTGTAGGTTCTTTCATTATTTAGTTTTATTTATTTTTTTAAAGTTTTATATTGGATTTTGGTGTTAGTTTACTATTTTTCATTTTTCTCCCCAAAGTGTTGTTTCACCTTGACCCCCATCCTTCAGTCATAAGGAAATTTGAACATTCCCATTTTGGATTGATTCACCTAAAGGTTGATAATCAATTAATTGTGTGGATCACATTTCCTAATGAAATAAAGGAGAATGGGTCAATCATCACATCATATTTTCTTCACCCTTTAAAACCCTATATTTAGTTGTTTCATTTTGGTGAACCTAACTTTTGAGCATTCCAATTTTTTGATTTTGGAGTCTATTTTTCACCCTAGATCTAGATCTTGCATTCATTTGCATTGCATTGTATTGATTCAAATTTAATTTAGGGTTATTAACTTTCATCTCATATATTGTTTTAGGTTTTCATTTTTGTATTCTTCTAAATATGGAAAAATAAAAAAAATTAGTCATTTTGTAGAGCATTTTCATAGCATTTACTGATCAAAACTTTAAAATAGGAAATTGAATCAAAATTTCATTTCAAATTAGGTCTCCTAGTTTATCATTTAACATCATTTTTGTAATTTCATTTACACTTGATTTTCCATAAATCTAAAACTATAACCATCTGTCTCAATCGATAATATGAAAACCTTAGAAATTATCGTAGAAATATAAAAAATCAATTTTAAAACCATGAACTAGGACCCATTAACCTAGGGGTGAATGAGTCCTTGATTAGGGATTTATTGTTTATTTATGGGCATCAAAATCTCTTTTTTTGTGTTTTATTTTACTATTTTTCAATTTTTTGTTTCATTTTGCAAAAAAAATGTTTTATGAAATTAATCATATTAAGGTTAAATTATCAAAATCAATACATTGTTTCAATTCAAAATTTAATTTTAACATCATCATTTTCAATTTTTCACATAGCATAATTAGAAATGTATTTTGTTTAGAATCTGAAAATTACTATCTATTTTTACATATTTGCATTGCATTGATTTTTAGTTGCATTCATCTAGTGCCTATCTTCCATTTTGGGTCCACCTAGATTTGTGAAACTTGTACGAGATTCAAAACATGGTGAGCTAATGCCAATACTATTGTGATACATATTTCAAGTATCATGTCATCCTATGATACATCAATCACCATGGATCTTGGGCTCTCTAACTCTTTCACTCATAGTGTTGACATTAGTCAACCCACTATGGTGAATACATTTGACACTTCATTCCCTATGACCTCTCTACCAAAAACTAACAATAATAATTCTGAAAAAATGGTTGCTAATGTCCCTCAAGTGAATTGTAGAAGAATGAATCAAGAATTAGAGAAATTGCAAAAAAAATTGAGTTCTAATTACATGGCTAGTACTGCAATTCATATTATAGACAACATGAGAGAAATTCTTGCAAATAAAAATGGAATAGAGATTATTAGTAGCTTAGCCCACATTTTTGATAAACATGTTACTATGAGGAATGGTTGTGCTCAAGCTTTTGGATATACTCAATGTCAAAGTGAAAAATAAATTCTTCCTTTTACAACCCCTACCTCTATTCCTACCTACACTTGTACTCATGTTACTACAACCATCCAACCTACTATCAATGTCAATACTTCCTTAGGTATTTCCACTAAGAATCCCCTTATATTTGTGCATTCAAATCTCATATCTCCTCATCCATCTCCCCTCAGAAACTTACAATCCACTTTCCCTCCACATACATACAGAACTCCACCTTATTCACCTTTATTTTAGAACACTAACAATGATCCAGTGGTTAACACACTTTTGCAAAATGTCTCATCCCTCCAACAAAAAATCACCACATTAAACCCAAATAACAATGGTCAACATTCACAATACATCAAAACAAGCCTATTATCCTTGGAGATATTGAGAACACAAATGCCACAAGGTATCGAGGTTCCTAGATTTGAGAAATATGGTGAGAAAGGAGATTGTGTTAGCCATGTTTCTACTTACACAACCTTATGTAGTGACTTCATTTTTTAAGATAAAACCTTCGCTAAAATCTTCCCTAGATCTTTGAAAGATACTACTTTAGAGTGGTTTTACTCTTTACCAAATAATTCAATATGTTCATCCAATGAACTTATTGATTCCTTTTACAACCACTTCCAAATTCACATGGGTCTCAAGATGACTCTATTTGATTTAATGACATGTAAACAAAGGGATGATGGAAAAGTTATTAATTTTATGGTGTGACACCTAATTCTTTACTCACAAATAAAAATTAACATTCTTGATACTAACCTTCAAAGAATGTTTATTGCCAGTTCGAAAAGTAAAATCCAAGCCAGAATTGAGATGTTGAAATTCCCATCATTTACCAATTTGTCTACATTCATTCATGATTACCAACATTCAATTAGTAGTTGTGAAGTGAAAACTCCCTCTAACCATCTTGAAAAGTTTGAATCCACACCTCAAACCAACTGTCAACCTTTCAAGAAACAAAACAAGGTATTTTTAAAACTTCATCCCCCTCAACCAACTCAAAATGTTGAAACCCAAGTGGCTACTATAAAGATGAAAAATACATATGCCTTGGGGATAGAAATAGTCAACTCACCCTCTACCTGATACACTTCATAACAGTATGTTGCAGCTCTTAAAAAATAATTTTATTTCCTTACCTCATGTTAGATCTCTTGATTCCATTACGCCTTTACCTTCAAACTATAGACCTAAAAAAAAGGAAATAGGTGTGTTTTCCTTTTGGGAGATGGAACTTGGACCTACTTTTCACTTCGGTTCATTACAAAACCAAGATCCCTTAACCAAGTGACTGAATTGAGGGATGGACTAGGGGTTTCCTTGTGTGATTAGACAAGGGTTCACCATTTAAATGAAGTTTCAAAGGAGAAATGCAAACAATTATGCACAAAACCCAAGAATCTTGAGACCATGAAATCAGATTGATAAACAAAATAAAACAAAAATATACCTAGAGGAGACGAGAGGTCAAAACAAGGTCTGAAAACCCTAGAAAATTTGTTGTTTGAGGTACATTGGGACTAATATGCTACGTGGGACAATTTAGTCTTGCTACATGATTCTAGGAAGAATTTGGAATTTTCTGCTGACTGGTTAGGCTCTACACAAAGATGGAAAAATGGATTTACAAGGACTCATACACCCAGGTGGGCAATTTACTTGCATTACTAGGGATTGACTGATATTTTAGTATCCTCTAGTGATCTTTTGTAGCATCCATCTTGTCCATTCTTCAAGTTTGAAAGTATGAATTTTTGCATGTAGGTGAGTTTCTGTGAAGATGACAAATTCTTGACAACTTTGAAAACTTTTTCAAGTTTTTCTTCAAATGTCCTTCAAGATCCAATTCACCTAGATCTATAAACACACATCAAGAGGGGAAAATGTTGTTTTGTTGGAGAATAGGGGTTTACCTTGGTCAAACACCATTTTGGTAATTAAACCTTGAAATGAAATGAAATAGCATGAAGGAATGATGAACAAACAAATGTAATGATGCAACTCACCAAACCCTTGAAATGAAGCAAAATTGTGTGAAATGGATTTAATGGATGTGGATCTTGACTCTTCATTGAATGCTTGAATGGTTGACTTGAATGCTTTCTTGAATCATGAAACCTACATCACAAATGTTATCTCACAAATACACATGATGCATGAAGACTTTAACTTGATGTTTGAATCTTGAATGTAGATCAAAATACTAGTTAATTGTCTCTTGAATGCTCTTGATCTCATAAAATTTCCTTGAGAATGCTTGGATAAAATTGCTAGGATACTTTAATACTTAAATTTTTTAGATGAATTGAAAATTTCCTAGGAAAAATTATGTGATATAACCTTGAATTCATACTTGTTTATGCCTAATTTATTGAAATTACAACAATACAAGCTGATGTTGAATCTAGGATAATAAAATCTCGTGATGAATTTCATTTAAAATAGGTCCAGGTTAAAGAAAGACTCATGCACCAGGTTGGGCATATGAGTCCAAGTGGCTCGAACCTGGGACACATACCTCAAGAAGTGTCTTTTTCAATCTAGCATTTAAAATCAAGTCTTGATACCTCGGTGGGACCCATACACCTAGAGGGGAATATGAGTCCCAAATCTCTAGATCTGGAACACATAGCCAAAAACATTAAATTATGATTTTCCATTTAAAATTGTATTGTATGAATTATGTAATGTGAGTAAATCAATAATAAAACCACACAATGAATGAAACACATTATATTAGAGAATTGAATCATAAAACTAATCGAATTGAAACATAGAAAATTCCATAAAATCATTCCATTGTTTCCTATCTTTAGGGATTCATTATATCATATTGGCTTTCAAATTTGTATGTGCACTATGACTCTTAGAATGGCAACCTGAGGAATGGAATGCTAGAAATGCAGTAAATCTATTTCTACATGATTGATAAGCTATATGATTAATGCCATGATATTATGATGTAAATGATAATGGCGATATGATAATGGATATGATACTAAAGAGTATGATGCAACTATTGTATAAAAACTATTATGATAATGGAAATTTAGCTAATAACTAATCCATGATTGTAAAATAATATGATTCTATAATGCTAAATGATAAATGCTCCAATGCTATAAATTCTCAAACACTAAATTCTCTCATGGAAACTCTACAGAGTAAGTTCTCTCAAAGATGGGATATCAAATGTTGGAGAACGAGGTTGTATATATATAAGATTTCCAAGGCATATTATGATGTGGCAACAACCAATTGTCAATATTTTAGTTGGAGAGATGAACGGTGGATGATGAAGAAGTTAGAGGGAATCTTGGAGAGGGTTCCCTTTAAAAGAGCACTTTGCTAAGTGTTAAAGAGAATAAATAAAATGGAAGAGCCAAGTGTCCAAGGTTGTTTCAAAATTTGTTGAGGATAACTCCAATTTAAATATTAAGCATATTTAAATTCATGAGACACTTGATGAGGTGGCAAGAGGAAAAGTTGGAGACATGTGACCAAACTCAAATTTGGAATTTAAATTTAGCAAGAAGATATTAATTAAATAAAACAAACTATTTGAATGTGTTTATTTAATTAAAATTAGAGGAATATGATTTAAGATAGAAGAATTTAGAAGATGTGAAATATATAAATAAATTTGGAATTTAATTATAAGTAGATGAAATAAGAGGTTTATTAATTAAATACATTGTATTTAATTAATTGATTATCCTAACCAATTTTAGGTGTATACATTTTTCCCCTCTTTGAAGTGATGTGTTTACACATTGCTTCAAATAAAAATTTTCTAGTGATGCTAACAAAAAACTTTCAATATGCCCCAGACGTTGATTTTCAATTGATGATGGATATATGCCCCCTCAGGAGATAAATCAACGAATTTTGAATTTTTAGGATTTTTTGAATTTTTTATGATTTGATAGTGATTTTCAAATTTTATGATGTCTCAATGATTTATCTCCTAAAAAATAATACTAAACCTATCATGTGATTAGCTAATTGATTAATTGATGCCATTGTGTTACCTCCTTGTGTTTGATGATTCATAATTGATTTAGCCAATTGTTTGATTTGATGATGTTTGATGATGTTGATAGATTGACCTCATGATAGATGAGGATCAATGATAGGATGATTATGTCTAAACTCATGATAGGTGAGGATCAATGATATGATGATGATGATTGACCTCATGATAGGTGAGGATCATTGATAGACACTCAACAAGATTTGATCAAAATCTCATTGGAGCTTATTTGATTTGATTGATTGATTGATAAGATTGTTGATTTGCACTATGTTATGAACATAGGAGGATTTTAGAATTCTTCAGTCTAGGGAATGCTTCCTAAAGATGTGGGACATGATTTCACATTTGGTGTAGGCCGATTTAGATATTATCAGTCGATGTGGTTTACCATCTTTGATTGATATGCCCCAGTATAAGATTGATTAATGTACTTGAGACTTGATGATGTACTGAGACACGATGTATAAATTTATTCAGTCAGAGATTTGGCTAGCCTTGGGAAAATCTATAAATACACATGCAAACTAATATGGATCCAATCTACTTTAACCATGCATTTAACCTAAATATGCAATGTTATCATTGTAGTAGTTGATTTGTCATACTTTTATCATCATTGAGCCTTTTAATTGTTGAAAGTGAGTACAAACATCGATGGTATAATTAGACCATGATGACCTAAGTACTACTTCCATGATTTTGTATATTTCAAGTTAACACAAGCATCTAGGTATAATTGAACTGAGATTACCTAAGCATTTCTTGCATAAACAAATAAGAGTTAATCATTTTCCTATTGAAATCTGGAATGTCATTAGTGATACTTTGTAGAGCACATCTCACAACAATTCACATAGTAATAATGATCAACTCATAGAAAGCAGAAAAGGAAAATATCATACTCCATCCTAGCTCCAATAGTTCAAGATATCATCGAGATGCTCCTGAGATATGATAATAAAAATAAATGTACAAAAGTTGAACATTCATGCCAAATTGATAAAACCATGATTCAGAGGAACATCATCCATTTGGAATTTTTTTTTTAGGATTGATTGATTTTAGCTATTTCATTTGGATGGTTGATGTGTAGAGTTTGATGATTGATGTTCAATGCTGAGTGTTTTGCTATGATATTTGTGTTTGATGTGTTGTTTGTCTGTTGGTTTAAGCTCAATTTTTTTTCCCCTAGTGATTTCAGGATTTTTCCTCCAATTCAAGGTGAAACACAATTACCAAACCAGGATATGTACATGAGGTTTGATTGCACTTTTTCAAATTTTTCAATTTTTTTGATTCTTTTGAATTTTTTTTGTATTTTTGATCTTCTCTTATTGTTTTTTTGATTTTTGAAGGACATTTAAGATGGAATGAGATGACCAATTTTTTCCCTAATCTTGTTAAGAAAAAAGGAAGAAAATGGGACATGGATTTTGATAAGCTAGAAGATATGGAATGGAAGAAAATATGAGGATAAGAAAAATTAATGGGATGATCAAGATCAACTAGATAAGATACAAACACAAGGCCCAAGTACTTTTCCCCTATTCCTTATCAAGACCAAGGAAGGGAAGAAAGGATGTATTTCAAAAGAATGATGGAATATGGATAAGGTGAAGGATATGGTACAAAAGATATGGATAAAGCTTATATGATAAGATATATGATGTTCTAGAAGATCCTTAACTTTGTCAAGATCAAAGGTGGAAATGCAAGGAATGAGCATAAAAAGGATAATGAACATGAATGCTAAGATGGATGAAACTTTCCCCCAAGTGTAGAGTGCCAGAGGAATATGGAAGATAGGATATGGATGATAGGGAGATGGAGGAAGGACTTAAGCATCAAGTTTCACAACCAAATATCTCTCAAATACGTGCTCTAATAAACTATGGAAATGGGAAATTAGAATCCAAAATTTTGGCAGACTAATGGTATGATGGCAGAAGCTAAGGACTTATTCAAAGGCTTGGATTAAAGGAGAATAATGGGGGATGAAGTTTGGATAATGGATAGGATGTTGGAAGGCTTTTTGATGGATAGATGAAAAGGATGACAAGCTCAACATTGGCACACACCTTGAAGGGTGGTGGAGCAATGGAGGAAAAATGGATTTTAAAGGTGATAGGTTTTTATATGGAAGATTGGAGGAAGCTTTTGGATAAGAAAATTTGGATGCCAATTTAGATTTTATTGCTTCTATGAGACTTTTAGGAATCCACATAGTTTTTTCCTTTGATTTTTGCTTCATGGGCCTTTGTGGCCTTTGACATTTTTCTTTTTGATTTATTGACCTTTGTGGTCTTTGAAAATTTCAATTTGCACTTTGATGGGCCTTTGTGGCCTTTTGAAATATTCTTTTGATTTATGGACCTTTTGTGGTCTTTGATATTTTTTCTTTGATGGGCCTTTGTGGCCTTTCGTATTTTTCTTTTGATTTTGGATCAAATTTTCTTTTATTTTTGAATGTCTCTTTGAGGATACATGTTTATCCTTTGATACATGTGGATTTTGATAAGGAAGCTTTTGAAATTTTGCACCCAAATTTCCTCCAAGAAAAATGGGAGGGATGGATTGAGATGAATGATATGGAGGTATCATGGATGAGTTATTGTAGGAAGAATTTATTAAGGATGTGTGCCATTTTTGTTCTTGATGGATATGATATGGACCTAGGATAGATGGAAGGTTTGATGGACTAGGATGAGGACCTAGGATAGATGGAATATTTGATGGACTAGGATAAGGGCCTAAGATAGATGGGAGGTTTGATGGACTAGGAAACTTAGGTATATAACCAAGGCCATGGTAATATGAGTTGTCTTGAACAGAAAGGGGTTGTAGGATACCTTGTTCATGAAGGCCTAATCCTTTTCCTTTGTAGTTCATACTTTGACACATTCGTTTACCAATAGGACATGTATTGTTTATGAAACAAGATGCGAGTCCACTTTGGGGAGGATATGATATGGATGAAAGGATAGGTGTTGGAAGTAAACTATAGTGGATGAAGGTGGAGGATCCCAATTTATAGGTGTGGATTTCATGGATAGCTTGTATAGGTGTGATAGGATCTTGACATGGGGATGATGGGGTGTTTTGATCTTGACTTGGAAAAGGATCATGAGGTGTAAGAGATGGAGTAGCTTGCTATTTATTAAATATGGAATCATCATGAAGCGGTATGAAAGGAATATCTTGATCATGAGAAGGAATGGAATCGTTAGATTTTGTAGAAAGCATATCTTGATCATCAGTTGGTAAGACATCATTAGATAGGATGGAAGAACTACCATGCTTAGGGGACTCAATGGAATAATAAGATGATATGGATTCATTATATGGGGTGGAAGGAGGACTTGGAAGAATCATTTTCTCTTGATATGGAAGGGAATCATCTTGGATGAAAAATGAAATGAGGAGATCATCATAAGATTCTTGAGAGATGTGATCTTAGTCAAATATTGGAATATTTTTTGGAATTTTGGTATCATCAGATGTAGAAGGTATGATAAAATATGATGTTTGGATGGAATCGTTAACATGGGTGAAAGAATATTGAGGTTTATTTTGGCTTGTGCGGGATGTAGATAAATGCATGACATGATAGGATTGCTCAATATCATTTGCATTTGAGGAATTAGATTTGGGCTTCTCATTTAGGATTCTCATTTCATCTTTGCAAAAATTTAGGAACATTGAACTTGGATGATGTAATTTTTTATGGAGAAGATATCATGTTCATATTTCTATCAAAAGGATAAGGATAGATGTATTGCAAAGGATGTCTTTTGGTTGTTCCCCTTTGCATGTCTTGGATCTGTTGTTGGAGATTTTGCATTTGTTGAGTTAAAGCAACCATTTGATTTGTGTTTGGTGGATCAGTTTCTATTCCTTTAGGAGCTTCTTTTAATTTATTGACATCAAAATCAATTGGTAGTTTCACACCTTGATTAGCTAGCATTAAAAAGTATGTTTTCCCATCTTTTTCTAAAATTTTCTCCATGAATTCTTGAAACTTAGGCTCTTGTTGAGATTGTATAATGTATTCATCTATTATTTTAGTAGTTTCAAGTTGGTGGAATATGTGAAATGGATTTTCTTCCCATTCAACAATGGTAGTTTGAGTTTTTGTTTCCTTTTCCTTGAGTTTTTGCTTCTGAGATCTTATTAAAATGGGCATATAAGTGTTATAGTTTTCACTAAACTTGGATCTTTATTTGGAGGAGTGCCAAGGATAATAACTAAGTCAAATAGAATGAAAAATCCTATTGATAAGACTAAGTTAAATTTGATTATACAACGTTGTTTCATAATGAAGGATGATAGATCCTGATGATGAAACTTAGCTTAACAATCAGAGGTATGTTTGATGATAAGGCACTTTAAGGTGTTAGATCTTAGATGGATTTCACTTGAAAATTATAGTTTCTTCAATTTTAAAACACTATGGTGACTGAGGAATAATTATGTTCTGAAAAGGATCCTCAATTCTAGTTTTAATTGTCTGACAGATGATGAATTTTACTCTCTGGTTGTGAATAAACTAGATGTGCCAAAATAGGGTATGGATTCACTAAAAAATGGCACAAATGTGCTAAAAGATGCTCTAAATGTGCTACACTGTCACCTAGATGCGCCATAAAATGGACTCAATGTGCTAAAAGATGAACTAGATGCTCTAGAAAATGCCCTAGATGTGCTAAAAGATGACCTAGATGCTCCAAAAAATTCCCTAGATGCCCTAAAAGATGAACTAGATGCTCTAGAAAAACAATTAGATGCTCTAAAAGATTAATCAGATGCTCCAAAAAATCCCCTAGATGTGTTAAAAGATGAACCGGATGCTCCAAAAAAAGACTTAGATGCTCTAAAAGATGAAGCAGATGCTCCAAACAATGCCCTATATGCGCTAAAAGATGAAGCATATGCTCCATAAAAAGACTTAGATGATATAAAATATGAACTAGATGCTCAAGAAAAAGACTCAGATGCTCTAAAAGATGAACCATATGCTCCAGAAAATTCCCTAGATGCGCTAAAAGATGAACCAGATGCGTTGAAATAGGGAACACGTGCTAATCTAGAAAATTCTCAGTTTTTTTTTTAAGTTTCTCTTGTTATTTTGCTTTTAATCAGTGAAATGGATGTTTCTAGGGGAAGCTTTTCTGAACAATAACTTTTGTCTACTTTTTCTAGTTTGTGAATTATGGAAATTATGTGTTTTAAATGGATGATTTCTTGAATAATGACTTCAAACACAACAAGTTGTAAAATAGTTGTTTCTAACTTAGGAACTAAATATTGAGTGTATGTTGAAGAATCTAGTCTAATTCCTTTTATTTCCATAGGAATAACACAAGAGCAAATAGATCAAGCACTTTTCTAATGTCAAGGGTAACTTAAAATACCACAACCCACATATTAGAACTATGTCAGCTCACATAGTTGTGTCACTCCCTAGAGGGTATCCGTGTTTTTTCCTTTCTTGGGTCTTAACCAAAGTTGAATCCTCCACTTTTGGTTAGTAATCCCTAATAGTTATATGGTGAGTATCTTGGGGGAAGATTCTTCCCTCCCCTTGCATTTTGATATTAGAAGTGTTTAGAGACTAACTTGGTTAGCTTCTACACTTAAGGTTCATAGTAAGGGTTTTCATTTGGTGTGGAAAAATGATAAACTATCATAGGATACCTCCCAACCTTTAGAACAAAGGCTTTGGGGATAGTTATCAATGCACACTCAAATTGTGAGTTTCCTCGAATTCACTTTTGATTATAGTGGGTCAGAAAACTTGGCTTTAGTTGTTCCCACTTAGGTTTTTCTCATAGGATGAGTACGGCAAGACTTCTAAAGGTTCTATCAAAACATAAAATAGTGAGTCTAGCATTCTGGTCACCTAGTGAAGGGGAGAGCATAGGCCTATCACTTTACAAGCGTAGTAGACATGGTGTTCATTAACCTCTTAATTAAACGAGATTCCTAATTTAATCAAAAGAAAGAATTAAAACAACTCCAACCCCTACAAACATCATCAGTAGTTTTATATAATTTCCTTTGACAACGTTTAAAATTACTTACAAAACATAAAGTAATGATCAATTCTTGGAATTTTGAATTTTTGCAAAGAAAACTAGTTGCACTAAAATATCTACTGAATGTGCTAAAATATAGACTAGATGCACTGGAAAATAGATTGGATGCTCTAAAAGATAGAGTGGATGCTCTAAAAGATAGACTAGATGTGCTAAAAGATAGACTGGATGCTCTAAAAGATAGATTGCATGCTCTGTAACAAGGACCAGATGCGCGAGATGATGTTTCATATGTGCTGAAAGAAATCATAGATGTGATACATAGAATTTCAAGTCCAAATCTATAAACAACTTTCTAGAAAATGTTAAAAAATGGAGCTAGGCCCCACGATGGGTGCGATAATGTATTGTGTGAATTGTGTAATGTGAGGAAATGAATAATAAAACCACACAATCAATGAAACATATTATATTAGAGAATTGAATCACAAAAATAATTGAATTGAAATAGAACAAAATCCCTAAAATCATTCCATTGTTTCCTATCTTCGGGGATTCATTAAATCATATTGGCTCTCATATCTATATATGCACTATAACTATTGGAATGGAAACATTAGGAATGGAATGTTGGAAATGCAGTAAATCTATTTCTACATGATTGATAAGCTATATGATTAATTCCATGATATTATGCTATAAATGATAATGGTGATATGATAATGGATATGATGCTAAAGACTATGATGCCAGTGTTGTATAAAAACTATTATTATAATGGAAATGCAGCTAATAACTAAGCCACGATTCTAAATTAATATGATTCTATAATACTAAATGATAAATGCTCTCATAGAAATTTTGTAGAGTAAGTTTTCTCAAAGATGGGATATCAAATGCTGGAGAATGAGGTTGTATTTATAATATTTCCAAGGCATATTGTGATGTGGCAGCAACCAATGGTCAAGATTTCAGCTAGAGAGATGAATGGTGGAGGAAGAAGAAGTTAGAGGGAATCATGGACATGGTTCCCTTTAAAAGAGAAATTTTCCAAGTGTTAGAGAGAATAAATGAAATGGAAGAGCCAAGTGTCCAAGGTTGTTTCAAAATTTGTTGAGGATAATTCCAATTTAAATATTAAGCATATTTAAATTCATGAGACACTTGATGAGGTGGCAAGAGGAAAAGTTGGAGACATGTGACCAAATTCAAATTTGGAATTTAAATTTAGCAAGAAGATATTAATTAAATAAAACAAACTATTTGAATGTGTTTATTTAATTAAAATTAGAGGAATATGATCTAAGATAGAAGAAATTAGAAGATGTGAACTATATAAATAAATTTAGAATTTATTTATAAGTAGAGAAAATAAGCTAGGTTTATTAATTAAATAACTTGTATTTAATTAATTGATTATCCTGACCAATTTTAGGTGTATACAATAATGTTTCAGGATTATCCTAAAAAAAATGCATTTAATTTAGGCTTGTGTACATGAAAAATAGGACCAATTAGGGCATAAATAAACCATATTTTAACATTGAGTGCCCAAAAAATTGTGAAAATGTAGAGGGATACATTTTTCTAGACTATAAGGCCAAATTCCTATTGCCGTTTTCATCAACAAAAAGGACATGATATGGAATATTGCGAGCATCTTAAACATCTTGTGTAAGACCTCATTGATTCTAATCATATCCTAATTAGTGTTGTTAATGTTCAAGGTAATAAGTTTGTAGCTCCTCCTAACCAAAACTTGCAAATCTTTACCATTCCTATGCCTAATCATAGAATTTCCTTTATCAAAGCTATTGAAGCAAAGAATGATGTGATGAATGTTGACATAGACGATGATAACACAAATGATAATGAGTAACAATCTAGAAAATATATGGTTGGATTTATTGAAACTAAACCTCGTGAGGGCCAAACCAATATGCCCATTGATATTGCTTTCTCATAAAATGAAATGATAAAAAATGCACCTTGTAGCATCAAAAAAAGTAACCCATTTTCATGCTTAGTTTTGGAATGAATTAATAATAATAAAATGTACTTCATTGTGGCTTATTTAGGTTGTAAATTTTTTTATTACATTTCCACATTAATCTAAGACTTCATTAATTAATTGAGGTTAATTGGCCTATTTAATTCAAATCCAAGCCTTAATTATTACATTTTTCAAGGATCTATCTCGACACTCCTTAATAATATTGTATAACATTTAACTTGGAAAAGTTTGAGTCCTAGAAAACTGTTCCAGGACCCCTTTTCCCAAGATGGAAAATGGGTCCTCCACACCTAGAGACCCCTTTTTTAACATATTTATGGTGGCTTTTTAGTGATATTTCACCTCCCCAAATCTTGGTACTAGAAAATTGTGCTAGGACCCATTCACCACTTTGGGCGAATGAGTCCTCCTTAATTAAGAAACCCCTTTTTGAACTTATTTGTGATGGGATTTTAATGATTTTGTATCCTAGATCTGATGTTAGCTTGGGTTATTTGAATTTCAAGGTTAAATCTTAAGTTTAGTATAAATATAAGGTTAATTCACATAATTTCATCCTATATCTTCATGTGCAATCAAGATCACTTTCATAAGAGAATTATAGAGTTTACTAGAGAATTTCAAAGGAACTCCAAGGAATATTATTGAAGTTTTATTGCAGCAATTCAAGATCATATCATTATGTCAAAGGCACACTCCATCAAGCATGCAGTTGAACTAATGTTGTTGATGTAGAATTGAAGATCCATTTGCAAGCATTGTTTCACATCTAATTCAAGATGAAGATCTACATTTTCCATGACCACTTCATATTAGTTTTATGATTTACATTCCAAGGTATTATTGTTTCATGTTTCATGTTTCATGCTCATATTTCATTATTTCATCATAAGGTTTAATTACCTAAATAGGGTTTGACCAAGGAAATCTCCTATTATCTAACAATCAACAAGTTTTTTTATCCTTTGATGTGTGATTATAGGTTTTAGGTTGAAGATCAAGTGGGGAACAAGATTGAAGAAAAGTTGTCAAAGTTTAAAAGTTGTAATGTTGTCATCTACATTGCAAGATCACAAAAATGAAGCTACAAAATTTGTTTCAGACTTTCAAGAGCTAGTCACCTAGGAGCTAGAAGTGCAAACATTGAAGAAAAGGACCGAGAAGTCAATTTTCAAAAACCATAATAGGGACCCATTATCCACTTTGGACGAATTAGTCCTCAGTGACCTCAAAACAACAAATTTTCAGCAAGGTGCACATTGTTTTGGCCTCTTAATATGTCCCTTATTATTTTCATATTAGTTAGGAGTGATTTATGATTCTTATTTATGCAATTGTGATGTAAAATTGCACCCCTTTCAATTTCACATACATTCTTATATACACTTTATTTTCAACTCTCTTAGCATTTGTGTAGGTTCATTTTAACACTTGCATCAACCTTTTCCCCTATCAGGATGCTCATAACCCCTTTTTGGAAGCTACCTTCATGTGTTCTAGCTTTGCATTAAACCTTGCACTTCTCCCATTCTCATTGTTTTATAGCATGATGTGTTTTGATACTAGCACACTTCACAGACGTTCGCACACTGTGCTAGCATCTTGTGACATTTCAACGTTCAAGTGATCATTTCCTAGAATGATTTCCACTTGTCAACCCCTTTTATCAGTAATAACAACCCAAAAGGCCTTGTAACAGCTCAAGAAGCTTCTTTTCATTCCCCCTCTCCCTTTAAATGCTATATTTCCAATACATTTATGCTTTTGGCTTCTCTCTAACTTCTTAGCTTCTCTAATTTCCCTATTTACTCTTTTTCTTGCATAGATCTCTTGCTTATTATAGCAACTTCCAAAACTCTTGCATCCTCACATCGCCCTCTATAACTCTCTTGGATCTCATAGCTATCTCCTTCTTTGGCTTCCTTAAGCCTTCCACTAATATCCCCTTATCTTGTGCTTGTAAGCACCCTGGGATTTCACACGTGCCCTATCAATTACATTTATATCTTGTGATATAGGTTTTCCTCCATGAGCATGGATTATTTTTATCACCTAATATTTGCTTACTTTATTCACTTTCTCTATCTATGTGGTTGTCTATGGAGGTGGGAAGACCAAAAATGGTGGTTTGACTGAGGCAAACCCCTATACAATCCCAACTTTTTCTCTCTATCTTACATATGCAGGTATTAAAGATATTCACATGCTAAAGGCTCCATTACTTGGGTTGTTGTGAGAAGTTTCTATTTCTTATTCTCTTACTTTAATATTTATACTTCACTTCATTTCAATTCTGTTACATTCTATTACTTTCCCACATTCTAGAGGTTCTCAACAATCTGGTTGTTAGTAGTCACTTTGTTGTTTTCTCTGATAAACTTGCTTTCTTGTCTATATGCCAACACATCTTTGGGACTCTAGTACGACATGCTATCATCCTTATTTTGTGCTGATGTCCTTTGATTTAAAACTTGCTAGTTTGTCTAGAAAACCACTATGGTTTACTCTTTCTTATTCTAGAACTCTCGCTCGATTCCGCCCCTTGGGATTTTCTTGAGAATAAAGAGACTCGTGAGTAGTGAATCACCATTCTCTATATTTTGGTGAACCTAATGTGAACACCTTTATATATAAATGGAGGAAAAATAAATATTTATCCATCCCCAAAAAAAAATTTGGGGCACTTCCATGAACCCCATTCCATGTCATCAATAGCGATATATGTCGGCCTTTGGCCATCTTGTCTATATCTCTATTTAAAAATATACTTGCTATGTTTCTTACTTTTATCCCTTTCCATCTTTGTTAAGAAGCTTCAAGAATTTCTCTCACAAGCATGTGAAAGTGATTTTTTCTCTCCTTTCTTATTATTCTTTGTTGATCCCCCTGCTGAAATTCCTTTTAAGGATATTTTGGTGAAAGAGGATGAAATCATTGATACTTTTCTTAATGTCACTATACCTTCTCTTCATTCCAATTAAATCCCTTCTAGAGATGATGCATTAGTGAATGGTGAATCTCTTCTCTATTCCAATGAATTCTCTTCTAGAGATGATGCAAATGTATCGAATGATGAATCTCCTCTCACACTAAATCCTTCAAGGATGGATGTTGAGCATCTTTCTTCAAATAATTCATCTATAAGTTGTAAGGAATCTATAAATATAATCTATGTTTGTACCACCCCTCAAAGGCTTAAGGGATCTATTATTAATCTAACTCAAGATAGTCCTTCTCCTAAAAGGATTTTTTTCTATTAATGGTGTTTCATTTGACAGTGATTCTCCTCATCTTTCTAAGGCTCCCTCTTATAGAGTGGTAGCCCATACATATAAGAATAGAGATAATAATTTGTTTGATCAACCTGCTTCTTTACCACCTTCTCAACCAATTCTTCCTCAAGCACCTAAACCTACAACTAAAGCACTAGGTGATTACAATATTTTCGAGAAACTTCATATTACTCCAACTAAGATCTCACTATTGGACTTGCTTTAGTCCACTCTAGTTTATCAAGGTATGTTTTAGGAAGCCTTGCAAAAGATCATCTTTCCTACCTCTGCTAGGTTGACAAATTTTAATGTGTCGATAGCTCATATTTGTGAGGATTCACTGAATATTATGTTCTATCCATAGCAACTCCTACCTCAGAAAGCACATAATCAAGAAAACCCTCTAACGATCATAGTTAACATTAATAATATCAGCATTAGATGTACTCTCATTGACATTGATTTGGTGATCAATGTATGTAGCATTGATTTATTACCTAAAATTAATATTTATTCTTCCTCTCTAATAATTTATTCTCTTGTTATTCATGGGTTCGATAATATTTGTCAGCAACCTTTAGGCATGTTAGTCTTTCCTTTAAGGTTGGGAACCAAAATTATACACACCCTTGTATATATTATGTCAAAAAAGTTACCATATAACCTTCTTCTTAGTGGATCATGGATTCATGCTATGGGTGCAGTCACATCTACCATGCATAAATCTATTAAGTTCATTTGTAATAATAAAGTAGTCACAATAAGGGCTAACCCTGAAGTTGTACACTTATGTGAGATGGCAGTTGTTGGTCAGGCTATTGTTGTGCCTACTCTTATCCCGTCAGTTTCTTCTCATGCATAGAAATCTACTCTGGTACTACCTATTATAAAATATTCTCTTCAGATAGATGTCCTTGAAGAAGATCCTTCTAAAGCAAGAAATATTAATTCTACTCTTTCTACTTCTCAAAAGAATGCATGTCTCGGTGATGATTGGGGTTCTTTATCATGTACAAAATCCTTCATTAGAGAATATAAATTTGAACCGATCAACATAGTCCTCTCGATAACATTATCCAAACCCACTATCAAAGATAATTATTCTTATACATATTGTCAGATAATGTGAGAAATAGTTGTAATGTCCTTAATGCCAATCCTCTTCCTTCTAAAGAAGATGATCACAATTCTATTAAAGAGGTTAATGTTGGTAGTCTTGTCAAGAAGGCCAATGATGATCTAATAGAGGAGTATAATCCCCATTGTTGGAATAATGCTCTCTATGAAAATCCTCCTCCTTCTCAAGATATGCATACATGTTATGGACCTTTCTTTAAACTTGTCTCTAAATATGGATATGGTTGTAAAGGTTGTGGGTGTAACAAACAAGGTATTCAGGTCCCTATAGAATGTTCTCCTAATAAGCATAATTTGGGGCTTGGTTTCTCAAATGACCAATCTAAATGGGAGCCATGGTTAAATGACATGAATTAAACTCAACCTCATTCTCTTCGATTGATTCATCCTCCATTATCTTCCTTCTTCATGTCTTCTTCTTGTGATTAGTCGATTCTTTCTCCAAAAGAGAAAGGGTTACTTCCTGAGCTCCTCATTCTTTGTTTAAGAAAGAGTATTTTTTGATGAGGCTTCTTAAGGCCCACTTAAATACTCTTCCTCCTCCTATAGATAATAAATTCCATAAGCATGATAATGTGAAACATTCTTTCTATGCATACCATCAAGTGTTTATCCATTCCACTAGTGAATTTAAGGCCTTGAAGGATAAAATACAACAACTTATTAATTCAAGTTCCATCACTCATTTATTTGTTGATGCACCTACCTCTTCTTCAAATGACAGGTGATATCAAGGTCTACCTATATCTTGTATGTTCTAAGTATCTTGCATGGTTCTCCTCCCCTGTATGTTGGGGGCAGTGATAACTTGTTTAAGAGATGTGTGTACCCTTTAAAGGACCCCCTCTCTTCTCTATGTATTTCAATGGAAGCATCCATTGAGTGGACCCATTTTTCTTTTAAATGGTTACTGAGGGATCCCCTTTGAAAGCTTCTCCTTCAGATGAATTCTATGGAATCTACCTTAGGGATAGCCTGGCTAGACTTTTCTTATATCTTCACGTATTTATTCGGGATAGCCTGAATATACCTATATTTTTTGTGATTATCCTACAACGCAACTTGCAGTAGACACAAGCTTCCCTAATTAGTCTTACTTAGCAAGACTGAGAACCTATAGAGCTCCTTTGCATCAATATTTCCTGACATGTTTAGTCTGTGGATTAACATGTAGCTTTGTAGGTGCACCTATGAATTTTGTTTTCAATTAATCTTGCAAGACTAAGCACATTTAAGGTTCTTTTAGATTTTGTAGAGCCTTTCACATTAGGATTACTTTAGAAGAGAGTACCTAGGGCACCCTCTTTGCAAGTCCGAGGACCTATAAAGCACTTTTCATCTTCCAGGATCTCTTTGTTCAACTCTGTATGAGAGAGTACCTATAGAGTTTTTTGTTCACCTTTTGTAGGTTTGTGGATCTATGGTGCATTTTGTTCAACCCTCTTAATGACTAAGTAAGTCTGGATCCATCTCTATTGGAATTTTCATTCCACTATTAAATTCTCTTTCATCCTTTGGCATTGGTTTCTTCCCTTTCTTTTGTATGCATTAACCTATTGAAGCAATCATTTCTTACATTCTTCTCTCTGTTTAATAATTCATCTATAGTTTATTTCTTAATTTAGGGATGAAACATAGTACTGAGGCATATGTGCAGGATCATGATGGGCCGAAAAGTGGTGATATGATGGGTATGTGTAGGGTATGTGGTTGGCAAAAAAAATTTACCCAAAATTGATGAAACGAAAAGGGTTTTTCAAGGAGATTCTTAGCTTTCTACCAATATAAATTATGCTTTTCTTTGAATTTAATAAATAATTATTATTCATTTTCTATTTGAATTATGACTAAAGTCTTGATTGGTAGGCTGATTGAAAAACATCTATAGCTTTCAAATGGTATCACATTTTTTGAATTTGAATCATGTGTTAGATTCTATGCTTCACATACTATACGATTAAAAAAAAATTGAATTTCATGAAGTTTTTACCAAGTTAAGGTGGTTAGACATACAATTTTTGATATCTTTTAAAAGTTGTAATAAAAAAATCATAATTAATTATTTACTTGGAAAAAAATTACAAAAAAATATGTATCATATCTAAACGTGATTCCTCTACTTATATCTAAAATCTTATAAAAAAATATTATCATTTTATTGTGGTTAGGGTGGTCAGCTAGACACCTACGTCTTTTTTTTTCCCTAAAATTTAAGTGCTACTGCATTGAAATTTCAAATTTTCACCAGATAGATTTCTTTTAAAAAAAAAAAAACCTAGTAGTCTAGAAACTACATTTAATTTTCTACTTATTCTATTCTTACATATTTTTGAAATAATATAGATAACTTATTCAATTTTTTACGTCAAGTTTCCTAACTCTGATTTATTTGAATTCTTCGGCATTTAAGGGCCTATTTTTTCATGATGATCTTGCACATACCCTGAGACAACATTTTACATCAAGGTCTCTTTCACTTTGATAAAATAAATCTTATTAGTTGTTTATGTTCCTATTTTCATGTGTTTTTATATGTTCTAATTGTGCAATGCAATGGATTTTTATGTTTTAACATTGTTATCTTCTGTAGGTCTTTCTTATCTAATATATTTTTTTTATAGGTCTTCAGCCTGGGGGTAAGCTTCCTCTATTTGAAGAGATATTTTCTTACTCTATAGTATCATTTTGGCATCATTATGTTATTTATCCTTAGTAGATTTCCTTTAGCGTGCATATTAGTGTAGATTGATATGTTCGATAAAGTGGGGGAAAAATGTAATGTTCTAAAATTGCACCCCTTGAAATTTCACATACATTCTTGTATCCACTTTAGTTTCCACTCCCTTAGCATTTTTGTAGGTTCATTTTAGCCTTTGCATCAACCTTTTTCCCTCTCAAGATGCTAAAAAACCCTTTTGAGCAGATACCTTCGTGTGTGAGCTTTGCATTAAACCTTGTGCTTCTCCCATTCTCATCATTTTGTAGCATGATGTGTTTGGACACTAGCATGCCACACAGAGGTCCATGTGTTGCGCTAGTGTCCCATGACATTTCGACATTCAAACAACTATTTTTTAGCATGTTTTCCACTTCTCAACCTCTTTTTTCAGTGGTAATAGCCTGAGACTCCTTGTAACAACTTGATACGCTTCTTTTCCTTCCCCTTCTCCCTTTAAATACTATCTTTCCAATTTTCATTTATGCTTCTAGCTTATGTCTAGCTTCTTGGATTCTCTCTTTTCCCTCTTTACTCTCTTGCTTGCACATATCTCTTTTCTGTTACAACAAATTCTAACACTCTTACATCCTCATAGTGCCCACGAAAACTCTCTTGGCTCTCACAACTATCTCTCTCTTTGTCTTCCTAAAGGCTTGTAACCAATATCCCCTTATCTTGTGCTTGCGAGCACCCTGGGATTTCACACATCTCCAATAAATTGCATCTCTATCTTGTGATATAGTTTCTCCTCCTTGAATGGGTATTTATTTTATCACCTTATATTTTTGGGTGATCCCACAAAGCTGGTTTACAATTTATAGCAGATTCTATTTTTTCTTTAAATCACATATTTTTATAAAATATAATGATTTAAGCCTTAAAATTTTCCATTTAAAGCATTCCAATTTAGTATTGTTCAACCAAACTACCTTAGATCAAACCCCCTTGGATAGAATCCTACTAGTTATAAACCATACCTATAACGGAGTCTCTTTTACGCCTATCAAAATGTTGATAAAAAACCACTTTTGATTTACCTTTTGGGGGATCAAATGAATTCATTTAAAAATTATTTTTTGTAAGTATGTAATCCTTATTATAAGCTTCCCAAAAAGTATAATTTTAAATAAATTTAATTTAATTATTATATTTATTTTTTATTTCTTGTGAATGTAGGTTTTTCACCGAAAATAAAGCTCTTTGTTCTACACATGTGGAAAAATAGAATATTATAAAAAAAAATTTAAAAATATGAATGCACCAGATATTGAAGTCCTTTATCCAACAAAAAAATAAATTGAATTTTGATACATACAAAAAAAATTACGCGTTATATCGTCCACCTATGTCTGAATTGTAATTTCTTTGACTTTGAAACTTGATTAAGGAAAAAATATTCATTAAAACACTATCTAAATTTAAAAGAATTTGAATTTTATCCTTCATGGAAAAATTTTTATGTGTTATACAGTGAGCGTCACTCCATAGAAATGTTGTTTTTTGAAAAAAACTAGTTTTCGAGGGAGATGGAAAAAGACGTGCAATCTGATTCTAGAAATTTTGAAAAAAAAAATATTTAGAATCAACAGACAAAATTTCACAAAACTCTAGTTTGCATCATCTTCAAATTCTTCACGGTTTAGCCACTATAGGTGCCCGAAAGTGAAGATTTAGTTAGAAAAAAATATTTTAGTGTCCAGTTTGGCCAAAAATTGTAAACCACTATTGTCAGATCACCCTTTCTTACTTTTTTCACTTTCTCTATCTATTTGGCTATATATGGAGGTGTGAACACCAAAAACAACGGTTTGATTGAGGAAAACCCTTATATAGCCCTAACAATTTCTCTCAATCTTATGTATGTAGGTATTGAAGATATTCACATGCTAGAAACTTCACTACTTGGGTTGTTGTGAGCAGTTTAATTTCTTATTCTCTTACTTTATTATTTATACTTCACTTTATTTCAGTTTTGTTGCATTCTATTACTTTCGCGCATTCTAGAGGTTCTTAGCAATCCAGTTGTTAGTAGTCACTTTGTTGTTTTCTCTAATAAACTTGGTTTCTATTTTGTATGAGATGCTAGGATTCCTTTGGGACTCTATTGCACCATACACTGATGTTCTTTGACTAAAACTTGCTAATTTTTTACAAAAAACCTTTGTGATTTACTCCTTCAGATTCTAGAACTCTTGCTTTGTTCCTTGAGGTAGTTTAGGGCAGTTTTCCCCTTGGGATTCTCTTGACAATAAAAAGACTCATGAGTAGTGAATCCCCCTTTTCTGCAACATTTAAGCCCTCATAATTGAGTGAAAAATCCATAGGAAATCATAGTGGTTTATCATCTAGCTCATTTATTTTGATAAACCACCTACCAATTTTCCTTATTTCATTTTGGTGAACCAAAATTTTTGAACATTGTAGTTTTCTAATCTTGGAGTCTTTCTTCTCATTCTAGGTTAGATCCTGCATTCATTTTCTTTCATTTTCATTAAATTATATCTCATTTATGGTGTCCTACTTTGCAATCAAACTTGCACCTTATCTAGGGTTTTAGGATTGCATTGTTTGCATTATTTAAATCTTTAAAATATAAAAAAAAATCAATCATATTGGATATCATTTAGATCTCCTAAATTTTCATTTCAAAAAAAAGAAAAAATTGCATATAACACTAGGTCTTTTCATTCATCATTTTATCACCTTTTCAACTTGCATTTCATTGTACATTTGTAGAAATTTGAAACTAAAAGTTATTGTTATAGATCTCAAATTGAAACACATTTCAAAAGAGCTTAAAAATTAATCAAAAAGAGTTTAAAAACCCTAATCTAGGACCCATTACCCTAAGGTGGTGAATGAGTCCTTGATCAGATGCTAAACTACATTTTATGGAATCAGAAACTACTTGAAAAAAGCTTCAAAGTCAATAAAAAAACATTTCAAAAACCCTAATCTAGGACCCATTCACCCAAGGTGGCATATGATTCCCTGATCAGGTGTTGATCTAAATTTTTTGGAGTCTAATGTCTCTATTTTATGCTTTTGTTTGCTAATGTTACATTTCTATTTCAGTTTTCTAATTTTCTATTTCATTAAATTCATTAAATCTAGTTTAATTTCTTCATTTAGTGCATTATCAAAACTAAACATTATATTTACAATTTTCATTTTGTTTTAAGTTTATTTCATAGTGCAATCAGAAAACTACCTTGTTCTAAGTCTGAAATTTTGAAAATGGATAAGTGTTTTAGTGATGTGTGGAAATATTTATTCTCTTTGGTTAATTTTTCAAGTTGTGTTTTTGGAAATTACTCTAATGCAATTGAAACTACTCATTCTCAACCAACTCCTAATGAGTTTCCTCATGAATTTGAAATGATTGGAAAAGATGATACTGGCATGAATGAATTCATAAATGATTTCCTTAACAATCTTGAGAATAATGCATCCTTCTATCCTTTCATGAAACAACCAACACAACTTGAGATGTTTGGTCTTTTACATCCTTAAATTGCGTCATAAACAACCTAAATTTCCAACCATGAGTGAACCTAGTTCCTCTAGTCAAGAGCATAATCATTCATCTTATGTTAACAAAGTGACCAACACTCCCATCAACCTTGAAGAGACTTATGGCCAAGCCTTTAAGATTTTAACCAGCCAAGGATGTGACATAACTAATGGGCATGATATTCATAAACTTTCAGAGAAAATTCCTGTTGAACAAGAAAAATGGATAGGATATCAAGATCCTCCTAACATAAGTGCCCTCCTTCCTAAAGAACAACCAATGCCTAACAAAGAAGACAAGGTCATTTCAGGTCCTCCTTCTCTATATCCACCTCTAGAAGTTGGTGAATCTAGCAAGCAATGAAGGCCTTACAAACTAAAGAAATTACAATTCCCTTGTCTGACATCTAAAACTAAAATAACTTTACACATACTTCTAAGTCAAGGACTTATTACATTACCACCTATGAGAGAAAATAAACATCCAAATCCTAAGAATACAAACACATCTTATCGTTGATATCATAGAATTTTTGGACTAGTATTGATGAGTGTCAGGCTTTAAAACAAATATTTAAAATTTTTGATATCATAAAGATAGTCCCTTAAAGTATGCATTACGCTCCTTACCATGTGATAGTTATAGGATTCTACCATTCTCACTATTACATGTTATACATTAATTACAAATCATTTTCTTTATTGCGAGGAGATATTTCTCATCACCTATCTCAGCTCATCCTTGTCCTGCACTTAGTGAGGGAAAAGGGTTAGGTAGCCTTGTCCTATTTTTGGTACATTTTTTTGTCCATTTAGTTAATTGTCTGGCTTCCTTTTATATAAACCAAGATTGGGATGCATATGACCTATTGTAGGTTGACTCACATGTGTCTTACTAGTATTTAAATCTTTATGAGATTCCATGAGTATAATTTATCCTTCATGATGTTTCATTTGATGTATCTCTCTTTTTGTATATTCCTCTATGTGTACCTACTTTCTTCTATATTTCATATGAATTTCATCTTTTTCCATTTGTCTTGTGTTTTCCATTTGGGGATGACGCAAGGCATCAAGACATTTAGGTCTCTTCCATATTGACCCAAAAGTTTTCCTTTGTATTTTTCCATTTGTCTTGTGTTTTCCTTATGAGGATGACCCAAGGCATTGAGATATTTAGGTCTCTTCCATGTTGACCCAAAATATTTCCTTTGTCTTTTTCCACTTGTCTTATGTTTTCCTTTCAGGGATGATGCAAGGTGCCCATACATTTAAATCTTGTCCATGTTGACCCAAAATATTTCCTTTATCTTTTTCCATTTGTCTTGTGTTTTTCTTTTGGGGATGATGCAAGGCATCGAGACATTTAGGTCTCTTCCATGTTGACCCAAAATCCTTTTTCTTTGTTTTTTCTCTATTTCTGTCATTCTTCTAGTTCTATGTGTATTTCGGGAATGATGATAGTTTTGAGCTCTAAAAATATATTGTAGCAAAGACATATTGACCCTAAATCCATAGATCCATTATCGATGTTTGGGGACAACCCTTCCTTCCTATTCCATGACGTAGCTTTATTTCGGAAACATATTACTTGGCATAGGGTTTTACAAGGAAAGCTCTCATGTCTTAAGAGAAAAAATTGGCTACTTTAGTGTAGTTTCTCACAATAATGGTATTAGCAATCACTTTAAAATGCGATCATACATCAATGACATCTTTTAAAATTTTGCATATTTCATGGCATGATTTTAATTTTTCCTATGATGTTTCCTTGTCTTGGTGTTGTCATTGGGTTTGATTTCCTCTAGGAGCTCGATATCTTTACACATACAATTTCCCTTAGTGGCATGATGGGAACAAGGCATCCCATAAGTGGTGATCTAATATAACTTGTACCCTCTTGGAGACATTAGGAACGATGTTCCCTAAGAAGATGACCTTACATGAATAAAGTGAAATAAAGTTTAACAAAAACCTATAGATAAACATAACATTCAAAAGAATAGCACTGTGGTGCCTTATCAAAGTTGTGAGGAGGATAATTTTAGTATGGTATAGGAGGCTAATATGATTCTCTTATTTTCCACCTCATTGGGATAACTCACCTAGTGGATGGCTTGAGGTTCCACTACCACAAAGTGATCATGCATGTTATGGACAAACAACCTAGATATGTTCAACATCATGCTTGATTATTGAAGCTTGATCCTTGTTATAGAAAAAAAACTTAGATGTATTCCACATTGCATTTTTCCATGAAATCTTGGTCAATTTTCTTTGACAAACAACCATGTTCTACATTTTGTTGAAATGATCAAAGCTTGACCTTGTATGATTCTTTTCTTTTCTTGGTCTTTGATTGGGTATGACTATGTATCTTTGTTACTATTACATACTTAAGTGTCTTGAATTTCTACTTTAGTGTTAGTTTGTCATGGGGGGAAACTCTCACTAAAGTTGAGGAAAAATATAGCATCGAAAAAAGTAACCCTTTTTCATGCTTAGTTTGGGAATGAACAATTAATAATAAAATTTACTTAATTATGCCTTATTAAGGGTGTTGTAAAGTGTTTTATCACACTTCCACATTAATCTAAGGAATCATTGATTAATTGAGGTTAATTATCCCTTTTAATTAAAATCTAAGCCTTATTTATTACACTTTTCAAGGATTTATCTCAAAACTCATTAATAATATATTGCATAACATTTAACTTGGAAAATTTTGAGTCCTAGAAAACTATGCTAACACCCATTAGTTGTTTTTCAAGAACCAAGCTAATCTTCAAAATTGCATATGTAATTTTTTCATTTCCAATATTTAGCAATCTAAAGGGATTGTCCAATGAATGAGTGAAAGTAGCCAAGCTTTCCTCCTGCACTTTGGGCTCTGTGAAACCCAAGAGGGTAATTCCACAATGTATATTCAAGAACTTAATCAATTAATCATTAAACACATTGTAAATAATAGATAATTCTCATATTACCACTTAACAACATATAATATATCAAAGAAATTAACTTCTTCTTTGCTAATAGTTCACATTTGGAGCATGAGAAAGGTAAAACTTAATATGATTGTAACCCTTTTATAATAATTTAATTTAATTAATGGCTTGTTGTTGAATCCATCACCACCATGCAATACATTCACCTCACTTAGACTAGTGCCTCATCCTTGGAACAAAGTCAACTCTAGCACCCATATGATGTCAAAAAAAATTTCACACATGACATTATTTAAAGCTTTGAGAATACTATGTTACAGTATTTCAAGATTATATCTCAATCATCACTTCTTACTAGAATCCTAGTACTTAACTTAATATAAACCTATGGTTTTATTCAAGTATTTACATCAATTCTTTGAATTAATAAGCAAACATAAAACCATACACCCATTGGAAATCAATAGAGATAAATAAGATAACCTTTTATTATATTATTTATATTTTATAAAATCAGTACATAGGAGAGGAATTGGTGTTGAAATTCCACTATTCTACTCTATTATGCTAGTATTTGTTTTTATTTTTTATTTTTTGACTGCAGGAATCGGGTAGCATGACCCCATATAAACTGCAGTGTGCTTGGTAAAAATTTTAATGTGACCAGCGGCCCTGGTGTGACACGCCCTCTGGTACCATTGGGGTGGGGGAGACTAGACCTCATGACCAACCTCCTGCAACAGGAAAGATTTATCCAACCGAGCTAGGGCCCCAACCCCTCTATTATGCTAGTATTACTATCAAAGCTTCATATATATATTAGCAGACTCGAACCTAAGACTTAACACTAAAATATTCAGTATCCTTTACAATTTTCTATGTGATCAATCCTAGAACCAACAACCACCAAACAACCACCCTTGTAACCAGCCCTGAAATCCAATTTATAGAGATATGGGAGAAACAAGCATGAGGGTGAAATTACAATTCCAATTTCATTTGCATTTGATAGTTAATTGCTCTTCAATTTCAAAGATTTTCTAGATGATTAAATTTGATAATTATGAAATGAGGTTAAAGAAAAGAAAAAACTCCCTAAAATTTACTGAAGAAGACCAACTAGCCTTCCAAAAGGTGTCATTTGTTATTGCAATAGCTCCAAAATCATTTTTCCACATCAATCAAAGAAGATTATCCATCAGCATCCAAGGAAAAAAATCACTTATTAGCTAGAAAAGGCATATTTTCTATTGAAGTAACAGAGTCCAACACCTCTCAACCAAAAATAATTTCCATGTCAGCATCAAAGACAAAAAACCATATACTTGTTGAAGAGGACAAGTCCAATGTAGTGGCCATGGTGTCATAAAAAACAAAAACAAAATCGGGGTGCTACTCTGATTCGTTAGCATTAGAGTATTCTTTCCCACTCTGCATTCATGTTGAAACTAGAGAAGCTACCACTCCTCACACATCAAAATCCTCATGTGGCACTAGAGTTAGAAGGTAATGGCCATACTATGGTCAGTATCTCTTTTGTCATCTAAAGGGCTATTTGAAACCTCTATGGGAGAGTTGTTCCTTCCCATATAAGCCATGTGGTACTTATTCTTCTTCGTCACTGTGCTCATAGGCTTAACTGATTCTTTCTTTCTAAAATTGAATAATTATTCTGAAACAACCTTACTCCTCAAATTATAGGTTCTCTTGACACCACCCTTTTTATTTTTACCACTGGCACTCCTCCTGCCCTTTGGTGTTACAAGAGCTCCCGATATGCCAAGTTTATTTTCAAGAACACCATCCTAAGATTCATGTACACTAAGTCAGGTAGACGTTATGACTCGCTTAATAGACTCACTTGGCTTACTCATTTTTATAGAAAATGGATAAAAAATAATGAGACTCTTAATGGTAGGTAGACTTTTGACTAGTTTGTTCTTAAAAAGAATTTTGTAGAACAAAACACTCAAAACCATTGAAATTCTTATTAACTTAAAAGGATATTGCAGCTTGCAAAATCCTCACCACCCCAGAAGTAGCTTATACATAATTGAAAAAAGTAGGTATGAGTACCTACTTACCTAGAAAAATGTTACCTCAATTATCCTTATAAATTCTTACACCATCTTCTTCATGAACTCAAACTTAATTTCTCATCTTATGATTTGAAAACTATGAGGAGAAATATGGTTTTCAATCCTCATTATATTAAGAAAATTGAGCGTGCTTACAATTAATGCTTGAGGAAGGCTTGCGTGAGTGAGATGACAATCATCTACTTGATTTTTTAACCTTAGTTGTTGATCACATGTTTAGATAAGTCGGCTAATAATTACAACTAAAGTAATTAATTATGAAGAGGCTAACTCCATAAGCTTGATGCCTTTGTCTAATAAAAGAAGATAAAGTGGATATACATCCACTTTGTCTGCACACTTAATCACCCATTTAGCACTAAAGAAAAGTATATTGTGTCTAATTTTCTTTCTCACCCATGGGAACTAATCAACTTGTAGCTCGTCTCAATAGCATGATGGGGAGAAATCTTGCTTTGATCTTGAAGCACTAGCTCGTACTTTTCCTTAATTCAATATCACCTTCCCATTTCTACAAACCACTAAAAGAAATGATGGCCAAGATAAAAAAATACTCATCATATCTCAAACACATGCCTGAGAAATTAAGTCTTATCCTACACCCTTAATCCTTCATGTATTCTTGAGTGAAATTTATTAATATTTCACCCTTGCTAATGTCCATTGAACCCTTCAGATTGATCCATGTGGTAATCGCTTGCTTCTCCACAGAGAAATGAGAGGTATGAATGGATCCATCATGGGATGGAAGGGATAAATCTGGATTAACCTGCATTTGGGTATGTGCAGGATCATGATGGCCCAAAAGAGTGGCAATATGATGGGTATGTGGCTAATGACCTTTTTTTAACCCAAAATTGATGAAATGAAAAGGGTTCTTAGAGGACATTCTCATCTTTCCACCAATATAAATTATGCTTTACTTTCAATTTAATAAGTAATTATTATTTATTTTCTATTTGAATTACAACTAAAGTCATGATTCATAGGTTGATTGAAAAACATTTATAACTTTCAAACGGTATCACATTTTTTGAATCAAAAACATGTGTCACATTCTATGCTTTGCATACTATAGGATTAAAAAGAAAAATTGAATTTCATGAAGTTTTGACCAAGTTAAGGTGGTTACAAATACGATTTTTATATTTTTAAAAGTTGTAATAAAAAATTCATAATAAATTATTTAGTTTGAAAAAAATTGAAAAAAAAAATGCATCACATCGAGACATGAATCCTCTACTTATATCTAAAATATTATGAAAAAATATTATCATTTTATTATGGTTAGGGTGGTTAGACAGACACCTACTTCTTATTTTTTCCCGAAATTGAAGTTCTACTGCATTGAAATTTCAAATTTTCACCAAATAATTTTTTTTTTTAAGAAACCTAGTAGTTTAGAAACTACATTCAATTTTCTACAAATTCTATTCTTACATATTTTTAAAATAATATAGATAACTTATTCAAATTTTTATGTCAAGTTGTCTAACTCTGATTTTTCTATATTTTTTGCCACTTAAGGGCCTATTTTTTCCATGATGATCCTACACATATCCATCTCCTGCCATCAACCATCGATCTTTGATCCATAAAGCATTCACCTTTTCCAAAGCTAGAGGGGTGAAGAAATAGCTGTCAATCGGCCCATTATCCCATGAGATTCATTTAATATAAAATGAAATCAAACAAGGTGGCAAGGAGTAGCTAAGATGAAGCCACATCATCCAATGACCACCATCGATTTCATTTTAACACCATTCATAGATCATTCAAAGGTACTGGGCCCGCCAATATAGAAGACACATGGCTTGCTCCCACCAACCCGTGTGATTATTTTAATGAGGAATAAAATAAGATAGGGGAGCAGGGAATACTAGAGATTTTCTCATGATGATCAAATGGTCAATATAACATCTAATATTTTCTACAAAAAATGTTAGTTTCAAGAATGGGCCATCACTAGGTAGACGATAGTCGAGGAAATAAAAATTAAGGTTAAAACCTTAGGAAAATATTGAAAACTTGAGCTTAGACTTTAGAAAAAATATTTGGAAGACATTGACCTCGATTAAAATAAGGCAATAAATTTAATATGACCACGGGCATCGAGCGGGGCCACTAGGATCGAGGGGTCGGTAAAAGAATGAGCTTGACAACATAAGTCATAACTTAAAATGACCGAGAACCTACTACAAAAGGTAAACAATAGATTAGAACATTGGCAAGGATGCATGGTTATGGATTATTTATGAAGGGTTTCTAGCAACATAAACCCTTAAAGTATTGATTAGAGATGAAACTCTAAGCCCCCAAGACAAGGGATCAATCCAATTTTTTCATAATTTTAAGATGGAACATGAAATTTTTTTGGGTGTTCCATCAAGACCCATTTACCAAATGTGGTGAATGTGTCCTCCATTCCTAGGAAACCATTTTTTAAACATATTTATGATGGGTTTTTAGTGATATTTCACCTCCCCAAAGCTTGATCCTAGAAAATTGTGCTAGGACCCATTCACCACTTTGGGCGAATGAGTCCTCCTTACTTACGACACCCATTTTTGAACTTGTTTTTGTTGGGAATTTAATGATTTTGAATTGAATATCTGATGTTGGCTTGGATTATTTGAATTTCAGGGTTAAATGTTAAGTTTAGTATAAATATAAGGTTAATTCACACAATTTCATCCTAGATCTTCATGAGCAATTAAGAGCACTTTCATAAGATAATTATAGAGTTTACTAGATCATTTCAAATGAATTCAAGGGTATATTATTGAAGTTTTATTTTAGCAATTCAAATTCATATCATGATGTGAAAGGCATAGTGCATCAAGCATATAGTTTAGATAATATTGTTGATGTAGCATTGAAGGTCCTTTTGTAGGAATTGTTTCATATCTAATTCAAGATCATGGTCCACATTCTTCATGGCCACTTCATGTTAGTTTTCTTATTTACATTCTAAGATATCATCCAAGTTATTATTGTTTCATTTTTCATGTTCATATTATATTATTTCATCATAAGGTTTTATTACCTAAAGAGGGTTTGAACAAGGAAAACCCCTATTCTCTTACAATCAACAAGTTTTTCTTCTCCTTTGATGTGTGATTGTAGTATTTAGGTTGAAGATCAAGTGGGGAACAAGATTGAAGAAAAGTTGTCAAAGTTGAAAATTTGTAAAGTTTTGATCTATATTGTAAGATCACAAAACAAAGCTACCAATTTTTTTTCATACTTTAAAGAGAAAGAAGTGAAAACATTGAAGAAAAAAACCCAAAAGTTAGTTTTCAAAAACCCTAATAGGGACCCATTTTCCACTTTGGGAAAATGAGTCCTTAGTGAACTCAAAACAACAATTTTCTAGTAAGGTGCACATTGTTTCAACCTCTTAAAATATCCCTTATCATTTTCATAATAGTTTTGAGTGATTTCTAATTGTTAGTTATGCACGTTACCCCTCATAATTGAGTAAAACATCCCTATTAGAACATAGTTTTTTATCATCTTGTCCATTCATTTTGATAAACCCCTACTATTCTTCTATGTTTCACACCTGATGGTTCTCTTTACATAGCTAGAATAATCAATGATAAGCTTACCAATGGGATATTAATCAATCCCATCTATGTAGAGAATGTGATCACTAAAGAATTCATATTTGTGCATGAACTTTATCAAGATACATATGAAAAACCAAAATCATGGATAAAAACACATAATGGTTTTTCTTTCCCTATGATAAGTTTGATAAATCTCCCTTTAAAGGTTGGACCGAAACAATTAAATGTCTCATTCACCATTTTCCCAACTTCGAACCTATTTTGTGTGAAGTTGGGCTATCCACGGCTTTTCTCAATGAATGCCATCTCATCATTTGTAAATAATTTCTTAAAGTTTCCATTTGGAAATGAGATATTTATTGTGCATCATAATGCCTTTAATCTTGTGTCTTCCCGTGGGAACCTATCATTGGATTTCTTTTGGCCTGAGCCTATATAACCTACTAGACCCCATGAGGACTTCTTTTTCAAATCCTACCAAAAGACTAAGGAAAAATGTATAATATAATTCCCTTACCAATATACCCCAAACCACGATTGAGCCTCCTATCCTTGATCACACCATGATTGAACCAAAAACTCTTTCAAGTAACCATGACCAATCTATGAAAAATCCTTTACCAATTTCATATAAGAGACCATGAGATAATAAAAAAGTCATGTAGTGCCTCCTAAAGTCAAAAAAGTTTATAAAGCTAAAAAGCAAGTGGTTGAGCAACCTACCATGGTTCCTTCATGTTGGAGTAAGGAAAGACACTGACAGGGGGGTTGAATCAGTGTCTAAACCTTTTTCAACATCGATAAAGACTTTTAATTCTGATATCCTTTTTATTGACTATAGAGCAAAGTAATAACTTTGAGAGCATTCATGAAAGGGGGTAAATAAAGATATGACAATATTAACTCATTCCATTATACAACTTATGCCAATATGATTTGAGTGATATATCTTGCATTTTCCAAAACAATTATGACTGACATTGTTCAACAATCAAAGCATGATGAAAGTACAGGTGCAACTCATAAGACTATGCACATGAAGACCAACATTATTGAATCACTTCTTAACCAACTGATTTCAATGCAAATTTAAGAGACACTGCAACAATAGTGCAATAGAATGACACAAGATAGGTAATGAGACTACAAGAGCCTTTAACACATTGTAACAATTCTTGAGTTATGAATTAAATGAATGATTTTATGCTTTCTATTGAATCAAAATTTTCAACAATGATAGAACACTTGTGCAACACATTTTGATATAGCCATTTTCAGAGATGAAGAAACTAACATTCAACAATGTTCAAACTGATAAGAAGAATCAGTCACAAAATTATCAAAATCAAGAATCATTATGACATCAAAACAAATAGACCATAAGATAGAATTTACCGAGTGGAAAACCCTCCTGGGGTAGAAAAAATGCTCCTAAACTGCCTCACTGGCTTAACTTCAAAAGCCACTGCTTACAATGCCTTATAGGCTAATTTCTGAGCACCCACTCAAGGAGCACCAACCCCTCATTTAGAAATATCCATTTCAAGGAGCACCAATCCCTTATTGAATTTCAGAACAATAATAATATCAGAGGATTTCTCTATTCCAATTCTTTAACACCCAAAATGCCTTACATTCCAATACCCCCAATATCCTAAAAGTTCACTATTGAACCTTAAAAATACCAGACATATTAAAAAGAAAGCAATCTCTCTGCATTATGTTTGCATATTTTCATCACATAAGTTCTCACATATATTTTTCAAGAATAATCAACATCCCTCAAAAACCAGTGATCAATTACTGTGTATATATATCTTTTACAAAGTGCACTCTTCTCCTTTTTGAACCTTCAAAGAGGTTTTGCAAATTAAAAAAAATGTAATAATGATTTTTATCTCAGAACCCTAGAATCAAAAAAATCTGCATCAATAAAATCATATGTTCAAGGAATACCATAATACAATTTAACGTATGTACCAATAATATCACTTTCCTTTTTCAAATGTTTTTGATGGAACAATAATACCCTTAATGATCTATTTTTTAGAAAAACCCATAATAATGAGTGACAAATGGAAACAAAAAATTCACAAGAGCATCCTTTGTTTGTGACTGAAGAGTAGATAGCCATTTTAGAAACCAAACATAAGAAATGCATTTTTCAAAAATGCAAGATTACCCATATGCCAAATCTGAGAAAAATCAAATATAATGACAATAAAACCTTCACTATAATGACAAATAGGAAGGATATTTATCAAAGCATCTTTTCTTTTCTCTTCACACATTTTCCAAACTGATATATGCAAAAGAATATCACTGCAAGGGTCTAACAAAGATTGGTAACTAAATCCATATCATGCCATACTGACAAAGATAAACAAGAATCCTTTTAGCATTTTCATAATCAAACAAAAACTAGTAACTGCCTTTCCCTTTTTGAATTTAAAAAATTTCTTCAACCAAAGAATAATAATACCTATTCATGCTGCAAGAAAATCAAATAAATACTAGTGAGATTCGATGACAACCATTGTTGTCCAAGTGTGAAACTCCCACAACTTCCCTTCACCTCTGACTAGCTTGTATTTTCTCAAACTTCTTAGACCAAACTAACATCGAACCCTCAACACCTTTGGAGTTGACCATGTTAGATTTACAACAGAAAGACAAATTACCATGGTGGCATCTAGGGTTTCACCTTCAACCAAAATGATAATCACAAAACTCATTTTTCCCTATCCCTTCATTTATCAAGTCATTCAATGACTCTCCCAAAGCACATTAAAACTTGAAGTCCGAAATAATAATTTCAAATGTTTTTATTAAAACGTCATGATGAATTTAAATCTGCTGTCAAAAACCTTTTACCAAGAATGTTGACACAATAATGATCTCGATTATTGCATCGTTGATGTTGATTCATTTGAAACTATAATAATCCTTGAAGTATGCGGTCAAACCCTTTCATAATGGATGTCAACCACATAATCATTGCCACATCACCAGCCATTGAAATAAAAAGAATGGTTGTTGCCAAAGGTTATTTCCAAATTGCTTTACTCAAAAGAAAGTAATCAATAAACATTAATCATCTAATAATCATCTAATAAACATTATGCCATGTCCAAGTTTCCAAAATACTGACAAAGATAACTTTGTTATTACATTTTAAATGTGATTAAAAAATTAAGATAGCATGTGCCATTTATAATAAAGGCTTATTTTATATGCCTCCTTTCATGCCCAATCACTTTACAAGGTGATTGTTTGTAAACAAATCATGTAGTAGGCCAAATAGATATCTTTAGAACCATCAAACAAGTGACATTTTTAGAGCCTAGTATGAATTCAATGCTTCTAGGTAATGTGAGTTCAAGATGGCTTTAGAAAGTTTAGAAAGACATGAGTGCAATGATGTCAATAAGCCAAGATTCATAGAACACAGTGAATCTATAACCAAACTGCCTGAATCCTTAGTGTAATTGCTTGTTAAAGCAATATAAATAAACAATGAACCAAAATTCATGTGCCATATTTATCATGTAAAGACAAATGAAAATACCACAATCTAAAAGTGATCAATCGGAAAATACTTGAGACTTGTATTGATAATAAGTCATATATACCTATGGTATGTAGTTATAAAGAACCATCCTGACAATGAAACCATCTATCAAATTGAAAAACACTGTCAATCCAATATAGTCATAACCATCTGCAAATGAGTATTATGATCATCCTGAATGGGAACAAGCATGAAGATCTTGTAAATGAGCCAAACTAAATACCAATCCAACCCTGTAAACTATGGAGCATAATAGGAAACAATAATTCAATGCAAGTATATGAGGACATGTCAACCAATACTATCAACCTGAACCTGCACCTGTAAATACCATAGGACCATTTGTGACTTTTTCATCAAGGACAAACAATAGAGGGGTGAGAGCAACAAACTCCCCCTTTTTCCTTGATGACAAAACACAAATCTCTCTCCCCCTTTTTACATCAAAGACAAAGCGTAGAAAAAAATGTGTAATGCCTCAAGTAGATGTATATACCTATATATGTAACATATGAACATATTGATATCATAGAAAGAATAACAATATGTCCTTTCCAAGAATCTCGATCCATATTATGAACACCAAAGCAAAGGTAAACATAGCATTATAATGCAACAAACCCAATTGATACCTGAAGATTGAAGACCTGTTACCTTGGCCTTTTTCTTTGTCATCAATGATTGAAGACCAGTTACTTAAACATACCACCTTTTTCATGTTAAATTCCATCTGCCATTGTCACCTCATAAGGATAGAATGCTTTGATTAGCACTAATACATTTAGTCATAGTTTCAAAGTAGCAAGCCTTGTTAATGGTTAGCAACCATCACAAACTAACATTTTGCAAGGAATAGAAACACTGGTATCCAATTTAAAACACCACCAAGAACATTTGAGAGGCTTTGGAACAAGATGAGACAAACCATTCTTTCCAAAACCCAAGCATCCAAAATAAGCTTATTTAAACAGTGTGCACTCTCATATCACAAACTTCTCAATTCAGTCAACTACTGGTTCAAGCAAGATAAGTAACCTTAGTGAAAAGCAATGGAAATACAAAAGAGAAACAAAGTAGATCATTGCCCAAAAATATATATCACTATCCAAAAAGCAACAAGAGCCAATAGCATATCATGAAGTTGTCACTTGCTTAATTTATCATTTGATATGAGCACCACCACTAGACCATATGACTGACATATATCACCAAACATCCTACAAAAGCATTCCTTAATGCAGAGATTCATTCACTTCCTTCAAAAATAGATGATTTCCTTTGTCACCAATATCAAAAGGTTAAGGAATTTAGAACACAAAGCTTCAACAACAATCAATGTTTGTCAATATCAAAGCCACAAACACTAACAAGTAGTCATGTCACACTATCATATAAATCCTCAATCAAACATTACTGTATTATTAAAAATGAAACCAAGGTCAAACCAAATGTCCTTATCACTGACAAACTGAATCATTAAGCAACTGCTACCTTTTGAACATTGACATTTTTGTTGTTATTGTTATAATCAAAAGTGTTGTCTATGTCCAAGCTCAGTATAACATAGTCCATAGAGATTCATCACCAAACACACTGTCCACCATAGAAGAGTATGATGTCCTGCACCTTAAGAATTGAGCTTCAACCTCACCAAAGAATTGTCAATGTACTTTAAACTTGAATTCCAAAATCATATGCATACCTTCATAATTAACATAATGAAATATATTGACATTTACAAACCTTTTATTTACTACTTATACCACCAATAGCAAATACATGTTATCATACCTCATTCTTGACTTCATAGAGGTAAAATATGTTACCATAATAGACTCCCCCTAAGTATTTTCTTCTTCTCAATACTTGGATGGTATCACATGTGCAAGTAGTGCACAAGGATTTTTCACACATTCACCTTTATTACTCTTCTTATCATTGTGATTGCTCTTTCTTCTCCACATCAATGTAGATTTTTTCATTTGTTTGTTTCAAGTGTTAAATCTGCATTGATGTAATTTATGCCCAATGTTATTACATCTATAGCAAACAACTAAATATTTAAACTCCCCTACATCATCTTTTAGAAAAAAATTATCACAATTTCTTGAAATATGACCTAATTGACTATTCCTGAAGCATGTGTCAATACCACATTTCCTTTTCCAATAATTTTTCTTTACTTTAATCTAACATTCAAATGCTCTATGGCCATAATCGAAACAAGAATAACAATAGCCTGAAAAAGGAAAATTATACATCATCAATTTAACTTGCCAGGTAGAGTGAGACCCTATGAATCTTTTTGTTCTAGTCCTTCCTCCTCTATTGATATCCTTGTGTTGTTTGTTTCCTATAGTTTCAAGGTCAACAGCATGAATGTTTAAATCTATCTTTGTTCTAGGTTTTTTTCTAACCTTAGAGCATTATCCTTCCTCTGAGCCTAGACCACTTTTTTCACTTGGAGCTTTCTGTGCACCAATAATTTTATCCAAAGACATAGAACCATTCTCATTAATTTTCTCATCACTTAACTACTTTAATGATTTATCAATGTTCCTCAGTAAGACCACTTGACACTCAAGTTTTTCTATACTCTATTCTTTTACCTTAAGTTGGTTTCTAACTTCTTCCCCAATCTTTCTAGCTTCTTCAACTTGTATCTTTGCTTCTATAAGATTTGAACATATTTTATCTTTGATATCTTTTTCTTCTTGAATTTTCCTTTTTAAATTTTGGTTCTCTCTTCTAAGTTGCTTTATTGTATCTAAAGCACATAGGAGTTTACCTTCCAAATCAACCTCACTTTCTTGCTCATCAAATTATTGTTTAGAATTCACTTCACCCAAATATTGATGTACTTCATTAATTTCTTGGCCATTTGAATGTTCCTCACTAAACTCTATAGATTTGAACTCAATCTTATTTTCTTCAAAACTATGAAGATTTGCACAAGCATCACTTTCAGATGACCCATAACTTGTTTCAATTTTCAAAGATAACTCCTTTTGCAACTCACCATTCTGATTCATTTCAATCAATTTGTCCCAAACTTTCTTTTCATTCCTGCAATGCATAACCTTAGAAATAATTTCATTTGGAAAACTAATGAAAATAGCATCTATAGCCTTAGCATTGAATTCAAGAGCTATTTTCTCCTCATGTGTGGAAGGAGTTGTTATAGATACAATGCAATCTCTTTCTACTATTTCCCACACATCAACGACTAAAGAAAAAAAAAATGTCTCCATCTGACATTTCCAAAGAATAAAATTGGTACCTTCAAACTGATGTGTTCTAAACATAGGATACTCTATCATTTATGGATTATTGCTAATGATTTGTATCTAATTACTTCTCATATTGAGTTTAGGCTGAGTTTGATGGTTAGTATTTTACTGTGAACTTCTTTTTCCCTTATTCCTTCTACCTTTTTCCATATCAGACACAACACTTCAATAACAAAAATTATTAAGACATTCAAAATCAAGGATTTGGCTCAAATTATAGAAGTACATTCTTGAACTTATGATATGTTGAACAAACTCGAAGACCATAATCAATCCTAGGTGGTTTAGCCCTATATGAGGACCCAACACTCTTATACCAATTATTGGAGTATGGATAGAAATTGAGAGGGGGGGTGTGAATCAGTGTATAAACCTTTTTCAACTTTGACCAAGACTTTTAATTTTGAAATCCTCTTTATTGACTATAGAGCAAAGTAATAACTTTGAGAGCATTCATGAAAAGGGGTAAATAAAGATATGACAATATTAACTCATTCCATTAGACAACTTATGCCAATATGATTTGACTGAGATATCTTTCATTTTCCAAAACAATTATGACTGACATTTTTTAGCAATCAAAGCATGATGACAGTACAGGTGCAACTCATAAGACTGCGCACATGAAGACCAACATTATTGAATCACTTCTTAACCAACTGATTTCAATGCAACTTTAAGAGACACTGCAACAATAGTGCAATAGAATGACACAAGATAGGTAATGAGACTACAAGAGCCTTTAACACATTGTAACAATTCTTAACTTATGAATTAAATGAATGCTTTTATTCTTTCTATTGAATCAAAATTTTCAACAATGATAGAACACTTGTGCAAGACATTTCGATATAGCCATTTTGAGAGATGAAGAAACTAAAATTCAACAATGTTCAGACTGATAAGAAGAATCACTCACAAAGTTATCACAATCAAGAAGAATTATGACATCAAAAAAAAGAGACCATAAGACAAATAATTTACGGAGTGGAAAACCCTCCTGGGATAGAAAAACCACTCCTAAACTGCCTCACTAGCTTAACTTCAAAAACCACTACTTACAATGCCTTACAGGTTAATTTTTGAGCACCCACTCAAGGAACACTAACCCCTCATTTAGAAACATCCATTTCAAGGAGCACCAACCCCTTATTGAATTTCAGAACAATAATATTATGAGAGGATTTCTCTATTCTGATTCTTTAACACCCAAAATGCCTTACATTCTAATACCCCTAATATCCTAAAATTTCACAATTGAACCTTCAAAATACCAGAAAAATTAAAAATAAAGAAATCTCTCTGCACTATGTTTGCATATTTTCATTACAGAAGCTATCACATATATTTTTCAAGAATAATCAACATCCCTCAAAAACCAGTGATCAATTATTGTTTATCTATATCTTTTACAAAGCACACTCTTCTCCTTTTTGAACCTTCAAAGAGGTTTTTTAGATAAAACATAATGTAATAATTATTTTTTTCTCAAAACTTTAGATTGAACAAAATATACATTAATAAAATCATCTGTTCCAGGAATAACATAATACAATAATGTATGCACCAATAATATCACTTTCCTTTTTCAAAATGTTTTTGATGGAACAATAATACCCTTAATGATCTTTTTTCAAAAAAGTGCATAGTGATTAGTGACAAATAGAAACAAAAAATTCACTAGAGCATCTTTTGTTTGTAATTGAAGAGCATATAGTTGTTTTAGAAACAAAACATAAGAAATGCATTTTTCAAAAATGCAAGATTACGTATATGTTAGATCTAAGAAAAATCAAACATAATGACAATAAAACCTTCACTACAATGACAAATAGGAAGGATATTTATTAGAGAATCTTTTCTTTTCTCTTCACACATTTTTGAAACTCATAAATGCAAAAGAATATCACTACAAGGGTCTGACAAAGATTTGTAACTGAACCCATATCATGCCATATTGACAGACATAAACAATAATCCACTTAGCATTTTTATAATCGAACAAAAACCACTAACTACCTTTCCCTTTTTGAATTTAAAAACTTTCTTCAAGAAAACAATAATAATACATGTTCATGCTGCAAGAAATTTGAATATATACTAGTGAGATTCGATGCCAACCATTGATGTCTAGGTTTGTAACTCCCACAATTTCCCTTCACCTCTGTCGAGCTTGTATTTTCTCAGACTTCTTAGACCAAACTAACATCGAACCCTCAATGCCTTTGGAGCTGGCCATGTTAGATTTACAACATAAAGACAAATTACCATGGCAGAGGCTAGGGTTTCACCTTCAGCCAAAATAATTATCACAAAAATCATTTTTCCCTATCCTTTCATTTACCAAGTCATTCGATGACTTTTCCAAAACACATTAAAACTTGAAGTCCGAAATAATAATTTTAAATTTTTTTAATGAAAATTCATGATGAATTTAAATCTGCTGTCAAAAACCTTTTACCAAGAATGTCGACACAATAATGATCTTGATTATTGTATCCTTGATGTCGATTCATTTGAAACTATAATAATGCTTGAAGTCCCTGATGAAATCCTTTCACAATGGATGCCAACCACATAATAATTTCCACATCACCAACCATTGAAATAAAAAGAATGGTCACTACCAAAGGTTATTTCCAAATGCCTTTACTCACAGAAAAGTAATTGATACACATGTTAATCATCTAATAAACATTGTGGCATGTCCAAGTTTTCAAAATGTCGACAAAGATAACTCTATTATCACATTTTTATGTGATCAAACAAAAAATGACAACAATATAAACCAGCTCATTCCATTTATAATAAAGGGTTATTTTATATTCCTCCTTTGATGCCTAATTACTTTACAAGGTGATTGTTTGTAAAAAAATCATGTAGTAAGCCAAATAAATATCATTAGAACCATCAAACAAGTGACATTGTTAGAGCCTAGTATGAATTCAATGGTTCTAGGTAATGTGAGTTCAAGATGGATTTAGAGAGTTTAGAAAGACATGAGTGCAATGATGTCAATAAGTCAAGATTCATAGAACATAGTGAATCTATAACCAAACTGCCTGAATCCTTAGACAGTGCAATTTCTTGTTAAATCAAGATAAATAAACAATGAACTAGAATTCGTGTGCCATATTTATCATGTAAAGACAAATGAAAATAACACAATCTAAAAGTGATCAATCTGAAAATACTTGAGACTTGTAATGATAATAAGTCATATATACCTATGGTATGCAGTAATAAAGAACCATCATGATAATGAAACCATCTGTCAAACTAAAAAACACTATTAGTCCAATATAGTCATAACCATCTACAAATGAATATAATGATCATCCTGAATGGGAACAAGCATGAAGATCATGTAAGTGAACCAAACTGAATACCAATCCAACCCTGTAAACTCTGGAGCATAATAGGCAACAATAATTCAGTGCAAGTATATGAGGACATGTCAACCAATACTATCAACTTGAACCTGCACCTGTAAATACCATAGCACCATTTGTGACTTTGTCATCAAGGAAAAACAATAGAGGGGTGAGATCAACACTTCCATTCTTACCTTAAGAGAATAAAATAAACCTATTGTTGATAAATGTGCTCCTATAGAATTACAACTTGAAAATTGAACAAAGAGAAACCAACATGCTAGGTAGACATCATTCTATTGCTCATTTGTTGAAAGAAAAAGAGTAAAATAATAACATAGAAAATTAGAATCTAAATTTGTCTCAAGCAATGTGTGATGACTCTCCACCTTTGCCCCAACATAAACAACAACAAGATTCTATGGATATTTTCATTAGACTTCCTATTGTGATTAACCTAGATGATGATAATGAAACTCCTAAGATTGATGAGGAAGTGCAAAGAAGAGATAAATTCATTTTTTTCCTCTCCCATGAGCTTAAATGGTTATCCTCCTAAACAAAATGTTGAACTAGGTACTAATCCTAGTTTGGCACTTGATGTTTTCCCTTTGGCTAGTTTTTCTCCTTCTACATATACTAAACAAGACTGGGATGCAAACGATCTACTATAGGTTGACTCACATATTCCTTACTTGTCTTTCCCTTTTTTTTCATGTCCTTTGTGTGATTGCATATATGTAATGTCATCCCTTGTATAATGTTTTTAGTTGTATCTCTTCCTGTGCATTCATCTATTTGTGTCTACATTATTCTATAAGTCGTAACCATTTATTTTTTCTTGTTCTTGTGTTTTCCTCTTCGAGATGATATAAGGTGTTGAGACATTCAGGTCCCTTCCATGTCGACCCAAAAGTTTTTTTTTTCTCACTCTATATGTCTCATTCTTGGACTATTCTATGAGTATTTGGTGAATGATGATGTTTTCAAGCTCTATATTATCATTATAGAAAAGACATACTACCCCAAAATCCATAGATCCCTTATGTGTTTATGATTTTATTTTGGGGCAACCACTTTCTCTCTTCTTCATGCAATAGCTTCTTTTGGAGACATATGACTTGGAATAGGGATTTTTGAATAAGATCTCATGTGTTAGCATTGATTATTTTCTACTTTAAAGTAAATTCCTCATAGCATGGTGTTTAATAATTTCTTTAAATTGGGGGTATACATTGACATTATTATGTTTGAAAATTTTGACATTCCTTATGTTTCATTGCACAATTTTCTTACTTCTTGTGATGTTTCCTTGGATTTGATGTCTTTAGAGAGCATGATATTTCTTGGCATACAATTTTTCTCTTAGTGGTGATGCTATGCATTGCATTCCCTAAGTTGTGAATCTTTTATCCTTGACTTTTCCTCTCTTGGATACATTAGGCACAATGTTCCCTAAGAGGAGAACTTACATGAACTAAGTAAAATCCCTTTGAACATGTCTATTTACATTTTTGTTCATAAGTGTTTAGCGTAACATAGCTTGCTAACCTTGTGAGGCTCAAACACTTTTTATGGCCACCAATAATAACACACATTTCTTGACTATGGAGCCTTGCCTTGTTTAATCATATGTCCTTAGGATAACACATCTTGTTAGGCATTATGAAGCTTGAAGTTTTTTTTTTGTATGGGAGCCTAATAAGATTATCTCATTTTCAACCTCCTTTTTTTTTTTGGTGCCTTACTCAAATTATAGATATAGAATTTGTATGGTATGGGAGCCTAATAAAATTATCTCATTTTCCATCCTTAGGGGCCCACCTAGTGGACAACTAGAGCTCCATTATCCCATTTCAGCGTGCATATTGTTTGTATAGTGGATAGCTAGAGTTCCACTTGTGAATGTTTTTTAGGAAAAATAGTTGAGGTGTGTTCCACTTATTTTTTTACTTATGTTTAGTTCTTTGATATTGTATGATTGAGTATCTTTTCATTGATTCATACATAAGTCTTGAATGTCTACTTTAGTATGTGTTTGATGCAAGGTCATCCTCTCACTAAATTGGAGGCTAAATGTAGCGACAAAAAATGTATCCCTTTACATTTTCTCACTTGTTTGGGCCCTCCTAGTTACATTGGACTTAATTGTGACTTAATTTAGTGTTGTAAGATTTATTTATTTACACTTTCACACTTATTTAGGGAACCCTTAATTAGCTGAGCTTAATTATTTCTTAATTATCCCTTTAATTAATTTTCCAAGCCTATTTAATTATATTTTCTGAAGAGGAAACCCAATATTCATTAATTCCTTAACATAAAAATTTACCTTGAGAAGTGTGTGTACTAGGTTTATGGACCTGGGACCCATTCAACCATGGGTGAATGGGTATTCCATAGACCTTAGGACCTAAATTTAAATTATTTTTTTGACGGGAATTTAATTTTGGAAAGTGTATATTCAAATGTCAGCTTGTGATATTTGAATTTCTGTAATTAAGGATACATACCTACAAATATGAGGTTATTTCACTATGTTTCACCTAGCATTTTTTGAGATATTTTATGAGATTTCAAAATAAATTAAAGAGAATTTTGGAGAACTTCAAGAGCACTCAAAGGAAAATTTATTAGAGTTTTATTGCAGCAAGCAAGATCCAATTGTCATATAAAATTCTTTTGCATCATGCATTTTGGTGGAGCTAACTTTGGGATGTAGGTTTCTTGATCCAATCAAGTGTTCAAAGTACTCTTTCAACCAATATTTTTATTTCAAGATCAACATCCATTGAGCCCATTACATGCAAGTTGTAGATTTTCATTCAAAGGTTTTATTCAAGGGTTTGTTGAGTGGTAACATAGATTTTTTCATTATTCATTGCATTTCTCATGCTTTTATTCATTTCAAGGCTTGATAATTACCAAAAAGGGGTTTTAACAAGGAAAACCCCCATTCACCGCAAAAAAACAATTTTTCCCACTTACCTCATGTTTGTAGATCTAGGTAGAAGAAATATTGAAGATCTCTTGAAGAGAAAAATTGAAGAAATTTCCAAAATTGCAAAAAAAATCATAAAAGTTGTCATCTCATACAAACTCATCTACGGAATTTATTTCCAACTTTTTGACATTGAAACCTAGAGAATCTTGAAGTGTAGAGATATGAAGGATCTTGAATGTTGCAGACAAACCCTAACAAAAGACCCATTCACCCATGCGTGAATGATTCCTATATCAACTTCAAAATTGTCTTTTGGTGAAAGGTATACTCAAATCTACCCTTCTCTAATCTATAATTTGATTGTAGGTTTTGTCAGTATGGAGTTTAAATTTTTTGTTTCAAGTGTTAAATTTCATTTTGGTGTTAGATTTCTATTTTTATTTTTTATCCCCAAATTTTTATTTGACCTTAACCCCCATATGGAGATTCCCATTTTGGATTGATTCACCTAAAGGATGTGTTGTCAATGAGGATTGTATCCTAGCTATAATTGACTTAGTTATCCTATTGAAACATGGAAACACTCTCTAGTTGTGGGTGATCTATGGTGAGAATGAATCTCCAGAGCAAGATGGTTCCCCTGGAAAGTCACCTAAACTACAAAAAATTCTAAGGAAAAAGGTTTAGAAAGATAATTTAAAATGAAATCCTAAACCTAATGGCGATGCATAAGAACTTTAACTTTTTTCCAATTTAAATCACAACCAGTTCTAAAAATAATAACTTTCACAACCTCAAATGCATCATACAACACAACAATGATTCACATGAAGGTTTAAAATTTAAACATAATGTACAACCTATATCACATGAAATTTCTACACCCACAATTGCAACAATAGGACATAAAAAGGATTCAAGATTTGGAATCACAATGACAAAATCCAACCATTATTGCACAATGAGACAAAAAGTTGAGATAGGACTGATCTGCTGGTTTTATTGAACTGAAGGAGTAAGAATTTTTTTTAATCTAAGTACAAATATCAACCTTACAAAGCTTTATGAAAGTAAGTAAAAGAGGAAGAAGCAAATCTAAACTCAAAATAAGAAAAGACTAAGTCTTTTCTCCAATATATATCTACAATGTGTCTCCAATAGTGAGAATGGAAAAATCTGACTAAATTGCTCTCTAAAATAGCAACTTCAAAGCCATTTTTGAGCTCAAAAGAAAAGCCTCAAAATTAGTGCCCAAGTTGCCTCCAAACTGGATGGAGATGTAAAGTTTCTATTTTAAGTGGCCTGACCCAAATGACTCAAAAAATTGGGCTCAAACTGACTAAAAACTGAAATAGAAACTTTAGTTTGTCTAATCTTTTTCTATTCTACTCGAAAAGCATCAAACTAGAAATAAAAGGTTTCTAGTAGAACTAAATTCATATGATTTTACTGGATTTAGGTAACAATTATTAAAGAAATTTATTAGAATATTTCTTTTAATAATTTTTTTACAATTTTACAGTTCCCATTTACAGGTATGTGCATAATCATCATGGAAAAAATAGGCCCTCAAGTGGCGAAAAATTTAGAAAAACAAGAGTTAGCCAACTTGATGTAAAAATTTGAATAAGTTATCTACATTATTTCAAAAATATGTAAGAATATAATATGTAGCAAATTGAATATAGTTTATAAACTACTAAGGTTTTTTTTTTTTCGTAAATCTATTTGGTGAAAATTTGAAATTTCAATGCAGTAGTACTTAGATTTTAGGGAAAAAATAAGAAGTAGGTGTCTGTCTGATCACCCTAACCATAATAAAATCATAATATTTTTTTTAATAATATTTTAGATATAATTAGAGGACTCATGTCCCAATGCAATGCATATTTTTTTGTAATTTTTTTCCAAGTAAAAATATAAAAACTCGTATGTCTAACCACCTTAACTTCATCAAAATTTCATGAAGTTCATTTTACTTAAATCCTATAGTAAGTGAAGCATAAAACGTGATGCATGTTTTAGCTTCAAAAAATTTGATACCATTTGAAAGCTAAAGATGTTTTTCAATTAGCCTACCAATTAGGACTTTAGTCATAATTCAAATAGAAAATGAATAATAATTATTTATTAAATTCAAAGTAAAGTATAATTTATATTGGTGGAAACCTAATAATCTCCTTTAAAAACCTTTTTCATTTCATCAATTTTGGGTAAAAAAAAAGTCATCAACCACATACCCATCATATCGCCACTTTTTGGCCCATCATGATCATGCACATACCCTTCTCTTATAGGTTACTTTCTTGTCTTTTGATGATTAATTTAAGAATCCTCTATACATTCTTTCTGCACTTTACACTTTTTTTGAGGGCATCTATAGTTTGATATGAATATACTTGTTTCCCATGAAATGATACTCTCCAAACAATGCATAGTGCCTATGATTATTCTTTTGCACTTTATGCTATGGCTTTATCCATTCTTTTTATCAATTTTTTGCTCATAATTCCTATGCCCTTTCACTCTTCATGAGCTTGAGAAGAAATTAGTTGATGTCTTGTCATTGATGATGACCTGTGTGAGTTAACTTTTGAAATGAAAGCTCGATGATTGCTTCCTCTAGCATCCATGAACAATGTACTCCTTGCTGCCCCATTTTATGCAAGCACTGTTTGTCATTACTTCTCACCTTTTGATGGTTTTTCCCTCAAAGTGCATACTTCAAACAACAGGGATAGAAAAATTAAAATGCTACAAGGAAACAATAAGTATGAAATCTTGCTTGCAAAATAGAAATTTTCAATGAAATATAGTGCAATTTTATTTCAATTCTACATATTCATTAAGCATTCAAAAGAATTCCTTGCTAATTTGTGAATTTCAATTCATTTCACTGCTAAAATGGTTGTCACAAATGATAAATACCTTTTACTCCTAAAGTGACTTTGTGAATCACTCCTTCAGTTGAAATGTTCTTTCATTTGATAAATATGAATATGCACTCCTATTTTGTTCCCCTATTGAGAATTAGGGGAAACATGTTGGGCTCAATACTTGTGGGAGCCCAATTTTGCACCACATGCTATGATGTCTTCAGAAATGGATTAGCAACATGATTTCTCCTATACCTCCACAGTGAAAAAACATGTTAGATAAAAAATAGTGAAGCTCAATGCTCTTGTGATATTTTATTTTTCATGCTCTCTTGCATAAATATAATTTTTTTTTATCTAATGCATCATACACATGTGTTATATTTCTTTTGATAGGGCACATAGGAATATTCATATTTGGAGCTCTAACAACTCTCTTATCATGATGCAGGTTCACTCAAGATCAGGAGTGAGGAGGAGCTAGCAGCAATGAAGACCAACTCAAGAATTTAATCAGGAAATGATGGATATGCATTTTCTTATATGCTTATTTTCATCTCTTTCATCTTCAAATGTATAACATATTTTTATGTTTCTTTAGCTCAGTTACTCCCATGGAATGTATGGTACATTTGATTACTCCTTTCTTTCCAATGAATATAAAAGCAACACTTATTCAGTCTTGTGCATATTTCTTTGCAAAATGAATGAAACACTATAAAATGAATGAAATCATTGCAATATGAATGAAAGAAAATTCTTACAATTCATGTATTCTCTTTTATGTTGCAAAGAATTTAATGAAAAAATTGAATTGTTTCTCTTTAGTTGAAACACATTGCACAATAAAACTATACTCTTTCTTTTAAAGTTAACATATGCAATGGTTAAGCATAGAAAATATATGTTAGAATATTTTCACCTTTAATATAATGAAACTACTTCAGCTCTACCAATTTGAGCTATAGGTGAAAAATTGGTAACATTTCTGGAAATTTCTACTAAATGCTTTCCTACTAAGCATATAGACTAGTTTCCTTAAACAATTCATTTGGTGTGGAGTCAAATCTTCCCCTTTCTGAATTTCAAAAAACCATGAAATTGAACTACCAAACTACTCCAAAAAGCAACAAAAAATCAAACTAAACCAAACTGAAAGCAAACTAAAAGGCCCTGGTGGCTAGGAAACATGTGAAATAGTACTTAGGGAAATAAAAAAACTAAAATAAATGTTCCTTAAGAAATTATTAGGAAAAACTGCTAACTCTAACTTATACTAAACAAATGAATACGGCTTCTAGATGAAACCATAAACTAGATATGAAAAGTAGCTTCCTCTCTTGATCAAGTGAATATGTCTTTCATGCTTGTTAGCAGCTAGCAAGGGTTGTGGAAAGGGTGGGAATTTAAGGAACTTAGACAATACTTCTTTAAGAAATAGAGAAAACACACATACCCACTAGTTTTTACTGAAAGGGTGGTCATTCTAAGGTGGATAGGTTAGCAGTCTCCCCTCTCCTTCTTGCTCATCCAATGCTTTCTCCTTGATATTCTCTAGCTAGGCTAGATGTTGAATGGGACATACTCTTGATAAACTGATGTACAAATAATTAAGGTTGATTTGTTGCTCTCATGCCTTATTACCCTTGTTGTCCTCATCATTCACTAGCTCAGGCTTTGGTTCACTAGAAGAATTTAGCAGAGCAACAAGCTCTCTACAAGCTGAACATGTAGGATCTTTACAATCAAGATTTGAAGTGTCTTGGAAATACTAATTTTTTCCAATTAGTTTATTTAATTGTTCGTCAAGGGAACTTGCCTCCAGTGTTTCTATGTTAGCTTCTCTTTTGTCCATTGACTCTTCAACCATCATCCCTTTTTTCTCTACCCAAACCATTCCTTCAATCTCATGATTATACCCCATTTTAGGCATGTTATCATGCATACCGCACTCTTGAACTTCCAAAACAATGTTGTCCTCATCCATTTGTTCATGAGTCATCCCTTTGTCAATGTGATTTCCATGCTCTTACTAATCAGAACTTGTCAAAAAATTTAGCTCACATACCTCTTCTTCATTAGTAGCAACAAATAAAGGAGGCTCTTTAAATAAATTAGTTAAAAAAAGCACCTCAACATTCTTGTCCATCTCCACAACCAGCTGTTTCTGATTTTCCAAATCTTCCTCATCATTGTACCAACTAGATACCTCAAAATAGTTGTCAATATCCTACTATTCTATGTGATCTTGGTTTTCCAAAATCTCCTCTTGCCCCTGACTTGTAGCTACTATGGATATGAGCAGTATTTCTTCTTCTTGTTCCACAAAAGAAAGCAATTCATCAAACCAAGACATGGAGCTATCTTCTTGAACAACCTTCTTTACCTCTATATCCTACTGCCCTGATTAATCTCCTGTGATAAATACTGAAACATTTTCATCTTCTTCCACAAAACGAGGAAGCTCATTAGTCAAAACATTGAAAGATTCCTCAAAAGAAGTATTTTCTTGCTCAATCTTCTGCTACTGGAAATGGTAAACTTCCAAAGATGAATGCAATGGATTTACATTTCTAAGATTCTCGATGAGGAGTAAGGTATCTTGATCCATGGGTTCATCCATGGATTCATTAGGTGAGGAAACTTGGGGAGATTCTTGGACTATTGGGGAACAAATAGGTTCTTCGAAAAGCTTCTCTTGAGGGATTATAAACTAGAGATAGTCAAGGATAGGCTCATTTGGTATGAAGCATAGTGTTTTGAACATGGGAATTTCTTTTCCAAAAGATGGGTTTAGAAAAATATCAACTAGGCTAGCTTCTTGCTCAATAATAGGCTCTTAGAATGAAGGGAAGCTTCTAAAACATGGATTTTCAACTTGGGAAGATCTAGGAGACTCACCTCATCTGAAACTTTGAAATTCATACTTACATACCTCCTCTGAAGTAGACTAATTTGGAACTATAGGAGCTACTTGGGCTTCATGACTTTGTGTTTGAGCAAACACAAGCCTCATCTACTCCTCTTTTGTAGCTAATTCTCTTTCAAGGTTCTCCTTGAATTGTATCTTTTTTGTCTCCATCCCTTGCTCATGGAGATAGGCTTGAGAAGCCATCTCCTCTTATTGTTGGTTATACTCATGTTGCCTCTTGATCTCCTCTAACTGCTTCATGAAGTCAAGTAGTGTACCTTTTATTCTTGCAATATCCTCCTTTTCACTGTCTGTGAGCTGGTTTTAAGCTTATGAAGGGTAAGATGGATATTGGGTAGGGGTGGGTATGAAATAAGAATCTTGAGTATTTTGAATAAAACCAACATTATGGATACTTTTCTATGGTTGATAAGTAGCCCTATGGACAAAATTTTCATTGTATGGTGGTGAATATTCATACTGACTATGAAAATTTGACATTTTCACTCATATAAAAGCTAGAAAATGGAGTGAATAGATGATCTCTGTAACATACCAACACTTAGATCTGGATGAAAAATCATAGAATGGAGTCACCAACTATAATTTAATAACCTCAAAAGGCCAAAGCCAATGCTACCTATACTAGAACAACAACTTATAATTTGAAATATTTCTCTGAAACAAACTTTCAGGGTCCCACTGGGCATGACAAAACCTATTGTCAATCAGGATTGCACCCTAGCTAAGATTGACTCAACTATCCTGTTGAAACATGGAGACACTCTTAGGTTATGGGTGACCTATGGCAAGAATGAATCTCTAGAGTGAGTTGGTTCCCATGGAAAATCACCTAAACTAGAGAATTTTTTGAGGAAAAGGGTTTAGAAAGATAACTTGAAATGAAATCCTAAACCTAATGGCGATGCACTAGAACTTTAACCTTTTCCTAATTTAACTCACAACCAGTTCTCAAAACAATAACTTTCACAACCTTAAATGCATCGTCCAACACAAAAATGATTTGTATGAAGGTTTAAAATCTATAGACAACATGCAACTTGTATCACATGAACTTTCTACACCCACAATTGCAACAATGGTACATAAAAAGGAATCAAGAGTTGGAATCATAATGACAACATTAAACTATTCTTGCAGAATGAGATAAAAAATTTAGATAGGAATGATCTTCTGCTTTTATTGAACTGAAGGAGTATGATTTTTTTTGAATCTAAGTACAAATATCAAACTTACCAAGCTTTCTGCATGTGAGCAAGAAGTTAAGAAGAAAATTTGAACTTGAACTGAGAAAAGACTAATTCCTTTCTCTAATATATATCTACAAAGTATCTCCAATAGTGAGAATGGAAAAATTTGACTAAACTGCTCTCTAAAATAGAAAATTCAAAGCCATTTTTGAGGTAAAAAGAAAAGCCTCAAAATCAGTGTCCAAACTGCCTCCAAACTGGATGGAAAAGATGGAAATTTTCTATCTCAAGTGGGTCAACCTAAAAGACTCAAAAAATTAGGCTCGAACTGACTCAAAACTGAAATAGAAACTCTAGTTTAGCTTTAATCTTTTCCTAATCTACTCGAAAAGACTCAAACTAGAAATAGAAGGTTTATAGGAGAACTCAATGCATCTAATTTTACTACATTTAGCTAACAATTATTAAAGGAATTTATAAGAATGTTTTATAATTTTGTAGTTCCCATTTAGAAAAGAAAATACTAGAGGTAGACTTGTTTTTTGCAACGTTACAAGGAAAATATATAGTTTTAATATTTTGTAGAAAACCAAGGTAAGTATATTGAGGTTCTTATGGTATTTGATTTTCCTTTTCAAAGGAATAGGCATACATAGCAATTGATTTTTCTATAAAAAATCATAAAAAATTATTTAAGGCACATATCTTATGATTTTCTCAAAAATAACAAAAGGTTCTACGACAACAAAATGCTCGACCTAAGTAAGAATGGGGTCAAGGCATAGTTGAGGGATTTTAATATTTAAAAATTGATGTGATAAAATCAGAAAGGAGAATTAGGGAACATAGTGAACCCTAGAACAAAACTATCAAATTCCTCATTTTTCTCATTCATTTTTCACTTTGCTTTTGGAGAAATTTTCTAGCTGCCACCGTTGAGCTAGGATTTGAGCTTGAACTATTGAATTATTTGATTTCATAGAGTTATGAATCCTTCCCAATAGTGAAATCTTGTAGGAAAATATTGAGTGATTATTCTTGTCACAAAACCAAAAACTGACTTCATTTCGAATGCAATAGCTTGGCTCCTCAAGCCGCAACCTACCATAATTTCTGATATATTTTACTTGTTTCATTCTGTGTTGATACTTCACCTATTTAAGGCTGCCATTGGAGGATTTCTGAAGTTTAAATGAGCACTTGGGAGACAGGTTTTCTATTGCAAAAATTTTGATTCTTCTCCTTGAAGGCCACGAGTAAGCTCCTTATCTTGTGCTTTCTAATGTGAAGGAGAAGCTCTTTTTGTTTGTTCTTTACAGAAAATACTTTAAAATCTTACAATTCTCTAATTTCTCAATGGGCTCAAATCATGTAGAGTATTTTATCCACTTGATGGTTCCATGGTCACAACCTCCACTATGTTGTTTACCTTTAGAGATTAGACAATAATAAAATATGAATCTATCCTCTGCATTTTATTTTATTTCCTTGTACTGATGAGGTTTTCTAAACTTTAATGGCCACGGTTCTCCATACTAGGTTCATCTCTTGAAACCTCACCTTGATATTTTTCAGCATTCTAGGTGCTCTTTAGTTTTCTGTAGAAACCCTAGCTCCATTATGATGCTCTACTTGATGCTTTCGAGAAATACATACTTTTCTTTGGAATGTGGTGGATAGATGATAACATTTTTTATTTTTCCAATAGAAATGAAAAGCATTTTACTTCATTTTGGGTCTTTATTTAGATGCACCTTGTGAGTATCTTTCACTTGCATTCTTTTTCAAAATCCTTCATGGTTGCCACTGTATTTGCATTTTCATTCTATGATGGGAAAATTAGAGGTCCTCTTCTTTCCTTTTAGGTGTCAAGGGTGTGTGGGTTTACATTTTTGAGTAGAAGAAACTCTCCAATCAGTATTTGGATCTATGTCTATAGAAACATCTGGGTGTTTCCCACTTTGAGGATTTTTGATTCATTTGATGAGGAAACATGTTAGGTCTACAAGTAATAGGTGAAAGCTCACTTCTGAAACTTTCACATTCTTTCTGAAACTTACACATTCTCAATACTTCAGACTGATATTCTCCAAAACACTTTTGTATGGAGAAATGCTCACTTCTCCCATAGGTTACTTTATTTTCTTTTGATGATTGATTTAAGAACCCCCTTTGCATTCTTTGTGCACTTTACACTTTTTTTTTTAGGGCAGCTACAACTCAATATGAATATGCTTGTTTCCCATGACATGATACTCTCCAAAAAATGCATAGTGCATATGATGATTCTGTTGCACTTTATTCTATGGCTTTATCCATTCTTTTTATTGTTGTTGCTCATAACATCTATGAACTTTCACTCTTCATGACCTTGAAAAGAACATAGTTGTTATCTTTTCATTGATGATGACCTATGTGAGTTAGCTTTTGAAATGAAACCTTGATGATTGGTTCCTCTAGCATCCATGAACAATGTAGTCTTTTCTGCCCCACTTTATGCAAACATTATTTGTCATTACTTCTCAGGGTATGTGCAGAATCATGATGGGCCAAAAAGTGGCAATACGATGGGTATGCGACTGATGACTTTTTTTAAACCCAAAATTGATGAAATGAAAATGGTTTTTAAAGGAGATTCTTAGCTTTCCACCAATATAAATTATGCTTTACTTTCAATTTAATAAGTAATTATTCATTTTCTATTCAAATTATGACTAAACGATTGATAGACTGATTGAAAAACATCTATATCTTTCAAATGGTACCACATTTTTTGATTCCAAAACATGCATCACATTCTATGCTTTGCATACTATAGGATTAAAAAAATTGAATTTCATGAAGTTTTAACCATGTTAAGGTGGTCAGACATACGAGTTTTTTATATTTTTTAAAAGTTGTAATAAAAAAAAATCATAATTAATTGTTTACTTGGAAAAAAATTCATAAAAAAATATGCATCACATCGGGACATGAGTCCTCTAATTATATCAACGTAGTAGTTTAGAAATTACATTCAATTTTCTACATATTCTATTCTTACATATTGTTGAAATAATATAGATAACTTACTCAAAATTTTACGTCAAGTTCCCTAACTTTGATTTTTCTTATTTTTTTGCCACTTAAGGGCTTGTTTTTTCCATGATGATCCTATGCATACCCCTCACATTTTGATGGTTATTCCTATGAAATGCACACTTCAAACAAGAGGGAAAAAAAATTGAAAATGTTACATGGCAGCAATAAGCATGAAATATTGCTTGAAAAACATAAATTTTCAATGAAAGATAGTGCAATTTTATTTCTATTGCATTGCTAAACAGATTTTCACAAATGATCAATTCCTTTGACTCCTAAAGTCACTTTGTGAATCACTCTATCAGCTAAAATGTTCTTTCATTTGAGAAATATGAATATGAACTCCTATCTCATTCTCCTTTTGAGAATTAGGGGTAGCATGTTGGTCTCAACCCTTGTGGGGGGTATTTTTTGTGCCACATGCTATGATGTCTTTAGAAATGGATTGGCAACATGATTTATCCTATACCTGGGTATGTGCAAGATCATCATGGAAAAAGCAGGCCCTTAAGTGGTGAAAAAATTAGAAAAATCAGAGTTAGGCAACTTGTCATAAAAATCTGAATAAGTTATCTATATTATTTCAAAAATATGTAATAATAGAATATGTAGAAAATTGAATGTACTTTCTAAACTACTAGGTTTATTTCTAAAAAAATATATTTGGTGAAAATTTGAAATTTCAATACAATAGTACATAAATTTCAAGGAAAAAATAAGAAGTAGGTGTTTGTCTAACCACCCTAACCACAATAAAATGATAATGATTTTTTATAAGATTTTAGATATAAGTAGAGGAGTCATGTACATATGTGATGCATATTATTTGTAATGTTTTTCCAAGTAAATAATTAATTATGATTTTTTATTACAACTTTTAAAAAATATAAAAACTCATATATCTGACCATCTTAACTTGGTCAAAAATTCATGAAACTCATTTTTTTCTTTTCAATCCTATAGTATGTGAAGCATAGAATGTAACACATATTTTGGATTAAAAAAATGTGATACCATTTGAAAGCTATAGATGTTTTTCAATCATCCCATCAATCAGGACTTTAGTCGTAATTCAAATAGAAAATGAATAATAATTATTTATTAAATTCAAAGTAAAGAATAATTTATGTTGGTGCAAAGCTGAGAATCTCCTTTAAAAACCTTTTTTTTTCATCAATTTTGGGTAAAAAAAAAGTCGTCAGCCACATACCCTACACATACCAATCATATCACCAATTTTTGGACCATCATGATCCTGCACATACCCAGCCGCATAGTGAACACACATGTTAGATGATAAATAGTGAAGCTCAATGCTCTTGTGATATTTTATTTTTCATGCTCTCTTGCATAGATCTTATGTTTGTTGATCTAATGCATCATACACATGTGCTATATTTTTGTTGATACGACACATAGGAAGATTCATATCCAGAGCTCTAACAACTCTCTTATCATGATTTAGGTCCACTCATGATCAGGAGCGAGGAGGAGCTAGCAGCAATGAAGACCCACTCAAGACTTTAATCTAGCAATGGTGGATATGTATTTTCTTCAATGCTCAACTATTGTCATGGCTTGAGTGGGAATTTTTATTACTCCTTTCTTTCCAATGAATATATTTAAGCAACACTTATTTAGTCTTCTGCATAATTCTTTGCAAAATGAATGAAACATTGTAAAATGAATTAAAGCATTGCAATATGAATGAAAGAAACTTCTTACAATTCATGTATTATCCTTTCTGCTGCAAAGCATTGAATGAAAAACCTGAATTATTTCTCTTTAGTTGAAACACATTGCACAATAAAACTATACTCTTTCATTTAAACTTAATATATGCAATGGTTAAGCATAGCAGAAATATGTTAGAATATTTTCACCTTTAATATAATGAAATTACTTCAGCTTTACCAATTGGAGCTGTAGGTGAAAAGTTGGTAACAGGCTGATAATAAATTCATTGTGTGGATCGCATTTCCTAATGAAATAAAGGAGAATAGGCATCTTATCACATCATATTTTCTTCACCCCCTTAAAACCCTTATTTTAGTTGTTTTAGGAATGAACATGAATTATTACTCTATTATAAAAATTCCACAACACTCTACAATAGGGATTGGTTATCAAGGTCCTCAATATTTATATATAAGACATTTCCTCGAACATCAACTCTACCACCAACTCATAATCATATTGGATATGGTCTTGTCCTTGATTTGCATCATTTCTCTAAAATACAACATACATTATAGGGTATGTGTAGGATCATGATGCAAAAAATAGGCCCTTAAGTGGCGAAAAATTCAGAAAAATAAGAGTTAGGCAACTTGACATAAAAATTTGAATAAGTTATCTACATTATTTCAAAAATATGTAAGAATAGAAAATGTAGAAAATTGAATTTAGTTTCTAAACTACTAGGTTTTTTTTTTTAAATCTATTTGGTGAAAGTTTGAAATTTCAATGTAGTAGCACTTAAATTTCAGGGAAAAAATAAGAAGTAGATGTCTGTCTGACCACCCTAATCACAAGAAAACTATTATATTTTTTTAGAAGATTTTAGATATAAGTAGATGACTCATGTCTTGATGTGATGCATATTTTTTTGTAATTTTTTTCCAAGTAAATAATTAATTATGAAATTTTTATTAAAAATTTAAAAAATATAAAAATTCCTACATCTGACCACCTTAACTTGGTCAAAACTTTATGAAATTCAAGTTTTATTTCTAATCCTATAGTATGCGAAGCATAGAATGTGACATGTTTTGGATTCAAAAAATGTGACACCGTTTGAAAGCTATAGATGTTTTTCAATCAACCCATCAATTAAGATTTTAGTCATAATTCAAATAGAAAATAAATAATTATTATTATTTATTAAATTCAAAGTAAAGCATAATTTATATTATTGGAAAGCTAGGAATCTCCTTAAAAAACCCTTTTTGTTTCATCAATTTTGGGTAAAAAAAAGTCGTCAGCCACATACCCTACACATACCTATCATATCGCCACTTTTTGGCCCATCATGATCCTACACATACCCACCCGGACAGTGAAAAAACATGTTGGATAAAAAATAGTGAAGCTCAATGCTCATGTGATATTTTATTTTTCATGATCTCTTGCATAGATTTGATGTTTGCTGATCTAATGCATCATACACATGTGCTATATTTTTGTTGATAGGGCACATAGGAACATTCTTATCCAAAGCTCTAACAACTCTGTTATCATAATTTAGGTTCACTCAAGATCAGGAGCGAGGAGGAGCTAGCAGCACTGAAGACCAACTCAAGACTTTAATCTGGCAATGATGGATATGTCTTTTATTATATGCTCAGCTACTCTCATGGCTTGTGTGGGACATTTGATTACTCCTTTCTTTCCAATGAATATAAAAGAAAAACTTATTTAGTCTTGTGCATAACTCTTTGCAAAATGAATGAAACATTGTAAAATGAATTAAAGCTTTGCAATATGAATGAAAGCAACTTCTTACAATTCATGTATTCTCCTTTATGTTGCAAAGCATTGAATGAAAAAAGTGAATTATTTCTCTTTAGTAGAAACACATTGCACAATAAAACTATACTATTTCTTTTAAACCTAACATGTGCAATGGTTAAGCATATCAAAAATATATTAGAATCTTTTCACCTTTAATATAATGAAATTGCTTCAGCTCTACCAATTCTAGTTGTAGGTGAAAAATTGGTAACAGGATGATAATCGATTCATTGTGTGGATCACATTTCCTAATGAAATAAAGGAGAATAGGTGTCTTATCACATAATATTTTCTTCACGCCCTTAAAACCCTATTTTTAGTTGTTTTAGGAATGAACATTAATTATTACTCTATTATAAAAATGCCACTACACTCTACAATAGGGATTGGTTATCAAGGTCCTCAATCTTTATATATGACATTTACTCCAACATTAACTCTACCACCAACTCATAATCATATTGGATATGGCCTTGTCCCTAATTTACATCATTTCTCTAAAATATAACATACACTATAGGGTATGTGTAGGATCGTGATGCAAAAAATAGGCCCTTAAGTTGCGAAAAACTTAGAAAAATCAGAGTTAGGAAACTTGAAATAAAAATTTGAATAAGTTATCTATATTTTTTCAAAAATATGTAAGAATAGAATATGTAGAAAATTGAATTTAGTTTCTAAACTACTAGGTTTTTTTTTTTTAATCTATTTTGTGAAAATTTGAAATTTCAATGCAGTAGCACTTAATTTCAGGGAAAAAATAAGAAGTAGGTGTTTGTCTGACCACCCACAATAATTTTTATTTTTTCTATAAGATTTTAGATATAAGTAGAGGACTCATGTCTTGATGTGATGCATATTTTTTTGTAATGTTTTTCTAAGTAAATAATTAATTATGAATTTTTTATTACAACTTTTAAAAAATATAAAAACTCATATGTCTGAGCACCTTAACTTGGTGAAAACTTCTTGAGGTTCAGTTTTTTTTAAATCCTATAGAATGCAAAGCATAGAATGTGACACATGCTTCAAATTCAAAAAATGTGATAATATTTGAAAGCTATAGATATTTTTCAATCAACCTATTAATTAGGACTTTAGTTGTAATTCAAATAGAAAATGAATAATAATTATTTATTAAATTCAAATTAAAGAATAATTTACATTGGTGGAAAGCTGAGAATCTCATTTAAAAACCCTTTTCATTTTATCAATTCTGGGTAAAAAAAAGTCGTTAGCCACATACCCATCATATCACCAATTTTTGGCCCATCATGATCTTTCACATACCCTATACATACTTTTGAAATGTAAAAAAAATGCATTAGCACCTCTTCATGAAAGAAAATATGCTAAGCAAAAAAACAAAAAACTTATGATATTGCACATTTCATAGAATATTTGTTCATTCTATTGATCAATGTTATCCTTTAATGAAAATATTGTAACGACTAGCTCAATTATATGACATTTTTGTAAATCCATAAAAAATAATAAATTAGTCACTAGGGTATTGCTCCTTGCTATATTATATTTTTAGTATAATATTCTACTCATTTTCATGCATAGAGGCACACAAATATTTTTGTTCAACCATATTTCATCAATGAGGAGCAACACAAAAGTATCATCATATAGTTTCCCTTATCCTTATACTATAAGGGTAAGGATAACTAGTCATGTTAAATGAATACTCTTTCTAAAAATTCCTCTCTTTCTTCATTATATCATTAAAAAATTAGTGTAGAAAATACAGTAACATTTTAAGGGGGGAATATTCCCCCATCTAATAGGAAAAAATTACAAAAATATAGATCTGAACGCCTCTTTAGTGGTGATATTATGCATGATATTCCTTAAGGTGTGGCCTTTCATCTTCATCTGATTCCCCTTTAGTGGTGATATTATGGACGATATTCCTTAAGGTATGGCCTTCCATCTTCATGCGATGCCTCATTTGATCTGCAATGTAGAAGGGATCTATGAAAAACATTGCTAAGTGATAATGCACAAAGGTGAAAAGACATTAAACAATGGAGTAGCGTGAACAATATATAGAGAGAATGATAACACCAAGCAGAGAGAGAGAAGAAGACAAAAATTTGATTACAGAGTTCGTCAGAGTGGACTACGTCTCTGGGTCTAGCTCAACTGAGTGGCCAATCTATTTGAATGCTCTGAATAAGCAGTACAATCTCCAAAGGAGCCTCTTGCAGCACTACTTTAAAAAGAACTGTAACCTACCTATAGAGTCCTAAAAAGTATCTCACTCAAATCACCTGAAAAAATCTTTCAAGCTAAGGAAAATTTACCAAGAGTGAAAAACACTAACTTTGTCCTGAAAGGACCTACTACAAACACAAAACAATATTCCTCCCAAATTCAACTCTCAAAATTCTCCCACAAAAATGCTTACAAGCAAGGAGGAAGAGAGAAAGAATCAGATTCCTTCACTTGGCCTACTCACCCCTTTTTATATGTGAAATTTTCCAAGTATAGTAGAAAACCATAAAATTTGAAAACTCACCCTTATCTCCCATTTTACATATAAAACTATAATATCCCCTAAAAATTATTGATTTTTTTATGGAGCCCTTGTTTTATTATATTTTCGGGCTATTATAGTTTTTTTGGGATTTGTTTAGTTTCTAAAAAATAACCATTAATAGTTTATTTGTTAAAAATTTGGGTTGTTCATGTGTTATTAGAAATTCGTGCAACTAATATTTCCAACTGCATCGATGGCATGTTAGTTGTTAATCATTTTAGTTTCCCATCGGTTGGGGTTCAACTCCCGGTGGTTTCTTTTTTCCAACCACCAATTTCAAATGGTGATATCACAAAATAAACCATCACTCCAAATACATTAAGGGCAGACTCCATGCTGCAATGGTCGGGCTGAACAGTTCACTATGTGGAAGTCGGCGATTAGATCCCCTTACATTTTTCTATGTTGTTCACAATGGAGTAGGTCGTGATAGAGCTTAGACAAAGAAGTGCCACATGGCATCATATGACTGGTGCCACATGTTGATAGATTATTCACCGAAGGAACTAAGTCAGCCATCCAACCATGGTCCATTCACCATGCCAACTCATTGCATGGATGCCACGTGTCATCTTGCAACATGTCCACACCATTGTACAATCCACATTAGTTGTCATGTCAGCTGAGACACGTCACTTGCCACATCACTGTATGGCTGAGACATGTCAAGACATCATTGGTCCACATCAGCATTCATATGATGACTCATCTACTTTGTCAGCTACTGACATCATGCTGATGTCATCATTGTACCATTCATTCAACATGGTCAACTTGAAACTTTGACTAGTCATTTCTCCATCATACAAGCTCCTTTTTTGACAAAACGAACACCGTCAGGATCATCTCATCAAGCTCTTTGTCTTGATGCCATTTTCGCTGAATTCTCAGATGATTAATTTTTTCACCTTTCTAGACGGTTGTTGATGCCAATTTTGGCACCACAACAATGCAAGAAGAATATTGCTATTCTGCTTCTCCTGAAAGAGAAAGGAAACACATGGATGCCTTAGCTCCCAAGGTCTTTGTAGTTGGGTCTCAACTATGCTGATGTTACTCAATGATCAATGCAGCAGTAATATTCAAGGGGCTTGCTGGTGTTGAGCTTCTGGATTGTTCTAAGATCAAGCATGAAATAAAACCTACTCTAACAGGGGTTTTTAAAGAAATATAAAAAAAGATAAGTCAGAGTTTTGAAATAGAAAAGAAAAATAATTCATCCAACCTTAACCAGACTTGTTAACTTCAAGGAATTTGTAAACTAAAACTGCAGAACAAAGTAAACTTGTGATTGACACGCAGCCTCTTTCATTCACAGTGCTCATTCGCATAACAAATTTTAATTACCATTTAAATAAAACACAAAATAATATTTCATTCCTTGAAGACTTCACAAATCAAATGATCAATTTAGAAAAATATCATTCTAGAACACAACATGAAGTAGATTAAACTCCGATTGCTTCTACTATTAGTAAAACAGATAAGCAATATTTACAAAGCTAGAACAGTCACAAGTGTATAGAGAATCTGAGGCTCCAGATTGTTTCCAACTACACTAAGAGAACTTAGAAAATACATTACAATCTGTACTAAAATCTAACTGCTAAACAAAAAGACAAGAGAAGCTCTGATTAATCAGAATCAAGATGCAACTCTATCTCCTTTTGTTAACTGACTAACTCCTAACAGTTCTAACTCTAAACAACTCTCAGTCTAAAATTCTCTAACCTTAGAAGTTCTAATCTAGAAGTACTAATACTAAAAGTTCTAACCTTTTCAAAGAGGCAAGAATGCCTTATATACAAAATGTATCAATAGGAATGTGATGTCACCTGCACTAGGGTTTACAAAATATCCACAGACAGGAGAGTCGGCTCTCAAATCTTTCTGAGGAAAGTCAAAAATGCATTTAAAGTGGAGCCTCACTGTCTGGGTCGGTCATGGCTTAAGCTTAGGAGAAGCATCTTGATCATTTTTTTGTAGCTGCAGAATTTATTCTTTGTTTTCGTGTCCACCTTGAACTCTTCCAGGGTCACCTTGAATGCTCCAGGGCACTTTACCATTAACTTTGATCAACCTCTGCCGATGGTCACTACAACTATCTCTATGAGTCACATCTTCTTCCTCTCCTTGACCTCCTTTCTATTCTGGACTTATCAAAGTCAAGGAGACATTGCCCCAAATTTTTCTTCTCTTACCGAGCCCATTCTTGTTATCGGTGAGACTCCTAAATGTCGGCTAGACCTCTTGGCGCACACCTTTCCTCTCCCCAAAGGGACATCCCGTCGCCGTGACCTCCTTCCTTCGTTGAGACCACATGGTGAAGATTTTGTTTTATTTTGGAGTCTCCCCGACATCCTCCTTTTCCTCTGGGCTTGGGCTCCTCCTGCTTCGGTGTAACTTTCATAGTCACCGAGACTTCCCGACAAGAGTCTAAATCTTCCCCAAAAACCCTCAGGGAACCGTTGTCAGCAAGACTTATGGAGACTCCGTTGCATGTCACCGAGACTCTATCATATCGGCAGGACCTTTTGTCAACTACTTTCACTCTCACCGACCTTCCTCCTTGTCACTGAGACACCATCCGGTTGACAAGACATCTTATCGACCCCAATCCATCTACTCAGAGTCTCCCTGAGTTCTTTCATTTCAGCGTGACATTCAAACTTCGTTAAGACCTCACACTAAGGTCCTGTCCTCCAGCGACTTTGTTTCATTTCAAGTAGACCCTATTGAATCAACAAGAGATTATGTCGATAGTATGTCATGTCACTGAGAGCCTATTGTTTCGCTGAGACCCTCCACCGAAGTCCTGTCCTCCAGTGATAGTTTACTTGAGTTTGACGAGGGCTTGTTTGATCGGAAATACTTTTCACGTCGGTAAGACATCACAGCAAAGGCACTTCATTCACTTAGAGTCTTACCGATTTCTTCTCATTCTCTCTGAATTCTTTTGTTTCAGAGAAACTTTCCCCCTTCGCTGAGACCTTATGGCGAAGGGAGAACCCTTCACCAAAACTTTCAACTTTTTCCTACCCACATTGTCACCAAGACCTCGCTGTAGTCACATTGACATGTTTTCTTTGTTCCACATGTATCGCTGTAACCTTCCTTTTTCGGGGAGATGTCGTATAGAAACCTCATGTCTCGACGAAAGCCTCTATATGTTCACTCTCTAGTCACTGAGACTTATTAATTCTCTCACTGAAGATTACTGATCAAATCCCTTTGTGGCATGTTGGTGTGACTTTATGAATTCGCCAAGACCATATGCCGAAGAAGATGACTCCCGCCGATGCCGCTTTTGTCGCTGTGAGCTCACCTCTTCGGCCAGACCTTATACCAAAGGTTTTATACTTTGTTGAATGCAACTCCCTTTGGAAAAACCTATGAATTTGCCAAGACTCTTGGCGACATGATCCTACTTTGCCGATATACAGACCCTTCCCTGTCGGCAAGACTCCTGGCATTCGGTGAGAGCACATACCGAAGAGAACAACTCCCGCCAAACTGTAGGCCTGTATGTACTAGTTAGTGAGACAAAGATTTTGCCAAGAGCTCTTCCCGAAGAAAAACCTTTATTCCGATGGGGAAGCTGATAGTAGCCAGGACTCTGAATGATGTGTTGTCGATTGGAAACTATATGTAAACTCTAGTCGCGGTGACATCCCTGAGGTCTTTCCAACGGGCAATAGAGATGCATACTTAGCAAAATGCATTGTAAGTCGGGGAGATTTTGATGTTCTCATGGCGATATGATATGTAATGTGGAGTATCCGAACTTGATGGAATCAATAGTGCCTCCAGGGCCAAATATGGGGAAAATATGCTCATGGTGGGACCTTTCTGGAGACTTTGCAAGTATGGACAATATGTAATACCATCAAAATTGTGCAGTTCTAACACCCCCTTTGGGTCCTTAGCAGACAAAGCCAAGCCACCAGTCGGCAATAGGTTAGGAAAGTCTTGCTGACCTTTTCCTTAGCTAATTTTCATGACCAACTGGATTGAAGAATGCACCCCAACTGAGCTCCCTTGACAAATATCATCATGTTTAGTGTTTAATCCTACATTTAACAAGGAAGACCATAGTAAAGATCACACAAATAGAATTTAAATAATCAAATTCATCATTGAAACGAAACCTATGTCAGTAAGGTGTCGTTAAATCTTCAAACAAAAATGATCATACAAACAATTCGGGTTTTAGGTCAACCCGCGGAATCCAAGCCAGGGAGGAATTTCAGAGAATTTTGAGTCAGGTGGATTCCAATGGAATATACATGAAAACACCCATTAGAAACTTAATTCGATCATTATCAATCAAGGAACAACAGGTGAGATCTCAAAATAGCACCAATTATTCATGAAATGCATCATCATTTATTAACTAGCCTTACTACTCCATAGTTCTTCTCATTCCACCAGATTTTGGGGAGGTCCGTGCGAGATAGATTTCTGTGAAGGAGAAGACATTCTGGCAAACCTGGAACAAAGAGGGAACAACGGATTTCAGGAAAATTTGGGGGAGAAAGAAATCAGTGAAAATCTGGTCCCTGCGGATTTTCACGAAGAACGAAAATCCCCGAATGACAACGGTCAACCGAAGTTCGAGTGAGATCCAGGAAAATCCAGATCAGGTGGAAAATCTCGAACTCGGGAGAAAACTGAATTCTGACTGAGGCAAAACCAAACTTTGACAAAACTAGAAGACAAACTCAGGCAGAAAACTAGACGAACCACCAAGGGGAAAGCAAGTAACCAAAAGTAAAAAGAAACCAGAAAGAGAAAAGAGGGACCCATTTTGATCCAAAACAAAGTGGGGTGGTTATGAAAGGCATAACAATGGCCTCAGGGGCTGATTTGACTGGAAGTTTGATTCATGATATCCTTCACGTACGAGCTCAGATTTCAAAGAAATGAGGGTTCATGTCATCGAGCTCTTCGAAATGACATCACTTATGATCGATTATGAGTCAGTCAAATTTTTCATCTTCTAATAGGCTCCTAGTCCAAGGTTGACCAAACTTTGACTGGTCATAACTTTAGCATACAGACTCCTTTTGAGCTCGTTGAAGTTGCACCGAATTCAGTTCTTCAAGCTCTACATCATGGAATCACTTCCAGGAGAAACTAGAACACTTCAATTTTCAGGTTCTGGAGATCCACCTGGATCACCATTAATGGTGATATTATACGTGATATCCTCTAAAGTGTGGTGTGGTATCTTCTTTAGTTGTAATATCATAGAATATATCCCTTAAATCTTGGTTTTCTTAATATTACTCTCATTAGTGGTGGTATTGTTCTTAATTCCACCCTAATGTTGTGACACTTCATGTCATTCTTGTGTCCCCTTAGTTTGTGTTATGCTTGATATCCCCTAGGGTGTGACCCTTCATTCCATGTTGTGTCCTCTTTTAGTGGTGGTATAGGCTATGATACTCCTTGTAGTGTAGGAAAATTCCATCCTTTACATTTTCACATGTATTTGGGCCCTCCGTGCTAAAATTGGGCTTCTTTATGCCCTATTTGGTCCTATTTTGCATCCACCAGCTTTATTTAATGCATCTTTCTAAGGGTAATCTCAACACATACCAAATAACCAATCAAAAATTAAATATTTTTTATGGTAATTTCAAGGTTGAATGTAAAGGAACACAAATTTTGTGGTACATATCATAAGAAGCTCAGAATTGACTATTGCAAGGTTGAATTTGAATTTGTGCTTGATATGTAGTGGATGGTCTATGAACTTGATATGCAAAGATTTTTTTTTCATTCATGCATGTTGTTGACATATTATCCAAAGGTTTCAATGTATGATGTTATGAAACTACATAAGCATGGAAATGAAGATTTGTGTGTGTGTGGCGCACACAAGTATTAAAGAGGAGATACCTTGCATTGGAGCTAGTCTACACTGTATTCAAGTTTATGATTATAAGATATACTTATTCTGTGTAACAGTGTAATTTCATGAAATCAATGATGCTATGACTAATCATTTTAAGTGCTTTCCTAAGTCCATCTTTCAAAAGATTTGTGATTTCGTAAGCAATATTTAATGAAATTCTATGAAGTCAGTGAAGTGTTATGTTGAAGTTATCTTGCATAAAAATGGACTGTGAGCTATTTGAAGTTTGAATTGAAGTAATGATAAAGGTAGTTAGCTGAAAGACATTAAAAGTGATTTTTTTTACAGATACTAGTTGTTTGGAATTATATTATGACTTGAAACTTGTACATAGATTTGATGTGGACTGTGTGATACAGATTTGACTACTTTATATCATTTTATGGTGCTCAGGATGAAAGGACCTTTAGTGGTTGTATGAAGTACAAGGTTTGATACAATAAAAATTTATTAGCCTAATATTTATACTACCGGTTCAGTACGTAATTTTTGAGTATGATAGTGGTATCTACTTGTTCGATGTATATAAACATTGTTACATTTCTTTGGAAGTAGTATACTGCAGTGTTCCATTTGTCAATAAATTTGATTGGTCTATCATCATACTATACTTGGGATTGGAAAATATTCTATTATGATATTTCATTCATGGAGAAATGTGTAGTGAGTTGATGAATCAAAGATATAGAGTCACTAATTGAAGAATTTGCATATTTGCAATAAACTTGAGGAAAGAAATGGTGACTCACGGTTCACTATTAATTGGACCACTAAATATGGTGCTCAGAAAGGAATATTTGTACCAGTGTTTATGTGAAGATTCTTTCTAGGGGGAGCTTGGTTCTATGGTTTCTCTCTTACAACTCACTTATCTATTTTCATTCACTGCTCTATTTGTGTTTGCAGCAAGATTCATTGGTTATTTGGCTTTCATATGTTTACCGTGATTATTTATCTTTGATGAAAACACTGGATTTGATGACACATTTATATGATTTGGGTGGCACATACTGTTTACTGTTGGTTATTTTTAGTTTTTACATGTTGGTACTCATGTTTTCCATATGTTCATTATAGTAGGATATGCTTTTGTGCATGGTTATTCAGGTATATTCAGGTTGATCACTTTCAGATTATGGTATATTTAATCTGATCTTTTGCAAGTTATCTTCTCATGATATTTGTGTAGCAAATCTTATGTATATTCAAACCACAAAAGTTGTGACACTATTTTATTGTGGTCAATTACTTTGTAAATAGATATGTTTTTGAGCAGGATTTGATATTGGATCACATTGCATTGTTATTGCTTTTTTGACACCCCCTATTTTTTGCTATTCTTTTCTTTTTCCTTGTGAAAAAAAAGGGGGAATAAATGATGGTTTAGTGGTTCAGATGGCTAAGTTTTTTCCATCAAGTACAAAGGGGGAGTTTGTTGGCTTTCTAATTATTTTTCCTTGATGTCAAAATAGGCCTTGCTTGAAATGTGATTTCTTCATAGACAAATGATGTCCATAGTCTTAGATTTCAGCTTTTGGTACATATTGATTGTCTTAGGTAATACATGATACATCATCATTGGTGGTCATTCATGGCTTTGAACATAATTCTATGCTTGGCATCATAACATCATTGTGTTACTTATCAATTACAGTGATTGGCTATGATTTGTGGCCTTGTTCATTTATACTGATTTTTAGTTTTATTTGATGATGGGTACTTCAGTGGTTACATGGCATATCCACTTTGATACTTTTTCAATGTCTTGGTTATTGGAATTTTAGTTGGCATATTTAGTTCATGACATATTCAGTTCATAGTCACATGCTTGTCTTCAGTATCTTGGATAGTGTTTTGGCTTTGGTTTACTTTCGGTTCTTGGTTTAGGTTTCTTGGTTGAACTAATCCTTTGGATTTATGTGTAGTGATCATGGATATGTTTGAAAGTTGTTTCAGGTAATAACATTTCAGTATACTTATATCATTAGTTCTTCATTCATATATAAATGTGTTGCACTGTTATTTTGTGTTCTTACATTGATAAGGACTCACATTTATTCATGTATATATCAAGTTTTTGGTTCAATGACATGTGTATATCTACAAAGTTTTTGAGATTATTTCATTTGAAATATGGTTATTCACTTTGGCATTCATAGGTGCTAGTAACAGGTTTATAAAATGGCATCTACAGGTTATATTGGCACTTGGTTCTTTGGGTTTCAATCTATCACCAAGGCAATATTTTATCACTTGCATTATATTGGTCTACTTGGCTTCACCTTGGTTTCACTTGGTGTTAAAATATTTCACAAGGGGACATATTGTATTTTCCCTTGGTATTTATCGAGCTCTTTATATTTGACATGGCTTTGTTATCAGGTTTCAATAATACACTTTGGCAATGATGGTTTGTGTTTCACATAGAAAATATATGCTTTGTAAAGGTGATCAGACCCCTATGGTTTCAAATGGTAAATGTTTATTACCTTGGACAGTCGATGAAATATTTCATATTCATGTGGACTATAATATACATGTGAATAGTGTGGCTTGGCAACTGAGTTTGTAATTATGTTGTCGGTGGTTTTAGACATGGACACAAATTTCAAATGATATAGCATATCATTTTATTTGGATTCGAAATCATTATGAACTTGAGTATAGTATTTGATTGAAAGAAGGGATAGGGAAAAAAAAAATTATATTCATCATTTGGCTGAAGGCAAAATCCTAGCTACCACCCAAAAGTTAGAGAGCTAGTATTAAGACTTTGGCGAACTCTTGTTCGAGCTAGCTAGAATGAAGGAAGGAGTAGAAAGGTAGTTGTTTATCTTGTACCTGGAAATGAAGGTATTCTTGGTGGATTTTATGAAATTTATGTTTGACATCTAGTTGACATAAAATGATGTAAAATCTTGACAATATCTTTGTCATTTCAAAATGAAGATTTCAAAATGGTTTTTTAGCTTGCAATAAAACAGTTATAGATAACTGTGTTTTCAGTTTTGGTTACTCAAGTTTGAGCTCAAGAATTTTGATGATTTACACAAGTTTCTTTGTTTATTCAAGCATGGCTTTCTGCCATTGCTTGGTTTTGGATATTGGAAAGGGAATTTGTAGAGTTACAATTGTGTTGTTAGAAAAGAAAAAGAGGGTTTATATTGTATCATATCTCTAATTTCATAAAGAGATAATACTCATAATTTTAGTTGTTTATACATTGTTTACTATTATACATAGTACAAATTATAGTGGGCTACATTGAAAATTATCCTATCGTACTCTATTTATATTTTGTAATTGTGCAAATATGCAGTTATAAAGTCCTAGTAGTTTACATTGCTATTTGATTTTTTTTGCTAAAGGAGTTGGTGCTCCTATTAAATTTGGTGCTCCTATTGAAGTTGGTGCTTTAGAGTTTTTGGTGTTTTTTTGGTGCTCTACCATTGTAACAGAGTTTGTGCTCTTTTGAATAAATAAAAAGATCAATTTACAAGTGGTTTTTTATATCCCATGAGGGTTTTTCCACTCAGCAAAATATTGTGTTATGTGATTAAATTTGTGCATTCTATTTTCATTTCATGTGCTTAATTTTTTATGTTTCTCATTTCAGTCACATGTCAAGTTAAATGCTTTGATACTTGAATAAATGTCTAAATTTGTCACAAAAGTGTTAAAACTTATGCATAAAGTTGTGTGAAAATAAAGCATTGAAAAAGAATTGTTGAAGCAATATTATATGAGCAATTACAATTATGCTTTGACATGGTTAAGTAAAGTCTTTGTGATCAATCATTCTATTGTTAAAGTTCGTTGACCTGTCCATGTTCAGTCTACAATTAAAAGGTTACATAAATTTGTTTCAAGGTCTTAGTTCAAGTTGTAAGTCAAGTGAAAATTATATAATGCTCTAATTCAACCCCTCTCTTAGAGTATTTCATCTTCCAACAATTGGTATCAGAGAGTAGGGTCCTTTGATAGGTCTAATCCACATAGGATAGATTCTGGTTATTGGAAGTCTGTCAGTCATATCTCGAGTTTTGAAGTGTCATGTCTGATATTGAAAAAAGTAGAAGGAATAAGGGAAAACGAAGTTAACAAGAAAACACTATCAATCAAGCTCTATCTAAACCTAGTATAAGGAGTAATGAAGAAGAGGTCATTAACAACTCAGAAATGATAGAATATCCTATGTTTAGAACACATCAGTTTCAAGGTACCAACTTTATTTTGTGGAAGCATCGAATGGAAACTTATCTGTCTTCCTTAGGTTTTTATGTTTGGGAAGCAATAGAAAGAGGTTGTATTGTATCTATAACATCTCCTACCACACATGAGGAGAAGACAACTCTTGAGTCCAATGCTAGGTCTATAAATGCTATTTTTAATAGTTTTCCAAATGAAATTGTTGCTAAGGTTATGTAATGTAGAAATGAAAAGGAAGTTTGGGATAGACTGATTGAAATGCATCAGGATGGTGAGTTGCAAGAAGAGATATCTTTGAAAACTCAAGCAAGTTGTCACTCATCTGTAAGTGATGATTGTGAAAATCCTCATAGTTCTAAAGAAAATCATATTGAGTCTAAATCTATAGAGATTATAGATGAACATTTAGATGGTCATGAAATTAATGAAGAAGTAGATCAACTTTTGGGTGAAGTGAATTCCGAACAAGAATTTGTTGAACAAGAGAGTGAGATAGATTTGGAAGGTGAACTCTTGTGTGCTCTAGATACAATTATGCAACTTAGAAGAGAGAAACATAATTTAAAGAGGCAACTTCAAAAAGAAAAGGATATCAAAGATAAGGTATTTTCAGATCTTATAGAAGCAAAGATACAAGTTGAAGAAGCTAGAAATATTGAGGAAGAAGTAAGAAACCAACTTAAAGTAAAAGAACGAAATATAAAAAAACTTGAGTGGCAAGTGGTTTTATTGAGGAACATTGATAAAGCATCAAAGTAGTTAAGTGATGAGAAAATTATTGGGAATGTCTCTATGTCTTTGGATAAAATTATCGGTGCACAAAAATCTCCTAGTGACAAAGGTGGTCTAGGCTTAGAGGAAGGACAATGCTCTAAAGTTAGAAAAACACCTAGAACAAAGGTAGATTTACATTTTCATGATGTTGACCTTGAAACTGCAGGAAACAAACAACACAAGGATATCAACAGAGGAGGAAGGAATAGAACAAACAAATTCACAGGATCTCCCTCTACCTGGCAAGGTAAATGGATGAGGTATAATTGTTCTTTTTTAGGTTATTGTTATTCATGTTTTGAATATGGCCACAAAGCATCTGAATGTTGGATTAAAGTGAAGAAAAAATATTGGAAAAGGATTTATGGTATTGTCACATGCTTCAAGTGTAATCAATCAAGTCACATTGCAAGAAATTGTGAAAAACTATCTTTTAAGGATGATGTAGGAAAGTGCAAATCTTCAACTGTTTGCTATAGATGTAATGAACTCGATCATAAATAAAAGTTTTGCAAGGAGAAATTGTCTGGAAATGGATCGTTAAGGTTTTGGAGAAGAAAGCAAGAAAAGGAGAAGGGAAGACTTAGTCTTGTGCATGATGCACAGGGTCATCCCACAATAATGGGTTACACTTTTTGGCCAAACTTGACATTGAAATCAACATTTTCAAAGAAAAATTCACTTCCTGACACTTGTAGTAGGTAAACTATTAGGAATTTGAAAATTATGTAAACTAGTGATTTGTGAGATTTTTTCTATAGATTTTAAATGTATTTTTTTTAAAAAAAATTGAAATTAAATTGTAATTTTTTTGTGTCTCCTTTGATAACTAGTTTTTAATAGTAAACAACATTTTGAAAAAGTGGTGTGTACTTTGGCACGCATAAATTTTTTTCTAAAAAGGATAAAATTCTAATTTTTTTGAATTTAGGTTGGTAACACAAGTATCTAGTTCTTTCATTTTGTTTCATAGCATTTTGTTGAATATTTTTCTTTTAATTAAGTTTTGAAGTCAAAACATTTATAATTTAGACATAGGTGCACTTCGGCTCACATAACTTTTTTGGTATGTATTGAAATTCAATTTTTTTTTTTTTTAGAACGAGGACATCAATACCTAGTGGATATATATTTTTCAAATTTTTTTCCCTCAAATTTACTATTTTTCCACAATAATTTTTCATCAAACTTGACATTCGGTGAAAAACCTATGTACAGTAAAACTAAAAAATAAAATATAAAATAAAAACAAAATATATTAAATTTATAGTCGTTGGAAAGCACGTTTCGATCACTACAATCATCCAACTTGGTTTATCAAGTTGACTCCATTTGTACCTCCTTCCCAAGCTTCAATAGTAAAAAAAATGCATAAATTTTGAAATGGTGGAGGGGAAGGTGAAAAAAGGGGGTTCATTCGAACCCCCCTTATATTGTGGGGGGTTCATTAGAAGGGGAGGGTTCATTAGAAGGGGGGTGGTTCATTCGAACCCCCTTCATTAGAAGGGGTAAACCATTTTAAATTTTTTGATGAGAATTTCTAATTTTTCTTCATTCGAAAAATTGTAACCCACTGTGGGTTTACCCCACGAGGATCATTTATTAGAATTTGATGGTTTTTTTTTTTAGGGGGAGTAATCCTAATTTTTATATTTTATCCCAAAGAAGTTTTTAGAATGCTTTGGAACAATTTTTTTTTTATGTTTTGGTGTAGTTTGTCTACTTCATGGACCGTCTGTGTTAAGTATGAAAGAATAGTGGTATATCTATCGATTGATGACTTCTTAGTACATGAATGATAGTGTACATGATAGTATTCTTCATGATTCTCATGCAAATATTCATGGAATAAATGGATCACATTATTCAAGGATGGCATTATGTTTTCGCAGGGTTACTTTGGAAAAAGTTATGTGATGTGTGTAGCAATCAGCATAATAGTAGCTTTATGATTTTTATTGGATATGTATTCATCACACTTTGATAAGTTATTTTACACAGTATTCAAAATCAGATAGTAAGTTTCATTTCATCTTACAGTGCAAATGTTTCAATTCTTGGAATGCATTCTACAGTAACAGGATCATAACAGGACCAAGTATGAAGGTTTTGGCTAGCTTGGCTAATGTTCTTAATAAGTTGCATACATAGTAAAGTTTTGATGGTAATTCCATGGTTGAATGTAAAGGAACAAAAATTTTGTAGTGCATATCATAAGAAGGTCACAATTGACTATTGGAAGGTGGAATTTGAATTTGTGCTTGGTATGTAGTGGCTGGTCTATGAACTTGATATGTCAAAAAAAAAAATCATTCATTCATGTTGTTGACATATTATCCAAAGGTTTCAATCTTTGATGTTATGAAACTACATAAACATGGAAATGAAGATGTGTGTGTGTGAGGCACACAAGTATTAAAGAGGAGATACCTTACATTGGAGCTAGTCTACACTGTATTCAGGTTTCTAATAATAAGATATACTTATTCTATTTAGCAATGTAATTTCATGAAGTCAATAATGCTATGTCTGATCATTTTAAGTGCTTTCCTAAGTCTATCTCTCAAAATATTTGTGATTTGGTAAGCAATATTTAATGAAAGTCTATAAAGTCAGTGAAGTGTTATGTTGAATTTATCTTGCATAAAAATGGACTATGAGTTGTTTGAAGTTTGAATTGAAGTAATGATAAAGGAAGTTAGCTAAAAGACATTAATAGTGAATGCTTCTTGACAGATACTAGTTGTTTGGAGTTATATTATGACTTGAAACTTGTATGCAGATGTGATGTGGACTATGTGATACAGATTTGACTACTTTATATCATTTTATGGTGCTCCAGATGAAAGGAACTTTAGTGGTTGTATGAAGTACAAGGTTTGTGACGAGGGAGCAAACCCGAGACACAAAAATACACTCACAAAATAGAGAATAATATTTTCTATTAAACTATGGAACTCTTACATGCAGAGGATCACAAATCCTCGAGCTCTGTGATACATGCAAATTACAAACTTATAGAAAATTACCCAGATCCCCTTTCGCAGCATGCGAACTTCTTTTCCCAAAAAGTTACTCAAAATCAAAAACTAGCCCATAAATAGACCTATTTTAGTTTGGAACCAAAGACAACATTCAAGATAATATTTTTGGAAATTTGGCACCAAAATTACAATTTGAAATTCAAATTTAAATTCACATTCAAAAATTAGCACATTTCTAAAATATGCACCAAATTCCGGAAGCCATAACTTTTAATCTGACTGTTGGATCTTCAATGATAATACATTTTCAGAAAGCTCTCAAAAAGACGATGTTCCATGAAGTAGGGGGCCTATGGCCTCCACTTTGGTGATCCACAAATTTTTGGGCCCATCCGAAACCGTGTAGGGCCTCAAATTGGACTCGAAAGGTTTTTCAGGGCAAAAACCAGAAACTGGAACTTGAATAACTTTCAAACCATGAATGATCTTTACCTGATTCTTTCACCAAAGTGCTTATTTTTCCATCCTGAACCTTCCCATAAATTTCTATCTTCCCACGTCTTCAAATTCATACCTGCTAAAAATAGCAGTTGAGCAGAAAAAGTAGAAAAGCAGTTTTGAAAGTTGGAAACTCTTATTCGATGAAAAGGGTATCTAGAAATGCAAAAACATCTACAAATGAAAACAACATGAACAAAAATGGAAATCATCTTTTTGGGTGATGCAAGATTGCCCTCACACCACTAGATTCTCTTGCATCAGTTTGATACAATGAAAATTTGTTGGCCTAATATTCATACTACTAGTTCAATAAGTTTTGAGTATGGCAATGGTATCTTCTTGTTTGATGTATATAAACCTTATTAGAATTCTTTGGTAGTAGTATGCTACAGTGTTTCATTTGTCAGTAAATTCGATTGGTCTATCATCATACTATTTTTGGGATTAGAAAGTATTCTATTATGATATTTCATTCATGGAGAAATGTGTAGTGAGTTGATGAATCAAAGATACAGAGTCACTGATTGAAGAATTTTCTCATTTACAATAAGCTTGAGGAAAGAAATGGTGACTCACGATTCACTGTTAATTGGACCACTAAATATGGTGCTCAGAAAGGAATATTTGTACTAGTTTTTATGTGAAGCTTCTTTGTAGGGGGGGCTTGGTTCTATCGTTGCTCTCTTACAACTCACTTATCTATTTTCATTTGCTACTCTATTTGTGTTTGCAGCAGGATTCATTGGTTATTTGGCTTTCAGATGTTTATCATGATTTTTTTGTCTTTGATGACACATTTATATGGTTTGGGTGGCACATACTATTTACAGTAAATTATTTTGAATTTTTATATGTTGGTACTGATGTTTTCCATATGTTCATTATAGCAGGATATGTGTTTGTGCATGGTTATTTAGGTATATTCAGGTATATTCAGGTTGACCAATTTCAGATTGTGGTATATTTACTTTGATCTTTTGCAAGTTATCTTCTAATGATATTTGTGTAGCACATCTTATGTTTATTCAAACCACACAAGTTGTGACACTGTTTTATTGTGGTCAATTAATTTGTAAAGAGATCTATTTTTGAACAGGATTTGATATTGGATCACATTTCATTGTTAATTCTTTTCTAATACCCCCTATTCTCTATTATTATTTTCTTTGTCCGTGTGACAAAAAAGGGTGAGAAAATGATTGTTCAGTGGTTCAGATGGCTAAGTTTTTTCCATCAAGTACAAAGGAGGAGTTTTTTGGCATTCTGATTTTTTGTCCTTGATTTCAAAATAGGCTTTGGTTGAAATGTGATTTCTTCATAGTCAGTTGATGTCCATAGTCTCAGATTTCAGCTTTTGGTACATATTGATTGTATTGGGTAATACATGATACATCATCATTGGTGGTCATTCATGGATTTGATCATAATTCTATGCTTGGCATCATAGCATCATTGTGTTACTTATCAGTTATAGTGATTGGCTCTGATTTTTGGCTTTTTTCAGTTATACTAATTTTTAGTTTTATTTGATGATGGGTACTTCAGTGGTTGCATGGCATATCTACTTTAAGAGTTTTGGCATGTATTGGTTATTAGCATTTCAGTTGGCATATTTAGTTCATTTTCAGATGCTTGTCTTCAGTATCTTGGATAATGTTTTTCCTTTGGTTTACTTTTGGTTCTTGGTTTTGTTTGCTTGGTTGGACTAATCCTTTGGATTTATGTGCAATGATCATGGATATGTTTGAAAGTTGCTTCAGGTGATATCATTTTAGTATACTTATATCATTGGTTCTTCATTGATATAAATGTGTTGCATTGTTATGTGGTGTTCTTACATTGCTAAGTACTCACATTTATTCATTTATATATCAAGTTGTTGGTTCAATGACATGTGTATATCTTCAAAGTTTTTGAGATTATGTCATTGGAAATATGGTTGTTCACTTTGGCATTCACAGGTGCTAGTAACAGGTTTATAAAATGGCATCTACAAGTTATATTGGCACTTGGTTCTTTGGGTTTCAATCTTTCACCAAGACAATATTTTATCACTTGCATTATATTGGTTTACGTGGCTTCACCTTGGTTTCACTTGGTGTTAAAGTATTTCACAAGGGGGCATATTGTATTTTCCCTTGGTATTTATCCGGCTCTTTATATTTGACATGGCTTTCTTATCAGGTTTTAATAATACACTTTGGCATCGGTGGTTTGTGTTTCACATAGAAAATATATGCTTTGTAAAGGTGACTGGGCCCCTATGGTTTCAAATGGTAAATGTTTATTAGCTTGAACAATTGATGACATATTTCACGTGGAATTATTTATTTTCATTAGTCTATTTCATATTCCAGTGGACTATAATAGACATGTGAATAGTGTGGCTTGGAAACTGTGTTGGTAATTATGTTGTCAGTGGTCTAAGAAATGCAGATGGATTTCAAATGATATAGCATATCATTTTATTTGGATTTTAAATCATTATGAACTTGAGTATACTATTTGATTGAAAGAAGGGGTAGGGAAAAAAATTATATTCATCATTTGGTTGAAGGTAAAACCCTAGCCGCTACCCAAAATTTGTAGAGCTAGTATTAATACTTTGGTGAGCTCTTGTTCAAGCTAGCTAGAATGAAGAAAGGAGTAGAAAGGTAGTTTATCTTACAGTTGGAAATGAATGTATTGTTGGTGGATCATATGAGATTTTTTTTTTTACAACTGGCCAACATAAAATGAGGTAAAATCTTGACAATATCTTTGTCATTTGAAAATGAAGATTGAAAAATGGTTGTTCAACTTGCAATAAAACAGTTATAGATAATTGTGTTTTTAGTTTTGGTTACTCGAGTTTGAGCTCGAGAGTTTTGATGATTTACACAAGTTTCTTTGTTTATTTAATCATGGATTTATGCCATTGCTTAGTTTTGGAGATTGGAGAGGGAATTTGCAGAGTTACAATTGTGTTGTTAGAAAAAAAAATTGGGTTTATATTGTATCATATCTTTGGTTTCATATAGAGATAATACTTAGAATTTCAGTTGATTATACATTGTTTACTATTATACATAGAACAAATAATAATGGGCTACATTGAAAATTATATTGTTGTACTCTATTGAGATTTTGTAATTGCACAAATATGCAGTTATAAAGTCTTGATAGTTTACATTGCTATTTGAAATTTTTTGGTAAAGGAGTTGGTGCTCCTATTGAAGTTGGTGCTTCATAATTTTTGGTGTTGAGTTGGTTTTCTACCATTGTAACAGAGTTGGTGCTCTTTTGAATGAATAAAAAGATCAATTTATGAGTGGTTTTTTATATGCATGAGGGTTTTTCCACTCAGGAAAATATTGTGTTATGTGATGAAATTTGTGCATTCTATTTTCAGTTCATATGCGTAAATTTTTATGTTTCTCATTTCAGTCGCATGTTAATGTAAATGCTTTGATACTTGAATAAATTTCTAAATGTATCATAAAAGTGTTCAAACTTATGCATAAATTTGTGTGAAAGTAAAGCATTGAAAAAGAATTGTTCAAGCAATATTATATGAACAATTACAATTATGCTTTGACATGGTTATGAAAAGTCTTTGTGATTAGTAATTCTATTGTTAAAGTTTGTTGACCTATCCATGTTCACTCTACAATTAAAAGGTTACATAAAATTGTTTCAAGTTCTTAGTTCAAGTTGTAAGTCAGGTGAAAATTATATAATACTCTGATTCGCTCCCCCCCTCTCACAGTATATCATCTTCCCACACTTGCATCATTGAATTTCATTTGAAATCTATAATTGCACTTAGTCTAGACAACATATAAATAGAAAACTTAACATTCCCTCGAAATTCACTGAAATTTGTACAAAACCCTAATATGTGACTCATATACCCCTCTAGGTGATTCATTCCCAATACAAGTTGTTTTCCTAGTTTTTGGGTATTTTTTGGTGACTATTATTCTCTGTTTGAACCCTTGAAAAACCTTGATTCAGAATTATATGCCCCTCTGCACGATTTAGCCCCATTTCAGATCTCAAACTGCATTATAAAACATTAAAATGTTTATTTTGTGTTTCTCTTTGTTGTCATTACATTTTTGTTACAGTTTGCAAATTTTTTGTTTCATTCATTTCATTGCATCTAGCTTAATTTCATCTAAATCAAAATTGGAGAATATTATTTATCTTGTATCTTGTGTTCATTGATTATCCCTTGCATGAGTTTTATTACTTGGTGTCCTATTGCTAATACTATAGTGAGACAAAGTTTGAGACTCATGTCATCCCACAATAGGAAAATCATCATGGATCTTGGGTTATCTAGCTCTTTCATTACTAGTGTTGGCATTAGTTCACTAGGTATGGACAATACCCTTAACAACTCTTTTTCGTTCAAGTAGTGTGCCAAATGTTGAAACATTGGTTGCTAGTATTCCGCAAGAAAACATAATCCAAATTCATGAAGACTTTGAAAATCTAAAAAATCAATTGAGTACTAAAAATATTTCAACCACTACTATTCCTACCATAGATAACATACATCTCATGATTGAAAGTTAAGAATGAGTTGAACTTTTTGGTAACCTAGCTTAGATTATTAGAAAACATCTTACCTCAACCACTAGTTGTGCTCAACCTTTGAACAATGTCCAAAGTCAAGGAGGAACCCAAAATCCTCTCACAACCATTGCTTCTATTCATACCTATATCAACCCTCAAGTTACAACAACAATGTAACCTACTAGTAATGTCATTCCTACCTTGGGTATTTATGCTAGCATTCCTAGTACCTTTGTGGCATTGCATGTCATATCTCCTACCACTTTACCTCCCATAATAATTGCATTCACTTGCCCCTCAAACACATATACACCTCCACCATATTCACCTCCATCTCAAAAAACCACTAATGATGCCATTATAAATCAAATTTTGCAAAATGTTTCATCCCTTATAAAGAAAATTTCCACCATAATTCAAACTAAAAATGGTCAAACTACATACTATGTCAAAAGTAATCCTTTATCCTTTGGAATATTGAGAACGTTGATACCAAAAGGTCTATAGATTCATAGATTTAAGAAATATGGGGGGAAAGGAGATCCTTCTAACCATATTTCTTCTTATACCGCCTTATGCAGTGATTTTTCCCTTGAGAATAAACTCTTGGCTAAAAATTTTCCCTTGATCCTTGAAAGATACTACCTTAGAATGTTTTTCATCAATATGAAACAACTCAATTTGTTCATTCAATGAACCTTTTGAGGCCTTTATAAACTATTTCCAAGTGCACATGACTCCTAAGATTACCCTAGCTGATTTGACGAGATGTAAACAAAAGGATGATGAAAGAGTTACTCACTTCATTTCATGCTACCAATTGATTTATTCCCAAATTTATGTAAAGATTCTCAATCCTCACCTTAAATGGATGTTCATAAAAAAATTACAAACTAAGATACAAGATAATCTTGACATGATGAAATTCCATTCCTTTGTACACTTGTGTACTACTCTTCATGATTATCAAAACTTGATCAGTAGTCGTGAAACAAAATACACTTCTAGCCATCGTGAGAAGTCTGAATCTGAAAACCAAAACCATTACCAACCCTTTAGGAAATAGAATAAAGGCTTCATTCAACTTAATCCCCCTCAACAAACAACCCAACATGTTGATACCCAAGTAGCTGCTATAAAGAAGATAACTCCTTTCTCATTTGGGGATTCGGCTAGGCAATTTACTCCCTTACCCGATACCCTCCATAGTACAATGTCACAACTTCTAGAACAAAAAATGATAAATTTTCCTCTTGTTAAAACTCTTGATCCTAATAAACCTTTACCTCCAAGCTTTAGATCAAATGCTTACTTCCATTATCATCAACAAAATGAACATGATGCAGAACATTATAAGAATTTTAAACATCTAGTGCAAGACCTCATTGATATTAGTCAACTTTTAGTTGGAGGTGTTAATGATCAAGGAAATAAGTCTATTGCCACTCCTAACCAAGACTTGGAAATCTTTATCAACCCTATGCCACACCATAACATTTCATTTTTCAAAGCTAGTGAAACTAAAAAAATTGATGTGATGAATGTTGACATAGATGATGACAACATGGATACCATCAAACAAGGTCCTATGGATATTATTGAACAAGGTCCTCTAGATGCTATTGAAAAAAATCCTCAGGATGATATACTAGGACTGATCGAAATCTTACCTCGTAAAGGGTGACCTAAGAATCCTTTTTATATTTCTTTCTCATCTAAGGATATATTTAGAAATGCTCATGATGGTCCTCTTTACATATTCAACCACATCAATGATAAGCCCGCTAATGGGATATTTATTGATCCCATATATGAAGAGCATGAGATCATTTAAGAATTCTTACTCATGCATGAAATCTATCAAGAAACATATGACAAATTGAAAGCATGGATAAAGACACATAATGGTTTTTCTTTCCCTACGATGGAATCGATCACCCTTCCCTTACAAGTTGGATTGAAAAAATTAGATGTCTCAATCCCCATGATCTCTATATTGGATCAATTCCGTGTGAAGCATGGTTATCCATGGCTACACTCTATGGAAGCTTTCCCATCAATTATGCATAAATGCTTAAAGTCTCCCTTTGACATTGAAATCTTTACTGTGCACCATAGTGGCTTTAACCCTCTTTCTTCCCGTGGGAATTTCTCATTGGATTTATTTTGATCATTCCTATGGAACCTATTAAACCTTGAGAAGACTTCTTTTTAAAATCCTATCAAAAGTTCAAGGTGAAATGTATAGCAAAAATTTCCCTTTGAAATATGCCTCAACCTATAATTTAGCCTCCTATCCTTGATGAAGCTATGATTGAACCTAAAGAAACCCCAAATAACTAAGACCAACCCAAGATTGATCCTTTTCCTATTACCTACAAAATACCAAGGGACAACCAAAGAAATCTCGGCAAGCCTCCTAGATGAAAAGAAGTTTACAAAGCTAAAGAGGAAGTGGTTGAACAACCTCTTATGGTTCCTTTTGTTCCTCCCAGTAGGGATAAAAAGAAGCCTATGGTTGATAAGCCCACCCCTACACAAACACAATTTGAAAATAATACTAAGAGAAATAGAAATGCTAGAGAGTATAGACGTAGACATCATCCTCTTGCTCCAAGGTTAAATAAAGAAAAAACCAAAGAAAATCAGCATCCAAACCTAGCTAAAGCAATACACAATGAGTCTTCCTCTTTGTCACAACAAAAATATCTTGTACCACAACAACAATAGGAGTTAAAGCCTTCTTTAGATATTATCATTCGACCTTCCATTGTCATTAACCTAGACGACGATGATGAGGTTGATAAAATTGATGAAGAGCTACATAATGAATTGAATACATTATTTTCCTCTTCAATGAGCTTAAATGATAATTCTCCTAAGAAGAGTCTTGAACTCGAGGTAACACTCTTAGTTAAACACATTCTATTGTCCCTTTGGCTAGTTGTTTGTTGTATGTATAGAATGAACAAGATTGGGATGCAAACTATTTGATATAGGTTAACTCAAATGTGCCTTACTAGTCTTTTACATTGTTTTATTTTTCATATTATGTGATTGCATGTGTGCAATGTGATCCCCCATATTGTTATGCTTCCCTCTTTCTTTGTGACATTCCTCCTTTTTTATCTACATTCTTCCCTATGTTTTAAATATTTTCGTCTTTCCTTTGTCCTATGTTTTCCTTTTGGGGATGATGTAAGATGTCAAGACATTTAGGTCTCTTCCATGTTAACCTAAAATATTATCTTTGTTTTAATTCTATTTGTGTCATTCTTCCTATTCTATGAGTATTTAGGGAATTATGATAGTTCCAATCTCTCTACAAACATTATAGCAAATACATACTGACCCTGAATCTATGTATTTCTTATGTTTTTTTGGGATTTTATTTTGGGGGAAAACCTTTTCATGACGTAGCCTCATTTGGAAACATATGACTTGGAATAGGGATTTTTCAAATAAGCTCTCATGTCCTCTCTTATTGTTATCATTTAACATTTTCTAATTTAAAGTAATTTCTCACAGTATGGTGTTTAGTGATTTATTTAAAGTGGGGGCATATATTGGCATTATTCAATTGCATTTCATGTTTCACTGTGTAGTATTCTTATTTCATGTGATGTGTCTTTCACTTTATTGTGACATTGGGTGTGATTTCCTTCTAGAGTGTGATCTCTCTTAGCATATTATATTCCTCTTAGTGGTTTGATGTGACACACTGCATCCCCTATGTTGCAAATATTCTATTATTCAATTGGTATTCTCTTGGAGACATTAAGCATGATGTTCCATAAGTTAAGATCTTGCATGAACTATGAAAAACTCCTTTGAACATTCCTTATAGTATTTTGTATTTATAAAATCTGTTATATGGAAACCTTGCATAACACACTTTGCCTTACTATGGATCCATCTTGTGTTTTCATGAGTATCAAAAATATGAAGCTTTGCTTGCCTCATGGAGCTCAAAGTTCATTATTGTGTGGCACCTTATCAAATTTATTATGAGGTATAGCTTTGGTCTAGTTGTATGTATGGGAGCCAAACTTAGGTGTGACTTTCCCATAGCCACTTTTTTTTCTATGTGAGCATATATCAGCAATGTGCGTATGTGGATTGTTGGGGGCTCACCTAGTGTACGGCCTAAGGTTCCACTAGCCCTTGTGAGCATGCATTTGGTTTGCATAGTGGAAATCGCATTCCACTTGTAAATTTTCTTTGAAAAATAACTTAGACATGATCCAAAGTGTGAGGGATAAACAATCAAAGCTTTATCCACCCTTTTTTTCTTTTTTAATTTCTTTGTGTCTTTGGCAGTGTATACTTCTACCTTGTTTTTGTTCCTTATATTATTTTTATGTGTGTTTCCTTTTGTGCCTACATTGGTTTTTCATAAGATGTTGATCACGAGGGCTTGTGCAACCCTCTTGATCATTTTCATCCTATCTTACTAGCATGGGTACACTTGGACCCCTCTGGATGCGGGTTTTGTCTACTTTAGTGTGAATTTGAAGCAAGTTCCTCCACTCACTAAACTAGGGGCTAAATGTAGTGTAGGAAAATGTCATCCTTTACATTTTCACACTTTTTTTGGCCCTCCCTACTAAAATTAGGATTCTTTATTCCTTATTTAATGCATCTTTGTGAGGATAAGTCTGAAATATACCAAATAAACAATTAGAAATTAATGATTTTGGACTGTATGGCCCAAATTTAGTGATTTGGAAATCATATTCCACCTCGGTCTTATGGGTCCCACCTAGGTTTTGGGTCCTAGATCTGGATTTAACATAAAATTAAACCTTTATTGAAAAATTTGTACCAAGCTTAGCCTAATGGGACTCATATGCCCCAATTGACGTATGAGTCGAACCACTTATCTTAGAGATGATTTGAACTCAAATTCTTAGCTAGATTTTATTCTCCTAGATCTAATGTCATCTTGTAGTGTTGTAATTTCAAGAAATTTGGTAGAAACAAGTATAAATACAAGGTTATTTCACTCATTTTTACCTAGCAAATTGATGAAGCATTCATATAGTAATTTATTTATCAAGATAACTTACAAGAGTTTACAAGAGTATTGAAGAGTGATTATCAAGTATTTTGGAGCATTATTCAAGTACCAAGCATCATGTTAAAGTCATTGTGCATCATGACTATTTTTGAGCAAACATTTGTGATGTAGGGTTTTATAGTTCAAGCAAGCATTCAAATCAAGATCCATATCATTCAAGCAAGAGTCAAGATCTACATTCATGTTATCCATTACATACAATTTTGTAGCATTTTGTTCAAGGGTTTGGTGAGTTACAAAATATCATTTTGTTCATTCATAATTCATCCTTTCTATTTCATTTAATTTCAAGGTTTGGTTAAAAAAATGGGATTTGACCAAGGAAAACACATATCCACTAACAAAACAACATTTTTACCTCTCTTTGATGTGTGATTTGTAGATCTAGGTGATTTAGGTTAAAGATCCATTGAAGAGAAAGTTTGGAGAAATTTTTCATGTTTTCAAAGTTGTCATCTTACTTGCAAGATCACATAAAGTCACTTTTAGGTTGCATTTCAGTGATTCAGACATGGAGATTTGATAGGAGATAAGCTATTCGAAGTCAATAGAGGATATTATAGCTTTAGAGTCAGCCTGATACTGGTACTAAATTTCCACTTGTTGCATATGAGTAATTATATACTTATTTTTAGACTTTTTCTTTAGATCCTGATTTAGTGGTTCCAAATTTTTGTTTTGGTTTAAAACCCTAAATTAGGACTATGTAATGCCCTGTCATAATAACCTAAGGAATGTTGCAATAGTGTATATAAGTGTAATAATATTTTTTTTAAAGTATAATTATTAAGTTAATTAGTTGCATACATTCATTAAGTTACGCGATGTTACACTACTTTGAGTCTCCATAGATGACTTTAGTATTTTGCATTGCACATATTAATTAAATAACATAAACATTAAAAATAAACATTGCATATCATTTGAAACTCCATTCAAGATAACATAAAGTACAAACTTTTTTCATTCATTGCATTTGATAAAATATTACAATACTCATTCATCTGATGAGATAGTTTAAATAATAATTACAATTACATTTACAATGTTCACCTCATAAACAATTGAGGGATGTTTTCAAATACAAGTTTTACAATATATAATGAAGAAGTACACATAAGTTTCCAAGTGCGAACTCTCCATCCATGAAGCTCTCGATGCCATGATCACAAAATGGGGACCCAACGAAGTAAGGTGCACATTCCACCCAACCATTTGGTACCCGTAGGTCCACCCCCCATGCTAGCAGATAGTAATATGGTTACCTAGACATAATCTACTAACCCTAGACATAAGTACATAACAAACTAATGGTTACATTGCTTCCAAATTTTACATAATCGAATGTACTAAATACACAAGGTAGAATGTTACTTTAGGTGGAGTGTCATCACAATATTGCAAAGGTTACCCTGGTGTTTCTTCCTAGGTTCCGACCCCCAACTTGGGTTACCCTGGTAATCTCTTACGAAATCCGGCCCCATTGCAAACCATTGCGAAATTGAATGTCTCTTGAAGAAACAAGACACCAATTTTCCATTCAAGGCCTTCTCATCTTATACTCATGACTGAAGTAGCTCAAGAGTCATAAGTGAGGCATAAACATCTTGTTAAGAGTTTTAATCTCACTACTATGTCATTTAGTTATCACTGACTTACTAACTCTTTGCAAGTTACCCTGACACCACTTTGTGTGTCGGCCCTTACAAAAAGCCACTCCCCTAAAAATAACAAGGAATCTAAGTTTTCTTGACTAAGGTTTATAAAATGTACAACATACAACGGTCAATTTCAACACCATTCATAACGAACTTCAATGCCTATGTTCACAAAATCAGGTATCTAAGTACCAAGCTAATATCATGTACACAACTTAGCCAACACATAAAATCAACTTAACAATCAGAATCCCCATGGTATTAAATTGGTCTGGAAGACTTGTTTATATAAAAATTTCCCAATTTGCCCAAATCACAACAAAACAAGATTTAAAGCAAATTTAAATTCAATATAAATCTACTGTTTGGATTTATTAAATCCAGTAAATCAATTGAATAAATAAAATATCTATATCTACTCTTTCTAATACTTAAATGCAGTTTTCTATTCATTTAAATAAATACACTAATTCAAATCATTATATGAATAATTATTTAAATATAATTTATTTATTTTTATATGCCTAATTTAAATTTTTCCTTCTCTAATATTTTAATCAAATTTTACATATTATATACCTTTACAAATTTAAATATAAATTATGTAGTATATAGTTTACATTACATATAGATATATATAATTTAATATATATATATATATATATATATAAATATATGGATAATGTAATATATATATACACATTTATATAAAAGAAAAGTAAGAAGTAATTAAAACTTTATTTAATATTAAATAACACATACCACAAAATACTCGCCCAAATTAAAACCACGAGCAGGGTCGGCTTCCTCACAGCCGAAACCCTCCATGGGAGGGCTCGGCTGTGTCGGCGGCCCGACACTGCCTATGAAGGCAGTGCCGAGCGCTGCCCTCAAAGTCAGCTCCCTGTGGGGGGGTCGGCCATGGGGTAAGCCTCCGGCCATACCCAATAATTTTTTTACCATTATTCAATTTCGTTCGAAATAATTCATTTCCAAAAATATTAAATACGGTGCGAATTTTTACGGAAGACACATATGGATTTCATAGTTTTTGGAAAGAAATTTAATGAATAATCTTAATATAAATTAAATAAAATATGTATATATATAGATATATATATGTATATATATATACAGATTCTATAGTAGTAAATAAAATACTGGAAATAAATTACTGTGAGTATGTAAATTTTTTTCACAGTGTTTTCTACAATAAATCTGAGAATTTTTTGTGATTAAACAAATTCTTTCCACAAGGTTTTCCCATAATAAAACTGAGAAATTATTCCATTTAACAATTTATTTCATAAAGAAATTTTCAATCAAATACACAACAAATTCTCAACTGAATAAAATATCAAAAAAAAAAATTTGACAGAAAATTCATTCAAAATTTATCAAGAACTTTCCTTTTTCCCTTTGAGAATTTCTACTGTATAAACAAGATTTTTAATAGAATTTTCTGAGAAGAATACAGGAAAAAAAAAAAAAAAACTAGAATTTTCTCACACTCTTTTCCAAAAGGAAACAAATTTAAAAACAAGAAAAATACCTGTTTGTCTGTAGAAGAAAGTCTCTTACCTGTAGCATGAAATTTCCTCAAAGCTTTCTAGATAATCCCCAAATCCACAGAACAAGTATTACCAATCCCAAAAAGCTTCCCACCAAAGGGATCTTCCACAAATATACAGTATTACCAAGTTAACACAATATAAAAGGTTTTGCATAAACTGAGATATTTTTCCCATAAAGAAATTGAACAACCTTTGTATTTTCCAAATCCCTAGATAATATCCGTCAACAACCTCAAAAATAATCAATAAATGCACTAGCACACATGTCGAGAAGTGGTTGCAAAATATCTTCTCCACCACTTCTCGGTAATCTTGCCTATTTCAAATTGCATAGCTTTTAATTAATTAATTTAATTTATTTTAAAATTTACAATTTTCAAATGCAAATTTACTTATTAAAAAAATTGCCATTTCCTCCAAATATTTAATTTAAATATTGAATTTATTCACACTAAATTAATACAATTTAATTTAATTTATTTATTTATTTAATTAAATAAATTTAATCTTTTAAGATCAAACTATTTAACCAAATAAGCTAATTAATTAATTAAATAACATGCAACTAATTTCTTCAACATTTAGAAATTAATTTAAATAACAATAATTTAAAGCACAATAAACTAACATTAAAATTAACCAAAATTTACCTTTCAAACAATTTATCCAAACAGAAAATGACAAGACAACCATGACACAAACTAAAACTGACAATGTATAGTGACCGGGTTATAGACTAAACTAGGGTGAGCCAAACTACTATCTCCCAATCAACGTATCCATTGATTCTTGACACGCTCAGACCTGAGTACCCAGGTGGAGTCGGTGTCATGTACCTGCAATTCCTGCAACCAAGCAATAACATGCATGCATATATATATATATAAACCATTGTATAGGCACACCATGCGGAGAAAATCATGGATATCACAGGGCACTCGCAAGCGAGTGATGCGATTCCATTCTCCACACCAATATACGTCACATCAGACTGATGAAATAAATAACTGTTAGTCCACCAAACATATACATAACAATAATCATTTGAAAGTAAACATCTATGCTACCTCAAAGCATATCAGAAAATAGTAATCCATACAATGTATCATCATGTCACAGAATAAATCCACTGTCGCTCAAAACTAGTGATCAAAATATCCAAACAAAGCATCATAGTCTAACAGTGTGAAAACGTATCAATAGAAAACATAATCATAAATGGAGGGGTACTACATCCTCCCCCCTAGGATCAGGCTTGCTCCTGAAAGCCTGTGAATAGGTAGGGATAAAGTTCCCTCATGCGTGTTGCATCCTCCCAGGTAGTTGAACCCTCATGGCTAGGATCCCATTGGACCCTCACCTGATCAATGTCTCGACCCCTGAGACCGAGCGTTCGGCACTGTAGAATGGCCACAGGCTCCAAAGCCAACAGCCCTTCCTCTACCTGTAACGCATTCCAATCAAGTACATGAGAAATGTCAGGATGCTATGGTCTAAGAACTGATACATGAAAAACATCATGAATACGAGACAAACTAGGTGGTAAGGCAAGTCGATACGCCACGGGACCAATTCTCTCTAAAATCTCAAATGGCCCAACGAAACGAGGCGCAAGCTTAGAGCCTTTTCCATAACAGATTGGACTCTTTCGCGGATTCACTCAAAGAAACACTCTATCACCAACAAAAAACTATCGGTCTATCCTATGCGCATCAGCATACTTCTTTTGCCTATCCTGTGCTGCTATCAAATGTTCTCTAATATGGTCAACCTGCTGCTCCATGTCTCGAAGCATCTCAGGTCCAAGCAACACTCTATCCTCAAGTCGATCCCAACTTAGTGGAGTTCGACAAGGATGACCATATAATGCCTGAAATGGTGGCATACCTATGGAACTCTGATATCCATTATTGTAAGCGAATTCTACTAAGTACAGATAATCCTCCCAACGTGACTATTGGTCCATTACGTACATCCTAAGCATATCCTCTAATATTTGGTTAACTCTTTCCATTTGACCATTAGTTTGAGGATGATACGCTAAACTAAAGTTCAACTGGGTGCCTAGAGCATGTTGTAACGAGGTCCATAGGGATGAAGTAAATACAGGATCTCTATCCGATATAATCCTACGAGGAATCCCATGCAATCTAAATATGTCCTCCATAAATATCCTAGCTAGAGATGAAGCATTGTATGATGATCATACTAGTGAAAAGTGAGCTACTTTAGTCAATCAGTCAACAGTTACCATAATGGCATCATGTTGACGTGATGACATAGGTAACCCTACAATAAAGTCAATGGATATAATATCCCATTTCCATTGAGGAATGAGATGTGGCTGCAATAATCCAGCAGGATGTTGATGCTCAGCTTTAACTCGCTGGCATTCAAGACATCTCGATACATAGTCAGCAATATCACATTTCATACCAGGCCAGAAATACAATTGCCGAAGATCAGCATTCATTTTCTTGACTCCTAGATGAGCTGAATACGGAGCTCAATGAGCTTCAGTCATGATTAATGTACGTAGACCTTCAACATGTGGTACATAAATATGACCTAAGTGTCATAATATACCATCCGATTCTAGGACATACCCTGCAAATCGACCTTCTAAAGGTCTACCAGATTCAATCTCTAACTTTACTTCCTGATACAATCTATTAGTAGGAAGTGCAGCTAATAATTGACCTCTCAAATCTACTTCAAGAGTAGTAGCAGAGATCTCATGTTGACGATGACTAAGAGCGTCAGCCACTACATTCTCTTTTCCCTAATTATATCTCACTTCAAAATCGTACTCACACAAGAACTCCATCCACCGTCTCTGCCTAGCATTCAAGTTAGGTTGCGTAAAAATGTATTGCAAACTACGGTGATCTGTATGAAGTTCAAAATGATGACCTAATAAGAAATGCCTCCATCTAACTAATGCATGCACTACTGCAGCTAGTTCTAGGTCATGAGTAGGATAGTTTAATTTGTGATCTTTGAGTTTGTGAGACTCATAAGAAATCACATGCCCATCTTGCATCAAAACTGCTCCCAAACCTTCTAAGGATGCATCCGTGCATACTACAAAATCCTTAGTAGGATCAGGAACAATTAGTATAGGTGCATTGGTCAACTTTTCTTTAAGTTTCTGAAAAGCCAACTGACATTGCTCTGTCCAAACAAACTTCTTCCCTTTTCTTTGAAGAGAAGTAATAGGATGACCGATTCTAGAAAATCCTTCTACAAATTGCCTATAGTAACCAGCTAGACCCATAAAACTATGAACTTCACCTACATTGGTAGGTGCGGGCCAATCTACAATAGCTTGGGTCTTTGAAGTATCCACAGCAATACCTTTCCCTGATATCACATGTCCAAGATATTTAATCTTAGTTTGAAAGAAGTCACACTTCTTCAAGTTTGCATACAATTGATTTTCCCTTAAACATTGCAATACCTGTCTCAAGTGTTCTTCATGTTCCTTCATGTTTCTTGAATAAACTAAAATATCATTGAAAAATACCAAGACAAAGCGATCAAGGTATGTACGAAAAACACCATTCATTAAACTCATGAATACTGATGGTGCATCTGTTAACCTGAACAGTATTACTGTGAATTCGTAGTGCCCATAGCGAGTTCGAAAAGCAGTTTTATGAATGTCTGCTTTAGCTATACGCAATTGATGATACCCAGATTTCAAATTGATTTTAGAGAACACATTAGCTCCCTTAATTTGATCAAAAAGATCATCGATTCTAGGAAAAGGATAACGATTCTTAATTGTAACCTTGTTCAATTGACGATAGTCAATGCACAGCCTAAGAGATTCATCCTTCTTCTTTACGAAGATAACAGGTGCTCCCCAAGGGGAAACACTAGGACGAATGAAACCCTTTTCTAATAATTCCTCCAACTGAATACGAAGTTCCTCTAACTCGTGAGTTGTCATTCTATAAGGAGCTCTAGATATAGGCTCAGCTCCAGGAACTAGGTCAACTCTAAAGTCAATATCCCTCTTCGGTGGCATTCCAGGTATGTCATCTGGAAACACATCTGTCAATTCCCTAAGAATAGAATGATCATCAATAGATACCTCTCGACTCTCACCCTCTTCCAAATTAGTAACTGTTGTTGCAAATAGTTGACATCCCTAACAAAGACATCTCTTTAATTGCATAGCAGATATCATCCACAAAGAGATAGGTCTTTGAATACCTACAATTTCCACTTTCACACCTAGATCATTAATGCAACTAACTGTCTTAAGTTGACAGTCAATTACAACATTATAAGATGCTAACCAATCCATACCTAAAACTATATCATACAATCCTAAGGGTGTAACATATAAATCTACTAAGATAGTTAACATACCAATTTTAAGTTCACAATTATGCACTAAGTTTTCTACTACTACTTTCACCCCATAGGTGAATTCAACCTACCACTTACCACCTTGTTTTACCACCACAAGACCAGAACGGTCAATGATGGTCAGTGAAATAAAGGAGACAGTGGCTCCGGAATCAAAAAGAATGGAAACACTAACACCATGCAACTTACCTGAAGTTTCAACCACTGTGTTTTGGTGATCGGCTTGGCAGTAATTAACCATAGCATATACCATATGTGATCATCCTGCATCACCCACTATAGGCTCTAAAACTGTAGGTTGAGGCCCAAAACTAGTAGAACCTCTCATTGGACATTGCCTAGCTATGTGTCCCTACTACCCACATGAGTAACAACATGTGCCTCTACCAAATCCTATGCCACCTGAAGGTGCATTGGATTGCTGGAAACTACCCCTACTGATAGTAGACTGAGCACTCTACGTAGGCTGATCCTGCCTATTGCGCTTGTTGTGCCACCAGTTGCGACCCTTTCCTGTTTGAGGACTATTACCTTGTGGTTGTGGATTATTGTTCTTTTGAGGTGTGTGTTGTTGTTGTTGCTGCCCACCCTTTGTGGGTGTCTGTTGGTTCCTAGAGGAACCACCTGTATGTGCCTGTCCACCCCGTGGACTAAAACTTACTTCAGGAGCACTGCCAATTTGCACTCCTGTGTGCCCACCTAATGCCATAACTAGGTTCTCCTCCACTATGCGAGCCTTCTCCACCATGACTTCCATAGTCTTTGGCTCAAAGACTCGAACACCACCACTAATGCGGGCATTTAAACCCCTGATGAAGTGCTATACTAGCAAAGGTTCATCATTTCCAATACCAGCATACTGCTTGAGTTCATAGAACCTACGTTCATATTGCTCTATAGAAAGAGCCATCTAACATAGATCATGGAACTCGTCAGCCCGTCGCTGGCTCCAGTGTTCCGACAGGAACCATGCTCTAAACCTCTTGAGAAACATCTCCCAAGACATAGAACCAATATCTAAATGGAGCTTCTACTCCTCCAGGCACCACCAAGTAGAGGTGAATCCTCTCAAATGCATAATAGTTCATCTGGCACGGGTATTGCTATCGTAATGGTGCATGGAGAAGCATCTACCCAAATCCAGTAGCCAGGTCTTAGCCTCTAATCCACCTCCTGTACCATCAAAGGTAGGAGGGTGTGCCCTCAGTAAATCCCTCATGTGTCCTGCAATAATTGCATCCTGATGTGCTGAGTCATCTACTCTCCTAGGAGATTTATCTCTCTCTGACAACCTCCTGCTCAACTTCCTGCCTAGGTCCAAGATGAGCTAGGAACTCCTCTAATAATGGACGTATCTGTGAACCCCCTACTCCTGACTATTCGGGATTATGTCCCTCATTCCTCTAATCCAACTATTCTGCCTGATCATTGTGATGAGGGCTCAGAGGGGGAGTAACCTAAGGGATTGGCCCTCAGCCTCCACCTTGACCTCTACCACAACCTCTTCCTCCTCACCTAGGCATGTTCTTACACATAACACTAACGAGTCTTAGATACTATTCAACCAAGACTAATAGTTTGCGACACTACGTACTAGGTCAACCTAATGGGCTCGTGATTACCCAGAGCATCCAGTGTTTGTAACCTTGGCTCTGATACCAATCTGTAATGCCCCATCATAATAACCTAAGGAATGTTGCAATAGTGTATATAAGTGTAATAAATTTTTTTTTTAAAGTATAATTATTAAGTTAATTAGTTGCATACATTAATTAAGTTACGTGATGTTACACTACTTTGAGTCTCCATAGACGACTTTAGTATTTCGCATTGCACATATTAATTAAATAACATAAACATTAAAAATAAACATTGCATATCATTTGAAACTCCATTCAAGATAACATAAAGTACAAACTTGTTTCATTCAATGCATTTGATAAAATATTACAATACTCATCCATCTGATGAGATAGTTCAAATAATAATTACAATTACATTTACAATGTTCACCTCATAAATAATTGAGGGGTATTTTCAAATACAAGTTTTACAATATATAATGAAGAAGTACACATAACTTTCCAAGTGCGAGCTCTCCATCCATGAAGCTCTCGATGCCATGATCACAAAATGGGGACCCAACGGAGTAAGGTGCACATTCCACCCAACCATGTGGTACCCATAGGTCCACCCCCCATGCTAGCAGATAGTAATATGGTTACCTAGACATAATCTACTAACCCTAGACACAAGTACATAACAAACTAATGGTTACATTGCTTCCAGATTTTACATAATCGAATGTACTAAATACACAAGGTAGAATGTTACTTTAGGTGGAGTGTCATCACAATATTGCAAAGGTTACCCGGGTGTTTCTTCCTAGGTTCTGACCCCCAACTTGGGTTACCCTGGTAATCTCTTACGAAATCTGGCCCCATTGCAAACCATTGGGGAATCGAATGTCTCTTGAAGAAACAAGACACTGATTTTCCATTCCAGGCCTTCTCATCTTATCCTCATGACTGAAGTAGCTCAAGAGTCATAAGTGAGGCATAAACATCTTGTTAAGAGTTTTAATCTAACTACTGTGTCATTTAGTTATCACTGACTTGCTAACTCTTTGCAAGTTACCCTGACACCACTTTGTGTGTCGGCCCTTACAAAAAGCCACTCCCCTAAATATAACAAGGAATCTAAGTTTTCTTGACTAAGGTTTATAAAGTGTACAACATACAACGGTCAATTTCAACACCATTCATAATGAACTTCAATGCCTATGTTCACAAAATTAGGTATCTAAGTACCAAGCTAATATCATGTACACAACTTAGCCAACACATAAACTCAACTTAACAATCAGAATCCCCACGGTAATAAATTGGTCTGGAAGACTTGTTTATTTAAAACTTTCCCAATTTTCCCAAATCACAACAAAACAAGATTTAAAGAAAATTTAAATTCAATAGAAATCTACTGTTTGGATTTATTAAATCCAGTCAATCAATTGAATAAAGAAAATATCTATATCTACTCTTTCTAATACTTAACTGAAGTTTTCTATTCATTTAAATAAATAAACTAATTCAAATCATTATATGAATAATTATTTAAATACAATTTTAATTTTTTTATTTGCCTAATTTAAATTTTTCCTTCACTAATATTTTAATCAAATTTTACATATTATATACCTTTACAAATTTAAATATAAATTATGTAGTATATAGTTTACATTACACACACACACACACACACACACACACACACACACACACACACACACACACACACATATATATATATATATATATATATATATATATATATATATATATTTATTTAACTTAATATATAGATAATGTAATATTTATATACACATTTATATAAAAGAAAAGTAAGAAGTAATTAAAACTTTATTTAATATTAAATAACACATACCACAAAATACTCACCCAAATTAAAACCACGGGCAGGGTTGGCTTCCTCACAGCCGAAACCCTCCATGGGAGGGCTCGATTGTGCCGGCGATGCCATCACTGCTTGTGAAGGCAATAATGTGCACTCTCCACTCCCCCGTGGGGTACGCCCCCATACCTAATAAATTTTTTACCATTATTCAATTTCGTCTAAAATAATTTATTTCCAAAAATATTAAATACTGTGCGAATTTTTACAGAAGATGCATACAGATTTCGTAGTTTTTGGAAAGAAATTTAATGAATAATCTTAATATAAATTAAATAAAATATGTATATATATATATGTACAGATTCTATAGCAGTAAATAAAATACTGTAAATAAATTACTGTGAGTATGTAAATATTTTTCACAGGGTTTTCTACAATAAATCTGAGAAATTTCTGTGATTAAACAAATTCTTTCCACAAGGTTTTCCCATAATAAAATTGAGAAATTATTCCATTTAACAATTTATTTCATAAAGAAATTTTCAATCAAATACACAACAAATTCTCAACTGAATAAAATATCAATTTTTTTTTTGAGAGAAAATTCATTCAAAATTTATCAAGAACTTTCCTTTTTCCCTTTGAGAATTTCTACTGTATAAACAAGACTTTTAACAGAATTTCCCGAGAAGAATACAGGAAAAAGAAAAAAACAAACTAGAATTTTCTCATACACTCTTTTCCAAAAGGAAACAAATTTAAAAACAAGAAAAGTACATGTTTGTTTGTAGAAGAAAGTCTCTTTCCTGTAGCGTGAAATTTCCTCGAAGCTTTCCAGATAATCCCCAAATCCACAGAACAAGTATTACCAATCCCAAAAAGCTTCCCACCAAAGGGATCTTCCACAAATATACATTATTACCAAATTAACACAATACAGAAGGTTTTGCATAAACTGAGATATTTTTCCCATAAAGAAATTGAACAACCTCTGTATTTTCCAAATCCCTACATAATATCCTTCAACAACCTCAACAATAATCAATAAATGCACTGGTACACATGTCGAGAAGTGGTTGCAAAATATCTTCTCCACCACTTCTCGGCAATCTTGCCTATTTCAAATTACATGGCTTTTAATTAATTAATTTATTTTATTTTAAAATTTACAATTTTCAAATGCAAATTTACTTATTAATAAAAATTGCCATTTCCTCCAAATATTTAATTTAAATATTGAATTTATTCACACTAAATTAATACAATTTAATTTAATTTATTTATTTATTTAATTAAATAAATTTAATCTTTTAAGATCAAACTATTTAACCAAATAAGCTAATTAATTAATTAAATAACATGCAACTAATTTCTTCAACATTTAAAAATTAATTTAAATAACAATAATTTAAAGCACAATAAACTAACATTAAAATTAACCAAAATTTACTTTTCAAACAATTTATCCAAACAGAAAATGACAAGACAACCACGACACAAACTAAAATTGACAATGTACAGTGACTGGGTTATAGACTAAACTAGGGTGAACCAAACTACTATCTCCCAATCAACGTATCCATTGAGTCTTGACACGCTCAGACCTGAGTACCCAGGTGGAGTCAGTGTCATGTACCTGCAATTCCTGCAACCAAGCAATAACATGCATATATATATATAAACCATTGTACAGGCACACCGTGCGGAGAAAATCACGAATATCACAGGGCACTCGCAAGCGAGTGATGTGATTCCATTCTCCACACCAATACACGTCACACCAGACTGACAAAATAAATAACTGTTAGTCCACCAAACATATACATAACAATAATCATCTGAAAGTAAACATCTACGCTACCTCAAAGCATATCAGAAAATAGTAATCCATACAATGTATCATCATGTCACAGAATAAATCCACTGTCACTCAAAACCAGCGATCAAAATATCCAAACAAAGCATCATAGTCTAACAGTGTGAAAACGTATCAGCAGAAAACATAATCATAAATGGAGGGGTACTACAGTCTAAATGGCCCCTACTGGAGTATGATTCCAAATGTACATAAAAATAAATATTTCTAGGATTTCTGACCTTTTTTCAAGCCTCTTAAAGTTTCCAAGTGCACCTCTATACTTATTCAATTTACTGTTATGATTTGATTTCATTTCTAGATCATTTAGTTAAGTCTTGGATATTATTTACATTCTTTTTCTTCCCAGGACCTAGCTTGGTGGTGAGCCCCTCTTTAGTCTATAATCATACCCTAGGACATCATATTGTAGATCTCTTTCACTCATTCTACCTTTGTATTCAGATCGAGCTAGGGTTTCCTTGAATGAAACATGGAGAAAATTGTTGTCCTATGTCCTAAAACATAGGGATGACAATTTTTTACTTTTCACTCCTTAAGGTGTGATCTCCCATACATTGAGTACTAATCCATTTGGTGGCATGCACCCAAGTTGTAATGTCATTATTTATACTACCCTCTAAGGTGTGGCTTTATTATTCATCCCTTGTGACAATAAATTTTTGTGCACCCTCTAAGGTTATTCATCCCCTATGATGTTAAATTGTCCCTCGTGACACTCAAATTTTATGTGCTCCCTAAGGTATGATTTGAAAAATAGACCATGTATTTTTCATAATTATACTCACTACTTCAATTTCTTAAGCATTTTTACTTTGTCCCCTAGCATAACACAACTTTCTTGCTAGTGGAGGCATGCATTTCATGAGTAAACATGCATAGTTCAACTTACTAGCCTTGTAAAACCCATCATATTTCATAGACACCTAACATAGCATAGCTTGCTAGCTATTCAGTTTATGTAGATCATGAGTGATTTGGCATAACACAACTTTTTGGTCCCTGCAAGAGCATATCCTATCTAACATCACATATTAAAGAAATGATCTTTTGTAGTTAAGACAATTTTAATATTAAGGTCTCATTTTCTTACAAACTAAAATATTTTAGTGTACTAATTGTTTTTTATGTCATATTTTATGTTTTCTTTTTTGTGTGAATGGCCTTGTGTCTTTTTTGTGTCTTCCTTGTGTTTTATTTGTGTTTCTATCATGTAGCATTTACCATTCAGGGTATGTGCAAGATCATGATGGGCCAAAAAGTGGCAATATGATGGGTATGTGGCTGACGACTTTTTTTTTACCCAAAATTGGTGAAACAAAAAGGGTTTTTAAAGGATATTTTCAGCTTTCCACCAATATAAATTATTCTTTAATTTGAATTTAATAAGTAATTATTATTTATTTTCTATTCAAATTACGACTAAAGTCCTAATTCATGGACTGATTGAAAAACATTTATAGCTTTCAAACAGTATCACATTTTTTGAATCAAAAAAATGTGTCACATTATATGCTTTGCATATTATAGGATTAAAAAAGGAAAAAATGAATTGCATGAAGTTTTGACCAAGTTAAGGTGGTCAGACATAGAATTTTTTTATATTTTTTAAAAGTTGTAATAAAAAAATCATAATTAATTATATACTTGGAAAAAAATTACAAAAAAATATGCATCACATCGGGACATGATTCCTCTACTTATATCTAAAATCTTATAAAAATATTATCATTTTATTGTGGTTAGGGTGGTCAAACATACACCTACTTATTTTTTCCCTAGAATTTAAGTACTACTACATTCAAATTTCAACTTTTCACCAAATAGACTTGTTTTTTTTTAAACAAACCTAGTAGTTTAGAAACTACATTCAATTTGATACAGAATCTAGATATTCTTACATTTTTTTGAAATAATATAGATAACTTATTCAAACTTTTATGTCAAGTTGCCTAACTCTGATTTTTCTGATTATTTTGCCACTTAAGGGCTCTTTTTTTCCATGATGATCCTGCACATACCCTTCATGTGCTTATAATTTATGATGTTAGTTGTGTCTTTCCATTATGTAATTTTGTGTGTTTTTCATGTCATATTGTACCTCAATATTTTTGTGTTCCTTTTTCCTTAAGTGATTGTGCCATAGGATTATGATCTTGAGGGATAGCACATCCCCTAGACGTTATGTCATCCTATCTCTTCAATGCTTGTATAATTGAACCCTTCTTGGCTTATCCTTACATAAGTTTGAATTTGAGTGTATGTTCATACTCTCACTAAAGTGGGGGCTAAATGAAGCATAAAAAAATTTCACCATTGACAATTTCATAGTAGGTTTATCCCCCCTTATGGCTTGGACCCAATTATGCATTTAATTTTCTTGTTTTATAATAATAATTGAAAAATCAAAAGTGGAACTAAAAAATGATCTAATATTTAATATTGATGTTTAAGGCCCGAAAAAGGATGGGTTTGAACTAGGGTTCTAAACACACTTTTCAATCCTATTTTGGCTAAATTCAAAATATGTCTATGTTGCCATTTTAATATTTTAAAATCTAAAATCATTTATTAAATATTAGTAATTCTAATAAGCTAACAACTTTGAGAATAAAATTTAGTATTTTGAATTGAGAAATTGAGAAATCAAGAGTATAATCACATCGAAATTATTTTGGTCAAGCATCATGTTAGCAATATATCATATTTTCATGTGAGTTTTTTCATGTTTTAAGTTTTTTTTTTTTATGAGCATGAAAACTTGTAGAAATTCAAATCAAGTATCAATTTCATCTTGAAGGTGATGAGTACAATGACTTCATTCCCTCAAGGAATGTAGATTTAAGTGGTGAGATATAGTAATTGTTCATTTATCAATTATTAATCCAATCCCTTAAGGATGCAACAAGATATGAGACCGATATCCCCTTTACTCCCATTGTATGTCCTCCTCATGAGGATATCTTGGTGCAAGGTAAAGACATCAATGATGGATCCTTAAATAATGCTTTACCTACCCTTCAACAAGATATTGTTTTTAACTCCATAACACCCACAAATAATAAATCTATCCTAGTAAAACTTACCATACCTTCACTTGACATATTTTTCTCCTCTCACAACTTAGAGAGTTCTTTAAAATTCATCCCTCACCCATTATACATAAAAGGCCTTGCCAATTCCGACAAAGATAAGTATATGCGAAAAAAAAATCAACCATGATATGCAAAGAAATTTAGTGATACATAAATCAATTTATAAAAGTGTAATGGTCATGGATTTAAGATTCTTTCTAAAAAAATGTTGTGACCAAAGGAATGAACATGAAATTAATACTCTCATAGAAAAAACTCCTAATAATCTACAATATAGATTGGTTATCAAGATCATCTAGTTTTACATTAGACATTTACTCCACCATTAGCTCCACCACCAAGTCATATTCGTATTGGAGATGGCCTCCTCCCTACTCTAGATCCTTTGTCTAAAATATAAAATGCATAATGTGTACTTTTGAAAGGGAAATTAATTACATTACCACCTCCTCATGAAAGAAAAAATACTACAAAAGAAACTCAAAAGTCATATTTTTTGCATACCGTAAGACATTTGGTCATTCTACTGATGAATGTTCTTCTTTAAAGAAAACATTGTAATAATTAATTGAATTATATGGCATTGATATGTATCCATACAAAATAATAAATTAGTCACCATGTTTTTGCTCCTTTCTATGTGGAATTTGTAGAATCTTTATGTTTCCCATAACGGGTGTCTTTGGAATGGAAATTTATAATGGACTGCATTTGAGGTATGTAATTTATGTGAGGTGGATTGTAGCTTGTAAGTAATATAGTTTATTTACACATAAGTGTTATGTTGTTAAGAGGATTATTTGATTGGAGGGTAGGTGGAGTAGTGTTTAGGAATTTTCCAAGGATATCTTATTCTTGTGCTAAGATATCATTTTTAGGAGAAAATGCATTGGGAGAAGAAAAAACATGATCTTCATCCTTTGTAGGAGGAATTTTATTAAAGGCATAAAATGAGACATCAATCAAGGATTTCAAGGAATATATTACCTTTCTAAAAAACTTAGTCAATTTAGAAGCTCTTTTAAGATGAAAACAATTATAAATGTTGAATAAAATATGACTATTATAGAGTAATTCAATAGAAAAAAAAGAGAAAATATGGACAAAAATATGAGTCAAAATGTTGTCAATAAAATCTAGAAAAAGATAGCCTGTATAGGGATTTGGAAGCCATCAAATAGGAATGCATATTTTTTTCTTTTTAAAATCTAAAATATAAAATCTAACACTGTATTCAATGAGAAAAAAATATGTAAGTGTAGGTATGAGAGTAAATTATTTATGGAAATGCATGAAAATATAAATTTCTCTACATGAAGCATATGCATGCATGACATTTTTTTTGTTTTTCAGGAAACACGGTATATCCAACTGATAATTTCCAAAAAATTTGATACTATAAATACCCAAATTTTACTTGAAAATGTATAAAATAAACACTTGTTGAACTTTATGAAATGATAGACTACAATATGGAATTTTTCAATTTTTCAATTTTTTCGCTAAAATTTCTATGTACTTTGAAAAATGACAACCTAAGATTGCAATCAAATTTCAAAATGAAAACTATATAATATCAAATCTTTGCAAATTTAAAAAGTGCATTGGGTTCAAAAAAATGTGATGGGGGAAAAGGGATCTAGGGTCTAAATCAAACCTTAACCCATATAACATTTAGGGACGTGCAAAAAATGATCATAAAATCGAACTTGTTTAGTTCATCAATGGAAGATACCAAATGATTTATTAGGGATTTATTCCATTTTATGGTAGTAGGGTTGTATCTGATTGAGAAGTGGTGTGTGTGATGTAATAATTGTTAGTGTGAAAATAATCTATTCACTAAACTTAGGTGTACTTAGGTTGATGAGGTTACACAACATCTTGTCTAACTGAATGTGCAACCTTTAAGCCTCTAGAGGTTACCAAGTTATTTTTTTAACCTCATTTAAATACCATTTATAGGTTGGAAGACTTTATATCTCACTTTAAAGGTCACTCAACACTTGGAACAACAAGTTGATGATTTTGTCATAGAGGTTGTTGGTTTGCGCAATCTAAGTTTTCCTAAGGTTGACATCTCTATGGCTATTGTCTAATATTTTGTACCACATCTTGGGGAACTTTTCAATCCACCTCATATGTGGATTGCACCTCTCTTTCCTATATATGCAATGATTTGTACTCAATGTAATTTGGGTCAACTAAATACAATCTATGCATTGTTCATTTATGATTGTTATTTAATCTCCTAGATTTTCCTAATTCTTATAATAATGGACTAGGCTAATGATACTGATGGAATCATAGAAATATGTTACATAGTGAACATACAAGAAATAGGGTGCTCCAACTTTCAAGAGATGAAGCACACACAAGTGAGGGGGAAAGGGTCCCTTCCTATTTCACTCTTATTTCATTCAAGAAAAGCCTAGAGATCTCAACCTAATGATCCAATTAGGAAAATATATGGCTACAAAGTCTCCTTAGGTTTGATTAAATAATGGGGGTTCACCACTAATAAAATTTTTAGAAATAAATAGATGAAAGTACTATGAAAATCTAGTTATATGACCTAGGAAATGAAACTTAAAATAAGAGTAATAAACTAGAATAAACAAAGAAGTAACTAGAATACTGGAGATTCTTGAAACAAGGTCTACAATCCTAAAATTATGAGCTTTGATGCACATTGGGACTCATATGCTAGGCCAGGTGATTTAGTCCCAGTTTAGGGTTTTTGGCTAAATCTAGAATATGCAACTGGTAAACCAAGATCTACAGGAAATGACTGAAAAGTAGTATATTGGAACTCATACACCCAAGATGGTGATTTACTCCTACTATTAGGGTTTGGCTAAAACTCTAGTATCCTCTAGTTATCTTTTGTAGCTTCTCTCATGTCTAACTTCCAAGTCTAAAACTTTGAATTATGGCATGTAGGTGACTTTCCATGAAGACGAAAAACTTCTTGACAACTTTGAAAACTTTCTCTAATCTTGCAACTTTTTCTTCAAAGGATCTTCATGTCTTAAAAAACCTAGATCTAAAATAACACATATAGAGGAGAGAAAAATGTTGTTTTGTTAGTGGATAGGGGTTTGCCTTGGTCAAACCCCATTTTGGTAATCAAACATTGAAATGAATAGAAACATGAAAGGAATGATGAATGAACAAAATGTAATGTTGCAACTCACTAAACCCTTGAATACAAGGTTGCAATCTTATGTGAAATTGGGCCAACGGATTTGGATCTTCACTCTTGATTGTATGTTATGAATCTTGACTTGAATGCTTGCTTGAATCATGAAACCCTACATCACAAGTGTTAACTCAAGAACACACATGATGCATGCAAACTTTCACATGATTCTTGAATATTGAATATAGCTCCAGAATGCTTGATAATCAGCTCATGAATAATTTTGAATTCTCTTGATCTCATAAACTTTCTTTAAGGATTTCTCTTATCAAATTTCTAGGAGAAATTATGTGAAATAAGCTTGTATTTATACTTGTTTATGCCAAATTTTTCAAAATTACAACACTATAATCTGACATCAGATCTAGGAGAATAAAATCCCACCAAGAATTGAATTCAAAATAGGTCCAAGCTAAGGAAAGAATCATATGCTAGTTGGGGCTTATGAGTCCTAGTAGCCTAAGCTTGGGACACAAATTTTAAGAAATGCTAGGTTCTATGTCAAATTTAGGATCAGGCCCTAAAACATAGTTGGGACCTATATAGCCAAGGTTGTGTATGAGTCCTAGATCACTAGATCTAGAATACACAACCCAAAACATGAATTATGATTGGTCATTAGATAAGTTTCAAGATTATCCTCAAAGAAACACATTAAATAAGGCTTGCGGATGTAAAATAGGAAAAAACAAGGCACAAAGAAGCCCAATTTTAGTAGGCAGGGTCCAAACAAGTGTGAAAATGTAAAGGGATACATGTTTCTACACTACACATAGAAGTATAGTGTAGAGATAAAAGAACACAACTTTCAATTTTGAGTTGAATCTTGTTGGTTAGGGGTGTGGGTACCCTAGACTAGAAATTATACTTTCTTAGATATTTTAACAGCTCTCAAAAGGTTATATTTTTTAGGTCTTCCCATTTAGCTTTTAGCTTCATAAAATTTTATTAGTAAATAATTTACATTTTTCCTAATTTGTAGAAATAGGAGGCTTGAATGCTTGATCTTGTAATTTTTCCTTGAATCTCCTTACAAATATACATTAGTTCTATCAACTACAGATAATAATGAAGAGAAAGGGTCATTTCATATAGGGGATCACTTATGTCAAACCCCATTTTTTTGTTTCTACCCTCACAATGGAAATGATGATGTAAGGAGTGGTTAACCTTGGTTAAACAAAAATAAAATAGATAAAAACAAGTGACAATTTGATAAGTTTTGTAACTAATCACTTCAAATTTGAGCTCCTTGAAATTGAAGTCATTGTACTCTCATACAAGGAGAATTGGATTCTTCATTAAAGTTATTGCAAGTGTTACTACTCACCAAACAAATTGATCACAAAATTATTAAAAAATTTACTCATAAGATTGATACATTGCTAATGAGGATCTCGATTGATGGAAAAGTTTTGTAAAATATTGTGTATTCTACTCTTGACTACTTTTAGGGTGCTCAATTTGATCATAAATGTATTGGGTTTCCTTAGATGTTCAAATGGTAAAATATACTTGCATTTATATGTATTTATTCATTTCCAACAAAAATAATTATGAAAAGCTTATAAATAAATTTAAATATTAAAATATAAATTTTTTGACATTGAAATATTTAAATTTGAGCTAAAATAGGTTGGTTAAGGGTGTTTTCACCCTAGAACAAACCTATTTTGGGGATTTTGATATCCTTAAATGAATAATTAATATTATTCACAATTTTATTTTGATTTTCTTAAAACAACCATAAAGCGAGCAATTTATAAGCACAATTAGGTCCATATAGATAGTGGGTAGCTAAATCTAATGTGGGATTGTCAAGGGTGACAATTTATGATGCTATAAAAAGAAAAAAATCCTCTTCACAATAAACCATAGAATATAAGTATAAATATCCTTTCTAATCTCTCAATTTCACCATCTAAATTTATCTTCATCAAAATTCTTACATGCAAAAATAAAATTTTGTAACCTTCTAAAATGGTAAAATGAAGAAGTTTAACTTTCACACATAGCATAATTTATGTCCTCAAAAATAACCCAACCCTTAGTATTATTATCTAGTACTTCAAGGGACATTAATAAAAATTCAAAAAATGATATTTTAAGTTCACATTAGATCGTGCACCTCTTAGGTTAACATGAATTGATCTTGGAAGTAACAATGCAAAAAATTTACCACTCAATATTAGAAAAATTATCATTCTAATTCCATAACTTGTATCATCGACATAAGTAAAAGCTAATGGGGTGATCCCACAATAGTGGTTTACACTTTTTAGGACATCCTAATTTTTGTTGAAATCACATATTTTTAGAAAATATAATGATTTAAGCCTTGAAAAGTTCCATTTAAAGGATTCCAATTGAAGAGGGTTTGATCAAATCACCTTAGATAAAACCCCTTGGATAGAACCCTGCTAGTTTTAAACCATACCTATAATAGAGTCTCCTTTACACCTATCAAAATACTAATAAAAACCCACTTTTGATTTACCCTTTGGGGTATCAAATGAATTATTTTAAAATTTATCTTTTGTAAGTATGGAGTCCTTATTATAAGCTTCCAAAAATTATAGTTTTGAATATATTTAATTTGATTATTATATATATTATTTTTTGAATGTAGATTTCTTACCAAAAATCAAGTTCTTTGTTTTGCACATATAGAAAAATAGTAGATTACCGAAAAAAATATAAAAAATATGTCTCTGCTAGATATTGATGTCCTTGATGTAACAAAAAAAAAAGAATTTTGATACATACCAAAAAAATTGTGTTGTTTACGGTCTGCCTATGTCTAAATTGTAATTGGTTTGACTTCAAAACTTAATTAAGAAAAAATATCCAATAAAACACAATGAAACCAAATGAAAGTGCTATATATCATATTTACAAATCTAAATTTGAAATAAATAGAATTGTATCCTTCATAGAAAAAAAGTTATGTTCTATATGGTGAACATCACTCTTTAAAAATGGTGTTTATTGTTAAAAACTAGTTTTCGAAGGAGATGGAAAAAGAAATGCAATATGATTCCAATTAATTTTTTTAAAATGTATTTAGAATATACAAAAAACATGTCACAAATCACTAGTTTTCATCATCTTCAAATTCCTCATGGTTTAGCAGCTATAGGTACCCGAAAATCAATATTTAGTTAAAAAAAAATGAGTTAAATGTCTAGTTTGGCCAAAAATTGTAAACTAGTATTGTGCGATCACCCAATGTTTAGAATAACCACTTGATAAGTTCAAATGATGTTTCCCATGGTAATATGTCAAGTGTTAAGACAATGTCAACCTTTTATTGTGAATTATTAAAGTGACATCATAATTACCTATTCAAAACATAATCCACAAGTGTTAAGATGTTTCTTTTTCCAAACCCAAATTATGAAGGTAACAATCATAAATGATAAAAATGACTAGTACATGTGCATTAATCAATAACCTTGAAATAGGAGTATAATGCTTATAAAAAAACCTAAAATTATTCCACTATTATTATACATAAAAGGGTTACAAATAGAAACTAAAAGATGCTAATTTTACTTCACCATATCATTAAGATATTTTCCTTTACTATTGCATTAGAGAAATAATGGAGTAACATCAATGATAATTGAGAAAATATTTCTATGATTACATCATCCTCAAAGAATTGATTAAATTTACAACATGATTTACATTATACCTACATGAATCATACATGTACATCACATATAATACTTTATAAAACATGCATCATAAGGTTTGTGTCAATGTATGATTATTTATTTCAATAATTTGATGGAGCTAACCAAAACTAATAGAAACCACCAAGGGAAATCTAAAAGTAAATGATACCCATAAGGCTAGGCCTTACATAAAATATGTCAACCCATGTAAATATCATAGAGGATTATACTAGAAAGGATTATAGGAATTAGGAGATCATGGAAATAGAAAACAAGAACAAACAAACAATATCAAATATTGTATTTAGTCAACCCAAAATACAATGAGGAGAAGGCCTTGCGTATATAGGTAAGGAAGATGAAATCCACCTATCATGTGGATTGACAAGTGCCCCATGATGTAGCACACATGAATAGATAAGTGTCTTATAGGTTTCAAACTATGGATCACTAGGAATGTGTAAACCAACAACCTATTTGACCAATTCATCAACCTTGATTCCAATTGTTAAGTTACCTTTGAGGTGAGAAGGAAAGTGTTCAAAATTCAAAATGTATGCACATGAGGTTTACCAAACAACTTGGTAACCTCTAGAGGCCTAAATGTTACAAATTTAATTAGACAAGATGTTTTCTAACCTCATCAACCTAAGTAAACCTAAGTATAGCGAATAGATAAATTATTAAGTCTAATAACCCCTACCCCCCATCCCCATCCCCCCCAACCCCCTTAAGTGATACTTGGGGAGATCACAAAAATTTAAATAGATAGAAATGGGTCCTAACTATGAGGCCATGTTAGGTAACCCATATACAATTTTTCTCATAAATTGGAGCAAATGAGAAATCCCAGTGGGAATAAATCGCATCTTCAAAAGAGAAATTGAAGGATTTAAGTAAAATGATGTCTTATGAAGATAGGAACATTATGATGAAGAACTACTAAAGCATGTCAAATTTGTGTCAAAGATGAACTAGTGTTTGTTGGAATCAATGAACCTCCAAGAAATGTAAATCAAGGTAAGAGCTACTAAAATTTTTATGAGTGAACATGTACGAACACTAGTTAACCATGAGAACATAGATGCATGTTAAGTTTAAAATATAGATAGTACTATGATTCTAGAGTAATGCATGAGTGACATTTGTACACTACTCAAATGTCCATCATTGTGGTCTACATAGGTACTAGAATCTCAGAAAATATGATCCATGGAAATAATCTCCCATATGAGAGATCAATATAGAAGGTCTATGAGACCTCCCAAAAGAAGATTCCCCCACTACTTCATTGAAAGAAGCATTAGCATAGCGTTGTCATAATCTTGCCTTAATGCTAAGAGATAGAAGCAGACCAACTAAAATTGGGCACAAAAGTGTGCAAGGAATTTAGTCTCATAATTAGGTCCAAAAGACATACAAGAAGATGAAAAATGGTGTGCATCAAGGAACACACATATGAGGTGAGAATCACAAGGTTCCATTTTTGTGATGGCAAAGCAAGGAAACACATACCATGTGGAAAGAATCATGAGGATCTATTACTGTGATGTATAATCAAGGATCTACACAACGACACATTACACTTTATAATTCATTGTAAGTACAAGTTTCCCAAATTCCCTCCCTAAAGAACACATTCAACTTCTATAGTGCTTTATGTGAATGCATTTAAAAAATTACTTCTTGATATTCTTACAAGTTTATGTCATTTATGTCATGAAATAGATAATGAATACATAGACTAAGTATGCCTTGCAAACCTCAAAAAATGACAAAAGAAAATAAAATGACAAACCCCCCTTATTCAAGGAATGAAAACCCCTCCCCTTCCCCCCTCCTTAACAAGTTACTTTAAAAAAAAGAAAAAAAAAATGAGCCAACCTATTTTATTAATTATGAAAAAATGCAAAAATCTACTCTTTGTACAACGTTTATCAACTATGAATTCAACTATTAATACAAATTTTTAACGAGTAATAGTAAATAGAGGGACTACAAATATACCTATGATTTAGTATAATGGTGATAGACTGAGTCAATGAGAATTAGTAGTCATTGTAATTGCAAAAAGGAAACTCGAGTCAACCAAGTGAAAGGGGAGAATGGTTTTGTGGGAGATCGTTGTGGTCTTGGTGTAGTTGTAGATGGCGTGAGAGTTGGAGATGTGGTATAAATTGTGTTGCATCTCTATTCCACTAAACAATATGCAACAATCAACAATAAATGAACTAGAAGTAAGGGAAAAACTAGTTAGAGGTTAGAACTGCAGCATTTTACAAGGTCTCTATGGCCATTGACAAAGCCAGATGTAGAGACTTGATAGAATAAAATTGCAACAATCCTTCACAATGACAATGTTAGATCATGTGGATAGGGTTAGAGTGCCACAGTGTGAGGGAGTCAATGACTGATTTCCACAAGAAAATATTACCGAAGAGCAATTCATGAAACAAACACCTCTTCAAACAACTTATTTTGCCTTATCTTGTTGTTGCATGGGAATGGGTTTGTGTAGATTTTGCCTTATCTTTTTGTTGCGTGGGAATGGGTTTGTGTAGATTTGGGGACCTGCTAGTTCAACATATAATGTCAATATATTCATGCCTCTTTCCCACAAAATCATTCTCAATTTTGATAGAAAAATCCATGCCTTTCTATTGTGCGTGAGGGGTTTCCTAAGCCTTTTGGCCTATAGATGGCGCCCTTGTGCAAACTGTAGCCTTCATAATACAAATTGTTTCCTTTATATGATTGTGAATAATCGCCATTAGGATAAAAATAAAAATTTAATAGACCACAAACAAACACTTCAAATCTTACAAGATTCAAATCACCATAGAGGATTATGAAAATTGCACCTCAAAATAGAGTTCATACACCAAAATAGAGATAACAGGGATTTGAAATTCCTACAAATGTATATATTTAAAATGCTGGTTCGATGAAAAAATGTAGAGGTTCATGCCTGGGGTGGGGTTGATTCAATCACCTTGGTTTAAAGAGGAATAGTCGATTCACTATAGAGTATAGGTGTCACAAACAAATCATGCCTTGAACTCACCAAATCATAGTGAAAATAGTGCCCAAGATTTGTCATCTCCAACCCTTGAACTTCATGCAGATTATTTAATAGGAAGAGGTGTATGAAACCAAAAATAATAATAATAATAAAAAAATTCACTAAAGGCTTGTAAAGATCTCCCCCTAAAGCTCTAATATCATATAAGAATTAGAAGATCATGGAGATAGAAAATAAGCACAAGTTAGTAATATCAAATATTGTATTTGGTTGACACAAAATATAATGAGGAGGTCTTGCATTATAGGAAAGGAAGATGCAATCCACCTATCATGCGGATTGACAAGTGCCCCATGATTTGGCACTGTGTCATAGATTTTAGGAACCTGGAATGCTTGGCTCTCTTCCTACGGTTTTCCACCTAGAAAGAGAGAGATTAGGATTCCTAAAATGCTTATGCACATTCAAATTAGGATGTATGTAATGTGATGTTATGTAAATGAACTAAACTAAATGCAATTGACTGATTAAAAAGATCTAAAACGAATGTTAAAGTGCAATTTGAGCTATGTTTGATAACACACTGTGATATACAAACAACTATGAAACATGAAGAAATTGATAGAAATATGTAGAACAGAAGATACAGGGTCAAATCTGAGTGCATTTGGATGTTTTGTGAGCTTTCTATAGTGTCTGGAATGCTAATGAAATTTTCTAATTTATCACAATGGGACTCATTTGCCAAGGGTGGCGAATCAGTCCTACTATTGAAAAAGTGTCAGGAACTGATTTCTAATAGCCAGGAGTTGATTTCTGACAAAATGTAGATTTTCAGATTTCAAGTTGAACTCATTCACTAAGGGTGGTGAATCATTCCTCCCCAAATGTTTAGGAAAATCAAGAGACAACATTGCCACTCCAGATCTAGTAATGTCTGAATATTAGGTTGTCGGGGTCAACTTTGTAGAAAACAAACAAAAAACACTCAAAATGCTTGAAAATATTATGAGTTGACTTGAAGAGCCTAGTTTACTTGAATTCCACTTTTCAACACCTTTAAACTTGTTAAATTTTCAAAACAAAGCTACAAATACACATGCACAAAGGGGGAAAATGTTGGAGGGTTAGTGAATAGGGGTTTGTCTTGGTCAAACCCCACTTTGGCAATCAAACCCAATAGAAATGAATGAAATGTAAAAGAGATGATAAATGAATAACAGGAAAGTATTACAAAATTACCAAATCCTTTATCTTGTAAATCTGAAGTGATGTCAATGGTTGCTCCAAAGCACTTGAATTGATGATGTAGTATGCTTGAGTGCTTGAAGATTGAATGCTTGAATGAGGAAATTTCTTGAATCTGTTAGGATATGTAAAATGAGGTTAAAATCACATATTTATACAAATCTTGTGCCTTATTATCCATTCATACCTCATCATAGGCTGACATGAAGTGAATTTGAGTAGAATCCCAAAAGATATTTTTAAATATTTTGAATTTGGGGCCAAGGGGGACTCATTCGCCACCCTCGGCGAATGAGTCCCACCTGGGAAACAAAATAAAGTGTTAGAAATAATGTTGTTTGTTGGGATAAGACCCAAAAATACACTTAATATAAGCATATGAGGGTATAAAGAGACAAAATAAAGCATGAGAAGGGTGTAAATAGTGAAAATATGCCTAGAAAAGTGTGAAATATTGTTACAAGACTTCACAACACTTCAAAAATGGACTTGTTGATGATTGAAAAGGGGATTTTTAGGTGAATTGCATTAAATAGAGTCTAGAAGAATGTAGAAATCTCTTAAAAAACTTCACAACACCTTCACAAGATGCCATTATTTGAGTTTTAGCACCGAAATAAGCATGTTCAAGCCAAGATACATCATAAAATTAAAGCAACATAGTTCCAACACTATGAAACAAGACCTAAAATACCATGAAAATCACAAGGCTCAATTTTTTGACAACACATTTAGCCCCCACTTTAGTGAGAGAAACTTGCTTCCTCACACTAAAGTAGCCATGAACATCGAGAAGAGGGTTTGAATACACTTAAGTTAGCAAGATGGAATACAACAGAAAAGGAGGATCTGATCAAGCCCCCAAGATGAAGATCCCATGAAAAACTAGACATAAGAACAAAGGAACACACAAAATTGTTGAAATGAATTGAATGAAGCTTCGATCATCAATCCAACTAGTTGTGAAAAGAGATCTAGGCTACTTGTTTGAAAAAGAAAGAATGTGTACTCACTCTGGGGACACAGAACTAGTTGTCCATGGGGTGAGAAATCCCAAAAATTAATATACATATGCTTTTTGGTATGCACTCACAAACAAAAACAAAAGTGGCTATGGGGAAAATTCATGCCGCTAGTTGGGCTTCCCGCTCAACCATGCCAAAGCTATACCCGTTCGATAACTTTAACAAGGAACCAAAAAGCCAAAGAAAATGTAAATTATGGTTTTTTAAGTTTTATAAAACAATAAAAATAGGATGGCACCAAACGCATGTAAGTTTTTTTATGCAAGGTGGCCAAACAAGTAAGACAACTTCACAGGCATGCAAGTTGTGTTATGCAAGGTGGCCGAATAAGAATGTTATGCGTAAAAATGTTATGTGTAATATGTTCAAAGGAGTTTTGTTCAGTTTATGGAAGGTCAGTCACTTAGGGAACATTTTTTCTAATGTCTCCAAGAGAGGACCAATCAAAGAATAGTATATTCGCAACTTAGGGGATGCAGTGTGTCACATCAAACCAAAAAGAGGAATGCAATATGCTAAGAAAGATCAAACATATGAAGGACATCACACCAAATGTCATCCACAAAGTGACAAACGCATCACATAAATGACAAGGCTTTGCTAAGAATGAAAATGAAATAATTGTAATGTATGCCCCCCACTTTAAAGGAATTGCTACACATCGTTATGTGAGCAATTACTTGAAATTAGAGAAGAGGAAGAAAGAAAGACCTGAGAGCTAACTCGGAAAGCTCTATACTAATTCATATGTTTCAAAGTTAAGTTGTGTCATGTCAAGATGAAGGAGAAAAGCAAGGAGAAAAGGGAGTTTCCCCCCAGAAAAGAAAGCACACCAAACACATAAGGGATCTATGGATTTGAGGTCAGTATGTTCATTGCTGCAATGCTTTTTTTTTATATTAAAGAGCTCAGAACTATCATCATTCCCCAAAGCACATAGAACTAGAAGAATGACACTAAAAGAGTGAAAGTAAAGGAAAAAGTTAATTTTTACATGGAAGAGACGTCGTGGTCTTGAAGCTTTGCATCATCCCCAAAAGGAAAACACAAGCGAAATGACAAAAAAGAAAAGTGAAAAAGCTTTTGGGTCAACATGAAGGAGACATTTCAGTCTCAATTCCTTGTGTAATCCCCAAAAGGAAAAACAAAAGAAAAGAAAAAGGGGGTTTTTGGGTCATCATGGAAGAGACATAGGGCATCTCAACGCTTTGCGTCATCCCCAAAAGGAAAACACAAAACAAGAAGGAAAAAGACAAGGACCATTTGGGTCAACATGGAAGAGACATAGGGTGTCTCAACACTTTGTGTCATCCCCAAAAGGAAAACACAAAACAAAGCATGACAAATAGAAGAATAAGGGTACAAACAAAAGAAGTGGACAAAGAGAGGAGACATAAAATGCACAATACACACATGAAAAGAAAAGAAGAAAGAAAGATAAAAGAATAGCTAGGAAAATGCAAGTCATCTAACAAGTCATTTGCCTCCCAATCATGTTCATTATAATTTGAAGGCGGTTGGTTTTCCAAAGGAGGAATCGTAAGTGTCGAACTAGGGGTTGTACCAGGTTCTTCACTTGGTAGAGAGGATGTATCATTTAAGCTCATTGTAGATGAAAATAAATAATTTAGATCAGTATGCACTTCTTCATCGATTTTGGAAATTTTTGCATCGTCATTAACATCATCATCATTGTTAAGATTAATGAAAATAGGAGGATGAAGGGTGATTTCTAAGGATGGATGCAATAAGAGTGTTGGTTGGTGGATTGGTTCAATTTTCTGCGATGTTTGTACTGGATTGTCTTCTGGTGGATCAAGAGAAGTAAGGTGGTTATCTATTACTTCTATCAAAGGTAAAGGTTGATTGTCATTATTATCTGCTATGTGAGATTGACGAGCAAGGAAACGACGAAAACACCTTCCTTCCTTAGCCCTACGGTTTCATTTAATTTTGTTTTGGATTTGTTGAAGTGGAAGAGCGGATTGAGTCATCATAGGTTCTTCTACTTCCAAAGAGGGAATTATAGGAGAAATTGAAGAGGAGGGATCAACCACTTTCTCTTTTTCTTTATACACTTGTTTGGTTTGAGGAGGCTAAGTATGGTTTGTGTTAGGTTCCCTTTGTCATTTGAACGATGGTGGGGAAGATTCTAGAGGGATTTGTTTAGGAATTGTGGTAGTTTGTTCAATATCAGGTTTAGGTGTAATCATGGTTTCATCGAGGATAGGATGGGTGGGAGTGGGCCGAGATGTGTTATGAAGAGATAATTCAACAATCAATTTGGCTTTAAACTTTTGATAAGCGATGTAAAAGAAGTCCTTTTGAGGGGTGATAGGTTCCATGGGTTTAGGCCAAAAGGCTTATAATGAAAAGTTACCTTTTGAAGATAAAGGATTAAATCCACTATGGTGTATGGTGACTACCTCATTGCCATGCAAAAAATTTAAGCACTTGTGAATGACTGATGGGACCGCTTTCATTGAGTGAAGCCAAGGAAAGCCTAGCCATAAATGAAATTGGTTGGATTGTGGAATAATAGAAAATGTTACCTTGAAAGTCTTAGGTCCTATGTGTAAAGGTAGTACAGTCGATCCAATCGTAGGGCATGCAAAACCATGATATGTTATGATCCATGCAATCAGTTCATTATAGTTATCTTGATATAGATCATGTAATACTATAAATTCTTTTTTATCACATTCCCACCACAACTGAGATCTATTAATATCCCATTCGTAGGTTTATCATAGATTATGTTGGCTATGTAGAGAGGACCATCAAGAAGCTTTCGTAGTATACCCTTAGCAAAAAAAGTAATATCCAAAGATTGAATGTTTTGGACCTTGTGAGGGATAACATCTATTGTAGTGAGAATTTTATCCATAGGACGAGCTTGGGGAACAAGAGGAGATGTATCAGGTTGTTCGTTGTGTGTATCAATAGTCATTACATCAGGCTTGGAAGGTTCACTAGCCTTGATGAACGAGGTAGTATGCTTAGGCATAGGGTTGGTGAAGATTTGGAGATTTTGGTTAGGGGGTGCAATGGAATTATTTCCCTAATCATTAACACCCATAATGGTCAATTCAACTGATTCAATGAGGTCTTGAACTAGATGTTTCAGATGCTTGCAATGTTCAGTGTCGTGGCCATTTTGATGATGAAATGATAATAAGTGTTAGGTTTGAAGGTAGGAGGTAGGGGTTGATTAGGAAGGTAGGAGGTAGGGGTTGATTAGGATTAGGTGGTAAGGTAAACATATGTTTTTGGATGAGTTGGTTCATTGTCTGATGGAGGGTGTCAGGTAAAGGAGTGAAATGTCTGTTTGGATCACCTTAATGATAAGGCACAACTTTTTTAGAGGTGGCCACTGAATTTTGAACTTGTGAAGTTGGTTGTGGTTGGGGTGAAGGAGGTGAACTAAATTGTAAGAAGCCTTGGTTAGGTTTGCGGAAATTTTGTGTCTTGTTTTGGTGTTGATTGTTATTTTCAGTTTTGTCAATTCGGCTAGAAGTGGATTTTGACTCATGACTTGAAACCGAATTTTGATACTCACATTAGGTTGTTCAAAAAAGCATGAATGAAGGGAATTTCATCATCATAAGATTATCTTGGAGGTTGGTGTGCAAATTCTCAATAAACATCTTCTAGAGATATGCATCTAGAATTTGGACATCAACTTGAGCATATAAGGACTGGTAATGAGAGATGAAATCTATTACCTTTTCATTAGTGTTTTGTCTACATCACATAAGGTTAGCCATTGTCTTTTTAGGTGTCATGTGCACTTGAAAGTGATTAATGAAAGCTTCTGCCAATTCATTAAATGAACGGATGGAATTATTAGGAAAGTTGGAAAATCATTCTAAGGCAATATCCAATAAGTGAACATGGTTAATAAGATCTCTGTGAGACCCACCTCTATGCTACATCCAATAAGTGAACTATTTTAAGTTTAATTATTGATTATGCCGATGATACTATTGATGATAGGAGATTTAGACATTTGTGTTCATGTGATGGTTTGATTATAACTATGCTACATCTAGTCCTTGGATTATTTTGAGTTCGGTTATTGTCTATCCCTATTGATATCATTGATGATAGGATATTTGAACTTTTAATTTAATATGATTATTTGATGTTGATTATTCGACATGCTAGCTAACTATGATGATTGATCTAATTTTATGTTGGTTATTGATTTTGTTCAATTTGAATCTAAAAACCTAATGATGAAGGAATGAAACAAGTGGGGTGAACCAATCATGTTCCAATTAGATGAGTATGAAAATTAATGTTAATGAAAAGGAGATAAGATAGGTGGCTAATGATTTTTCAATTATGTTATAGGATCTTTATGCTATACAAATTATGAAATTTGTGTGAATGCAATTGTGATTCAAATGATTTGATTATTATATGAATATGATTTACTTTGATGGATTAAAATGTGTATTGAGTGTGCAGGTACATTTTCCATGGCCAATGGAAATTGGAGGCAACTCTTGGGAACCCTATGTAAATTAACCAGTGAAACCGAGCTAAAGTCCATATGAAGGGACTATAGTTCCATCATGTAATTATTGATGTTAATTGTGAATACTTTTAATTTGTTTTTTATTGACATGTCATTCCATCCAGGAGGTGAGTTGTCTATTCAAGTGGACAAACTCGGATTTGAACTTTTAGGCACTTTTTGGGGATTGAAAAGTGATATTTTTTAAGTGTTTTTATGGGTTTAATGTCCCTAGGGAAGGTACCTATGGGTTAGGTACATTTTTAGCTTAAAATCATGGGTCAGTCTCAAGATAGGGCACTCTTTTTGAGGCCTTATAGAAGTTTGACGAAAATAAGGTTTGGGAGGTGGGATGGGAGTAGTCCCTTTCCAATCCCACTTCTCAATGTTTTCTTGGAAGTCTCCCAAATCCTCACACATGTGTGAGAACACATGGGTGAGTGTGCCTGAGAGAGTGAATGGGAGGTTGACAAATGTCAACTCCCTATTCAAAGGAGTTCATACTTGAGTTCCTATAAAACAAACTCAAAACAAGGGTTAGGGGATTCTTTTTGGGCATTCTTGATTTTGGTTGAAATTTGGGGGAGTGAGGAGTTTGAAGAAAAAGCTTGGACGAAGAAGAGTTGTGTGGATCTTCAACCCATCTTTCCTTGAGCTTGGTTTTAAGGTTGATTCACCACTTTTGTTTCTACTTCTTCATGTTTGTATTTGAAAGATTATATGCGTAGGTGAAAAGATGTGCTTAAAATTTTATCTATTGTGTTTGATTTGTTTGTTTATTTCAAATTACTCTTGGAGCATATCTTCTTGTGTTTTTGATGTATTATGTGTTATGGGAAAAAGGGTTGTGTAGGGATAGGCTCAACCAAGTTGGGAAGAGCATCCCTTGTTGGGGATGGTATGGAGTAGGAACCTCTATGGGGAAGTTTAATCCCTCCTTGAAAGGAGAGGCTCAAAAAGGGTATGAGTACCCATATGTAATTATGAAATGGTAGAAATGGTTTTGGTGGTATGGGTTTTGGAGGAAGAGGTGATATTAAAGAAGGGTTGCATGTGAAATGATGGGAGTATGATATTGACTTGTTATTGTTGCAATTATTATAAGTCCCCATATGGAGTGTGTAGTTCACCCTACATTCCCCACTTTGGATTCTTGATGGAATCCTAAAGTTATGTGAAAATCCCTTGAATGGGTGTGAAAATAATCTTGTATGTATCATGTGTGTAATTATTGTTTTGCTTGGATTTATTTGTACCCAGTTCCCTCAGTTGCCTCCTAGCTTGGGGGTGGTTGGTTTTCCAACCAAAGGTTGGGAGGTGAGCATCCCATTGGCCTCTAGAGAAAATGTTATGTGTTTTTTTTTTTTGTAGGTTGGAGAAATGTTTAAAAGTGGAAGTTGGGAAAAAACTCATGCTACCTTTGAGTAACCATGTATCTTGGTTTATAGAACTTGGTGGTGTTATTTCAAGAGAAATCTACCCTTTTTGATACTTGCAGATGTAAATAAGCTAAGAAAATTTTGCATTTTATACTTGTAAGGAAAATGAATACTATATCATGTTAACACAGCTAATTCTTACCATGCTGTAGTACTGTTTCTTGGAATGTAATAGCTGAAAGTTGTTTTGTTTCTTTCACATTGTAAGCTAGCTATGCATCAAACTTATGTAAGTCACCTAGAAGGAAAAAGAAAAGAATTATTTTATGTGTTACAGGAGAAATCCATGTAGGAGCAATATATTTATACATATACTTATATTTTGAGGACTAAGGTGAAGTTATAAGATGTTCAAGGCTTAAAAATAGTCATATCATGTGTATATGGAAATACTATATGTTGTTTATAAGATCCATATACTTGCAAATAGACTTGATGCAAAGAGGGTAATAGAAAACTCTCCAAAGTTATCACATTGTTAGTTTGTTTTGTTAAAATATATTACGCTTTGATCCAAGTAGAAATTTTAGTCCAAAGGGATCCATGTATTTATTTATTTTATTTTATTTTATGAAGAAAACATATTCGCTATTGAAGGTTTTATGTAACCTACTGTAGAGATGTATGTGAATTACAGAAAAGTAAATATTTGTGCGGTCTACATAGTTTACTGTATCTTCATTTATATTCTATCTTAACTGCTCAATAATCCTGAGAATGATTTTTTGTTTTAGCAAATATATATTCACATTTATGATCCTTTATTTGTATTTTGGTCCCAAGTATAGTGTATTTCCTTCTATGAAGGAAGTAATCACATTGGCAATACGAAACACCTTTAATGCACCAAGCTATCATAGCTAGCCTTAGAATATAAACAAACAGTAATAATAATAGTTCAAAATTGACAATAAACATATATATCTCAAGATAGAACTTTGCTATACATGAAACAATAAACATTTGGGAGAAGTTTAAAGTTGGTTGTGTGAGTGAAGAATCATCCCTGTATATTACGCAAGCTTGTATGTATTTAACACGTTGACAAATTTCTCTGCAAATGTTGTAACTGAAAGTCATTAAGAATATGTTAAAAAAAAAGAGATAGCCTAGATGTTGGGAGGTATCGTCGAAACTAAGGAAATCCGACATCAAATTATTTTAAAAGATTAGAGGATTCACAGAAAGACAGTTTGAAAAATAAAAATAAAAAAATATACACACAAAATATGGGAAGCGATTCTTTTAACCTCCACGCCTAAGTACACTGTGAGGAGTTCATGATGCTGGATTTATTTTTTTTCCTTGTCTACCATTCACCTAGGTAAAGGATAGATCTTAGTTAGCCTTGTCGTCCTGATTCCTCCTTGCCCTTGTGCTTGGTCGTGCATAGATAAGAGTTGTTTCCTTTAGGTTTATTTTTGTAGTCTTGAAGCAAGGAATAATTAAATCAAATAAAGTCGATGAAGTTCCAGATGGGTCGGGATTTGATCCCAGACTCCTTGAGCAACCACAGACTCATAGCAAAATATGAAGGTTTTGGAAGTGTTCGAAAGTACTCTGTAGTCTACCTGATTCATAGTGATTTGACCTGTCAAAGAAAGGATTTGGCATAAGTGTGGCTCTTCACATTATACGCAGGAAGCTACGTAGGAGGGTGGACAACAACCTTGGGATAGTGTGTTATCTCTTAGGATTCATGGGTTTTTCATTTGGGTCAAATACGGCGAATGGGAAATACAACATTCTCATTGGTTCCCTCTTCAGGATATTGTGATTTCCCCAACATAGCAGTAGTGGTAAACCATAGGTAAAAGGCATCCCTCTCATCATGGAATGGAGTGCTTAAATTAAATGCATTGAATAATTGTTTGGAGTTTCCTTTTGGCGGAAAAACGGGAGTCTAGCAATTAAAATATAACTAATGCACGCATATCTGAAACACATCTTCCTTTAAAACCGTGAATTTAAAAGTGAATGTTGGACTTGTAGGAAATTTCTCACGGTATGAACATTAAGCAGGAGTCAAACCAAAAAAAATATATGATAATATCTTCTGCCTAATAAACAATGACACCCCTATCAATACCGTATAGCTTGGACAGTAGTAATAAAGTTAAGAAAAAAAAAGACAAAGATATGTTGCATTGACATTTCACGTAAAAAAAAAATATTATAACCTTAGCTTTTAAGATTTTCACGTAATCCTCTTCAGTTTTTAAGACTCCCTTACTAAAGGGAAAATAATATACCCCACCCCCTAGTTTAAAGGACATTGATTTGAAATAAGAGTATGTAAAAAAATAAATTAAGTAAAGATTAAATATTTGATTAAGTATATAAATTTTAAAGCACCAAGAAAGAAAAACAATATTCACTTGCTTATTTGATGTTTCTTTTAAAAGTAACCTAATGTATTTAAGAAATAATCTATTTAATTATAGAGGATAATTATTTTTTATATTTTTTTATAATTTTAAATTACTTTTTAAGGTAAATAGAATATTTGTGTATAAAGAATATATATATATAAACGGATACATGAATTTGAATAATTAAAAATTAAACATATAGATAAAACAATAATAATTTATCCTATTTTTTGGGTTTAGATAATGAACAATATAAATATTAAGAGTTATTACATTGGCTTAATATCATCATTAATAATAGTAGATATAATATAACATTAAGATAAGTATTTGTTTAATAATACTCAAGGGGATATTGGTATTGGGGTCGTTATTAATATTGATATCAAAGGAAAGTATTAATATTATTAACAAACAAGAATACAAAGTTAAATTGAGTAATTTAAGTTTTGGTGGCAATAATAGGATCATAGGTGCTAGTATTATTGCAGTTGCTCAAAGGCATATTAAAGAAAAGTTTAAATACTTGTAACAGTAATGTTCTTGTTATAATTCACTTTATGTAATATGTTGTTAACAATAATCACGCTTCTATTCATTATAATAATAATGTTAGTAATAGAAATATTACTATGGATGCCCTTTGATAGTGATATAGTTGATGAACCCTTTTAAACCCTTAATGATGGTAATAGTAATGTATATGGAATGTCAAATAGTGTAATGGAAAACCTAACTAATAATGGCAACGTTTCAATATACAATAATAAAAGAAATATTATTATTAAGGGTGATATTAATGTTGGTGTTGCATTTAGTCATATAAGATAATGTGAACAATTATATTTGGTAGTTATAATGGTATCTTAGAATGGACTTAAACTACTTGGAAGCATAATAGGAACTATAATAAACTCATGGTATTATTATTATCTATGGATTAGAATTACAAAACTAAAGGATGAAGTTATCTAGTGTCTTTTTTGTAAACATCGATAACAATGACCCCTACTAAGATAATGTCAAGCGATCTTATGTTAGTTTTAACTAGGGACTTTCTAATCATAACTTGAGGGTGCACATAGAGGTCTCTACACATCCCACTCCTTTGTTAGTTCCACTCCCCACTCTCGGGAGACATGTCACTAATAAAAAGCATGAGCCTTGCATCTTATACGAATAGTTGGTATTCATAGGTTAAGTCTTTATCAAATGTTAAGTTTCAATATTAAAAAAAAAAGTTAGTTGTATTTTTACCCCAAGGTTAAAATATGGGCATTACAATCTCCTTTTCCTCCATATTTCTCAAATCTCAACATTTTTATCCCTTGTGGCATTGAGGTACGTAAAATTTCTAATGATAAGGGGTTGCTACAAACAAGATATGTGGTTGGAGTAGTTTGAGCTTGACTAATGGTGGCAAGTTGGTTTTGCATGGATGAAACCGTGTTAAGAAGTTGTGTCATAAAGGGATCTTGATAATGGGGTTGAGATGGAAGGGAAAATGGGGATGGAGTGTAGGTGATGTTAGGGGAAGTGGAAGGAATAATAAGGGGTGTGAAAGTGGTTGAAGGAGGTTGTGATGCCACAAAAGAAGTAGGAATGCTAGTGGAAATCGGGAAATAAGTAGCAAAATAATTGGATTGATGTAAAGTTGTATGGACTTGCAGATTGGTATAAGTTGGTATGGAAGCTAGAGTTGAAGGAGGAGGAACTTGAGATGCTCCTTGGGTGACAGGAGTGTTTGTTGATGGAGTATTGGAAGAGGCATGTTTATTGCAAATATCAGCTATTTTTTTTAGCACTTGCAAGCCATCATCACTTTCAATTAAGTAATGAAGGTTCTCAATAGAAGGTATAGCAATGGTGGAAATGTTTTCAAGTGACAAGTATTGTTGTAAATGTGCAAAGTCCTCATGAATGTTAATAACCTTTTCTTGTGGCAGAGACTTGTTTTGATTGTCAACATGCATAGGGTGGAAAGGTGAAAGCATGGAAGTGGTAATGTTAAGGTGTAATGCACCATTGTCCATGCCAGGAGTAGGAGCTCATGAGATCCCAAGGTCGACAATGAAAGTGCTATCGCGGGTTGCCATGAGTCCAGAACCTCTTCTCACTAGAGTAAATTATCAACACAACACCAAACACTCACACAAGTACCACAAGGAAGGGTGGATGGAATGGAAGCTAATCTAAGAATGTAAGAATGTAAAATGCCAATAACATTAAATATGTTAACTATAACAGAGGTTCAAATACAAAAAATAAAAATGCAGAAAAATACTAGAAATAGTGCAAAATTAATTTCTAAAATATGTTGACATACTAATTCGCCCTAGATGGCGAATGAGTCTGAGGATGCAATTTGTTTGTATTTTTTTATAATTTTTAGAATGATATAAATTTTTTTCATAATGCAAATACAGACACAGAATGCAAAGTTTCAATTTTTTCAATGAATGTATGAAAAAATGAAAACTAACTAAATGTTTCACTAATGCAAAATGAAAGATCCTAGAATGCAATAACAAATCAATGTCCTAATCAAATGTCAATGCAAATGAAAACTAGGATGCAAGATATGAATGTAATCAGAAGTTTAAAAATGTTCAAAAGTCAAGTTCACCTAAACGTAACATAGATTTTAGGAACCCGAAATGCTAGCTCTCTTCCTAAGATTTTTTCACCTAGAAAGAGAGAGATTTAGGTCCTAAAATGCTTATGCACATTCAAATTAGGATGTATGCAATGTGATGTCATGTAAATGAACTAAAATAAATGCAATTGACTGATTAAATTGATCTAAAATGAATGTTAAAGTGCAATTTGAGGTATGTTTGAAAACACACTATGATATGCAAACAACTATGAAAGATGAAGAAATTGAAACAAATATGCAGAACAAAAGGTAGAAGGTCAAATCTGAATGCACCTAGATTTTGTGTGAGCTTTCTAGAGTGTTTGGAATGCTGATGATTTTTTTTATTTTTCATAGTGGGACTCATTCGCCAAGGGTGGGGAATCAGTCCTCCTATTGTTGAAAAAGTGTCAGGAACTGATTTTTGATAGTTGGGAGTTGATTTATGAGAAAGTGCAGATTTTCAGATTTCAAGTGGGACTCATTCGCCAAGGGTGGAAAATCAGCCCTCCCCAAGATTTCTAGAAAATCAAGAGACAACACTACTACTCCAGATCTGGTAATGTTTGAATATTAGGTTGTCGGGGTCAACTCTATAGAAAATGGATAGAAAACACTCAAAATTCTTGAAAAGATGATGAGTTAACTTGAAGAGCCTAGTTTACTTGAATTCCACTTTTCAACACCTTTAAACCTCTTAAATCTGTAAAACAAAGTTGCAAATACACATGCACAAAGGGGGAAAATGTTGGAGGGTTAGTAAATAGGGGTTTTCCTTGGTCAAACCCCACTTTGGTAATCAAACCCAATAGAAATGAATGAAATGTAAAGGAGATGATAAATGAATAACATGCAAGTATTACAAACTTACCAAATCCTTGATCTTGTAAATCTGAAGTGATGTCAATGGCTGCTCCAAAGTGCTTGAAAAGTACTTGAATTGATGATGTAGTATGCTTGAGTGCTTAAAGATTGAATGCTTGAATGAGGAAATTACTTGAATGTGTTAGGATATGTAAAATGAGGTTAAAATCACATATAATTTATACAAATCTTGTGTCTTACTATCTGTTCATACCTCATCACAGGCCGACATGAAGTGACTTTGAGTAAACTCCTAAAAGAAATTTTTAAATATTTTGAATTTGGGGCCAAGGGGGACTCATTCGCCACCCTTGGCGAATGAGTCCCACCTAGGACCCAAAACCAAGTGTCAAAAATAATGTTGTGTTTAATGTTTTTTGTCAAGATAGGACCCAAAAATACACTTAATATAAGCATATGAGGGCATAAAGAGACAAAATAAACCATGAGAAGGGTGTAAATAGTGAAGATATGCCTAGAAAAGCATGAAATCTTGTTACAGGACTTCACAAAAATTTAGACTTGTTGATGAGTGAAAAGGGGATTTTTAGGTGAATTACATTAAATAGAGTCTAGAAGAATGTAGAAATATCTTACAACACTTCACAACACCTTCATAAGATGTCATTCTTTGAGTTTTAGCACTGAAATAAGCATGTTCAAGCCAAGATACATCATAAAATTAAAGCAACATAGTTCCAACACTATGAAAGAAGACCTAAAAGAGCATGAAAATGACAAGGGTCCATTTTTTTATGGCACAGACACACATGAGCAGACAACTGTCCTATAGGTGTCAGCCTATGGATCACTAGGAATGTGAAAACCAACAACCTATTTGACTAAATCATTAACCTTGATAGAAAGTGTTGAATGACCTTTGAGGTGAGATGAAAGTTTTCCAACTTCCAAAGGTATGTACATGAGGTTTACCAAACAACTTGTTAATCTCTAGAGGCCTAGAGGTTGTACATTCAGTTAGACAAGATGTTATCTAACATCATCAACCTAAGTACACTTAAGTATAGTGAATAGATAATTTATTAACTCTAACAAAGATCACCTTGATGAATAAAATTTTTTAGTGTATAGGGTCAAATGTAGCCTTAAAGGGTGGATCTCGTACCATTGTATTGATCTAGAGCTATAGATGTGACCCAAAAGATGCATCAACAAAAAAAAATCTTTAAGTATTCCACAAATGGAGATATTACATTATTTGAGGACATATTTACACGATTAAAGAATCTTCTTTAAAAAACTACATTCTTCCATTATTGAATTAATGATTTAGTCTATTACATTTAATTTACTAAGATTTCTATTACAAGTGATCCCAAGATAGTGGTTTACAATTCCCTTCATGAAGAAAAATCACAAAAACGCTCACACAAAAATTTCTTTTGGGTTTTTAGGGGTTCGCTCGAACACCCTTCGAGCAACCCCTTTGTGATGCACCCCATTTGGTAGTTTTTTTAAATGAAATCAACGAGGAAATGGAAAAAAAGGGGGGGTTCAAGCGAACCCCCCTTTGCTTGAAGGGATCTAGGAGGGTTCGCTCGAAGGGGGGTTCACTCGAATGCCCCTTTTTTCCCCTTCCCCCCCTCCTCTAGGAAGTTTTTGCAAATTTTTTCCGTTTGGACCTCGAGTTGAAGATGAAAATAGAATAATCTTCATAGACCAACTAGATGATTATAATCCTAGAAATGAGCTATGCATCAAATATAATTTTAATATATTTCAATTTTATTATGTATTTTTAATTTTAGTTTTACTAAATATTGGTTTTTCAACAAAAATCAAGTTCTCTATTCTGCACATGTGGAAAAATAGTGGATTATCAAAAAAAAAAGAAAAATATGTTTGTGCTAGGTATTGATGTCCTTTATCTAGCAAAAAAGAAAGAAAATTGATATATACAAAAAAACTATCTTATATATAGTCCACCTATGTCTAAATTGTAATTGGTTTGACTTCAAAACTTAATTAAGAAAAAATTATTCAATGAAACATGATAAAACCAAATGAATGTGCTAGATATCATAGTTACAAATCTAAATTTGAAAAAAAAAAAATTTATGCATCATAGAAAAGAAGTTATGTTGCTAATGGTGAGCATCGCTCTTTAAAAATGGTGTTCACTATTAGAAAACTAGTTTTCAAAGGAGATGGAAAAAGAAATTCAATCCGATTCCAAAACTTTATATATATATATTTAGAATATGTAGACAAAGTGTCACAAATCACTAGTTTGCATCATCTTCAAATTCCTCATGGTTTAGCAGTTATAGGCACCTGAAGGTGAAGATTTAGTCAAAAAAAAATAGTTTGATGTCAAGTTTGACCAAAAATTTTAAACCACTATTTTGGGATCACCCTTACAATTATCTATTTTATTATCCCTAGTTACAATTATTTAATCTAGACTATTTTATTGTCAATTTTTTTCTTGTACTTTATTAACCTAGGTTATTTATAGGGAATTTTTTTTATATTATGCAATATCATTTGGTCCTTAAATTTAAGATGTATTAGTTATTTGTAAAATTCTAACACAATAGAAAAAGGGACACTTGAAAATATAAAATTAAAATTTCATTATTTTCTACTCTTCTTTACAATGAAATCTTTTCTACTAGAATATTTCAAGATATCAATGTTAGGTATAAAGTTTTGAATTTTATAAAACATAGAGAAACAAACACATTATTTATAAAAATTAAAAAAATTGTACCATGGATTCTTCAAAAAAGGAAGGCATAAACACTTAATTCTATGAGTAGTTTATAAGAATTATTTATCATTCTCAATATTACATATAATCATTCTTAAATAATTTTTCCAATATATCTTCAAGAAGATGAAGTGTTTTAATAAAACAAAGTCATTATATTAGTATCGTTTCTTTAAACTCATGTCAAAAAAAATTGAGATATTGTACAATAAAATAGAAGTCAAAACACCGTTAAATTGAGCACATTACTCACCCACATCACTCTTATTCATATAAGTGATTATTTTAAATATACAATACTAATTTTTTCTTGTATTAGACTAATATTTATTATGTATTTACTCACCATGGTCCTATCATACTATACATTATCATTTATGAATCACCCATAGAGGAACAATCCATACCAATCATAGTCAAATCGAATATTTTTTCAATCGCAATATCTTGCAAGGTTGAAAAAATACCAAAATAATTATACATATATTGTCTCTTTCACTTCACTTGCATTGAAAATAACCACCAAAAATATGGAAGACATATTTTAATTCACACAATAATCATGTTTTTAATAATAATTGACTTTTTAAAAACTAGTTTAATTGTGTGTCTAATGATAATCAAGTTGGTTTTAAGCACATTTTCAAGCCTTAATTAAAACATGAATAAAAAAGGGGCATTTTACTTTTCTTATTGAGTATACTTATATTAGAATTCATGGATAAAAAAGAAGCCTAAATCCATAATGTTTGATTGTATATTAAATGGATAAATTTATAAATTTCACCACCTTCAATAATTAGTATAAATTTTACAATCAAAGGGTTGGGACATGATTGTGTGTGTTACATGCATGAATTTCTTCCATCTAATATCATTAGTAATAATGAAGAAAAGGGAAATAAACAAAAATGTATGATGTCATTAACATAGGATATGGGTTTGCAATATCTCTACTTACCAAATATATGAATAAATTTATATCCAACTTTTAATTTTCTTACATAAGACATGTGAATTAGTAATGATTTGATTTGATATCATTCACTACATAATTTACATGGAAATCCATTTTTATTAGCTTTCTTTTATACATTTTTTATACTAAAATCTATTTGTGAATCCAATAATAATGAAATTTGCATCAAAATATTATTCAATTTTCAATTTGGTGAATCCCTTTTTTTAATTGCACTAATTATAATTGTTGATTCTCCTCTTTATTGGAACTTTCTAGGCACCATACTTGGCACTTTCTTAACAACACTTCAACTTTGTTGTTGGTCTCATCCAAAAGCTTTCTTGAAGCACCTCCAACTAGTCTTTTTGATAATTCTCTAATTAAAAAATCTTATTCTTGATGGGAAAATACTTCCCCTAGATGCTCCATTAAAATTAAGCATAAAAAAATCACTTGATAATAGAATCGATTTGAACCCATCACAAAGATTGGTGACAAAATATATTTAATTGTCCCCTTAACAAAAAAGCAAAAAACCATCTTTAATAAAGATACAAATAATAAAATCTAATACTCATTTTTGATAAATCATATGACTAAATTCAAAAAAATATAAATAACTATTAATATAACTTTACAAATAAAATTCACTGTTTTTAAATTATACATTTTTTTAAAAAAATCTAGTTTAACTCAAGATGATATTTCCTAACCAAACTTTAAAATTATTGTTATATTATATAAAAAAAAATTCAAAAAAAAATTGATTTAAAGATGTATTTTTTTCCCCTAAGCTTAATTTATTGAAAATAACTCTTTTACATGAAGTTATCTCAATTTTGGTTAACCAAAAAAATCATTCAAGTTAAAATTAAGAAATTAAAATGTTGGAGACCAATGCTTAATATAAAAAACTAATATTTACGCCGAAAGGTGTTCCTACAATGGGGATTTATCCTGTGTACATCAAAACGTTATAAAGAAATATTTTATTGACATTATTACGCGAAGGATGTTTCAAGTAATAAATAAATGTTTTAAATAGAGGTGAACACAAGCGATCATGAAAAGTTGGGGCTGAATACAAGCAAGGTGGTAAAAACGTAGTGTGACATGTAGCACATATGGTTAACGTCTAACATATGGCATAAGTAATGGGATGTGTACTAAGGAATATAAGACAAAATATAGGCCCCTGCACTGCCATCGAGCTTTCTCCATTCAAAAGAATTCAAGTAGCAGAATGTGATTTTTAATTGATCATTCCATCTTGACCCATTTGCACACAGGTTTGAACTACTTTTTTGCAGGTTGTATATTGTTTCTAATGCTAAGGAGAATAGAGACATACATTGAACAATTTGATACTCAGAGGTAAGTTACTAAAATTTGAGAGGAATACTGATTTTTCCTTGCCAAGATATGAATTTGGCAATTGAGTAGTGCAAAGTAATAACTCTGTCCTAAAATTTAGATGCACCCAAAGTCATTATGTAAAATCTAGATGCAAATATTCAATTTTTGAGATGAATAACAAAAAGATGCTATATTTATGTTTAAAAGTGATATGAATTAATAATTTGAGGCTGTTTAGTAATAATAATTCTTGATACTGAGGAGGCATGGTTGGGAGCTACCTTACCACCCTCTCCAGGTATGTCTCTCTCAAATATTTTATTTGGGTTATGATGTGTTGTTAATAATGTTGAAAATCAATAATGCCCATTTCCGAGTTGCTATTGTAGGTGGTTGTGGCAGTGGTCCTCGCTCTAGCATTTTCCTTCTATGTTTTCATTGTTCCCTTTGTTGGGAATAAACTGTTTGAGTACATTTCCCTTGACCGCTACTCACCTTTGGTACAAACTTCTTGATCATAAATTAGTTTTTTCTCTATGCATGTTTATTGTAAGGAAATTAGAGTAGCGGAAACAATTTCCTACACCAATCTTGAAAAGAGATTATGCAAAATTTTAAAACTTGATCAAACAGTTAAAAAAAATTCAACACATCCATAATAGAAAATAAACAATTAACATAAGCACCATATATACGTGGGGAAAACCCATTCAAGAAAAAAACACCACACTCCAAAGCCTATTCAATGTATTACAAATCCAACAAGAATATTGCATACACTTGTAGAGCAAGTCTTTTATAGGAGTATAACCAGTCAACAATTCTGGAAGCAATTCGACAACACAACAGTACTTGCAAACTCAACAGAACTTAATTATCCAAAACACACAAGTGCTCAATATATAAGAGTTTTACAATGCATAAAATAAACATTTCTAAAGCAACTGCCAAAGGCTAAATGTGCAACATGAAAAGTGCCAAAAACACTACAGGTACACAACGACAAGTTTCCAATTGTCACCACATGCCAATATGTACTTGCCAAAATAATTGCTTTTCAAAAACTCACATTCCATGTAAACTGAACATGAAAATAGAAAAAGATTTTATGCACAACTCCACTTGTAAATATCAACTTTCTAACTTGACTCCTCATCCAAATAGAAATTGCAAGTTGTAACTCACAAAGACAGAGTGAGAAAATAAACAATATTTAATATTTAGAAAAATCAAATCTTTGGAAAAATCAAAGGTTAAGACACCTTATTTTTCCTAATATTTATCAAATCATTGTTTTTCATGTTCCTCTTGTAAATGTAGATTATATTGTGGCTTTTTCTTGTAATTGCCAAGATCTATGAAATGGTAAACAAGTTAAAAAAACTTTCTTTCTTTCTTTCTTTGAGATTCAATTCCACTCACATGGCTCAATACACATCCACTTGATACATTGGATTGTAGATGTTTGGGTTTTAGAGATTCATTGTCTTTAGATTCAATTTCTGGTACATAATTTACTACACTTTAGATATGCCCATTTGGAAAATTGGATTTTAGGATGCACTATACACTGGATATGCCCACTTGAAATACAATATGGTAGGAGTTTGGCTACAACATTTTGGAATTTGTTTTCTCTCTTGGATGGATTCAACTATAAATACGTGATTCAATTTGCACGGACTCAACTAATTTGAAACATTGGGTTACTAAAGTATTCATTTAAGATTTGAATGCTCACCTGTCATTATAATTATTTTAATAAAACAATTTAGGAAAGTTACATTCCTGTGAACTCTAATCCACATGTTTTAATTTATGACAACTATTTGGCTTTGTTTTTAATGAGGATGGTCAACTATAAATGCCACAATAGATAGTCATGATGTTGGACATAATAGAATGCATTGGAGCCATTTCACTTAATTAATTTTTTTGCTAGACTAAGTTTACTTTTTCCTATTTTTCCTATGTCAAATAGTATTCGCAATACTTTTTTTGATGGATTAAATGAATGTATATGTGGCATGTAAACTGAGAAGCAGTAAAGTTAATTTGGAAGATGGCTTTAAATGCCTTAACTCTATTTCCTAATCTGTGCATCTATGTTCTTTTGGCCTTTATTTGTGAAAGAAATATGCTTGGCACATACTAAAGGCAAATACTGTTGCATAGTGCATTGAAGCCCTCAAGTTTTTGTCAGTTTAGTGGCTTTTCACTCTCACGGTGACAAGGTTGAGATAATTTTTGGGGTCATTGAAGTTCTTAAGTTTGTTAATATTATTATATGATTAATCTTGAATATTATTAAATGATTAATGTAAATAATTTGATGATTAATATAAATTAACATATGTGAGAATATATCTTTCAACATTATTTACATAGATTTTGTATATTATGTGAGAATATATCTTTCAACATTATTTACATAGATTTTGTATAAACATAGATATACTAGTATAATTTCAATTACATGAGGATGTTTGCCTTCCTCGTTACACGAACATGGTTTAATGGTTGCAAAAATACTTGAAAATTGCTTTATTTAAATAAATTCACTATTTCATGTAGCGGGGAAAAACGACATCATTAACTGTGAATAGGTGATATCCAAGCAACTGAATGCACAAATCTTTATACACCCGCGAATCGATCGATAGCCGTTGCTCTTTCTTTATTTTCTTTATCACTCAGAACTTCATTTCTGAAATGCGAGTATATGAAAGGCTTGTAACGCCTTGGATTGTCGTCGTCATCAAGTTCCACAGGCGCCCAGATTTCCATCTCCTCTGGAAAGGTAGTGAAAAAGCCAATTGACATACGATCTCTCCAACCTTTGTAAACCACACGATGCTCTGTGCTGCGGTATCTGCCGTTACTCCACGCCTGCAAACATATCCATCATTCATCCTAATTCTTATCATCAGTAATAATAAAAGAATTAATTATAATTGTAGGCGGAGAGAAATTTCGTACCTTAAGGGAATCCCCCACATTGACCACAAATGAATCAGAGAGAGGTTTGACATTGAACCATTCGCCCTCCCGAGATCGTATCTGAAGGCTTCCCACATCATCTTGGTAAAGAATTGTGAGGCACCCCAAATCTGTATGGGAGAAGAGCGCTTCATCTCCAATGGATAATTTTTCCGACAAATAGCCGTTCATACGCAATATTAATGCGCATTTTTCAAAGTGAGAGTTGTAGAACAAGTTGGCATCCAACCCCAGGCTTGCAAGAATTATTTTTGTGATTTTTTTTTTCCAGATTTGATACGGACAAAGCGTATGTTGCCATTGTTTCGCTGCCAAACAGTAATATTAGACAGAGAGAAATGAATCAGATTTAAAGGAAAAGAAATGATGAATAACATACCAAAAGATCAGGTTCCCTTCTGGGCATATCTTTTCACACAGTTGCTCAAAGGAAGCTGGATTAGTCGGGTCTGGAAAGTGAAACCGCTCAAAATTTCGACTTCGGTAATAAGTGTCCATTAGATTACCAGTTAAGGTTCTGTCTTTTACCTCGTTAGGCATTAATAATAAATCTCCGCAAACATTATCAGTCCTTTCCAGAAGATCTACTGGAATTCCATGATTGACAAGTTGGAAAAACCCCCATTCTTTGCAAGGCTTCCTGAGTTTGGCGGGCCAGACTTAAGTATCACACACTAAGCTCTGACCTGGTCAAAAGTCTTTCCCTTCTCCGTTTTCTCATCCGCTCGCCTGCGTGCTGCTGTTACGCCGTTTATAGCCGTCACATTAAACTTTTGTTTTTGAACTACTTTTTACCCGATTTCTTCCGTCTACTTTTTATCCCCGATTACTTCCTTCTTTGGACGCTTTACCTAAAAACAATAGGTGTTTAAAATGTAAGGGAGGTTAATAGCCGTAAAATTTTATTTTTATCAATTATAATATATTATTTTTTATTTTATTTTATTTTTCTTATTTTTTTAATATTTAAATTTTATGTTTATTTTTACTGTAATTTTATACTTGTTTGAAAATATGAAAATATAAATTTATTAAATAATGTTTTATTTTAAATTTGATATTAAATAATTTTGAAATTTTTAAATTGTTATATATTATTTTTAAAATTAAATATATTAATATAATATATTTTTTAAATTTATAGGTTAATTAATTTTGTAATTGATATATTTTATTTTTATTTCTTATTTTTTTATTATATATTAAGCTGAGTTCTAATTGTAATCTTAATTTTAAATAAGATCAGGGTTAGAATTAGGTTGTCTGAGGATTAGAATTAAAGATATAAATAAGATAAAATTCTTGTACAAATATATATAAAATATGTTTAGAGATATATTTTTGAGGCATCTATTAGACTTATATGTGAGAAATTGATTTAAAATAGATTAGAATTAAATATATAAATAGCATAAAATTCTTGTACAAATTTATATAAAATATGTTTAGAGATATATTTTTGAGGCATCTATGAGACTTATATGTGAGAAACTGATTTAAAATAGACACCTCGCAAGAAAAATCTCTTTGTATTTTTTATATAGATTTTTAAGGGATATATGTTATTATTTCCATTCAATGTTAAAAGAAAGAGGAGCCTAACAAGATCTTTTTTCCCTATGGTATGCCACTACCATTCCATTCATGATGTAATCTCTTAACATACCACAATAATTCTTTTTAATTCTTAACAAATTATAGTCTACCTCAACCTCTCTAAAATTATTTAGATAAAACTATTCATTTTAAGCATGTAGATAAAATTAACTATTTTTTGCATCATTCTCATTATTTTTTGTATTTTGAATTCGTTACATGTACAATCAAATTGTTTATTCCTTATGATTTTTTTTATTCTTTAGTAGTTTATTTGGGAAAGAAAGCACAAATAAGAATGATTCAATCCCCATCATATTTAGATATTTATTAAAATTTATTACATATTTTTATATGAATTTAAAAATTAGACTATTTTCATTTTTATTTCTTAATATTTCATCGATTCTTACACATCTTAAGTCATACAAGATGTACCAAACATTTTAATTTTATATATTTTCATGTGCTTTAAAATATTGTGAAAGAAATTTATTTGATATATATATATATATATATATATATATATATGATAACAAATAAATGAATAGGAAACCATTATTTAAATTTTATAAAATCACGGGATGTTAGCATGTCACATGAACGCCCATGCATAATATTGGGTTATGAGAGATAACACTCATAATCTAAAAATTCAAGCCTAAGCCAAAATGATCCCTAATTTTTTGTGCGAACGAACAATAATTAATAGTTTCAAAATTATAAGATATAAATTTTTCTATATTACTAGTTAGGGTTTGAACTTGATTTAAGACATATATCTAAAAATTTAAACCATAGGTAGCTGGTAAAGGCAATCGATTTAATTTTTATTTTAGAATAAGGATATGCTTTCCTTATTGAAGGAATTAAATATAATCATGGGAGATCTAATTTTACAATAGCAAGGGGTCTCATTTTGAAAAATAATATTATGATCTTGTACCCATGTTAGATCCCTACTAAATTTAATTTAAATATTTTTTGGGTAATGTGATTATTTTAAATTATAAAATTGATATTTTTGAAAGTGGTGAGAGTGATAGATAGTGGGATGAAGGTGAAAATGGTAACATAAGTCATCAAATTTACACATTTACAAGTGTTATCAAATGTTCCAAAAGATGAATGTCATGTCCATTTTTTCAATTAATGAAAATCATCATTCAAACAATAGTGAAAGGTAAGGAAAGTTGAGTTTCAAAGTTATGAAAAATAGAAATAAAAAGTGGTATATTTATAATGTTCTTTCTCATAAATATATTATGTTTAAGTAAAATGCTTGGTTTTAAGTTGATACCATGTCATTTTTTGATATTAGAGGAAACTTATTTACCACACTTGTAAATGGATTTACTTGGTTATTTTTAGTTTATATAGATTGTTTTAGTTCTTAAAATATTTTCACAATATTTTAAAGTGTGTGAAAATAGTCTAGTTTTTAAATTCATATAAAAATTTTGGATAAATTTTAATAAATATCTAAATATTATGAGAATTGAATCATTCATATTTGTGCTTTCTTTTCCAAAAAAACCATAAACAATGAAAAAATTATAAGGAAAAAACATTTTGATTATATAAAGAATTCAAAATACAAAAACAAAATGAAATGGATGCAAAAAATAGTTAATTTCATATACATGCTCAAAATGAATAGTTTTATCTAAATGGTTTTACAAAAGAAATTATGTTAAACTATAATTTATTAACAAGTAAAAAGTATTATTGTGGTATGTTAAGAGATTACATCATGAATTAAATGATAGTGGCTTACCCTAGGGAAAAACTTATACATCTTTGCAAAAATAATTAAACAAGATATTGTTGGGCTCCTCTTTCTTTTCACATTAAATGAAAATAATAGCATATATCTCTTAAAATTCTATATGAAAAACACAAAGAGCTATTATTCTTGCGATGTACCTATTTTAAATCAATTTTTCACATATAAGTCTAATAGGTGCCTAAAAAGGATATATTTAAACATATTTAATATACATTTTTAAAAGACATATGCTACGCATATCTTTAATTATAATCACGATCCCAACCTAATTTTAACCCTAACACTAAATTAAAATTAGGATTACAATTAGAATTCAAATTAAGATATAATAAGTTGATAGTGACATGGTGTGGTTGTGTTGATATTTTTTCCATCAAGATTTAAAATCCATTGGGGTATAATTGTTGAAGATTTATATTGGGATGAGATCCCCCATTTGTGACCTCATGGATTCATAGCTCTGAGTCAAATTGTATACCCCTTCTTTAAAAGAAATATTACGATATAATAAAGAAAAAATCAATTGCAAAATTAATTAACCTACTAAATTTTTAAAAATATATATTATTAATATCATTTATTTTTAAAAATAATATATAACAACTTTAAAAATGAAATTTATTTAATATTGAATTTTAAAATTAAAATCAATTTTTAATAAATTTATATTTTTTATAATTTTTAACAATTATAAAATTATAATAAAAATAAACATAAAATATAAATATTAAATAATAATAATAATAATATATTACAATTTATAAACATAAAACTTTATCGTTAAATAAATAGTTTTTCTTTATTACATTATAACACCTATTTTTTTGTCCAATGTAATGAAGCGTGCAAAGAAGGAAGTTATTAGGGATAAAAAGTTGTTCAAAAAAAAAGTTTGATGTGAATATAAACATCGTAAAAGCAACAAGCAGGCGAGCGGATGACAAAACAGAGAAGGGAAAGAATTTTGACCAGGTCAGCGCTTAGTGTGTGATACTTAAGCCTAGCAAGTTTGGTGAGCATGGGATGATATCGAAGGTGATTTAGTTCTTGAGTATCGAAGTCATGTGGGAAATTGGAAAGGTCAATGGCAGGGAGATCAATTTGAGAGATTGTCTTCAACGAGGAAAGGCATTATTTATGTTGTTGCAATAACATAGGAGCATATGTGATGTGGTTTATGGCTTCGTATTCGAGTTTCTTCCTTAAAATACAGTTATCCAGAGGTGGAATATTTAGGCCTAGGTTGGACTTAAAATATAGTTATCCACAGATATAATATTTAGGACTAGCTTGGACGTATCATTAAAAATGATGGCCACCTCAAAAACTGGAATCCTGTGGCTGGCTAAAGATGACACCAATATTGATGCCTATCTAAATATGTAATATAATGGAATACTACCTGCTTGTCAAAATTGTGTCTCTTCAATGAACAAGAAATGCCATTATTTCTCATTAGAATATATATACTATGAACTTCGAAGTCATTTAGACATAAAATAAACTAGCACTTGCACCCCAATGAGGTGCAATACTTATGCCGATAGGTTGAGTCCACATTATTTATAGCCATGAAAAGTAGTGGACGACGTGAAGAAAGCAGTTATCTATCTCACCTATCCCTCTCAACCTCTCCCTCCCTCCCTCCCCCCTTCTCTCTCCCTCTTCCTCTCTCCTTCCCTCTCTATTCCTCTCTCCCTCTCTCACTTATTCCTCTCTACCTCTCTCTCATTCCCACTCTAATTCTATATATCCCTCTCTACCTCTCTCTCCATCCCTCTCTCTCTCTCTCTCTCTTTCCTCTCTCTCTTTTTCCTTCTCACCTATCCCTCTCTCCCTCTCCTCTATTTCCCCCCTTCCTCTCCCTCTTGCTTTTTCCTTTCTCTCTCTTTCTCTCTCCATATCCTCCTCCCCCATCCCTCATGTTATCTCACTTATTCTCTCATTACTCTCTCTCCCCCCCCTCATCACATCTGTCTCACCTCTCTACCATCATCCACTCTCTCTCTCACTCTCCCTGGCTCTCTCTTCTCTTCTCTACTTCTTTCTATCCCAGCTCTCTCCCTCCCTATCTCTATCTCACTTATCCCTCTCTACCTCCCTCTATCCCTTTACCATCCTCTCTCTCTCTTTCTCTATCCTTCCCTCTCTACTTCTTGAAAAATAATTAATTATGAATTTTTTTTACAAATTTTAAAAATATAAAACTTGTATGTCCTTAACTTGGTCTTCAATTCAATTTTATTTTTTTAAATCCTATAGTATGTGAAGATGTTTTGGATTCGAAAAATGTGATATTTTGAAAGCTATAGATGTTTTTCAATCAACCTATCAATCAAGGCTTTAGTCAGTAATTCAAATAGAAATGAATAATAATTATTTATTACATTCAAAGTAAAGCATAATTTATATTAGTGGAAAGCTTAGAATCTCCTTTAAAAACCCTTTTTGTTTCAACAATTTCAGGTTAAAAAAAAGTCGCCAGCCACATACCCTACAAATACCCATCATATTGCCACTTTTTGGCCTATCATGATCCTGCACATACCCAAAGTTTGTTTTAAAATTTTGTTAATCTATCTCTTGGACTCAGTTTCCAGTCTTTTCTCTTGTTCCAGTTTTCTCTTTGTGAAGCTTAGAAGGTATTTCCCTTATCTTGGTGTTTCCTTTTCAAGGTTAATACCAGAAATTCTCAATCCCAGTGATTACCAATTGATCACATATCTTTAATGACATATACCTTACAAGGAATCACCATGACATCTGATTGCCATGTATAATCATCATGTCATCCTTTTCTAGTAGCGAGCTTGAACATAAATCTATGTTTTTATGATTTGGACCATAATACATAATGATTGCACCTTTATTCAAGGATTTAATGTGAAATAACAGGTAATTAATAAGGTGGTGACCTACCTATGTACTTAGCACCACCTCGAGCATGCAATTGTTTTTGCAACACTCCACTTCACATCATATTGCAAATTTGCAAATGACATTGAAGTAAAGAAACAACACTAGTGTGTAAGGAGAGGTAAATTTTGAGAAACCAAGAGACAACTACCAAAGGGTTTTGAAGTTACATTATAAAAGATCAACATTATGAACCAAAACCAGGTATGTTTTGAATAATTGATATTATGTTAAGTGATTTTCAAGCTGAAAGATCTCAATAATGGTATTTCCTTTCATAAATTGAAATGCTAATTATTCTTTGATTTCCTAAATTTAATTGAAAATTTTATAAATTGTAAGTTTTGGTTAAATCTAACCCTAACTCGCACACAAGACACACATTCTGAAAATTGCATAACACATTAGACAAAATGAGCACTTCTAACTCAAGGCTAGAAGATGAATTCAAATATTGTAATTCACAAGCCGTACCGATTAATGTAGTGGTTATAGACACTCATATGGGATGATCTTCTGATATTTAAATTCGTTCACGGATATTACAAGAAAATTCTTCTCAGTGTACCAATGCTATGAAAAATGGATTAGTTTTGGCATGAGGGTTTTTGCCAGCAATGGAGGCCCCCGAATTAGTTATGTAATGTATAAATTACTACAACCCAACCAAAAGGGTCATTGAGAAAGAAAGGCGAATTTATGTAGGACTATCACAGAAAGGAATCATATGCACATTTGATCTCCCCATTTACACACAAATGTGCAATGTTGATATAAAGGCTAAAAGCAAGACATATCAAAATGTTGAAGAGCGTAATAGAGAAACTATGAGTACCCAGTGGTGCCAAGAGCCAATTACACCATAAACCAAGGTAACTCAGAGGTCTATGTTCAAAAAAGAAATGCAAGATATTTTAACTTTGCTGAGCAGAGTAGTTGGTTTACAAGATGCAAGCAAATTTGAACCCTGGATGTTTGTAATAATATCCTTCTTGATGGAAGGTCCCATGGAATTGTATTGGGGAAAGCTAAGAAGTGACAGACTATATGAATAGATAACTACATTTCCCAAAACAAGGTGCTTCTATATGTCATTGTATGTTATTTTACTCTTGTGCTATGAGGGCCAACAAACAAGGGTTGAAACAGATTGGTATTATGGGAACAAAGGTAGGAAATAGTTTGATATATGCACATCTACCCTACATCACCATCCATGGATATAAAGATGATTATGGGTATGTACAGGATCATCATCAAAAAAATAGGCCCTTAAGTGAAAAAAAAATTAGAAAAATCAGAGTTAGGTAACTTGATGTAAAAATTTGAATAGGTTATCTATATTATTTCAAAAATATGTAAGAATAGAATCTGTAGAAAATTGAATGTAGTTTCTAAAATACTAGGTTTATTTTATTTTATTTTAAATCTATTTGGTGAAAATTTGAAATTTCAATGCAGTAGTACTTAAATTTCAAGGAAAAAATAAGAAGTAGGTGTTTGTCTGACCACCCTCACAACAATAAAATGATAATATTTTTTTATTAGATTTTAGATATAAGTAAACAAATCATGTCTGGATGTGATGCATATTTTTTAATAATTTTTTTCCAAGTAAATAATTAATTATGATTTTTTTATTACAACTTTAAAAAAATATAAAAACTTGTACCTCTAACCACCTTAACTTGGTCAAAACTTCATGAAATTCAATTTTTTTTTAATCCTTTAGTATGTGAAGCATAGAATGTGACACATGTCTTAGATTCAAAAAATGTGATACCATTTGAAAGCTATAGATGTTTTTCAATCAGCCTATCAATCAGGACTTTAGTCGTAATTGAAATAGAAAATGAATAATATTTATTTATTAAATTCAAAGTAAAGCATAATTTATATTGGTGGAAAGCTACGAATCTCCTTTAAAAACCCTTTTTTTTCATCAATTTTGGGTAAAACAAAGGTTGTTAGCCGCATATACCCATCATATCGCCACTTTTTGGCCCATAATGATCCTGCACATACCCTTATAGAAAACTCAATGATCTGTTCTCCATGAAATTGGATAGAACAATGGAAGGTGATAAAGCCAAATGATTATCCCTGGAAGCACAAAGTGTCATTCGACCAATGGGAGGATGGTACATACAATTCCCTACTTACTCCTACATTAGAGTGGAGGGATTTGAAGGAAATCCATTCATGTTGCCCAGGTACCCTACATATTAAATTGTTATATTGGAATTGGTGATACAGTTGAAACCGTCTCAGGCTCTTTATAGCCATTCTCACAAGAAGCCCTCTTTTAAATTTTCCATTGCAATAGGAAACTATAAGTGCAGTGCCATTAAAGTGACTAACTTGTGTGAAGAAGAATTGAGAACATACCATTTTGAAGAGTTCCCACTCTAGAGAGTATATTATGATATTGAAGGAAATATTGCTAGGAATATATATGGATTTTGTGCTCATGTGCCACATTTAGAAAATTATTGGATTAACTATTAAGACAAGCATGTGGTAAGAAGAAGAAAATATGAAAGATTGTCTTTAAAATCTGCCTGGATTCTCAAGCTTCATGATGTTCCAGATCAGTTGGAAGAGGATGATGGTCAGGTGTTGAATAAGTTCTATAATGAAGACAGGTTATATGATGAACTCATTCCAGACCCAGGCTTTGATGATGAAGATAGGACCATCAATTGATGAGTTCACCAGACCAATCTTAGGGTATACTCAACACTAGATTGATGTTTTTTGTAAAGTTTTGAGAGAAAGAGGAATTGAGCCTACATTATCAGAAGATAAAAGGAGGAAGCAAAGGGATGAGACAACATTTGATAGTGGAGAGCCTACTAAGAAGAGAAGTAAAACTAGTAAGGAGGCTTTGGGTATAAGAATTGAAGAAAGAAGCCCTGAAATTATAAGACAAGAAGTTCCCATGAAAACATTTGATAAACAGAATGATGTAGAGATAGGTAAAGATAAATCAAAAGTAAGACCTAAAGGTGCATATTCCTCTACAACAAAACCAAGAACTAGAGTGATTATTGATGAAGAAACAAGAGCAATAGAAAATGTTGGTGCACAAACCAGGTCTACCTCTCAAAGGGTTGCAACATTGTTTACCTCTCTACCTTTTGTTAACATGGCTAGTATGAAACAAGCACTGGGAGGGACACGTGTTGTTTTAGAGGAAATTTCTGAATAAGATGAAGCTAGAATTAAAGAACAAGTGGACAAATGGGGTGCTATGTGGGAGAAAGTTAAAGAAAAGATGTCTAAAGACAAACCCATGGTACATCAAGTGATAGAAGAAATTTAGGATACAGGTTCTAACCCCATAAATGTTGAAGAAGAAGAGTTTATATAAGGAATAGTGACCTCAGAAGCAGGAAACCCTAATTTACTTGAGATGGAAACAAGGGAGACTATAGAGCAGGATCCTATTGATGAAAGAATTGTCGAAGATACTCTTGATTCCTAGCCTTCGCTTGGAATGTTCCAAATATTAATGAACAATTGCAGGTATTTGAAGAACAAGAGAAAGGCCATGCTAAAATTGAAATTAAAGTTGAAGAAGATGAAGCTACACAGTTTTCAGGTGATGGAATTGAAAATGAAGAAAACCTTGATGTAGCAGTGAATATAGAATGTAATGTTTAGAGAGATGAAGTTGAGAATCTGGATAGATAGGAAAATATAAGTCTTTACGGTATGTGCAGGATCATGATGGGCCAAAAAGTGGCGATACAATGGGTATTTGTAGGGTATGTGGTTGAAGAATTTTTTTTACCCAAAATTGATGAAATGAAAAGGGTTTTTAAAGGAGATTCTCAGCTTTCCACCAATATAAATTATTCTTTATTTTGAATTTAATAAATAATTATTATTCATTTTCTATTTGAATTACGGCTAAAGTCCTTATTGATAGGCTGATTGAAAAACATCTATAGCTTTCAAATGGTATCACATTTTTGGAATCCAAAACATGCATCACATTTTGTGTTTCGCATATTATAGGATTAAAAAAATAAAAAATGAATTTCATGAAGTTTTGACCAAGTTAAGGTGGTCAGACATACGAGTTTTTATATTTTTTAAAAGTTGTAATAAAAAATTCATAATTAATTATTTACTTGGAAAAAAATTACAAAAAAATATGCATCACATCTGGACATGAGTCCTCTACTTATATATAAAATCTCATAAAAAATATTATATTTTTATTGTGGTTAGGGTGGTCGGACAAACACCTACTTATTTTTTCCTTGAAATTTAAGTACTCTGCATTGAAATTTCAAATTTTTACCAAATAGATTTTCTTTTTAAAAAAAAACCCTAGTAGTTTACAAACTACATCCAATTTTCTACAGATTCTGTTCTTACATATTTTTGAAATAATATAGATAAATTATTCAAATTTTTACATCAAGTTGCCTAACTCTGATTTTTCTGAATTTTTTGCCATGTAAGGGCTTGTTTTTTCCATGATGATCCTGCACATACCCTTCAAATAGAGGAGATAGTGTCAAACCGTACTAATCTTGAATGTATGCCATAAATCATTGAAGAAATTCCCATTGGAGAAAATGTGATAGAACAAAGAGAAGAAGTTCCTAAAACAAGTGGTAAACATGAACAAAGAAATGTTACAGAGGTACAACAAGATGATGATACACCTGATTGGTTGATCAAGGGATTGGCTTCCCTAATGGACGTGGAAATATTGCCTCTGAATCTGAATAATTTTATACAAGTAGACACTCCTAAATCTAGACGTAAAAAAAAAAACAAAACATGTCATATAAAGAAATGCAAATGGTAATAGAACTATCCAGCTATCTACTCCAACACAAGGAAATACATGAAATAATTCCTAAGGAGTATAAGATATAACAAGTATTAACCTTGGAAACTCATCTTGGAAGCAAGAGTTAGAGGAAATAAAAGTGAATTTGAATGCTATTGTTGCTAGAGTGCAAAAATACAAACAAAAGAAAATAGAATTGAAGGAACGGGTTGCTACCTTGGAATATTTTATAAATTCATTAACTTTATCCAGTCAAGAGCAAGCTAAACTACCTAAACATCCAACGTTGATGTCATAAGAACAAGTAGATGCAATTGCAACAGTTCGCCATTAAATGAATATGTTTGAAGAATGGATTGAGTACAGGGTAAAGCAAGGAGAAGAATTCATTAAAGATGTAATAAGGAAGTACAAGGAAGCATACCACCATTCAGAGAAATCAAAAAATATTTGACATGAATGCAGATTTCACTAGGAGGAATTCATCGAAGAAAGGCGAAATAATGAAATTCTCATGCAATCAAATATCCAAGAGTTAATACAGGGTGATGTAATATCAGGACAAGAACTTCCATTTCTAGAAAAATAGAAGAAATAGTTGAAATGGGAAGGTGACATATTAATACAATGTACCAAAGTATTTGAAAAGGTCACCGTAGAATGCAGAAAATTGATTAGTGAAAATCAAGAATTTATTGAAATACTAGCACGTAAAGGTTGTGATCCCCAAACATTAGGACATGAGGGAAAACAAGCTAAATCCTTCAAGGAATGGATAGAAAGAATAAATAGAGATCCTATTCAGCTACTAATGTGTGAGGTCATTGATGCAATTGTAAAGTGCAGGAACACTATAGCTAGATATGAAGTAGACAAAGTATAGAAGAATGGTATCATACTCCAAATATCTGAAGAATATATTAGGCTCAAGCTCACTTGGAAGGCAATACAAGGGATTTCAAAAGAACATATGAATCAATTATTAAATACTTTCCAAGAGTGTCAATTGAAGAAAGGTGAAGGAAGAATCTCGGAGCCCAATTCATAAGTGAGAAGATAAAGAACCAGATACCGGATACCAAAAGTGTGATGGAATCTTATTTCATTTACAATTTTGAGTTTGTGGTTATTCCACAATACTAGTTTACAATTTTTGGCCAAACTAGACATTGAACTAATTTTTTTCTAACTAAATCTTCACTTTCGAGCACCTATAGCGGCTAAATCATGAGGAATTTGAAATCAGATTACACTTTTTTTCCATCTCCTTTGAAAACTAGTTTTTTTAGTAAACACCATTTTTAAGGAGTGATGCTCACCGTATAACACAATTTTTTTTCCATGAAGGATAATTTTTTTTTTTTTTCAAATTTAGATTTGTAACTATGATATCTAGTGCTTCAAATTGGTTTCATAATTTTTTATTGAATATTTTTTCCTTAATCAGGTTTCAAGGTCAAACTAATTGCAATTCAGACATAGGCAGACTGTATAACACATAACATTTTTTGTATGTATCAAAATTCAAGTTAATTTTTTTGTTGGATCAAGGACTTCAATCTCTGGTGCACTCATATTTTTCAAAAAAAAAAATTGATAATTTTCTATTTTTCCATGTGTAGAACGAAGAGCTTGATTTTTAGTGAAAAACCTACATTGACAAGAAATACAAAATAAATATAATAATTAAATTAAATTTATTTAAAATTATACTTTTTGGGAAGCTTATAATAAGGACTACATACTTACAAAAATTAAATTTTAAATGAATTCATTTGATCCCCCAAAAGGTAAATCAAAAGTGGTTTTTTATCAACATTTTGATAGGCGTAAAGGAGACTCTGTTATGGGTATGGTTTAAAACTAGTGAGCTTCTATCCGAGGGTGTTTGATCTAAGGTAGTTTGATCAAACCCTCTTCAACTAGAATTCTTTAAATGAAACTTTTAAAGGCTTAAATCATTATATTTTCTATAAATATGTGATTTTAGCAAAAATTAGAATCTCCCAGAAATTGTAAACCAGCTTTGTGGGATCACCCTTTGCAGGTTGATCTCGGTTCTGGTAAATGTTCCTTATTCTGGTATTTTGGAAGGAAGTTGATAGCCTCGACATATGCAAAGTGTTTGTGCTGGAGTATGAAGTAAAAGTGTTGTTGATAATGTCAAATCCTTGACTTAGTCTAAAATATTCTTGATGACAGTTCGTAGATTCCATGTACCACATTTTAATTTGTTATTTTTGATTCTCTAGATAGACTTTTAAGTTGAAATTTTGTGGCCTTGTTCCTATAAAATTCCATTTCCTGCTTTATTTTATTTTTAAGTTCAAAATTATTGGATGTCGAAGGAGCATAAACTTTTAAGTTTTGTTATTTTTTCCTGTTTTCTAAACCAGTCTGGCGTAAGAACTTTGTATGCATGAAGAAATTAATTAATATCAGAGATTGTTAGATAGCTACCTATTTTAGTATATTTTGTAGCTAGTTTTGTTAGTTTAGTCGAACAAGACTATATGATGCGTCATTTAAGGGTGCATACAAAACCTACTTGGTGTCCAGAAATGAAACCCTTCTCTTTAAAAGCTTCCACCATTTTATATGTAGTTCTGAAGCAATCTAGTAAAGTATAAAGCGGTTTTCTCTATTTTAAATGATTATTTGGGGCATCCATGGAGAATAACCAAGAGAAACTTTTAATTTTCAGTATTTGCTTATGCTTTATTTTAGAATAGATGTTTAAATTCTTGAAAATGTTCCAAAATATAAATGAATGCAAGAAATTTGATTGAAAATCTTTTTTTTTCCATAAAATTATTGAATGCTTAATGCTAAATCTACTTAAGTGATAGCAAATAATTTGTGATGTTCATGAAATATTATTGAAAATATTTTGATTTCATGATGTTATTTTATGAATGAAGTGGAAATTTTGTGTGTAATGCTTATAATTCCTAGAAAAATTAGAAATAATTGTAGTCCCTTTGAGATTAACAACAATATCACATCAGTACTCGAGAGCAACCCTAGTGCAACCATGACCTGGTTATCAGACACTTGGGATTGAATGAAAGCCAATCCTTTCCTTGTTTATGTAGAATCCTCTTTTAGGTTGTCTTTGTTCCATATCTTTCAAGAAGGATAGGCTTTAGAGTGTTACCAGTTGAGTTGTTCCCTTGGGTGAGTACTTTTTCCCCAAGGTAGACCCTCTAAGATAAAAAAAGCGAGCAAACATATTCATAGTTCGATCAACCTTCATTTAGAAGCAAAGGGAGAACACACACAACATGTTCCGCTCACACTCGCTAGATGTTTTGTTCAATTTTAGTCCCAAAATGAAGTGTGGAGGATATCACTTTATCCCAACCTAAGTCCACGAAAAAGTCTTTTGATTCTCAAGATTGCCGTGAGGCATGAGAGAAGTGCATACGTCTTTTCAATGGTGTTAGTTTGAGAAAGCAATCACAAAAAAAATGTATCACTTGTTCATTTTAAGACCCACCAAGCAATAATGACTTCTTTTTAAGCACCAAAGGAAATGTGAAAATTTTCCTTGTTCACTTGTTAAATCTGAAAATCAACTCTGGCAAGTTTATGTCCTAAAGTTCATTTTAAGCCCTTTTGCAACAAGAAATTGAAGTGTTATTTTTTTTAGAGCCCAAAAGGAATCTAGTAGGTCCTAAGCTTGAAAGATAAAAAAATCATTTAAGAGAAATTATGAATTCTCTAAGAGTGTTAAACAAACACTAAAGTGTCCAAAAACACTTGATATTATGATAAAGTGGTGTCATCATGCCTCTTCTCTCCTTCACCTTTCATCAACACCTATAAGAAAACTAGTTAGATATGAAAAATAGAGGTCCAAAAATCATGTACTAACCCAAATGATCAAAATTAAAAAAGGCACATGTCATAAAAAAACCAAATTTCAATTTTTTTCCCTCAGCGGTGGAGTCTGCATAGGCGGTGCAGTTTAAAATCACCAGTAGTGCTATATAATGTCACTTACCAGTCAACGTCACTCTGTAGTAGGGACGAAGAGCATGAAGGTGTCACTATTTTTTCCAGCATCAGAGTTTGCAATTTAGAAATATTCCAGCGTGTGAAAAAGACTCAGCAGCACCATTTGAGATTTTGAATTTTGGGCAAGAAACAAAGAGCATCAGAGTTTGGTATTTGTAGCGGTGCTATATAGCGACACTGAATTCACATCGGTTCTATATCGCGATACTAGTCTGCTAGCGGTGGAATTCCCAGTAGAGACACAAACCCAACAAAAAGGCACAGAATTTGGTGAAAAAATGTGATTAGAACTTCTGGTTTTCCCTCCTTCTAGAGCCAAATGTATGGTTAGACTGAGAGATGATTTAAGATGAAATGGTGTTAATAATCAAGATCAATCAAGTCGGTATATTTTCCATGAGTAGATTTTCCCCTCTTTGAAGCAAAGTACTTGCTACATTGGTTCAAAGAATAAACTTTCTCAATCAAAAGCCAAAATTTTCTGATTTCAAAACTTGGCCTAGTGCTACCTCGGTGGGAGAAATATGCTGATATACTGCCCCCCTCAAGAGATCAGACAAAAAGCTTGATTTTTGGGTGATCTTGCAAAAAAAAGAGGACAAGGTCCTCGGTGGGTCCAGAAAGCCTCCAAGAGGTCAAAAGATGAGATAAAATGCAAAAACGATAAAAAACAGCCCTCCAATGGACAAAAACAGGATGAGGGGACCTAGACTTCTCCTAGATGGCCAAACAAGGTCAAAAAACCCAAATTTTTAGCCTTAGAAGATTCTGAGATTTTGAGCTCTGACATCTTGGCAAGATGGCGCAATGACAACTCCTTATGCACATTTTTGACTGAGTCTGAACACACCAGAGGCTTCCCGACACTGGACCACCGGTGAGTCAACTTGACCCAAGCTTATTGATCTTTTTTTTGTGATCATTTAATGCTTTTGAAACTAGATCTCTAGGCGTGGTGCCATATTGCACCGCTGACAATTTCAAACTCCACCGCTCAGTGTTTAAACTACACCATCATTGCAAGGTGTGTCACCATAGTTTTGTTTGGAGTTTAGGTTTAAACTCCAAGCTTTGATGCTTTAGTAAAGTGCACCACAGCAATGGACTTTAAAGTTAGGTTTTCTACGTAAACTGTGATGCTTTGGCAAAGTAAATCGTTGCGGTGCAGTTTGAGGATTTCGAGGTTCTAGCGTCGTAGTTTGTAAATTTCAAATTGCACCACCTTCACAGGTAGCGATGCTATGGTGATTTCTTGAATGTTGAGACAAGTTCAGACAAATTTTTTTTGATGAATTTTAACATGGTGACTTTTCCTGATGTAGGAGGAGGTGAGAGAGATCTATTCGCATGAGCACCAGTCTCGAGAGATTTTCAGATATTTGTGTGATCTGACCGAGAGGGAGTAGGAGCACCTAGGAGAGATGGGGCTTTGATTTATCACCTACACACCACCCATGTGGACACACCTGGGCATTATGGCAGCGCTTACTGAGAGGTGGCATAGTGAGACCTCTTCATTTAATTTTCTCACTTAAGAGGCCATAGTTATGCTAGAGGATGCGTGGCAGATCTTGAGATTACCCATCCATGGTGAGCGGGTTATTTATGACATGGATGTCGGGAGGGATGCCTGCTATGCCATCCTAGAGACTAATTAGATTGTATTTTGCAAGGGGTAAATTGAGTTGGAGCACCACAGGCCCCTGGCCTCACCCTATCTCTTGGTGATTTCCGCTATCATATCGGGTCTTGTCGCCCTAGATCGGCGAGGCCAATATTTCAGTCCTAGTTGGGGACTTCCTTAGGAGTGGATTGTCTGATGGAGACTGACACTTTTTGCATGGGGTCTAGTTTTTCTAGCCTCTCTTTACAAAGATCTTCACGACTTTTCCTACTAGCATGGCAGAGCACCTGGAGCAAGAGTCACACTCCTACATATATGGGCATGGGAGCACATCCACGTGCTTCGTCCATGAGTCATTCCTGTTCCAATGGAGCCAAATGATCCAGTGGCCTGGCGTTACAAAGGAGGCCTTTCTTTTACCCATACAGGAGAGCACATGATTCCTCATTGGAGGAGGGTCCTCGATGACATGTGATTGTTCTGATGGAGGCCATACCTTGGGCAGCCAAGTTGGTTTGATGATGCATAACAACTATTATTTTCTTTCCAAGACCGCTTGATGCAGGGGTGAGAGCATACTATGATTGAGATGTACTTGCCAGGTAGAGTCTAATGATAGTTTGGAAAGCCACAGGATCAGCCCAATGATTAGTATGTGGATATCTTTGCAAGGATAGCGAGTTATGCTCTTTGGGGTGATACATACCTACCCATGAGGCAAGGGAGAGTTTTAGACAACTGGTGGCCTAGCCATGGCCATACGACAAGGGAGAGGAAAATTTGGGAGTTACACAAGCCTACAGATATTGGTTCAGGCTGTCGTTGAGGCTCACAGTTCCAGGTACACCCTCTACTTGATGGAGAGCCAGAGGCAGGGGGCAAGACGAGGTCAGGGAGGTGGTGGGGCACCACTGGTGCACTAGGTATAGGATTAGGTAGTTCAAGATCAACTAGTGTAGCACCAGTCTCTCTCTGATCCATAGGTGGGAGAGCAGAGACAAGATCAAGATCTAGGACACCACGACATGATCTTGACGCCTCCCAGGGATGGGTAGCAAGATCAGCCTCATGCACAACTACCTCCACACCCAGATCCTAGAGATGGGTAGATTTTGCAGTTGCAGGCCTAGGTACATGAACTGACAGCTAAGAGAGATCAGGCTAGGACCGGGTGGGATCAAGCCATTTTGCAGAGGCAGGTCGCAGAGTTACAGGAAGTAGTAGAGATGGGACGCCGTCAGCAGCTAGAGAGCATGGCCACCTTCTCTTCCCAAAACATAGTATCACTCTAGGATTATAGAGAGGTCATGCAAGAGGTAGATTACTAAAGGATGTACTACTACCAGGTCGTATCGAGGGAAGCTCAAGTTCTAGACTTCTCCCAGAGGACATGCCACAAACTAGCAGAGCAACATGGGGAGAGAGCAGGTGGTGAGGGCAGCAGCCAGCAGGGCTAGGCCTTAATTTTTTATCAGAGAAAAGATTCTCTTTGGGCCCTTTGGGCTCATTTTTGATAGCCCCATGGGCCGATTGTACTTATTGACATACACTTGTACATTGATCCGATTTTTGTATCATGACATTATATTTGACGATATATGAGATGATGATTTTGATGTGATATGCTATGTCCTTTTTTATGTATTATGGATGATCTTTATTGTTTTATATGCTATGCAATGATGTTCTATCCTATGTGATGCAATGTGATGTATGATGCTATGTTTTTATGATGTGATGCAGTGATTATGCAGATGTTGATGAATGCATTTCTTTTTCAGTGTCTTTTTATGCACTTTTTATGATGATTATGTATGGATGGTGCAAATGTTATGCTATGTAAATTTTGTATAGTGTAATGGATGCTTATATATGTTACGTGATATTTTATGCAATGTTATGATAGAATGAGTACGGATGACATGATGGATGTAAATGATGTTTATGATATGGAATGATTATGTTATGCTTATGATGGATGAAGATAATGTTTATGGTATGGGATGGTCATTTTTATTTTGATGTGAAATGAATGTAATGTAATGATTTGTGAGGTGTTTTTAGAGTAATAATGAAGATGTAATGTTATGTTGTGTTTTTAATAGTTCCTATATGATATGAAATATCCAGTATGTAATGTGTAATGTACTAATGGTTTGTGAATGCAAGGTGAATGCAATGATGATAATGATTTGATTAACTGTCATGGTACCATGTTAGCGTGAAAAGAAAGAGATAGAAGAAACTAGAGATTCCAACAAGACATGAGACGATGATGATGATGATGATGATGATGATGATGATGATGATGATGATGATGATGATGATGATGATGATTTTCTTTCTGAGGAGTTGGGATTTTAAAGGGCTAATTACCTTATGTTTGATTACACGCATAAGTATGATGCATCAAGGTATGAAAAACTAGGATGGCATTGTACCTAGTATGATGGACTTTGACTCGACAATCAGATAGGAGTATCCCTACTCACACCTGGCATATGGAACCTTATTCAGAGTGGAATTCAGATATTTCAAGCATCTCGGGCCAAAACATAAGAAAGCAAGCCTTCCCATGTGGTAAAAAAGATACTTAAAACATCCTCCCTACACCTTAACAAAGTACACATGACCAAGTTATATATTACAAGAATATCCAACAATCATAGTAGATAAAAGATAATGATTGTTGCCCCATTCCTATCTCTCTAAATATTTTGATTAGACATCATCGAGAGGTCCTTTGAATGAGCACAATAAGATAAATCAAAAGATAAAAATAAAGTAAACAAACAAGCCAATGTTCTTCATATCGCTAGCCAAGACTAAACTATGGTGATGCCTGATGTTGATGTCCATTGTAGGAAGGATGCATCCTAGGACATGACAATATCAGATGATTTGATATGGGACTAATTGGATGATAGGCTATTGATACGAAGTGTTGACGAACTTGTTTACGTACTGACCTAGACTTGAGACTTTGACGTTTGAGTTCTCACTTTTTAAACTGCTAGACTTGTTTCCGATTATTTTACCAAAGGTTGAGGATGATGCTTGATTTCTTGTGAGTGATGTTTATTGCGGGTGAAAGCGAGATGAGACAGATGGATTTTTTCAAATATTTGGATTTTTTGGAGTTCTCTGAACTGATTTGAGGTTGTTTTTGGTATTTTCAAGATTTTACAAAATGTTTTGATTTTTTGCATTTTCAAATGTTTTGGGGTTTTCTGAGATTTTGACGAAGAGACTAACCTAAGGACCTATCCTAGGGGCCTCGGGGGCTGATCAATAGATTAGCCTTGCCTACATTATACATGCAGAGACCATGTAGTTTGACTGACACAAGCTTGATTATTGATGAGATATGAACAAATGGATTGCTAGTTTATTATGATGAACTCCTAGAGGACCGACCTAAGTGTCTCAGGGGATGATCATAGATCAACAGGTGCCTATGTTGAAGGTTTAGAGACTCGTAGTTCAACAAGACGACTCTATTTTTGAATTTTTGAGTGACTTTTTTGACCTATTTTGGATTTTGATATGTTTTGGATGTTTTTGGATTTTGTGATTTTTTTATGTTTTGGATTTTGATTTTGATGTTTTGGATTTTGATTTTTTGTTTTGGATTTTCTAATTTTCTGATGTTTTTGGATTTTTTTATTTCTAATGTTTGGATTTTGATTTTCTAATGTTTTTGGATTTTTTGATTTTCTGATGTTTTTGGATTTTCTGACTTTCTGATGTTTTTGGCTTCTTCTTTTTTTGATGTGTTTGGAATTTCTGATTTTCTAATGTTTTTGGATTTTCTAATTTTGGGATCTTAAGAACATACATGAATTTGATCTAATGAGAACATTCCCCCAATGTGATGCAATAGACTACTCCAATAGAGGCGGGACAAACTGACCTTAAGAATGGGTCGAGTAGTACTAGGAGGGTTATGACACTAACACAAGACCAAGCTATGATGCAAACGCGGGTGAATGATGGATGGACATAGATGGATGATGAAAGCATAATGGATGGATGATGCAAAATGATTCATGAAGATCCTGGTGGATGGAAAGTGTTTATTTACACAAGGCACCTGTTTGCCATGTTTTCACCAAGGTACTTGCCCAAAGCACCACCGAAGTGGTTTTCACTAGAGGATGATTTTTTTTCTCTTTAGTTTTCTTAATCCTTTTTCTGATTTTGTTTTTTGGGATTTTTTGGATTTTTTTCTTTTTTGATTTTTTTGTTGTCACCAAGACACCTGTTTGCCAAGTTTTCATTAGGATAACCACTTTTTCAAGACTTTTTATGATTTTTTTTTGGATTTTTGGTTCTATACCTTGAAAGATTAAACATAAATTTTGTGAGATGGGAGTTGTTCATGGGCTCCTGCAGAGGTTCCCCTTTGGGTGTTGATAACTGATATGCCCCTGACTAGTAGCTTGTTGTGATAATAAATGGTCCTAACTAGTTGAGTTCAAATTTTCCTTTGTTGTTTGGATTTGGGATGTTCTTCTAATTCTCCTCTAGGATAAGTTCTCTGACTTGGAAGCTCCTACTCCTGATCTTCTTGTCATAACTCCTTTTAAGAAAATTCTGATAGACTTGCAAATGATTTAAAGTGTCCATACACCACTCATCCAGTAGCTCCAACTCATTCAATGTTGATACTCAGTATTTTTCATCCGTGATGAGGTTTTAAAGTGATATTCTCAGTGACGAGAGCTCGATCTCAATGGGTAATATGACCTCTGATCCGTAGACTAGGGAGGGGGTGGCACCTATTGGTGTGCAGATGCTAGTTCGATGGGCCTAGAGGGAGGGATTTAGCTATAGATTCCAGTCATGACCTAAGTCATTGAATATATTTTTGAGGATTTTCATAATGGTTTTATTGGTAGTTTATGTTTGGCTATTGCCTTTGGGATAGTATGGAGTGGAAAGGAAATGTTGGATTTTGAATTTGTCACAAAGGTCATGAACCTCCTGATTCTTGAAAGGTGTCCCATTATCGAAGATAATAGCTTGGGGAACACCATATCGGCATATTAAGCAGTTCAAGATGAACTTTGATGCTTTCTTTCTAGTGATGTATGTCATTGGGATGGCTTCCACCCACTTTTTAAAGTACTTAGTGATGTTTATGATGAACTTGTGGCCATTGGATGAGGTGGGAGTTATCTTTCTGATGAGATCGAGCCCCCACTATGAAAAGGGCCATAGTGTGACAATAGGATGAAGCTCTTGAGTTGGAGCATAGATAAGGTCCCCATGCTGGTGACATTGTAGGAACCTTCTGATGTAGTCATGTGCTTCTCTTTCCATTGTAGGCCAATAATACCCCATCCTCTTCAATTTCTTGGCCAAGGTCATTCCACTCGAGTGTGAACCAAAAATACTATTATGCACCTCAGTTAAGGTGGTGAATGCCCCCTCAACATTTAAGCAGTGTAATAAGGTTCCTTCTATGCTCCTATGGTAAAGGGTGTTTCGTAGGATGACAAACCGGGATGCTTTCTTGAAAAAGGTTCTTTTTAGGCTTGAGGGTAAGTCAGTAAGTAGGACCCCTATTCGTAAGTAGGTATAAATGTCATGGTACCAGGGATCATCAGGACCAATGATTTCGCACACAAATTCTAACTCTGGTACCTCGAATGCGGGCATCAGAAGTTGTTCTACCAAGAATTCATGTTTTGGGACATTGCAAGGGATGTCCAGTAAGAATCTAATCATTACCATGGCTTCTACTACTCTTTTGTTGGCTCTGGAAATCTACTCAAGTATGATATCAATGAATGATTCTTTGAGGCTCTCTACCAACTTTTTTATGGAGTCTATTTATCATCCTTTGTTTGGTACTCATAATTTACTTGATTTATTATCAATTGGGAGTCTCCATATACTTTGAGGGTCATGATGTGCCACTGCACTGCTATTCTAAGACCTAGGGTTAAAGCCTCGTACTCTACAATGTTATTAGTGGAGGGGAATGCCAATTTGTAAGATATAGGAATACAATCCCTCTGTGGGGTGATGGAGAAGACACCGGCTCCTGATCCATGTTGCATCTATGAGTCATCAAAGTAGATTTTCCAATGGTCGGCTATGCTGAGATTGAAGATGGATTCATCTAGAAACTCTGATATGAGTGGGTTCTCTATTTAGATTGGTGCTTCTGCAAGCTAATCTGCGATAACTTGGCCTTTGATTGCTTTCTACTCCACATATTCAATTTCATACTCTAATAGTATCATGACCCATTTATCCATCCTTCCTGTGAGCATTACCTTTGATAATAGGTACTTTAGGGGGTCAATTTTGTTAATGAGTTTGATTTTGTGAGCCATCATGTAATGTCTAAATTTTTGTGAAGCAAACACTACTGCTAGACATGCTTTTTCAATGAATGAGTAGTTTAAATCATGCTCGACCATTATGCGGCTGATGTAATAGATGGCCCTTTCTGTCCCATTTTCATCGTGTTGGGCTAGGAGAGCTCCAAGGGTTGTTGTTGCTGACACATAGAGGATTAATGACTTTCTTGGGATCAGTGGCATGAGGACCAGAGGTGTGAGCAGATATTCTTTGATTTTGAAGGCTTCCTCACACTTGTCATTCCATTTGTATGCTACCCCCTTGTGGAGTAGGTTAGAATAAGGTATTTTGTTTCTCTTCTAGTTTTGCGATGAATCTACAGATAGATTGAAGCCTGCCTTGGAGGCCTCTCAAATGTTTTAATGTTTTGGGTGCCTCCATCTCTAAGATTTCTTTCACTTTTGCTGGATCTATTTCAATACCCCTCATTGACACTATGTATCCTAGTAGCTTTCCTGAATGTACATCAAAGACACACTTCTTTGGGTTGAGTCTAACCTTATATTCCTCCAGCCTATTAAAAATAGCACTCAAGGTTTCTATGTGATCTCTCCTCTTCCTGGATTTTTCTACTATGTCATCAACATAATCTTTGACAGTTTTATGGATCATGTCATGGAAGATCAATGTCATGGCCCTTTGGTAGGTGGCCCCAACATTCTTTAGACTGAATGGCATCATATTCCAATAGGCCCCATGGACAAGTGAAGGTCATTTTTTGTTGGTCTTCTTTAGTAATCATTATTTGGTTGTACCCAGAGAAACCGTCCATCAAAGAAAGAATTTCACATCCCTCTGTCATGTCTACTATCATGCCAATGTTAGGCAATGGGAAATCATCTTTCGAACATGATTTTTTTAGGTCTCTGAAATCTATGTAGATTTAGATGCCCCCATCTGGTTTTGAAATACGAACCAAATTTGCTACCCACTCAGGGTAGTCGATTGGTCATATGAATCCTTCATCAAGTAGCTTTTTCAATTCCATTTTGACTAGCAAGGCGATTTGAGGATGCATTTTTCTTATTTTTTGTCGGACAAGCTTTGCTTCAAGGTAGACTGCTAGGTGATGGACCACAATCTCTGGATCGACCCCAGGGATGTCAGCATAGCTCCATCTAAAATTAACCTGTCACTCTCTCAAGAAGGCTGGTAGGAGCTCTTGTTCCTATGATAGTAATGATTCTACGTAGAATGTGATGTGCGGTGTCTCCTTTGTTCCTAAGTTAACTAGATTGCATTTTTTGGCTAGGACTATTGATTTTTCTTGATGTAAAGCTCTGAGAGGAAGATTGAATTCCCCCATCCTCGGGCACCTCAGAGAGGTTTTCACCATTGGATGCGTCCTTTCTTTTTACTATTTTTGGGTCAGAGAGTGCCATAGTGTGGTTTTCACTCAAGGACCTAGAGATTATTCTCAGTTTTTTGCTTTTGCGACTGAGGGATTCAATCATTTCCCCATAATATGCATGTGTATCTAGTTTGATGATGAATCCTACTTTGTGAACCCCATGTGGAATATAATCTCGTAGTCCCATGAATTCTGAGAGCGCCTCATCATTTTTGAATGTGTCAAGAATTGGTGGTCCTCATTTGTCATAATCGATGAGTTGGGGGTAAACTAGGCGGATTTCATGATTTTGATGGTCAGTGGACTCAAATGACATAGTACTAATCATGAGAAGGGTGGTGTCCTCGAAGAGCATGGGTAGGTTGGTTATGGGATCTTCATCATCACTACTACTATAGACGTCAGTTATGTCAAATGTGAAGTTGTTTATGACTTGACCTATAGATATGGGTAAGCGAAGTTCAACTGTCATTTGCTGAGGAGTTTTGACTTTCCTAACTAGGGGATTTTGGCCACGCATGGTTATACTTGGAGGGGTACATCCAAGGCCAATATTTCTCATTCACTTCTCTGGAATGATGGGTATTATAGGCTTGTTGTCATTTTTCCCCATTTTTTGGTTTATGTCATAGCCCATTGTGAGCATCATTTGCAAATCTTTGCTACTGTCATCCATTGGTATATCGGCTGCTGGTCTATTGTCTTGGTATAAGAGGTTGGATGGGTCCTCCTCTATTACTTCTCATCCAAGATCTCCTCAAATTCTAAACTTGGAATATCCTTCAGTGGATGTTTGAGATGTGGAGGCTTCATTTGATTACGAATGTCCTTGTGATCTAGGAGATTGTGTTAACTCTCCTACTACAAAAGAATTTTTGGGAATCATATAGTTTCCGCAACCATTATCCTGGGTGATGAATTTGATGTCAGAGATGGTGGGGATGGCGGGTGTGGTGGGTGTCTATGTCGTAGAAGTGGAAGCGAGAGTGGCTAGATCAATGTATTGTGTTGATGGGTCTTCATCATTTTTAGGCACTTGAGGTATTTTATAGTATTTTTCCTATAGGTTTTTGCAGTAGGAGAATGGTTTAGGATCTCCATGGATGGTGACCTCTTGGCCTTCATATGTGAATTTGACACATTGATGGAAGGTTGATGGTATTGCTTGCATTGCATAGATCCACAGACGTCCCGGGAGAATGTTATAAGGCAAGTCAAGGTCCAGGACCTGACACGTGGTTTCCATGATAGCTGACCCTACTTGAATAGGGAGTTGAATTGTGCATTGGGACACTCTTTCTTGATCATCATATGCCTTGATTGTAATACCTTTTCCTTTGTCAATGGAATCCTTTGAGATTTTCAGGTTCTTAATGAGCTTGAGGGAACAAATGTTCAAACCTGCACCTCCATCCACCAAGACTCGCTTGACTTTGTTTTTATGCACTAGGACTTCTAGATGGAGTGCATGGTTGTGAGATGGTTGAGTAGGAAAATATTGATAAGATAATGTAAGGAGGTTTGGGGTAATGATGTTTCTAACCATAGCTTTGAATTTTTTTGTATCAAGATTTGCAAGGATGGTGGATGAAGCCAATGCTTCCTCAAGGGTTTTCTTGTAGGTGGATGATATTTTTAGTAACTCCACTAAATGGAGATTTGTGTTGGGGCTCTTTTCAGCTGATCAAGGAAATTGTAGCCACTTGGAGCAAATCTTGGGTTAGGCGCAGGTTCTCTATTTTGCTGAGATGATCCTACAATTGTAATTTTTCTGCCTCGTGTGGTGACTCCACAATCAGCATGGGCTCCTTTGATGGTGATGGTAGCGTAGTAGTCATCCAAGGATGCAACAACATGGTCATACACATGATTCACACTTTTGAAGGTTCCTTTCTGCTTATTAGTGTTATTATTCCCTTTATTTTTATGGTTAGGCATCATATTTGTATATATTTTGAGGTTTTGATTTCCTGTTGGTTGCTCCACATTTATGATTTTTTGATCAATGAGGTCTTGGATTAGGTTTTTCAACCTCATGCAACTATTATTGGTGTGCCCTTTGATTTTTTGGAAGTCACAGAGCTGATTTTCATTGTACCAGGGTGGTTCGACATATGGTTCCTGTTAGTTCTCATAGGTGGGAGCCTTGATGAGATTTTCATTTATTAATTTCTTCATGATGTCCTTGAGTGGTTCCACAAGGGTAGTGTACTTTCATTCAAAGGAGTTCTTATTTCACTGAGGTGGTCCCATTTGATCATTGATGTTATTGATCACTTGATTGTTTGGCTGATTTGTTGTTGTGTTAGCTTGATGATTGTTTTGATGGTGGTTTTTGGGTTGTTGTTGCGGTGCAGGTGTGTTTTCCCAAGGGGTGCTAATGACAACTTTTTCTTCGACAACACCATCATTGGTAACATTTTTGTTCTTTTCCCATGTGGAAGGTTTGTCATTGTAACTGGTGGATGGGTGATTTCTCTGTTGTTCAAGATATGCAGGTGATCCTCCATGTTGTGTCATAAGGGATCATTCGATGTTGAGTGCCTTGGAGATCAATTGGTTGTACGTGGTGATTACTTATACTTGAGATGGAATTCCAAGGCTCCATCGAGGTTGGATATGATAGTGCACACTTGTTACTCAAGCATGACCCATTTGCTTTGATTGGCCTTGGATCACCATCGTTGTAAGAATGAAGCAAATGATTCATTCTTTCCTTGTTTTAGAGTTGATAGTTCCTCTGGACTAACATCCATATCGATATTGAATGTGTAGTTTTTGATGAATGCATCGACGATTTCTTTGAACTTCTTGATGCTAGGAGGAAGGCGAGAGAACCATTCCATGGCATGGCCAGCTAAACTTCTAGGAAATAGCTGCATCAGATAAGTATTGGCATATGTGACTTCCATGCAATGAACTTGGAATTCCCTGATGTGATCTTTAGGGTTTCCCATCCCACAGTATTTTTCAAATTTGGGGATCTCAAATCCCTTCAGGAATGATTTCATTACAAGGCTCCTGTTGAATGGATAAGGACACAAGTTTTTGGTTTTTCCATGGTTCGCCCTGATTGAAGTTCGGGCACCTGTTGTGAGAGAAATTTGATTTGCATTGCGACATTGTTTTGCAGATAAGCAGATGGGATGAAAGTGTTTTTAGGTCGTTCAACTTTTGGTGTGATGGGTGGATTGTTTGGTATGTTGATGGATGGTGTTTGCATATTTTGTTGAGCTAGGAATGCTTGCAATTGATGTTGTACCAACAATGTTTTTTGTTGTTCCTGTTGTTTATGTGCTATTAGTGCCTATTGCTGAGCTTGATGTTGTTGTTTTTGTACCAATAACGCTTTTTGTTGGGCTACTAATCGAGCTGCTTCTTGTTGTTCTTGATATTTTTTTAGTGCTTGTTGATATGCTTGTTGTTGGGCTACTTGTTGTTGTGCAAGGTATTGTGTTTGTGCCTGTTCTTGCACTTGTGCTTGTGCTTGAGCTTGTTGGGCTTGGTATTGGGCTTGTGCCTGAGCTTGAGCTTGTGCTTGGGCTTGGGCTTGGGCTTGAGCCTGAGCTTGAGCTTGCACAACTTGTGCAATTTGTGTAGCTTGTGCGATTTGTGCAGCCTGTGTTGCTTGAGCGGCTTGTTGTTGTTGTTGCAATAGGGCTTGGGCTTATGCAGCCATCTATGCTTGTTGTGCTTATAGTGCTTGCTATGTTCCTTGAGTAGCATGGGAAGCTTGGGTGGCTTGCTAAGCGGTTAGCTGTGGAGCTTGTCAGTTTTGGATTTGTTGTAATGCCTTTTGATAAGCAGCTCGCTAAGCAGCTTGCAATGCAATACTATATTGGCTTGATGTGTTCGAGTTTGGTGGTGGTGGTGGTGGAGGTGGATTTGGAATGGTGCTTGTTGTGGTGATGAGAGGCACTGTCATGTTGATAATTGGGCTTTGAGTGGTAGATGGTGTGATTGATATGGTTGGTCCTTGAGAGACCTTGTTTTGAGATGTTTGGGGGATGGTTGATGTGATGGTGGGGGTTTGCATTATCGGGATGGTTGCCATTTTTTGGTGCAATATCAATGGCAACATGGAAGTATTTACAATAATGCTCTGATTGATGCTTGGTGAGTCGATCTGATTTTGTTGATTGATGCATGGTAAAGGGGGAATTCCTAAACCAAGAGGTGATGTGGATATTTATGGAAATAGTGGAAGTGATGGAAATGTGGGGGGTGTAATCTCTTGAGGAAATGTAGTGTAAAAAATGCCCCCTGGTCCAAATATGTCACCCTCTCCTTGTGAGGTTATGGGGAGAGAGGTTTGGGGTGTTGCACGGAATGATGACGATGGGTCATTTGGATCGTGAAAGGTGAGAGGGACATATGTATGTGATGGATTTTGAGGTACTGATTGTCCCAAGATGTTGTTTGCATCCAAATCTTGATTGTTTATGAGGGGATGTGTTTGCAATGCATTGAGAAATGCACTTCCCTTGTTAACAATGGGTTGTGTTGGAGTAATAGATGATGTAATTTGTGGGATTTTTTGAGTGATGCTTTGAAATTGAGGTGTAGATGAAAGGGGGATGGTGGATGAGATTGGGGGCATGACCCCAAAAGATGGTTCCACAATAGTGCTCAGATCAAAATCAAAGGGGAGTTTAGCCCCTTGCTTTGGTAATTCGAGCATGTATAGTGAAGGATTGAGTCTCATCATGATGTTGATAATCTTATGATTCTCCATATTTTGAACCATTTCAGTGATTTCCTCATGTTACATTCCAGAGGGATTATTGGTAAGATCCTCCACTTGACCTTCCTCTTGTTTATTTTGTGATGATGAAGGAAGGCTATTTACAGGGTTGCTCGATCCAATGAGATTTATTTCAGAATTTGTTTGGCTTAGGTCACTTGAAGTGGATGTTTCTTTGTTGGTTTCCATGTTCCTCTTGTATTGCGATTTAGTTTGCACCATAAAATAGGGATCAATTTTCAAGAATATGGGAGATGAATCTCTAATTCTTTTGGATTGATCTAACTTTAAGTACAAAAGAGAAAATTTAGGATGTTTTAAGGTGAAATGATGGAGATGTGCAAAAGATGGATGATGTGGTTGATTGAACTTTTTAGAAGATCTTGAGGGGATGCTATACTTTTAGGACTTTTTAGATGCTTGAATGTGGATTTGGATTTTGATTTTTTTTTATTGACCTTGATTTGATTTTTCTTTGGTTTTGGATGATGAACAAATAAATTACAAGATCCTGGATGATTATCTAGGGGATAAACTTGCTCAAAGGATGATAATTTGAGTAAGTGTAGGGAGAAGGATGCATCTACCTACACCTATTCAAACAAGATGATAATTCAACAAAGTATATAAAGAAGGATGCATCTACATATACCTATCTAAACAAGATGATTTGATAATTTGACTACGCACATGAAGAAGGATGCATCTACACATACCTAGCCAAAAATTATTTGATGTTTTGATTCAAATATTTCAAGGATTTTGATTTTTTTTTAAGGATTTTGATGATTTTGATTTGCTAAAAAGCCTAGCATGAAGGATGATTTCAAGATTTTCAAAAGCTGATGGGGAGATGATTTTGGTTTGATGTTCAAAGATGGATGAAGGTTTGATTTCAATCCTATGTTTACCTAAAAAGACACTTGTTTACTAGACCTCAGTTTTGAAGAACATGCTTTTCTCTAGAAAAGGTGTTCAAATTCTCAAAAAAGATTTGGATTTTGACAATAATAAAATGAGTACAATCCAGGATTGTTTCTTGAAGCTTTCCTGTAAAAGTTAAAAAGCAGTCTTCATTTGAATTCATATAGTGTTGAGAGACGCTTTTGGTGATCTTTTGGACTAAGAGCTTTTACCTTTGGTTTCTTGATCTTGATCTTGCGTGAAGTCATTGGAAACACATGTGTGAGATTCAATTATTTTTAATCTTTTCTTAATGACTTTGTTTTACCATAAACACTTCTTGATTAGCTTTTCAAAATAGATGCCCAATGTCTCAACTTCTCATCCCACAAGGTATATTATGTGGAACTTTGATGAAATCAAGGAAAGGGTTACCTATTGTTAACTCTAGTAAGAAAATTGAGATATAAATCCAAGTGTTTAGAAACCTCTAAGGATAAATCCCAAGGGCAAGCAATAACACGTGAATTTGGTCAATTGTATTTGCTTCCTAAAGGGTTTGATGTTTTGATGACAATGTTAAATGTTTGTTTCCCAATGTTTACGAACAAGCAAAGTGTTTTGTAACCAAGAACAAGCACAATCCTATGGATATGAAAGACTATATTTGTTAAGTCCCCACTTGCACAAGTCCAGCTACGCTTATTTTTAGTGAATGGTTAGATGCTTGACCCCACTGGCTCCCCTCCACGACACTCACTTCTCAAGGCATCCAAGCATCAGTACCCATGAAATTCCCATGGCATACTTTCCATTTCTACTAAAAACCATAAAAGTGTGGGGCGGCTTCAAAACGACCATTCTTGCACCAACAAATAGATAGGGATTTTGGCCTTTCTACAACATGGGTTTTAATTCAAACTTTTCGTTCGTAGGAGTTGATCCATCGAGGTGAGAGACCATTGCTTCCCTTCTCGTTAGAACCAACTACATGATATTATCCTTTGTTCCAGTACCCACTTTTATATCTCGGTTGGAAATACTCTTTGGTTTAGAGTGTTACCGATTGAATCGTTCCCTTGGGTGAGTACTTTTTCCCCAAGGAAGGCCCTCTAAGATAAACAAAAGCGAGCAAAAATATTCATAGTTTCATCAACATTCATTTAGAAACAGAGGGAGAACACACACAACAAGTTCCACTCACACTCACAAGATGTTTTGTTCAATTTTAGTCCCAAAATCAAGTGTGGAGGTAATCACTTTATCCCAACCTAAGACCACCAAAAATTCTTTTGATTCTCGAGATCGTCATGAGGCTCAAGAGAAGCGCATACGTATTTTCAATGGTGTTAGTTTGAGTAAGAAATCACAAAACAAAGTAGCACTTTTTCATTTTAAGACCCATAAAGCAATAATGACTTCTTTTTAAGCACCAAAGGAAATGTGAAAATTTTCCTTGTTCAATTGTTAAATCTAAAAAGCAACTCTAGTAATTTTGTGTCCTAAAGTTCATTTTAAGCCCTTTTGTAACAAAAAATTGAAGTGTTATTTTTTTTAGAGCCCAAGAGGAATCTAGTAGGTCCTAAGCATGAAAGATAACAAAATGTTTTAAGAGAAATTATGAATTCTCTAAGAGTGTTAAACAAACAATAAAGTGTTCAAAAACACTTGATATTATGAGAAAGTGGTATCATCATGCCTCTTTTCTCCTTCACCTTTGATCAAGACAACTATAAGAAAACCAATTAGATCTACAAAATAGAGGTCAAAAATCATGTAATAACCCAAATGATCAAAATTGAAAAAGGCACATGTCATAAAAAAGTTGAATTTCAATTTTATTTTTCCCTCAACGGTGGAGTCTACACAAGCGATGCAGTTTAAAATCTCTAGTGGTGCTATACAGTGTCGCTTACCAGTTAGCATTGCTCTGCAGCAGGGACAAAGAGCATGAAGGTGTCGCTATTTTGGCCAGCGGTAGAGTTTTCAATTTAGAAAGATTCCAGCATGTGAAAAAGACTCAACGACATTGTTTGAGATTTTGAATTCTGGGCGGGAAATAAAGAGTGTCGAAGTTTGAAATTTGTAGCAGTGCTATATAGTGACATTGAATTCCCAATGGTTCTATATAACGACGATGGTCTCCTAGTGGTGGCGTTCCCTATAGAGACACAAAAACAACAAAAAAGCACAAAATTTGGTGAAAAAATGTGATTAGAACTTCTGGTTTTCCCTCCTAGTGCCAAATGTATGAACCAAGATACTAGTACTTGCAAAACACAAAGAACACACATATTAGAAGATTAAAATGCAAGTAAGATCTAAGTTCCCCATAAAATCCATTCAACTATGTTCAAAATAGGAACAAAACAAGAACACAATGAAAGAAGATAAAAACAAACTAAGTCCTACTAAGTACATGCAAAATCTTTATCTTATGGAGGAGTTGGTGCCAATTTGATGTGGAAATTGGCCCTTTCCCAAATCCTATGTAATCTTTGATGATTTGATGAGGATGTGATCCACTTTGTTGAAGATTGAAGTGTGCTCCAAGATAAAAATCTGCATAAGCTAGCTAAAACTTTAATGAAATGGATGAGAATTTCTATGCTTGAGTGTGGATTTGAATATAGTAAATTTTCTTAAATTGTGGATGATGAAATTAGGAATGATACCTCTTATTTATAGAATGAAAAGTTGGAGAAATTCCCAAAATGAAGCAATGTGAGAGTAACATTCAACCAATGCCAAGGTGCCACTTGTCAAGATGTGAATGGATGGAGGATGTGCACATTTTGATGAATGTGCCCATAAATGCAATTAGGTTATATTTGAAATTAGTGAAATGACATGTAAGAGGGAAAAGGAATATCTTAAATGCCACTTGGCTCAAGGAAAAAGGACTTATTAGGTGAATTTAATGTCTTGCTCGAAGGACAAAGTCCACTTGGATTCGAATTCAAATTTGAGAGAATATTCCTCCATTATGCAATGTTGAGAGAAAAAAAAGGATTAAATAAATGAATTAAATCCATTTTCATGTGAAAGTGGAAAAAGCTAGAGGATGGTCCACATGAATTAGGATTAAATTAATCAAAGGTTAATTAATTTAAGGAGAGATTAGATGATGTGACAAATTTGACTTAGATTTATGGGTTTATTTAAATCAAAGATGAGAAGAATGTGATTTTAGACTTAGTTAAATAAATATTTTGTTTTATTTAACTAGAGAAGATGGTTAGTTAGCTTAAATTAAACAAGGTTTAATTTATTTAATTTAATAGATGGACCTTAGATATTTAGTCAAATAAAGGGAATTATTTAATTAAATATGCACACAGGGTTAATTAGATCAGATATAATGATTTAATTAACAAGAGAGAAAGACTCAATTAGATAAAATGATTTATTTAATTAAGAGAGGAAATTTCATGAATTTAATCAAATAAAGGTATTTGATTAAATGGTTAGACTGAGAGATGATTTAGGATGAAATTGTGTTAATAATTGGGATCAAGCATGTCGGTATATTTTCCATGTCTACAATAGGAAATTCAATGATTTGTTCTCCATGAAATTGGTCAAAACAATGGAAGGTGATAAAGCCAAAAGATTATCCCTAGAAGCACAAAGTGCCATTCAGCCGATGGGAGGCTAGTACATAGAGTTCCCTACTTACTCCTACATTAGAGTGGAGGGATTTGATGGACATCCATTCATGCTACCCAGGTACCCTACAAATAAAATTGTTTTATTGGAATTGGTGAGACAGTTGAAACCCTCTTAGGTACTTTATAGCCATGCTCACAAGAAGGCCTCTTTTAAATTTCTCATTCCAATAGGAAACTATAAGTGTGGTGCCATTAAGGTGTCTGACTTGTGTGAAGAAGAATTGAGAACATACCATTTTGAAGAGTTCCCACTCTAGAGAATATATTATGATATTGAAGGAAATATTGATAGGAATATAGTTGGATTTCATGTGCATATGCCACATTTAGTAGATTATTGACTTAATTGTGAAGATGAGCACATGGTAAGAAGAAGAAAATATGAAATATTGTCTTTAAAATCTGTGTGGATTCTCAAGCTTCATGATGTTCCAAATCAGTTGTTAGAGGATGATGGCCAGGTGTTGAACAAGTTCTATAATGAAGATAGGGTATATGATAAATCCATTCTAGACCCAGGCTTTGATGATGAAGATATGGCATCAATCGATGAGTTCACTAGAATAGTCTTAGTGTATACTCAACACTAGATTGATGATTTTTGTAAAGATTTGAAAGAAAGAGGAATTGAGCCTACATTCTCAGAAGATAAAAGGAGGAAGCAAATGGATGAGAGAACATTTGAGAGTGGAGATCCTACTAAGAAGAGAAGGAAAACTAGTAAGGCGGCTCCAGGTATAAGAATTGAAGAAAGAAACCCTAAAATTACAAGACAATAAATTCCCATGAAACCATCTAATAATCAGAAAGATGCAGAGACAGGTAGAGATAAATAAAAAGTAAGACCTAAAGGTGCATCTTCCTCTGTAGAAAAACCAAGAACTAGAGTGATTATTGATGAAGAAATAGGAGCAACAGAAAATGATGGTGCAAAAACTAGGTCTACCTTTCCAAGGGCTACAACATTGTTTACCTCTCCCCCTTCTATTAACATGGCTAGTATGAAACAAGCACTGGGAGGGACTCCTATTTTTTTAGAGTAAATTTCTAAAGAAGATGAAGCTAGAATTAAAGAACTGGTGGAAAAATGGGGTGCTATGTGGGAGAAAGTGAAAGAAAAGAAGTCTAAGGAAAAACCCATGGTACATTTAGTGATAAGAAACTCAAGATATAGGTTCTAGCACCATAAATATTGAAGAAGAAGAGTTTATACAAGGAACACTTGCCTCAGAAGTGGGAAACCCTAATGTACTTGAGATGGAAATAGGTGAGACTACAGAGGAAGATCTTATTGATGAAAGAATTTTTGAAAGATACTCTTGATTCCTAGCCTTTGCTTGGGAATGTTCCAAATATTAATGAACAATGGAAGGTCTTTGAAGAAGCCAAGAAAGGCCATGCTGAAATCAAAATTGAAGTCGAAGAAGAGGAAGCTGCATATGTTTTAGGCGATGGAATTAAAAATGAAGAAAAATCTAATGTAGTAGTGAATATAGAAGGTAATGTTCAGAGAGGTGAAGTTGAGAATCTAGATAGATAGGAAAATATAAGTCTTCAAATAGAGGAGATAGTGTCAAACCCTACTAATCCAAAATCTATGCCATAAATCATTGAAGAAATTCTCATTTCAGAATATGTGACAGAACAAAGAGAAGAAGTTCCTGAAACAAGTGGTAAACAGGAACAAAGAAATGTTACAAAGGTATAACATGATGATGATACACCTAATTGGTTGATCAGGGAATTGGCTTCCCCAATGGAAGTGGAAATATTTCCTCTGAATCTGAATATTTTTATACAAGGAGTAGACTCCTAAACCTAGGCTCAGAGAAAAAACAAAACATGTCATACAAAGAAATGTAGATGGTAATAGAACTATCGAGATAGCTACTCCAACAATTGACACTCATCTTGGAAGCAAGAGTTAGACGAAATAAAAGTAATTTTGAATGCTACTATTTCTAGAGTGTTGGTCACGCCCATAAAAAGATATGAAAATCATAGTAAAACCTTTCCTGGGAATTGAACATTCCAGCAGGTGACTAATATCTCTTTATGGATGTTCATTTACTTGTCAAACTAGGGAACGTATACTTTAAATGGTGTGGCACAATATATGCACTAAGGACTAGTTTCGGTCACGACTTAACATAAATAAATACTTGGAAGGAATTCTATCTACGCTACAGAAAGGTAATGCAAAGTTATTTTAACTTATCCATGATTTGATTAAAACATAAACCATAACAACTACGACTGAAATACAAGCTATGAACTGGCCTTATGCTACAGGAACAGGCACAGGGATGGATTCCCGATGCTGCAGGAGAAATACAAGACTAAGTTTGTATGGAAACTTACAAGATGAAAGCTAACTGATGATCAACAGAAAATAACAGCTAACTAACTAACCACAAATACTTACTAAGTGGGCCCCCTTAGCAAGCATCTACTGGTTATGCAAGTGCTGAACTCAAAACTTCATCAAACTTTATTCATGAAAACAGAATGGTATACGTTGCTTTGTTGATATGAAAACTTTAACAACAAACTCTGTTTCTTGTCATATAGATTCTGCTTTTCATTATTACATGATATCTACTATATCCCTATCACTATGCTTCTATCTTACTTCTAACTATCATCTCCTTTTTCACTCGTGCAGGAGGAGTACTTTATTTAAAATCAGGAGAGCAACTAACTAACTAACCCTATCAAAGAAATACATGGAAGTAAAGTGTATCCCAGAATCAAGGAACAAACTTCATAAATAAATTTATCTGTTCAACCCGATCTAGAGAGAATCTAGCGCTCCACTCTTTCTAGATTAACTGTCATTAAAAATCCTTCCCAACGGTTTCGGTCAAAGAGTCTTCGCCAGAGCTTCCTCGAAGTCGTGCAGGAAATGGACTTTACTGCAAGGCCGAGATCGGTTGCGCTTGACTCTATCATACTTTCTTCAACAACCCTGCGAAACACAAGGTAACAGATGCGAAAGAAAAGGCGCATGGTACATACACAATATCCGTTCATTAATCACACATTTAAATCTATTTCATCATTCAAAAACTATATGTGATATACCAGTCATTTAGAGAGTCAACAAGGTAATAAATGTAGTCAAGACAACACAATAAGCTGCAGGAACATGAAAGTTTTTTGCTACAGGATATCCCCATTAAAGGTTTTAAAAGATTTTGAAACAACCACAAATAACAAAAGTAAAGGCATTAAAAGTTTATCATAATATCCAAACTATGAGCACATTTTGGGCTCATCATTCTGCCCCCTACTTAGCCCAATGTTGGTCCTCCAGAATTAACTTTCCTAGTGGTTTCTCTGAAATCAGTGGTTGCAGCATGACTCTGAAATGGAGTTCCAAACTTGTAATAAAATCCTCTGAAAGTCTGGCACCTCTCATACCTACGGTCTTCTAAATCATCATTAAGATTTGTAGCCTGGTGAGGATAAAGGGGCCACATTAGCACAAGAGGTCTAAATGTCAGTGACAACCACAGTTCAAATCTCTTTTGAAGTCCCAATTGTATATATCTGCTTGATCGTTTAAGAGCTGCTGTGAAATTTAGGGGACTGTGAGGTTCAAACCTTCTTAGCCCAACAATTAATCTTTCCCACCTTTTCTCACTTCTGGTGTATGACAGTCTCCAAAACAAATATGGCTGTGCCTAAAATTCATCATATACCTGCTTCTTGAGATCAAATATTTTCTCTCTAGCTGTAGTATTATTAATGCCATATGTCAGAGTAAACTAGGTTTTCAACATTGCATGGGGGTTTGAACTTTGAGAGCATAATGGAACAGGCTCATTCCTTTCAACTTCCTCATATGTTTCCCATTGCCTGCCATAATTTACTTCATTTGCTACCCATGACATAAATGATCTCAAATGGATATCACCAATATACAGAAGAGGATTCCATTCTGTTTCAAATGGAATTAAAAATCCATGTAAACAAAATTCACACAGAGAATTCCTTAACCAATTAGGGGCTGCCTGGTATGCATCGTAAAATTCTTTAGCAGTGAGAAGTATAGGATCTTGATTTCTAGAAATTCTCATTAGTTGGAACCATAAGAATTGTTCCTTAATGCACAGAGCATAAACTCTGGGTGGTGGTCTGCATTCCATAATCTGACCAGTTACTTTTAACATTTCATCCATTTTTTCTTTTAACTCAGAAATTTCTTGTTTCTGACTTTCAATTTTCTTTTTCAGTTTATTCCTTTCTACCTCCCATAGACTTTGTTGCATGTTAGTCTGGGCTATATGGCAGAAATTCAGGGTTTGCAATGTAACTAGTTCCTAGTTAGCTTTGACATATTCCAGAAACTCAATCAAAAAAATCTTCTTATAAACAACAATGGCTTTACAAGTTGCAGAGGAAAATGTAGCTTCACTAGGCACATCCAATTGTTCAGTTTGTTCCTGCTCTTGCTGCAGGATGAATTCTAGTTGTTGTGGTGGAGAAGACTGTTATGAAAACTACATAGCAGCGGTAGCCAAGTCATCAAGACTTGGTAACCCTTTTTCATTATGCCCCATTTCTTTTATCTCAACTTGTCCCTCTTCAGGAACGAATGACCTCTGTGCAACATTCTCAGACACATTCTGAGAAACATCAAATTCAGACTCGACAGACGCTTCTAAAATTACAATAACCTCTGGTTGAGGTGAAGCAGGGGAGGTCTTACATTGTTTCCTTGTGGAAACTCTTCTTGGCACTAGTGCAGCTACAGGAGGTGTTCTGGTAGCCTTTCTCTTTCTAGTCTGTCTAGAGGTTTTTGCCCTACCAGAGGATGATGGTGAACTAGTGATAGCAACAGGTGTTGTTGTAGGAGAGACGACTATAGGGGAAGATGTTGCAGGAGAAGGGCATTTCCTTTTCTAAGAATGAGGGTCGGATTCTGGGGACCCTTCTGCCTTTGTTTTTCCCTTCTCTCTCCTAGTGGCAGACCTAGTTTGTACCCTAGCAGAGGATTCAGGTGTGAGAGCTGCAAGACCAGATGCTATAGGAGTAGATGACCCTTGCCCTGTTCTTCTACAGGTAGACGCAATTTCTTTTTTTCTTTTTTTGAGACCGTGGGGTAAGTATACCCTAGAGGGTTGTGGAATTTGCAAGCTCTTTTTGGCAACAAATTATTGCTAGGAAAGAGGTGAGACATCTCTCAAAGAGCATTCAATCAATAATTTGATAAGGCCATGGTGAGCAATAGAATTATCTTTCCCCTGTTGGGTTCCATGGGCACTTTGTTCCAGAAATTTTAACAGGAAATTCAGAACATTTACAACTAACCCATGCCTCATATGACTTAATAATTTGAAATAATAAAAATGCAGGTAGGAGAAACGGCCTTCACAGGTTAAATACTTGATTATGTAAGCAACATATTCTGAATAAGGAGGAGGCAACGATACACACTTGCATCCCTGCTTGGAGACTTCCAAAGGTCCATTAGTGGGTATTGAGAATTCAGACCTTACAGAAGCAACATCTGAAGAAAAATTTTCTCCAACGGCTGGAAGCCCGGTTACTTCAGTAATTCTGTCTTCAGTTGCAACAACCGTTAGACCCCATACAGTAGCTTCCCCTTCAGAAAGGGTTCTCAAAAATTCTCCAGCAACCTCCTCATCAAAAGCATTTAAACTCAAGAAGTAGTTTAACCATCCACAGAGGCTAAATGCCTGGACTATTTGAGGATTTTGCAATAATAATTTATGAGGTACAGGCTCATGTCACACCAGCTAACCACCCATGTTCACAGTTTTTCCCCTACCTGAACTCAACGCCCTGCTGAAAATTCAAAAAAAATCCTCTCTGTTTCCCTTTCTGTTCTAGTTTTTTTTTCTGTCGTGCCGTCACATTTCTCCCTTTTCCAAAAATGAACTTTTTGAACAAGCAGTTTTGATTGTAATTTACAAGAAAAGCATGCAAATGAAAAATACATGTGATCATATTTGGAAGGTACCAGAAAAATAATAAAGAAAGGTTATTTGCACAATTGTGGCAGCGGCGAAAAGACAGGTTTTAAAAGGTGGATTACCCTACCCCCTACTTAGAGTATGACATGTGTCCTCACATGTACTAAAAAATAGGCAGAGATCAGGTAATAATGATTGGTACAGGCATAGCAGTAAATTTATAGAATAAAATAAATTAAATATGCGATAACAAAAGATATGTCATACCTTTGATAATTGTGTGTATGTGTGAAGAAAGATGACGGCGTCTTCATGAGGTGACAGTTGGGAATGATATCATAATGAAGGGTGATGCAGATGGATGAGGTGGATGGGTGACGTGGGAAGATGAGATGAATGGATGGAATGGATGGATGGGATGGATGGATGGAAGATAAAGAAGTGGGATGTGGCGACAAGTGAGAATGGAGAAAAAGGGTTTCCTTAAAAGGAAAACTTTTATTATGAGCATATTTTTTTCAAAATTATGGCAAAGCTGCAGGAGAAAGGCTAAAGCCTTCGGCTGCAGGAAGAGTAGCGGGAGGATCCTGAATGAACTGCTACATGAATTCTTCCTTTGATACTGGTTTATGGTACAACTAGAGTCGGTGGCCATTAACTAGTAATTTGAAATGGACTGGATCAATTGTCGTCAGCTGTACAGCTTCGTTGTCAAACACATTCTCAACTTCATAGGGACCAAGCCAGCGTGTTGTGAGCTTGCCTTGGTTTTCTTGATATCTGGAATCATATAACAGAGCCCAATCACCAACAAAAGATTACTTGGTTTTGATGTGTTGATCATGCCATTTCTTCCTTTGCTGTTGGACCACTTCGGTATGCTGCAGGGCAGCTTTTCTCATTTTGTCCAAAGCATTTAGCTGTAGGAGTCGTTCCTTCTGTGCTTCAGATATTCCCATATTGAGTTCAAGAGTTGTCCTCAAAGTTTTGTGCTCAAATTCTATGGGTAACATGGTTGTTTTCCCATAAAGCAGCTCAAAAGGTGTAAACCCAATTGTTGTCTTCCATGTAGTTCTGTAGGCCCAGACTACTTCAAGAAGTCTACTACTCCAATCTTTTCTATGGAGTTGCACTGTCTTTGTTAGGATTGCCTCAATTTCCTTGTTTATAACCTCTGCTTGACCATTTACTTGAGGATGATAGGGTTGTACTTCCTATGTTTGATTTTATAGTCATTCATTAGTGCAGTGATCAAATTAGATGTGAACTGCGCTCCCTGATCAGTTACAAGCTCTCTGGGAACTCCAAATCTAGTGAAAATTTGTTCATACAAAAATTCAGCAACCTTATTATCTCTAGCGTGAGTCATAGCTTTTACCTCAACCCATTTTGCTACATAATCCATGCAAACTAGAATGTATGACTTACCATTTGATGGTGGATCAATTGGTCCTACAAAATCCATTCCCCACTTATCAAAAGGGGTGATTATTACCTATGGATATAGTGGCATTTCATCTGAATTGGTTGGTATTCCCATAAGTTGGCATCTGTCACATTTCCTTGTATAGGCCACAACATCCTTGTGTAACGTTGGCCAGTAGTAACCTATTGTAAGAACCATCATTGATGTTCTCTTTGCTGCAAAATGTCCCCCACATGGTTCATCATGGCAAGCATGCAAGATATCATAAGTCTCATCTTCTATTACACATCTGTGCATCACTTGATCGGGTCCAGTATAAAACCGATAATTTGCTATCCATGAAAAGTTAAAACTTTTCTCTATTAACAATTTCTTTTCTTTTGGAGAAAAGTGAGCTGGTATTTGGCTTGCTACTAGATAATTGGCAATGTCTGCATACCATGGAGTATGTGCAGCAATGGAAAACAAGTGTTCATCTAGGAACCTATTATCAATGACCTTGTGTTCAGTAGGTGCAGCTATTTGAAGTCTTGATAAAAAGTTAGCCACAACATTAGCTCTTCTTGGTTTATCAATGATTGTAATGTCAAATTCTTGTAACAACAGGAGCCATCTTGTCAATCTACCAGAGATGGCAGGTTTGTTCATCAAATACCTGATTGCTGCATGGTCAGTGTGAAAAAATATCTGATAACCTGTGACATAATGCCTAAACTTATTCAAAGCATACACTACTACGAGCAATTCCTTTTATATAACAGTATAATTTAGCTCAGGGCCTTGAAGGTTCTTGTTGATAAAATAGATAGCATGCTTAATTGAATTTTCTTTTTGACTTAAGACTGCCCCTATACCAAAATTAGAGGCATCAGCATGTATGTGAAAAGGAAAATTCTATTTTGGACCTTGAAGAACAGGGGCTTTAGTAAGCAAGTCTTTTAGTTGCAGGAAAGATTTTTCACAGGCCTCCATCCACTCAAATTGATAATCCTTAGTTAATAAGGCATAAAGTGGACTGACAATTTTACTAAAATCTTTTATAAACCTTCTATAATACCCTACATGGCCAAGGAAGCTTCTAACATCCTTTTGTTTTGCAGGAGTTTGTAAATTCTGAATAACTTCAATTTTAGCAGGGTCAACCTGAATTCCATTCTTGGAAATGTGATGGCCTAGAACAATACCTTCTTCCATCATTAGAAAACATTTTTCACTATTTAGAGACAAATTTGGCTCTCTGCACCTTTTCAATACTTTTTTCTAAATTCACCAGTGCTTCTTCAAATGTGACTCCATAGGTAGTGAAATCATCCATATAAATATCCATACAGTCATGAGATATATCAGCAAAGATATTAATTACTGCCCTCTGAAATGTTGTTGGTGCATTGCATAGACTAAAAGGAAAGACCGAGTAAGCAAATTTTCCCCATGGACAAGTAAAAGTGGTCTTATCTTGATCTTCAGGGGCAATTTTTATTTGATTGTACCCACTGTAACCATCTAAAAAGGAAAAATAGATTTTTCTAGACAGTGAGTCGAGTACTTGGTCTACAAACGGTAGTGGAAAGTGATCTTTTTTAGTGGCATTGTTCAACTCTTTATAATCTACACACACTCTCCATTTTCCAACTTTCTTAGGGACAATAACTAATGGAGAAACCCATTGACTGTCAGAGATTGGGTAAATAAAACCAGCATCAAACAACTTTTGAAGCTCATTTTTAACTATTTCTCTAAGTGTTGGATTTACTCTTCTTTGAAGCTGCCTAACTGGTAAACAATCTTCTTTGATATAGATCCTGTGAGTACAAATTTGAGGATTTATTCCTTGCATGTCCCCATATTCCCATGCAAAAGTTTTATGCTGATCTTGTAGCATTTTTAATAAGATAGCCTGTCGGGATTGTGACTGCTTGCTATTGATATTCAAACAGTGACCTGGAGACAATTCTATCTGCTCAGTGAGATTACTCATAGAATCTACAGGTGATGTTTGTACCTCTTGTGGAAGAAAGTTATGAAAAATTGCAAGAAATTTAGGCAACAAACTCTTAGAATTTAGTTGTTGCAAGAAACATTGTAGATGGCTACTATTTGGATCGGATGAACTATCCGTATCAAAGTTAAACTACAGAATTTGAAAAAACAAGGCATCCTTATTCTGAAGTTGTGAGAATGGATCATTTGAAGCATCATTAATTGAACCAACAAATTGGCTTCTTCAGTTTCTTCCCCCACATTTGGCCAAACAGGTTGGGACAAATCTGGTTGAGGTCTAGCAGGTGGATACAAAGCCAATTTTTTTGTGGATTGTCCATTAGAAATGGTCATATCTCCAGAACGACATCCTATAAAAGCATCAGCAGTGGCTAACCATGGTCTACCAAGGATAACTGAATACCCTCCTAAAGTTTCCTTAACTGATAATATTGTGAAATTGGCTGGATACTCGGAAGATTCAAGAGTGACAATTACATCTTCCACCATTCCATCAGGTTTGACTGTGGAGCTATCTGCAAGCTGCAGAACTGTAGGTGTAGACCTAATGTTTAGAATGTTCAAGGAGTCCATAGTATGCTTTGTCATGACATTAATGGCAACACCTAAGTCAATCAAAACATTTTTCACAATTTGGCCATTTATATGTATTTGCACTACATGACTTCCAGGGTCAATATACTTTGGAATGACTACATTTCCCAACATTATATCAGCTAATTTCCCTAAGACATGAATTTTTTGGGGATCCTTTTTCTTCCGTCTAGGCTTCTTCAAACAGACCTCTTTAATAGCTTTTCCAAAAATAGGAACATCTTTAATAGCCTGAAATAAAGATATTTGAATTTGAACATTCTTGAGCTAATCCAAAATGTCAAAAGTGGGTTCTTCTATGGATTTAAATGCAGTACTTTGCAACTTATGAGGAAAAGGTGGTTTGTCTTAATTTTGCAAAATAGGCTCCTTATAAACCATATCAGTTATAGGCATATGCTCAGTAGGAACAGCAGGTGCAGTAGATTCTTCAAGAGGAGAATATTGTATTTCAATAATTAGAGGCAGTTGTGGAGCGGGTAGAGTGGTTCCAGACCTTAAATGGATATCATTAACGTTTAAGGCATAAGCTTGATATTAGTTGGCTTCAGCAAGATACATAGGCTGCTGTGGCTGTTGCTGTTGCTTATTATTGGGATTTGGCAACGGTTGGGCAGGCATAGGCATTTGTTTTGGAGGGCCAGTATTTGTAGCAAGTGCTACAAGAGGTGGCATGAGGGCCTGTGGTTGTGGCTGTGGAAGCTGTAGGAGCCCAGGGGACTGGTTTTTCCATTGCTAAGGACCTCTCCATTGAGGATTCTACTACCAGTTACCTGGAGGTGGGGTCCATTGTCCTTGTGACTGCTGCCAACCTCCTTGAGGAGATTGTCATTGTGGGGTCTGACAATTAGGCCAACTTGGTTGAGATGTATTCCAAGGTGGAGGTGGTCCATATGTAGGTTGCCATTGATTATTATAGCCAGAATAAGGATTACCAAAAGTCAAAGGATCTTGAGGCATACCTTGTCTTTGAGCCCATGGTCTCCTTTGTGCAACAAAGAACACTTGATCATCATCACCTTCTACTAGCTTAAAGTCAGTAGGTAATTGCTTAGCTTCCAGATTGGCCACCATCTTGCATCTGCAGTCACGTTTCTTCTGTCTACAGTATGGACAGAACTCGGCCAAAACTACCTCGGCTGCCTCATGTTTCTTCCGAGCTTGCATAGTGTCTAGTTGTGTAGCCATATTATTGATGATATCCTGCTTGAAGTCAGATAGAAAGTTTGTTATCTCCATCCTGGAAACTCCACTGGAAGAAGACTTACCCACTGTAGCTTGATAACTTCTACCCTTCTTCACATTTGCTTGGGAGTAATTAAGACATATTTTCTTAATATCATCCCAAGGTAGTTGGGTTATATCACCTCCTCCCATCAGGTCCAGAGCGTCTATACAGAAATCACTGATTCCTCTTAGAAAATGTAGTTTCTGAGAGTCTTCATTGAGAGTATGGTTTGAGTTCTTTTTCAGAGAAAACAAGAATCTTGAAATATAATCCTCCAAACTTTCATCTTCCTTCTGCTAAATCCTGAATATATCATCTCCCTTACTACCACTTTTACAATATTCCTTATATTTCTCAAGGAATTTGGTTTGCATGGCTGCCCAACTATCTACAACACCTCTTCCTAGACTCATGAACTATCTAAGAGCTCCTTCCTTCAAGGTGGAAGGAAACAATTTCAGTTTGTGAGCAACTGAGGTATAGTCATAACTATGACAGAGGATATCGAACTCAAACAGGAAAGTTTTAGGGTCCTCCGTGACTAGGCCATAGAATTTTGGAAGTAGTGAAGAAGGTATATTCTTAAGATTGTGAGTATCTCGCTGGGGAACAATGGGAAACTCAAAAGCAGGAGGTGGATTAGGTGGGTTATTTTCCATATTGGCTTGCTGGAATAACAGAGCGAATGGGTTTTCCTCAGGTTCTACATCAGCTGGGTTAAATGGTAGTTCAACAAATAGGTTTTCAGGGAGGAACCTTCCCAGTGTGTCTCTTCTTCTTCTATGCATGCAATAGAATAGATGGTATTTAAAAAGAACTTTAAAATACTTAAAAAACTGACTAAACTACTATTAACAATGACTTTAGCAAGTTCTTAGATTGACACCCTCCCCGGCAACGGGGCCAAAAATGGTCGCGCCCACAAAAGGATATGAAAATCACAGTAAAACCTTTCCTGGGAAATGGACATTCCAGCAGGTGACTAATATCTCTTTATGGACGTTCATTTACTTGTCAAACCAGGGAACGTATACTTTAAATGGCGCGGCACAATATATGCACTAAGAACTAGTTTTGGTCATGACTTAACAAAAATAAATACTTGGAAGGAATTCTATCTACGCTATAGAAAGGTAATGCAAAGTTCTTTTAACTCAACCATGATTTGATTAAAACAGAAACCATAACAACTGCGACTAAAACAAAAACTATGAACTAGCCTTATGTTGCAGGAATAGGCACAAGGATGGATTCCCGATGCTGCAGGAGCAATACAAGACTGAGTTTGTATGGAAACTTCAAAGATGAAATCTAACTGATGATCAACAGAAAATAACAGCTAACTAACTAACTACAGATACTTACTAAGTGGGCCCCCTTAGCAAGCATCTATTGGTTACGCAAGTGCTGAACTCAGAACTTCATCAAACTTTATTCATGAAAACAGAATAGTATACATTGCTTTGTTGAAATAGAAACTTTAACAACAAACTTTGTTTCTTGTCATACAGATTCTGCTTTTCATTATTACATGATATCTGCTATATCCCTATCACTATGCTTCTATCTTACTTCTAACTATCATCTCCTTTTTCACTCGCGCAAGAGGAGTACATTATTTAAAATCAAGAGAGCAACTAACTAACTAACCCTATCAAAGAAAGACGTGGAAGTAAAGTGTATCCCAGAATCAAGGAACAAACTTCATAAATAAATTTATCTGTTCAACCCGATCCAGAGAGAATCTAGCACTCCACTCTTTCCAAATTAACTGTCATTAAAAATCCTTCCCAACGGTTTCGGTCAAAGAGTCTTCGCCATAGCTTCCTTGAAGTCGTGCAGGAAATGGACTTTACTGCAAGGCCGAGATCAGTTGTGCTTGACTCGATCATACTTTCTTCAACAACCCTATGAAACACAAGGTAACAAATGCAAAATAAAAGGCGCATGGTACATACACAATATCCGTTCATTAATCACACATTTAAATCTATTTCATCATTCAAAAACTATATGTGATATACCAGTCATTTAGAGAGTCAACGGGGTAATAAATGTAGTCAAGACAACACAATAAGCTGCAGGAACATGAAAGTGTTTTGCTACAGGATATCCCCATAAAAGGTTTCAAAAGAGTTTTAAACAACCACAAATAACAAAAGTAAAGGCATTAAAAGTTTATCATAATATCCAAACTATGAGCACATTTTGGGCTCATCAAGTGCAGAAATAAAAACAAAACAAAAGAGAATTAAAGGAACGGGTTGCTACCTTGGAACATTTTATAAAGTCATTAACTTTATCCAGTCAGGAGCAAGTTGAACTACCCAAACATCTGGTGTTGATGTCAGAAGAACAAGTAGATGCAATTGCAGCAGTTTTCCATAAAATGAATATGTTTGAAGAGTGGATTGAGTACTAGGTAAAGCAAGGAGAAGAATTCATTATAGATCCAATAAGGAAGTACAAGGAAGCATACCACCATTCAAATAAATTGGAAATATTTGAAGATGAATGTAGATTTCGCTAAGAGCAAATCATTGAAGAAAGGTGAAACATTGAAATTCTCATGCAATCAAATATCCAAGAGTTAATACAGAGTGATGTAATATCAGGACAAGAACTTCCATTGAAAGATAAATGGAAGAAACTATTGAAATGGGGAGGTGACATGTTAATACAATGTATCGAATGATTTGAAAAGGTCACCGTAGAATGCAAAAAAATGATTGTTGAAAATCAAGAATTTATTGAAATACTAACACATCAAGGTTTTGATCCCCAAACATTGGCACAAGAGGGAAAAGAAGCTAAAGCCTTCAAGGAATGGATAGAAAGAAAAAATAGATATCCTGTTCAGCTGGTAATGTGGGAGGTTATTGATGTAATTATACAGTGCAAGAACACTATAGCCAGATATGAAGCAGACAAAGTATAGAAGAATGGTATCATACTCCAAATATCTGAAGAATATATTAGGATCAAGCTCACATGTAAGGAAATACAAGGGATTTCAAAACAACGTATACATCAATTATTAAATGTTTTCCAAGAGTATCAGTTTAAGAAAGGTGAAGGAAGAATCTTGGAGCATAAGTCATAAGTGAGAAGATAAAGAAACGAATACCAAATACCGAAAGTGTGATGGAGTTTTACTTTGTTTACAATTTTGAGTTTGCAGGTTGATCCTGATTCTAGTAAATGGTCCTTATTCTGGTATTTTGGAAGGAAGCTGATAGCCTCAACATATGCAAAGTGTTTGTGTTGGAGTATGAAGTAAAAGTGTTGCTACTAATAAAGTCAAAGCCTTGACTTAGTCTAGAATATTCTTGATGACAATTGGCAGATGCCACATGCCACATTTTAATTTTTTATTTTTGATTCTCTCGATAGACTTTCAAGTTGATCTTTTGGGGTCTTGTTCCTATAAAAGGTCGTTTCCTGCTTTATTTTATTTTTAAGTTTAGAATTTGTGGATGTCAGAGGAGCATAAAATTTTAAGTTTTGTTCTTTCTTCCCATTTTCTAAACCATTCAGGCATAAAAAATTGTATGCACGTAGACATTGATTAATATCAAAGCTTATTAGATAGCTACCTACCTCAGTATCTTTTGTAGCTAGTTTCGTTAGTTCAGTTGAACAAGACTATATGTTGTGTCATTTAAGGGTGCATAGAGAACCTACTCGGTGTCTAGAAATGAAACCCTTCTCTTTAAAATCTTTCACCATTTTATATGTAGCTGTGAAGTAATCTGGTGAAGTATAAAGAGGTTTGCTCTATTTTAATTGATTCATTGGGGCATCCATGGAGAATAACTAGGAGAAACTTTTCATTTTCAATATTTTTTTATGCTTTATTTTAGAATAGATGTTTAAATTCTTGAAAATGTTCCAAAATTTGAATGAATGGAAGAAATTTTATTGAAAATCTTTTGTTTTCCATAAAATTGTTGAATGCTTAATGCTAAATCTACTTAACCGATAGAAAATAATTTGTGATGCTCTTGAAATATTAGTGTAAATATTTTGATTTTATGATGTTATTTTATTGATGAAGTTGAAATTTTGTGTGTAGTGCTTATAATTCCTAGAAAAACTAGAAAAAATTGTAGTCCCTTTGAGATTAACAACAATATCACATCAGTACCCGAGAGTGACCCTAATGCAACCATGTCTTGGTTATCAGAGACTTGGAATTGAATGAAAGCCAATATTTTCCCTTTTTATGTAGAATCCTCTTTTAGGTTGTCTTTGTTCCATATCTTTCAGGAAGAATAGGCTCTTTGCAGTGTTGTCTGTGAAGAGTTTATTTGCCCTATTTATTGTGAGTAAAATCATCATCAACAGATCGTTCATTGGTTTTTCATCATTCTAACATTAGAAGGCTTTGTTCCCTTATTTTAGAGCCATCCAAAAAGTGAAATAGAGATGAGAAGCAATACAGTGAAGTAGATTTCACCTTTATATGTTTATATGGGGTTGTCTAATGATAAATGATGGTAGATGTTAAATGTGTCAGTCTGTTTGTCATTTATCCTAGCACTAAGAGGGCATATCTTGTTGTGTTAAGGTTGTGTTCCCATATTAAAATTACGTTGCATGGTAGTCCAAATAATTCTTGCATTATGTACCTATAATAGAAAATCTATGCTCAAGAATTAAAATTAAATACATTTCAGAATTAGTCAACACATTACTACAATTTGTATGATCACTTTATGTGCTTACAATAGAGTGTAAGTAATTTATATTTTCTATGTTTCATTTCTTTTGGTTATTTCTTACACACTGAAATTGGTTTTCTTTTATGACATATAGACTAAATTTCTTTGAATGATCTCCTCAAAACTGTGACTTGATTTGGAGTCTGACGTCCTTTACTGCAGTTTACTGCAAAGCCTTTGATCTTCATTTGCATCATTCATGGTATTTTGATACAGTGCATTCGTCCTCTTTCTTACCATATCATTTCTCCTCCCTTCGAAGGACTCCACACCTAAATTTGGAGGCCCTGAAATTTTATCACAAAATAATGGCCCCTATAATCTTGCTCGTATATATTGATTTCCTTGCATGTATTTATTGTTTTCAGTCATATACTTTAAATCCACTTGAAGTCACTGCTCTGCAAAAAAATACATTTAATATTGGAAAGCTTATTTTCCCACACTTTCTGCCTGTGTTTGAGATCTGTGTGTTTCACTTTCATTTTCACATATTTCCAATAAATCTCATTTAAATCTCTTTATCTTCCCACTACTGGTCCACTAGCCATGCTACAAACATAGGTTTGATTCTCGCTTGGTGCATTTTTATTGTTCAAAAATATACACTACGGGCGTAAAGGGGTGGTGCTCCACTTGCGGGCTTAGATGGTTACACCAATTCAACTGGCATGATTTTCTGGAGTACCCAGTAATACCTTTGCTAATAAGGAACCAATTTTTGGCCCCATATTTCTACACTAGGAACTGCAATAGTGTGTCCTTGTCGAGACTCTAGGGTCACTTTATCTGATCCACGGGCATTTTCTCTACTATTATTAATCTCCTCTCCAAAAATATTACCCAATATTTTAAGCCATTAATCCCATTTCAAAAACCCCATTCTCGCCTGGGTTTCAACCTCTAGACATCATCTTGTGAAAATTAGTGCCACTTTTAAGCCATTCTTTTTACCACTGGTATGGGGTCAATTTGTACACCCATCTTTTACAATTAGTTGGTTCTCATTGATATTCATTGGAATATGATATCGTTCTACTTAATGGTATTTATTTAGCATTCTATGTCCATGAATCACAATGTATTCTTGCAAAATTTAACTATTATATCTTTGTACATTACTTTAAACCATTTTTAGTACTTGTTTAGAGGTAGTAAAGACACTCCATTCACTCAATTTGTAGAATTCAAAAATTCCCTATGGGCCATTCCAGAGAAAGAAAAATGTGCATTTCCTAATCGTAGGTCTACACATTTATCTCACACATGTGTATTACTGTGGAATTCAGTTTTACACCTGCCAATTGCATTAACTTGAAAGCTTCTAAAGCCTTTTCAACAAGTCCATTTTGTGTGAATCCTATAATTATTTTTTGTTGTTGAGAGGTTGTGTGTATCCATTTTGTGTGAATGATATCATTATTGTTGTTCCTATCTTAGTAATCTTGTTGTTTCAACATTTATTATTTTATCGAATTTATTGACTATCTTTCACATGCAAATTAATAAAGGAACATCATCCACTCAATTCGAAGAATTCAAACATTTCCTATGAGCCATGCCAAAGGAAGAAAAATGTGCATTTCCCAATCTTAGTTGTGTATGATTCAGTACTTTCTTAAGATGTGAATTTGACTAGATTGTCGTTGGTTTCCAATCAATATTAAAGATAGCCTTTGTTGCACATAGATTTTTTTAGTCTTTTTTTCTGTTTTGAGTGTCATTAATGCTTGGTTTAAATCAAAAAATATATATTGTGTTCTTTTGCTCTATTTGCATAGATTTAAATCATTTTTTTTATGACAAGATCCACATTTTTTATGCTTTCCTAATCATTTAGGTAGATTTAAATCACTATTGTGCATATATTTTAGTATTTTAGCCTTTGTCATGGTTGAAACACATTTAAGAGATCTTCAATACATTTTTATTGTGCATTTAAGAGATCATCAATGGATGATTTAGATTTTTGTAAAGTTACCATTAATTCCTCAAAATATCATACTTCTTATTGGTGATAATTTTGTAATGATTTGAAGGTTGGCATTGGAATTAGGCATTGGACTTAAGCAAAAGAAAGCATATTTGAGTTGGAATATTGAGCATTGAACTTGAATTGACAAAGCATTTTTAAATGCTTATTGCAATAGCCTAGGGCTTCCATTTTCTTTCTTTTGTTTTATGTTTTAGGACAACTCACTTGAGTTTTGGGTTTAAAATTAACCATTGATTTGATCTCTTCATGTTGGTTAAAATTGAACCTTAGATACTCACTAGAATTTGGATTTTGGACTGAAATTGAACAAACAACTTCACACTTGGCTTTTGGTGCTATTAAAAAGAACTTTTGTTTTCTTTTTCTTGTAATTTTTTTTTTAGCTTTGTCATTCAAATGTATATGCACTTATCTTACAATTCATGATGATCTTGAGATTCAAAAGCATTTTAATGACATTAGTTGCCTAAAAAATTACCAACACATTTCAAGTTTGGGTTTTAAAATTGAACAAATCATGCTAGTGTGAAAAAGAGACAATGTGTGTGCTCCCTCCTTGCGCTTTACGTGAACTGGGCAGTCAAACTACAATTTTACTCCCTCACTTTTGTTACCTTTAGAGGGGCCTTCCTAAGACCAATTCAAAGGTGACTCCAACGGATTTTTCACTTGAGCTGGTATATAAATGGATAAGAATAAATTGTCAAGTCCTCGTGGCATATAGGCCTTAGTCGTACAATGTCTTTCAGAATGGGGTACTACTGTAAAAATTATAAGAGATCCTAGTAGGATTAATTAAAGTCTTTAGTGGCTTGTTGGATGCTCTCAAGGTGCCATGTCACCGATTACCCTGACTAAGAACCAATTGGTATAGAAGCCAAAATCCTTACTATTTGTTGGCGCATGAATAGTCATTCTAAAGCTGCCCCACCTTTGTACTATTCAAAGTAGAAATCTAGAATAAATCCTTTTAATCTCCAGATTTTAAGGATTTTGAGATTTGGTGGTCCCACAAAGTGTGTGTCATGGAGGGGAGCTAGTTTCACCAAATCTCTAGTTGTTCACTTTGTCTCAGTGTTTGGAGAAATCCACATGGGGACTCAAAAAATATTCTCTTTTCTATCCTAGGTCTTGTGCAATATGTGAGTCATTTAAACACATTGCTTGGAATATCAAAATCTAGAAACAAACATTCAACAAGGTCATCAAATTTCAAACCCTTTGGAAAGAGAAAATACCTTTGAAAATTCCACATATCACTGCTTGTCCCTATCGATTCTATCCTTAGAGGATTCTAAATATTTGGGCCTATATCTCAATTTTCTCTCTCTAAAGTCAATATTAGGGAAACTATTGCCTTGATTCTCTTTATTTTCACATAATGGACCTTGTGGAATGAAAATAAATTGAGACATAGACATTCAAGTTTGAAAACTAAGAAAGAAGTGTTGATGTGGTAAAAAGAACTCATTTAATCTAGATAAAAAATAATTGAACCCCACACATTTGTTTGTTCAATTGATTTCTTGCAAGATAAAAATCCCAAAACCAAAGTCTATCAATTCTCACAAGCGTCTTAGCCCAATGGATCTCAAGAAACGTCAATCAACACTTTACCAAGTCAGATAAATATTGCTCTATAAATTCTACAAACATTCTTCAAAGAACAACCCAAACTTGTATTCATTCTATTATTGTCAAAATTTAGCTTTCTTCCAACATTTTGAGTATCTCACATTATAGGTTTGAAGCTTCATAAGTATAGCATGTTCTTCAATACCTAGGTCTTGTAAACGAAAGTCTCTCTAGGTTCATCTGGGATAAAAATCAACACCTTCACTTGTCATAGCATCAATCAAATCCAATCTCACAAACAACTCTTAGAATCTTGGAAAAATCATTCATGCTAGAATTTTTTGGTAAAATCCTCAAAATCAAAATCACCTTTGTTTGGCTAAGTGTGTGTGGATGAATCCTTCTTCATACACTTAGTTAAATTATCATCCTTGTGGACAAGTTTATTCCAAGATAACATCCAACATCTTGGGGTTTATAAGTCCATTATCCAGATCAAATCAAATCAAATTCAAACCAAATCCAAAAGTCCTAAAAGTCTAGAATTCCTCCAAAGTTCTTAAGAGTTCAAACATCCATATCATTCATCCTTCATTTATGTCATCACCATAATTTGATCCTTAAACATCCTAGTTTGTCTTTCTTGTACCTAAATTTTAGACCAACCTAAGGAGTTATAGGTTTAGGTCCCATATTCTTAAAAGTTGATCCTTATTTTATGGTCCAAACTATATCTTAACACAAGAAAAACATGGAGAAAAATAAAGAAACATCAACTTCAAGTTATTTGAGTCAAACTGAAATAGAATTAAACCCTAGGATATCTATCAACCTTCCACTTAATCCTCCTAAAATACCTAAAAATCCTCAAGAGGGAGGCTTCCAAGTAGAGGATGTCACCAATTGATAATTACCATGGAATGTCCCAAGATGAGATAATTGAGTTTGTCCAAAATCCTAAAAAACCACAAGATTGTCAACATAATGATGAGACTCAATCCTACAAAATACATGTTAGAATTAGCAAAGGAAGGGGCTAAACTCCCCTCTGATTATGATGTGAGCACTATTGTGGAAAATACTCTTGAGAGTATGCCACCAGTATCATTCACACCATCCTTCCAAAATGTCATCTAACCCGTCATACAACCCACATAAGCTCATGCTCCAAGTCAACCCATGATTACCAATGGGAGTTCATTGTTCCATGCTCTTCAAACACACCCCCTTGTAAATAACCAAGACTTGGACACAAACACCATCTTGGGTCTACCAAATATTGTCCCTCAAGACCTAAATCATCCATACATTCCACTCATTTTTAGTGACACCAACAATTCATCCACCTTCACCGCATCACCAACTTATTCTCTTGATACACAAGTCTCTCTCCTCATGGTATCATAAGGAAAAATAGATTAATTTGGACAAATGGGAACTATTAATGCATCATCATCACTTTTCCAATGAAACACACCACCAATATTCCCACCATTTCCCCCTCTAACATCAACATCCACACCAATCCTAGGTTTAGGGCAACCCCTTTTTCCTAGCATACCGATCCAAAATCAATCAAGTCAAAAATATCCTCCAATCATGAATCAAGTCAACATACCAAATCCTCCAAGCATGCAATCGATATCACAACACCACGTGGCATCAATCCAAGCAACATAATCAATCACTACACCATCTATAACACCCCAAAATGTGGTCTCACAAGGACCAAGCATATCAACTGCACCAACTACCACACAACCCCTTATCATCACTCAAACAAAACCTCCACAACCACCTCAACAAAATCTCATCACACCATCCCACACTATTCCAAATCCTCCACCACCACCGCCAAATCTAAACAATGGGAAACCAATACATCATCACACTACAAGCAATCCAACAAGCCTATGAAAAGGAACTTCAACAATTCCATATGCAAAAAACTACACAAGTTGCACAACAAGTCGCACAACAAGCACAAGCATAGAAAGCCACACAACAAGCACAATGGGCTTCCCAAGCACAAGCTTTACAACAATAGCAATAGGTTGCACAAGCCACACAGGCTACCTAAGTTGCACAAGCTGCTCAACAATCTCAAGCATAGGCACAAGCTCAATATCAAGCACTACAAGCTCAAGCACAAGCTTTGTTACAACATGCCTATGAACAAGCTTTGCAAAAATACCAAGAACAACAACAAGCAACTTAGCTACAATCCAAACAACAAGAATTGTTAGCAAAACAATAGTAAGACCAACAACAAGCATTGTTGGCACATCAAAACTTGCAACAGCCTCTCATAAAACAAATAAAACACCCCACCCATCACTTAAGCAACCATACCACCTCAAAAAACATACATCCCACCACCTGATCCACAAAATGATGTGTTCACACAAATTAAATTACTCTCACAACAAGTGCTAGACCTACAATTGAGAAAGACAAAAAAATCACAAGGGAATTTGTGCCCTTATCCATTCGACAGAAGCATTGTGATGGCCGCATTCCCACAAGGATTCAAGATACCCAAAATTGACAAATATCATAGGACAGGAAATGATGAAGATCACATCAGGGAATTCCATGAACATTGTATGGAAGTTGAATACGATGATTCTTATCTAATGTGACTCTTCCCTCAAAGTTTGGTTGGTCCAGCAATGGAATGGTTCTCCCACATTCCTCTTAGAATAAAAAGTTTCAAGAAATTATAGACTTATTCATATAGAATTACTCATTTAACATAGGCATGGATGTGATTCTAGAAGAATTATATACCCTAAAACAAGCCAAGGGAGGAACATTTGCATCCTTCTTGCAACGATGGAAATCCAAGGCCAACAGGAGCAAGTGGACTATGCCAAAAGAATAAAAAATTGAGACTATCATCTCTAATATTGAAGAGATATTGTCCTTTCATTTGAAAATGCAATGCATCAAAACATATGACCAGTTGATCCCCAAGGTGCTTAACATCGAAAGAGCCCTCATAGCACAAGGGGGAATCCCTGTGTATCAAGAAAATCGGCCATCAACAAGACACAATGAAAAACCTCACACATGGGAAAAGAAAAGAAAATGTTACCAATGATGGTGTCATTGATGCTAAATTTATAATCAGTGCTCCAAGGCCAAATACACAACAAAAAATTTACCAACAACCACAAAATAATACCCAAAACACCCCGTGACCCAACACTTCACAACAACAATCCAACCAAAACATAGTCAACAATATAAATGATGAAGGTGGACCATCCACAAGGAACAAATACCCCCTAAATGAAAATACACGCCACTTGGGGAACCAATCAAATCAATCATGCAACAGTTGGTACAAGAAAATCTCATCAAAATCCCTATTTTTGAAAAATTATCAAGAACCTAAGGTTAAAACACCATGGTATAACGAGAAACATCTCTGCGATTTTCACAAAATAAAGGGACACATGATAACCAACTACATGTGACTTAAAAATCTGATCCAAGATCTCATTGATGATAAGACCATAAACATTGAACAATCCATTGAGAATCAAGATCTTAAAATATACATGAATCTGATGCCCGATCACAATACAGGAAACAACAAGAGTAAGGAAAAGTATAATAATGTGAACCATGCTTACGACCATGTTGTTGCATCCTTGAATGAATGGGTATTAGTTGTCAATATCAAAGGATCTAGAGTCGAGTGTGGACTCACCACATGTAGTGGCAGAATTACCATTCTAGGACCTTCACCACCACCCAAAGCACCCATCGCAAATCTGAAGTCACTCCCTAATGGTTATAATGTCCTAGATCAACTAAAAAAGACCCTCGCCCAGATCTCTATCATGGAGTTACTAAAAATATCACCTACACATAGGGAAATCCTAGAAAGGGCATTAGCTACATCATCCATCCCAAGAGATCTTGATGCAAACCAGTTCCAAGATATGGTCAGACATATCACTACACTACATCTCCTGACATTCTCTAAGCAAGATCTTCCAACCCAACCATCTCATATAACTATGCACTCCATCTTGAAGTCTTAGTACATAAGAATAAAGTCAGAAAAGTCTTGGTGGATGGAGGTGCAAGTTTGAATATTTGTACTCTCAAGCTAATAAAGAATTTTGGATTCTCTAAAGATGTCATTGAGAAAGGTAAAGGTATCACTATCATGGCATATGATGACCAAGAACGGGTGTCTCAAGGCACCATTCAACTCCCTATTCAAGCAGGGCTAATAATCATGGAAACTACATGCCAAGTACTTGATCTTGAAATCCCATACAATATCCTCCTAGGGCGCCCATGGATCCATGGGATGTACGCCATCACATCCACATTCCATCAATGTGTCAAATTTCGTTATCGAAACCAAGAAGTCACAGTCCATGGTGATCCTGAACCATTCTATTATTGCAGAAAATTGGAGGCCAAGTACTATAAGATCCCCCAAATCCTGAAGAATGATGATGGACCTACATCTCCATATATAGAACCATCTACCCTAGCCTCCACTTCTGAGACAAAGACACCCTCAATTCCAGATATTCTCAATATCAAGGTTATTATCCAAGATAATAGTTGTGGAGACTATAAAATGAAGAAGAGTTCATTTGTGATAGGAGAGCTACCTCGGTTTCCTAGATCCTCTGGGAAGCCACAACCGATTGACCCACGATCTCAAACCTTCAAAGCATAACCCTGTACATTCAAAAGGTGGGAGGACTTAAGTTAGGAAGTGGTAGATGAAAATAATATATCAAGCTTATTATATCAAGATGAAAGGACCGTACTTAATATTCCCATGGATGATGATAACAAAGGACCATAGTTAGTGCTTGGCATGGGCTACAACAAGAACAAGAAACAGGGAAAAAATGACAATGGCCTGTTAGAACCTATCATTACTGAGAAATTCCTTAAGAATCTTGGCCTTGGATGTACCCATCTGAAGATAACCATTCTTGGAAAATGTACCCTAGTTAAAAATGTCAAAGCTCCTCCTCAGTTACCAATATCTGCAGGTCTACCTCTAGATAACTATACCTTTGATATAACCAATGTGTGCGATGAGGACCCAATCACTGACCTAACCATGTTATTTGAGGATTCCTCCCTTTTTATAACTGAACCATTGAACTTAGGCTTGTCTACCCTCAACTAATAGACTATGACCAACGAGGACCATCGATCTTAGACACATTCAAAAATGATGAGGCTCTCTCAGAATTCATGGGATTACAGGATACTCTACCATAAGGAGATCATAAATAAGGGCTTGATATTGAACTAGACACACATACATGTAATATTTGGAAATGATTGAATCTCTTACCTACAAAATTGAAAATCTAAGAGTAATATCTAGGTCTTTAAGTGAAAACCATAGAGTGGCACTTTCTAACTCGAAAATAGTAAAAGAAAAGGATGTATCCAATGGTGAAAACCTCTTTGAGGTTCCAAAGGATGAGGGATTCAATCTTCCCCTTAGTGCTATTCATTAGGGAAAATCAGCAGTCTTGGCAGAGAAATGTAATCTAGTCAATCTATGAACCGAGGAGACACCACATATCACTTTCTTTTTTGAGTTACTTCTAACCAAGGAACAAGAACTTCTGGCTGCATTTCTGAGAGAAAGAAAGGAAAAAAATTCATGGACTTATGCTGACATGCCAGGTCTTGATCCAAAGGTAGTAGTCTATCACCTAACAGTCTATCCAGCAGCGAAACTAGTGAGATAAAAACTAAGAAATATGCATCTGCAAATTGCATTATTAGTCAAACTTGAATTGCAGAAACTCCTTGACACTGGCTTCATACAACCTATAGATTATCCTGAATGGATTTTCAATCTTGTACTTGTTTCTAAGCCTATTGGGGGCATCTGCATTTTCACTGACTTCAAGGATCTGAACAAAGAATTCTCTAAGGATGATTTTCCTTTTCCCAATATAGACATGATTATGAATATGACGGCAGGGCGTTAAATGTTATCATTAATGGATGGGTTTTTAGGGTACAATCAAATTATGATAGCTAAGGATGATCAACATAAAATAGCTTTCACCTGTCAATGGGGGACTTACTACTAGAACATTATGCCATTTGGGTTAAAGAACATTGGAGCTACATATCAAAGAGCCATGACATTGATTTTCCATGACATGATCTACAAATCTATAGAGGATTTTGTACATGACATATTAGCCAAATCAAGGAAGCATTGGGACCACATAGTAGCATTAGGATCTATCTTTTATAGGCTAGAAGAATACAAGGTTAGCCTCAATCCAAAGATGTGTGTCTTCGGTGTGTAGTCAGGAAAGAGCCTAGGGTATATTGTATCAATGAGAGGAATCGAGATAGACCCTAAAAAATTAAAAGAAATTCTTGAAATGGAAGCACCACAAACATTAAAGTAGTTAAGAGGTTTAAAAGGAAGGCTCCAATCCATTCGTTGATTCATAGCATAGTTGGTAGATAAGGCTATCACATATTCTCATCTACTCCACAAGGGGGTAGCATACAAGTGGGATGAGAAATGGGATTAGGCATTTAACAAAATCAAAGAACACTTACTGACACCACTAGTTCTCATGCCACCAATCCAAAACAAACCACTCATCCTCTACATATCAACAACAACAACACTTGGAGCTCTCTTAGCTTAGCATGATGAAATAAGGAAAGAGAGCCATTTACTATATCAGTAGAACAATGGTGAGACACGAGCTGAATTACACATTCATTGAGAAGGATTTCCTAGTAGTAGTGTTTGTCACACAAAAATTCAGGCACCAAACATTGGCTCATCAGATAAAGCTCATCGCCAAAATAGATCCTCTCAAGTATCTACTTTCTAAAGAAACACTCATAGGAGGAATGGCTAAGTGGGTTATGATCTTAATAGAATATGATATTGAATATGTAGAATGAAAGGTCATCAAGGGATTGGAAATTGCAGATCAACTAGCAGAAGCACCTATATATTCAAAGAACCCATTAGTATCAGAATTTCTCACTAAATCAATCTTTAATCTAAGTGCAAAAAATCATTGGAAAGTATACTTCAACAGGTCCTATACTCAACATGGGTCAAGAGTAGGAGTCTTCTTCATCACACCACAAGGATATTGCATCTTGAAGTCATATAAGCTATCTTTTCCATGTACCAACAATATTGTGGAATATGTGGCCCTTGTCATAGGACTCAAAATTGCAATACAGTGGAAAATTATGGAACTTAAAGTCTATGGGGATTCACAGGTAATCATCAATCATGTCAATGATACCAAGAAAAGGATGACAAGCTTACCCTGTATAAGATACTGGTAGAGAGTATCAAGGAATTCTTCATCGACATCACATTTGAGCAAATACCAAGGGAAAAAAATAGAGCAACTGACACTATGGAGATAATCGGATCACTACTAGATATCCCATGCAATGTCCATAAACAAGAATTTCTAGTAGAGCATCTTCTCATACCAACTTTTGAGGTACCATATTCATAGTTCATGTGTAAAATCCTTGGTTTCGGTGATCCTTGGTACCATGAAATATACACTTACTTGAAAATAGGAGTCCTCCCTACTAACATCACCCCAAACCTCAAAAGAACCTTTATCAAAAATTCATCCCATTTTGTTATCCTAAGTATTACCCTTTACTATAGGAGTATCAAGGGAACCCTCTTACAATTCCTTAACCATGAGGAAGCTTTGATGGCTTTAATCGAGGTACATGATGGTATTTGTGGTTCACATTCTACTGGAATGACCTTGGCGAAGAAATTGTTGAGGACTGGGTACTACTGACTTACAATGGACAAGGAAGATCATGACTACGTTCAAAAATGTTTACAATGTCAATAGCATGGGGAGCTCATTCATGCACCAGCTTAGGAGCTCCAACTGATTATAACACCTTTTCCCTTTTCACAATGGGGGCTCGATCTCATCAAAAATATCACTCCCACTTCATCCAATGGACACAAGTTCATTATCACCGCAACATAATTTACAAAGTGGGTAGAGGCCATCCCAATGACCTACATCACAGGGAAGCATATATCCAAATTCATCTTGAACTACCTTATTTGCTACTACGGTGTTCCACAAGCCCTTATCTCAAATAACAGGAAACCTTTCAAGAACTAGGATGTTTGAGAGCTATGCCAAAAATTCAATATCCAAAATCACTTTTCCACCCCATACTACCCCTAGGGTAACGGTCAAGCTAAGGCTATGAATAAAACCAGCTTGAAAATCCTAAAGGAAATAGTCAATGAAGTTGGTTGTGACTGGAACCTATAACTAAATCCTACCTTATGGGCCTATCGAACGAGTATCTACATGCCTATAGCTGCAACCCCTTTCTCCCTAGTATATGGATCATAATCCGTCCTTCCTATTGAGATCAAGCTCCCATCCTTAAAAATATCATTACAAAATATCATTATTGATGAAGAATATTGGGTGTCATGGTTGAATCAACTAGAACTACTAGATGAGCAGCGCATGGATGCTTTAAACCATCTACAAGTCTATCAGAACCATCTCAAGCGAAGCTAAAATAAAAAAATCAAAAGTTGAACCTTTCAAGTCAGAGAGCTTGTATTGAAGGAGAATCAGAAAAATGTACCAAATCCAGACAACAAGGAAAAATTTGAACCTAATTGGTTGGGACCCTTCATCATCACGACAAGTTATAAATTAGGAGAATATCAACTATCTACACCTGAAGGTGAGCCTCTGTAGGAGCCTATCAATAGCTCCCATCTAAAAAAAAATTATGCCTAAACTTCCAAGGTGTAAATCCAAAAATCCAAAAAAATCAAAAAATCAAAAAATACAAAAAAATCAGAAAAGGATTGAAAATAGTAAATAAAAAAATCATCCTCTAGTGAAAACCACTTTGATGGCTCTTTGGAAAAGTACCTTGGTGAAAACATGGCAATCAGGCACCTTGTGTGAATAAAGCACTTTCCATCCACCAGGGATTCTTCGACTTGTTCTAAATCACCTTCTATCACTTTCTATTGAATTCACCCATCACACTTTATTGATGCTTTCCACACCCATCCATGTTTGCATCATACTTGATCTTGTGTTTGTATCATGTTCCATCCTCGAACTACTTGACACCTTTCCTAATGGTTATTTTGTCCTGCCTATGTTGGAGTAGTCTATCACATCCTGCTAGGGGCATGGCCATATACCTACATTAGATCAGATTCATGTATATTCTTGAAATATTCCTTGAAATCAAAAAATCCAAAAACATTCAGAAAATTAAAAAAATCCAAAAACATTCATAAAATCAAAAAATCCAAAAAAATCCAAAACATGGCAAAAATCCAAAAAAAGGGTTAAAAAGTCAGAAAAAGTCTAAAATAGAGTCATCGTGTCAAACTATGGGTCTTTGAGCTTGAATGTAGGAAAGGCCATCATTGATGTTCCCCCAAGACACATTAGGTCAGTCCTTTAGGAGTCTGTCACAATAAACTAGCAATCCATTAGTTCACTTCTCATCAATAAACAAGTCTTTGTTAGTCCAACTACGGGTCTCTGAGCTTGAACGTAGGAAAGGCCATCATCAATGTGCCCCCGAGACGCATTAGGTCAGTCCTTTAGGAGTCTGTCACAATAAACTAACAATCCATTTGTTCATTTCTCATCAATAAACGAGTCTGTGTTAGTCAAACTACATGGTCTCTACGTGTATAATGTAGGCAAGGCTCATCTTTGATCAGCCCCTGAGGCCCTTAGGATAGGTCCTTAGGTTAGGTTCTTGGTCAAAATCTTGGTAAACACCAAAACATTGGAAATTTTGAAAATTAAAACATTTGTAAAACATCTCAAAAATCCCAAAAACAACCTCAAAACATTTCAAAAATACCAAAAACATTCAAAAAACCCAAAATCATCCATCTCATTCCATGCTCATCTGCAATAAACATCCTCTCATAATAAATTATTTTCACCCTCAACCTTTGGAAAAAACAATCAGAAACAAGTATAGCAAATTTAAAAGTGTAAAATGTCAAGGTCTCAAGTCTAGATCAGTAGGTAAAAAGTTGGTCAATTCTTGGTATCAATAGGTTGTCATCTCGTTAGTCTCAAAACCATTTGAAACCATCATGTCCTAGGATGCATCCTTCCTACAATGGACAACAACATCAGACCACACTGTGGTTTAGTCTTGGCTAGAGGTATGAAGAACATTGACCTATTTGTGTACTTGATCTTTTCTTGTGATTTATCTTATTGTACCTATTCCCATGACCTCTCAAGGATGCATATCTAAACAGATTTAGAGAGAAAGGAATGGGGCATTGATCATTATCTTTTGTCTGCTATGCTTGTTGGATATTCTTGTAATATAACTTCGTTGAATGCTTACTTTGTTTGGTTTGTAGGGAGGGTGTTCTAGATGTCTTGTTGACTATTACATAAGAAGGTTTTTCCTTCCTATGTTTTGGTCTGAGATGTTTGAAATATGTGAAGTACATCCTAATAAGGTTTTGTATGCTCAGTGTGAACAAGGATACTCCTATCTGATTGTCAAGTCAATGTCCATCTCACTAGGTACAATGCCATCCTATTTTTCTATACCTTGAAGCATCGTATCTCTGTGTGTGATAAAAAATAAGGAAATTTATGCTCATTACATCCCCAATCCATGGATAAGAAACACATCACCATCACTCATCATATCTAATAAAGTCTTGATGACTCATAGACTTGGTGGACTTATGCATCTTCGCAGAATCAAGGGTTTGTCCCTCTCATTCTGCTATCCTCTTTCATGCTAACATGGTCTCATTACATCAATGCATCCATCTTGCATTCATAAAACGTCAACATACTCATCCTGCATAATCATACATATCATCACAATAGGAAACATCATCCATCTCACATGCATTGCATTATCCTTTAAGTTGTCTAGGATAATATAGATTTTTTATTCTAAGAATCTTAATCCATCTCATTTGCATCATTGTCATAACCATTCTTACATCCATAGAGCACATTTGTCCCGAGATCAACCCTAAAAATTGGATTTTTTGCCTGATCTCTTGAGGGGGCAATGTTCCAATGTACTTTCTACTAGGGCAATAGTGAGGCATCCAAAAATATAAAAAAAATTGAATTTCGATCTTGGTGATGTCATTCTTTGAACCAACGTAGTGAGTACATTGCTTCAAAGAGGGGAAAAATGTAGACACTCAAATTAACATTAGTTCTACCATTAATCAAGTAACTAAGTTTATTTGATTAATTCACTTTCTGCTAACTAATTTCATCTCTTTTAATTAAATAAATCAATATATTTAATTAAAATTCTAATGTTCTAACATCCTCTCATTTTATTTAAATATCCCAAACATTTAAATTAAATGTCATAAATCAACTAGTTTCGTCCAAGTGAATTAATCCTAAATTAATTAACTCCTAATACTAATCCCTTGTTTCTCTAGCTTTTGACTCAACCTGGTTCAAACCTAAACCCTTGACTAAACCACCCACTTTCACATAAAAAAAAATTAGATATTCATTATCTAATTATCTCATTTTCCCTCACAAAGGCATATTCTAATGGAATATTCCTTCATTAACTCCATTTATTTGACTTTCTTTCCCAAACAATTTCCCTCCAAAACACCTCAACCATATTCATTTAATGCTTCTTATACATGCATTAATCTCTCTTACACCTCTCAAATCCTCAACCACATGCATTAACCATGCACATTCTCCAAAATGTGCTCCACCTTCCTCCACTAGCCTTGTGAAAAGTGTCACAATATCATTGTCTCTTCTTTAGTCCCACATTCCTCTCATCTCTCTATTCTTCAACCCTTCAATCTATAAATAGAAGCCACTTCTACTCCACAAACCATCCATAATCTTAGAATTTTCACTATAGGCACTTTCATTTTAGCATCTTCATCACATTGTGTTCATCATTGGAAGCTCATCAAGGGGGTGGTAAAGGGAATCCTTTTCACATCAAAGGAGCACCACTCCCACTATGGGATAAGGTACAATCTTGCTTTTATATGCTTCAATTGATATTTTTTTCTATTTCATGGTTTTGTTTCCATATCTAGCATGATTAGGTATCTCATAGGAGCACTTTATTTTCTTGGTTTAAACTAACACCATGCTAATGTTTGTTGAGTTTTAAGCATTTTGCATATTTGTGCTCTACAATAACCAAACATCTTAAGAGGTGGTATCGTAGGGGGATTAGGATAGTTCATGGATGGGTAAAAGGATGCATTAGCTTCAAGGTTGTTAAGAAAGTCATTTAGGAACTTATTCATGCTATCATCATCTTTATCAATGATGTCAACATCACGAGGAGGACATGCATTAGGAGTTGAGTGAGCATAAGTAAGGTCAATGTCATTAGAATCATTTCCAAAGGCACAACTTGACGCATCCACTAAGGACTTTAAGGACATCCAAAGCTTGCTAAAGCACATATCCATGATGCAAATTTCATATTGTAAACTATAAAACAATGTAAAATGAAATGTTGTAAATTATATAAATTTAATTTCAAGAAATGCACAAGATGAATGAATTTAAACTAGATGCAATGAATTGAGTGAAATAGAAGATATATAAACTGAAACAAAAAGGTAATAAGAGTAAACATAAACTTAGAAATAGAACTTGAAATGCCAGAAAATGCAATGCAATATGTGTAGAGGGACTGATTCGCCCAAGGTGGCGAATGAGTCCCAGTGATGATTTATTTTCAAAAAAACTAGAATATTTCAACTGAATTTTATGCTTTTTCTATTTTATGATTTGTATGTGAGGTGAAAATACAAATTTTGATTGATTTTAAATTAAATTAGATGCAAAAATGCAAGCTATATGAGCTTTCACCAATGTAAAATTTAAAACCCTAGAATGTAAGTTAACCAATGCAAGTACTAATGGAAGAAAGATAATGCACTCCAAATTGGAAAACAATGTATTCTAAATGCAGGTTCATCAAAATGAAAGGTGGAAAATTTGTTTTGCTTCTTCACCCTAGGGGTTTAGGGCCTAGAATGACAATTTTCACTTTCACTCAAGAACAAATCCTTGATATCTCTTTGCAAAGGAGGAAGAGATCTTGCAAGAGGGTTGTTTTAGGGGGGAAATATGATCTAATAAGGGGTTCACCACCAAGTTTAGACAAAAAGTGAATGAAATAGTACAAAAAGCTACAAAATAGAATGTGTGCACCTAGAAATCCAGAGAAGATTGAATGAAGGTCTAGAACACTAAAAAAATTTCTTTTAATGTTGACTGGGACTCATTCACCAAGCTGGGCAAATCAATCCTATTTCTGGGAAACTGTGCATGAACAAAAATCTTCCAAAAGGGTATCCAAATATATAAAATGCTGAAAACTGGCTAGAAATAGGACTCATTCGCTAGAAGTAGCGAATCAATCTAGTTGTGATTTTTTGCACCTTCAGAGGTTGATCCTACTCTTCTATGTCTACTCTATCCTTCCTGATTGATTTCTGGATCTGAATCTTTAATTTGCAACCTATAGGTCTTCTCCAAGGTTCTCCAAGGCTTGATGACAACTTTGACCACTTTGAATGATTTGCAGTTTTTCTCCAATCTTGCTCCTTCGTAAATCTACAACCTAGACTTGCAAATCACACACAAAGGAGAGGGGGAAATGTTGTTGGGTTAGTGGATAGGGGTTTTCCTTGTTCAAACCCCGTTTTGGAAATCAATCCTTGAAAACAAATCAAATATGAATGGATAATGATGAATGAACAAATGACAATGTTGCAACTCAACAAACCCTAGCAATAAGGTGCTGCAAATATGCTTGAAATAGATGCAATGGATGTGGTTCTTGATCCTATCTTGAATGATGTTGATCTTGAATGTAATGCTTGCTTGAATTATAAACTCTACATCACAATTGTTAGTACAATAACAAACATGATGCATGAAATATTTGACATGATGATTGATGCTTGAAGAATTCTCTAAAATGCTTGATAATCTACCCTTGAATTCTCTTGAATGCTCTTGTTAATGCTTGTTAACACTTGAGTGCTTCTTAGATTGATAGGTGAAAATATGAGTGAAATAACCTTGTATTTGTACTCAAGTATGCAAGAATTCCCAAAATTACAACATTACAAACCAGCATCAGATCCAGGAGAATAAAACCCTGCCAAAAATTTGAATTAAATATTATTTTGGGCCACATGAGACTGACTCACCCAAGGTGGAAAATGAGTCCCATCAGGCATACTGTATGGGACCAAAAACCAAAAGTGCTTAGAAATGTGCAAAATCTCGTTCGAGGCCAAAAGGTCCAGGTGGGACCCATGCGCCCAAGGTGGCGAATGAGTTCCAGATCACTAAATATGGGCCACACAAGCTAGAAATGCTTGAATTATGAATGGGTATTGATTGGTGTCAAAATTATCCTAAAAAAGATGCAATAAATGAGGCTTGTGGATGTAAAATAGGGGCAATTAAAGAATAAGAAATCCCAATTATTAATGAAAAGCCTATAAAAGTGTGAAAGTGTGTTACAACACTTTGCAACACTTCAAATAAGAAAAAAATAATGTTAAAAAGAGGTTTATTAGCTGTAATTAATTAATAAGGCCTTAGAAAAGTGTGAAAGTGAATTACAACACTTCACAACACTATACCAAGGTGCTATTTAAATCCATTAGTTCACAAGGGCACAAGACCTAATCTAAATGTGTCAACCACATTACAACAATAAATCAAGGAAACATTAGGCTTGAATCAGTAAGGAGGGCCTAAACAAGCGTGAAAATGTCCTCGACGACATTTTTCGACACTATACTTTCATTTCTCTTGCATCCAAAAGAACCACAACAAATATGCAATATCTATTTGTATTCATACAATACTTATGATTTATTTACAATAAATGGATTTCCTAAAACTAGTTTAATCATGTGTGTGATGATAATCAAGTTGGTTTTAAATATATTTTAAAGACTCAATTATAGGATGCATCCAAAAAAGGGTATATTAATTGAGTACTCTTATACTTGAATCCATTACTGAAATGAAACCCTATATTGACAATGGTTGTGTATATTAAATGGATTAATCTATAAATTTTTGCATCATCATTAATTAGTACAACATTTATACTTTAAGAGATATGATATGATCATGTGTGTTGCATGCTTTTCATTCCTCCATATAATATCATTAGTAATAACAAATCAAAATAAAATGGATGAAAATGTATAATTGTAATAACATATGATATGTGTTTGTAATATCTCTACTTACCATGTATGTGAATATATTTTTATCAAATGTTTGTGTGCCTTATAAAAGACATGTAAATTAATAATGATTTGATTTTATATCATCCACTACATAATTTACATGGAAATCCACTTTTATTGGCTTCCTTATGTACACGTTTGATATTGAAATCAACCAATACATACAATAAAAATCAAATTATTATTTTATTTTTAAGTTGGTGAATATATTCTTTTAATTGCATTAACTATAATTTTTAAGTCTCCTTTTTATTGGCACATTCCTTGCACCATATTCAACACAAGATTTTAAACCAAGCAACAAAGTTGATCCTTCAATTTTTTTGTTGGTTCCTTCAAAAAGATTCCTTGAAGCACCTCCAACTAGTCTTTTTGATGATTCTCTAATAAAATTCTTACATCTGTTGAGCCAAGGTTTCTCCTAGATGCTCTATTAAACTTAAGCATAAAGAAATCACTTAGCAATAGAATCCATTTGAATCCATCACAATGGTTGGTGACAAAAAATACTTAATTGTCCCCATTAACAAAAAAACACAAAGATATCTTTAATAAAGATGTTAGAAATAATAAAATCCAATACTAATTTTGATAAACCATATGATTAATCCAAAAAATTATAAATAACTATTAGTAAAACATTACAAATAAAATTTATAACCTTTTAATAATACAATTTTTTTTTTTAGTAATTCTACATTTACTTCCCAACCAAACTTTAAAATTATTTAGCCGATAGGATATATTATGCCAGAAAACAAGACGGTCGACGAGGGGGAAAAACAATGTTTTTAAATCCCGAATTTTTACCGCTGTTGTCGGGTATCTGTAAACCCACCTCATGCTCGGTGAACCTGCTACAGAGCAGCTTGAATACCGCCAATGTTTGCTGTCAACCTGCTATGGAGCTGCTTCAAGGCGGCCAATATCTGTTATAAATCTACTTTAGATGGTGAACCATTCCTCACCCCACACCTGAAAGAAAACTCTGCCCGTTTCTACTAACAGCCATCATTCACAACATGACGCAATTTGTGCAGATTGGTAGGGTTTCGTAATTGTTTTCCTGCAAACTCTGCCTGTTTCCCTGGATATGCACTGCATATGTTTCCTTTTCCATCTCATTTTAATCTGCGCTAATTCCTTCTAACGGGTTCTGACCGTGGGTTTTATTTCGTCTATCTCTTTTGTTTAAAATATGTAAAAATCGAGATTTGTTTCGGTTCGCCTCACTATACCAAAAATCTACTTTGGTAGGGTTTTGCCAGTTTATTATATTGTCTATTTCGTCTTTTTCCAGTTGGATTGTTATGTTACTTTGGCTGTGACAGCACCTCCAACATTAATTGTTAGTTCTTCTCTTCTGTTCAGGGACTGTTTACAGTTATTATAATTAAGCACGATCCCTTCACTCTGGTCTGAAAGGCCTCTGCGTGGGGTGAAGCTCATATGAAATAAAAATCCCCTGTTGGGTCATTCCACAAGAGATATCTAATAATTTCCATGACTGTTGTGACTGTTTTTATGGGCATCAGTATGCCCCTCAAAAAAATGTGCACCTATCCATCTACTATTACAGAGATTTCTGTTGATGTTCAATACTTAAATTTGCGGAATGAGGACTGCTTGGATTTTTTTTTGTCTGGGCATGGGTATTGCTTGTCTATTCCAATGTTTGGATATTTGTAGATGCATCATGTCCCGTACCATAAAATCCCTTGTCATCATCGTGTTGCATCTAAAAGATCTTCAGGTGCTTGTAAGTGATACATGTAAAGATCTCTAATTTATCACTTCCGATATTACTCTAGCTAGCTGGGTTGATAGTATTAAATTACAACTTGATTCAATGACTTCCACATTTATTAAGGAAGAGACAAGGAGGAAGGATAAAGTGATTGGTGTAGAAGCTATAGGTGGCTTTGCTTCTAGGAAAGCAAAAGGGCTAAGAAGCTAGAGTCAGGTAGTCTCAAGACAAGGAGAAACAAAGTAGTTTGGCATCTACATCCAACAAGGGAAAAAAAAAACTACTACCATTATAGGCCTTGCCATTGTATTAAGTTCTCTTAATGAGAATTCAAAGTGGGGAATTAAAGAAATACAAGAAGGTATGTGCACGGGCAGACACAATATGGGTGAAGAATATCAATATGGTATGTTTCCTGCATGAGAATCTTTTAAAGAAATAAGGAAGGTAATTATTGAATGATTCAAGCAAGCAGTTGTAAGTTCCATCTTTCATTATCACCCATAATATAAACATTTTATTTTAAGAAAATATATATCCCATAAAAACCAAGTCATAATATAATATCGAATAAAATTCTTTGAGAAGTGCAGAAAATAAATTCCCTCTTCTATTCTTGGAGCTTATAAATTTTCTTTGCATATTCACAAGGTTTAAATTTGTTAGAGCAAGTTATCACATCGAAATTACTTTGATTCCCATCTTGTCATAGTTTTAATATATATTATATATTTGTTCAGTGATATGGAAATGGGTCACTGGCCCATAACTTATTTAGAATGGCACAACAAATTCAGTTTGTGGTTGTAAACTAAATTGATGACACCAATAGATTCGCATATAGTATACCTGGGATATGACATCAAGAACAATATACATATAATACAGTGATCAATAGTCTCTGCAAGGTGAATAGGGTACATGGGTCAAGTAGATGAAGCTATTGACTTGGAAGATAAAATGATGCAAGATGGTTGCATGCCGTATATTATTACATACAGTATCCTAATACATGGTCTCTGCAAGGCAACCAAGTTGATTCAAGCCTCAGTATGGTAGCTAAAATGCGGGATGCTGATTGTGTCCCAGATATTATTGCATTTTAGATTTTTTTGATATCCAGAAGCATTTAGAAGGAATTCAAACACTATTATGGACTGTGGACTGTGCAAATATCATGTCTATTATTGCAAATTTGCAATTATGTGGTAAAAACACAACCCCTGTGGATTGTTCATCATTTATTACCCGTGGTGAGTACACATAAATGTCAAGTTACTATAATCTATTATATACAATTTCACTCACAAAAATCAGAAAATCCATATTTTATTTGAAGTTTAGATTAAATGCAACCATTTAACAATACGAACCACTTCTCCATTAAATCACATATTTTGGATAAAAACTTACAACAAAAGGTAGTAGACCTGTGACTTCACACATCTCTACTTTCTTGAGAGGAGAGATTAGTGTTGGGTCCTGTAAAATCTTCTTCCCTCAATTTTAATCCTCTTCACTCAGTTAAAAATAATGCATACACATATATGACAGATACCTTGACAGCAGTAAATGGACAATGGGACTTGAGATGAACAATAAGGAGCTAAAGGATGAGCACAGTGAATTCTCTCTTCACTTCATTCTCTTCATATATGCCTCAAACAATACCATAACAATACTATTTTGTTCACAAGACTGTACAAAACTGATTTAGGATGGGATAACTGATAGAGAACTGGTAAACTTACATCAAGTTCTATTTTGATGTAAGGTTGGTCACAGCAGAAAAATAACTTAGGTGTTTATATATGCCTCAAACAATACCGTAACAATACTATTTTTTTCACAAGACTGTACAGACCTGATTTAGGATGTGATAACTGATAGAGAACTGGTAAACTTACATCGAGTTCTATTTTGATGTAAGGTTGGTCACAGGGGAAAAATAACTGCAATAAGGAGCCCACCAAAAAGCTTGGTCATAAAAAGAACAGGTAATCAAGTTTAGAGCACCCCACCATGTAAATATAGGTGGTCATCAGCTTACAACAGGTGTTGGAGAAAATGAGCCACACCCAAACTTCGATAAAGCTCATATCAAGAGGTCTGTTCCTAAAGAGGGTTGACAGGGTGTCTTGACATGCAAGTGGGAAGTCCTAGATTCAAAATCCAAGCTAATCTATAGAAAATAATATGGAACAGTTCTAGAGCTTAGAGTGAAAAGGGTATAAGTACTCCTCACTTGGTATAGAGAGGAGATATTTCTATTTACAAGCAGCTGGGTTGCAAAGGACATTTACACACAATATTGACTCTTAGGTACTCGACCGGCTCTAGAGCTTGATCTATAATCGGATGAGGGCCTAAGCTGCCCATTATTGGAAAAGGTGAGATACAAAGGTGAGATACAATTACACACATTCAGCCAAAAAAACATTGATCCGATAAGGAGAGAAGGTATTTATGTTTACAAAAATCCGGGATCTGAAAATTGTTTATGAACTTGACATCTTGAATGACAAATAGATAATGTCGAGGCAGATCAGTTATTCACTTGATCTTTAGGTATAGAACATCAAGTGATAAGGAGAGGAAGTCTGTAGATCAAAAGATAAAAGTCCAGAGGAAAATTGTTGAAGTTCATTTATTCACTTGATCTTTAGGTATAGGATATCGTTTAATAAGGAAAGGAAGTTTTAACGACCAAAACATAAACTCAGAGGAAAATGGTTGTAAGGTTATTTATACATATTATTTTTGTATATGCATGAGGTGATAAGGGAATTGGTAAGTTGTAACCTTCCAAGCAGAAAGTCTTAGGTTTGAATTGTAATAATATTTTTTCCTACCCCTGGAAATTATGTGTCGGTTGAGCTCGGCTCATTAGGTCCAAGATGTCAAGTGATAAGAAGAGGAAATTGAATTTTTAACACTCCCCATTTGGAATTTATATGTTTAGGTCCAAGAATCAACTGATAAGGAGAGGAAGTTAGAGGGTTCAAAAACCATTTATTGACTTCAAGTACCTTGACTAATAGGGAGAAAAAGTCTTTCGATCCAAATGGCCTTTCTACCCTGATTTGAAACCCACGAATGCTCATGAGATGGAGAAGCCACTCTTGTTGGTTGATTAGCTCAGTTGTTGGAGTTTATTCAACTGGATTGCAAGACAAAATGCTTGTCAAATGCAAATCTGAACTTGTTGTAATAACAATAATGACAGTCAATTGAGAGTCCTATTGGTGGAGATGTCCATGAATGAGCCTCACTGAACCAAATCTAATTCTACTATAGATGCTATGTAAATCTCTGTTGTCCGATGTCCTTAAACGGGTTAGCATGACTAGGTGTAGCTCAGTTTATCATAGTAACCTCCACATGAATCTCCTAGACACATGTTCCACCCATAATAGCAAAAAAGAGATCTGATTATTTTTAAAAATCAAATGGCATTTGAATGCATTTTTTGTGCTTTTTCAGTAAGCATCATATGAAATATGGTTATCCTTGAGTGGAGGCGAATAAGAATGTGTTCCAAACACGTGTAGTAGAGATTAAACTAAGTTGCACTCCATGGTCATACCATAAGAAATATCAAAGGTATAAAAGAGTGAATTGTATTTTTGGAAGGTATATCTTATTCCATAGTTTCATATGGGATTTGCTCAAGTGGTTAAAATATGAGGGATTTCATCAACGTTTGAGCTCACATGAGACTTTGATAAGCTTTAAAATTGGGATGACTGATATCAACAATGGATTACTAAGTTAGAATTGTCTTTAATGAATGGAAATGCATTCAAGGGTTTGAGCTCTGCAAGATGAAGCCTAGTAAATCAAGTGTTTCTGAAATTAAGCATTGCATGTTAACTTGTCTTGGCCGAGTTTATTTCTTGACTCTGGTGCATACGTGTAATCTCCTAATCTTCATTTTAAAATGACAAATCTATTGAGTTGTAATCTACTCTTGTGTATTACACCTAAATATTTCAAGAGTATAGAGAAATACATTAGAATGCTTGCTGTTTTACAGTTTCTCTGGTCATTTGATTGTTGGTGACACTTTTTGCATTTTCAAGATCCCTGTACTGGTTTGTTGATGACTAACACATTGTGAATTAGTGGAAAATAGATTGGGTTTACCTAAAAAAGACTCAAAATCACTGAATAAGCCTATTGAACCTCCAACCCTTCTTATAAAAACAACATAATAGGTGTATGTGGAGATTAAATCTGTGACTTTTGTGCAAGAAAAGAGGTAGCAAAAAAATAGCGTGTTGTGTATATATCAACTTATGGAATTTAACCCTGACAACTATTAATTAAAAGGGGCCAAAATCTACACTCACCATGATGATAGCCTCGGGGACAAACTAAAGAGTTGGCTACCTACATAACATGGAATAATACTATATTGATTATTCTTTTATAATTTTCAAGCACATCAATAATATAGTAATGCAGCCATTATCAAATATCAAGCTATGCAAGTTTTCAACTATCAGAAAAAAGAGTGGAGGATAAGATCTGCTACATCAAATAAAAGGTGTAAGAACATTAAAAAATCAGGGCTAGTCATGTTAATCAAACCTTCAACCTCCTATTAGAAATGTTCAAAATAGGTGTTTAATGGAGGTTAAAAATGTGAACTAAAAGTTAACTTTAGTTCTTCGAGGCACATGATACAATCTATCATTATAAATCACTTCACCTACAAGTGTTATGTCTCCACGGTTCCTCCATTTCCAATTGAGAATAAAGTTCACAAATCCACATATACTCAATTTGATGGTATCACCTACGTCTTGCAGCACCAAAATCATTCACCTCCATGTGCTTGCAGCGAAAGGGAGCAGTCGCTAACCTTTGCTGCTGGTGAACGAAATCAAACTCCTTACTATGCCCTGTTGCTGCAATCAAAATAACACATACACACATAATCAAATTGCATTACAAACACAACAAATGTGTGCCTAGAAGTTACCTGTAACCCCTTGAAACAATCAATCAAATGCTGGAGACAATTGTCATTAACACATGAAGACAGTCTTACATCAATTCTCCGAGGAAATGAATGCATGCAAACCAAAAAGGATTAATTACAAAAAGATTCAAGTCACTGTTGTCTTGGAATAATGTATTAGATTATTTGCACTATTTGATATACAAAATTTCTTACTCTTTTTACAATGTGTGGAACTTGAATTTATAGCTAAATGACAAAGCTCATCTCACTTGAATGATTGAGACTCATCACAAGTATTACAATTAGTCTTTAAAAGTAGTTATAATTTCCTACAGTACTAATTACATCCTTTGACACTCCAATCTCACGATCAGGTATGAGAAGGGGAATTTTTACTGAAGGCCCCCTTCATGAAATGATCATTAACCCCCTTGTTAGAAACATAATTCCAAAGAAAGAGGGAAAAATCCTTCTCCATTTTCATCAGAAAGATTCATTGCTTTGTGGACTGCATGTTCCCAACTAGCTTTGGTACGATATTGTCAAACACATTTCTATTATATTATAGAGATAAATGTGGGAGCTCTTGGACTTTTTTGCTTTCCAAATCTTTGTCCTCTCCATATCAATAGTTATTCATAGTGAGACATTTGAACCTGTATTGGCTAATACATTTTATACCCTTATAATGCCTCCTAAGCATGCAACTAGTGTAACCAAATATCCACATCCTTTGATCCCCATCAGAAATTTTAGTACCTTCTAACCTCTTACTTCACAAAATTGACAAAACAAATTGGACTACTCATCTTATGAAAAAGTGCTATGACAAATGAGCAAGTCCCCTACTAGAGTCTGAAACAGTCAACAAGTTCCAGGTAATTATATAATACAATGTTTAAAACCTCCTTAGCACACTACTATGAGTAGAGGAATTCATTGTATATCTGTTTAGTTTGCAATTTCTGAATGGAAACCCTAGCATAAAATGAATTCATTGTATATCATTATTTTGAAAATTTGTATAGGTTTGTTCTTTGAGTGGCTTAAATAATTAAATTAGGGTTTGGCTATTTCATGTATATGATTTTCATAACTAACCAGTCTCCTGCTTGGTAAATGCAAATCAGATTTTTTGAATCCCATCAGATCTCCAATAGACAATGAAACCAAATTTTAACATGAAAGCAATATTACATTCCATGCGTTATAAATATATTGAAACAACAGTTGCAGATAGATCAGTATTGGTTCGTCTCAAACTAAGTTTTGCTTTATGGATAAAGTTAAAATTACTTATGTGTTTAGGGAAGCCAACATCGTGGCTGATTTCTTTGCTAACGAAGGGGTTAAACAATTAGAGTTAGTCACGTGGCAGAACCTCAGTGATCTTGGCGCCGACGTCAAGGCTTTAATTAATTATGATATCATGCATGGGAATACAGCAATTTATTTCGATGTTGAAAGTGGGTAGGGACAAGTACTTCAACATCGTTAGATTTGATGGGGCCACTTGTAATTTCTTAACTGGCAGTAAGAGACGACACGTTTTTGTGGGTTCTCTGGTTTGGCTACAGAATTTCATTTCAGACTTTTTGCTATGGTAGTGCGGTGTTTATGACAATGGAAGGAGACAAGAAAATGGTGGAGCCGAAAACCTATGAAATGCATAAGAGGAATCTGAAGGTTTGGGAAAAAATTGAATGTGGTGGGCTGCTCCCGTTCATTGAGAAGCTTCATGGGCTTGATTTGAAGGCTACCAAGTGCTTTGAGAAAAATTGGAAGAATGGGGAAATATTTATGTTTGGTAGGCAGATTAAGGTGGATGAGAACCTCATTGGAGAGGTGACCGGCATGTCTACTGAGGGAATGAAATTCTTTCGTGACAAAAGGTTCTCTGATAAAGCGGTTATCAGATTCCCCAAGAAAGACAAAGAAAATACCAAGCTGATAAAAGTCTTCAACAACTACTTTGAAGCGGATACGATTAAATCGCTATGGAGGAAGGTGTTCAGAATCATCATGGAATACATTACTTTGGATGGTAGATTCACCAGGGTTTATGGCTACCACTTTGCCTTGCTCAACCATTTCTGTCACAAGGTAAGGGTTTCTTTACCTTATTATTTGTAGTGTTCCATGAGCAATAGCCTGGAGGATCATAGGAAGGATCCTAAGAAGTACCCTTTTCTGCATTTTGGCCTTATTAGGCTCATTTATGAACACTTTCAAAATATACCGGCCTTATCCAACCCTATTCTAGTTTCGCCCTCAGAAGATGAGGATACTAAGGATAGTGTTTCGAAGGATGGTAAGGAGCTTGACCCTGAGTGGAATGTTGAAAGTCCCCTAACCCCAAATTATGGTAAGAAAACCCAGCAGGGTAATCCCCTGCCCAAGAATCCTAGTGTTGTCAAAACCCCCAGCTGCTCTGTTCTGAAAGCTAAAAACCCCAGCCGCTTTGGTTAGAGTGTTAAGCCCACCCAAAAAGAGTCCCCTGCTAATAAACTGGTCTCTTACTTTGAGGATTCCCAAGAGGACTTTTCGAAGGCCCCTAATGCAAGCCAAAACTCTTACTTGTCCTTCCCTGCTTTGGATAGAGAAAATAGGCCGAATTTCCCCAGAGACCTAAACCTCGAGGACCACTATTTTAAACCGGACCATGAGTTCCCTGGGGATATCCTGGCTATTGCCAGTAATGGTGTTGTGGATTACTTCAGAATAATGAAATGGGCCTTCCATGAAATTAAAGACCTTAATCTCAAAAATAGAGCCCTCAATGGCAAGCTGGAGGATTTGGAAGGTAAAGTTAGCTCCCTTATTACTACGGAGTGCGGGAGGAAGGAGGATAGAATGAGAATGGAGGTTGAGGATAATGAAGGTAAATACAAACATCTAGAAGATGAAATAGGTAAAATGAAAAATACTATGAAAACTATTATGGAGCATAATCATAGAATGGAAAAACATAATGCCATCATTATTAGTGCAATGTCTGAAAAACTAGAGAATTCACAGCAGGGTTCTCTATTTGTGGATTTGGTTATGGATAAGGACAAGAATAGTACTGAGGATGTTGGTATTTCTAAGCGGACGAGAGCTAGTATGAAGAGGAAGACTCCTCCTACACCCCAGATGGTTCAGGTCCTGAAGAAGGGCACTCAGGAAATGCACGAGGTTGTTGAAGCTCTTAAGTTCTTAGGTTAACTAGGGGTTTCTTGCTGGTTTTTCTGTTTGGGTTTTTTTGGTGGCCCCTGCTGACCTTGGGTCGGCGGCAGCTGTGTTTCTTGGGCTTTATTTTGATGCAGCCTTTTTGTCTATGGTGACTTTAATGCTTATTCCTATTTTTTGTAAACTCTATGGTTTCGAATCCCTGTCAAACATGTTTTTTCCTTTATCAAAAACATTTTTTCTGCAACTGAGGTTCTTATGAATCAAGGTTTCACTAAATGATATGTGTAAAGACAAGGCCAATAACGTTCAACTAATTATATAATACTATTGACATATTCCTTGCAGCTCCCCTGGCTGCAAGTGCTAGTTTCTAATACTCTTACAAATTTCATTCATTATATGAGAATGAAAGCTTTTTGTCTAAGAAAGAATGAAAAAATTAATAGATTTAAATATCTATTTTTTCCTCTTAAAGGTTAGTTTACTCAATGGTCCAGCCTAAAGGCAGGAACTAAGCTGGCTTACAGTCTTCACTTATATAGGGAACCATAATACAAAATAACTTATATAAATTTATTGAGACGAGTATATTTGCCTTCCTCGCTACATAAATATCGTTTTCCTGTTGCATAATTACTTGAAAATTACTTTCCTTAAATGAATTGACTATTTACTTTTGTCAGGAAAACCATCATGACTGGTGAGTAAGTGAGTCTCAAAGCAACTGAATATAGTCTTGACTCTTTATACACCCGCGAATCGTTCCAGAGCCGTAGCTCTTTCATTATTTTCTTTATTACTCAGAGCTTCCTGCTTGAAATGGGAGAATGTGAAAGGCTTGAAACGCCTTGGATTGTCGTCGTCCACAAGTTCCATAGGTGCCCAGATTAACATCTCCTCTGGAAAGGTGGTGAAAAAGCCAATTGACAGACGATCTTTCCAACCTTTGTAAACAACGCGATGCTCTGCGCTGCGGTATCTGCCGTTACTCCACGCCTGCAAACATATCCACCATTCATCACTAATTATTATCATCAGTACTAATAAAAGAATTAATTATAATTGTAGGCGAAGAGAAAATTGCATGCCTTAAGGGAGTCCCCGACATTGATCACAAATGAGTTAGGGAGAGGTTTGACGTTTAACCACTCGCCCTCCTGAGATCGAATCTGAAGGCCTCCCACGTCATCTTGGTAAAGGATCGTGAGGCAACTCAAATCTGTATGGCAGACAAGCGCCTCCTCTCCAATGGATAATTTTTCCGATGAATAGCCGTTTACACGCAATATTGATGCGCAGTTTTCGAAGTGAGAGTGGTAGAACGCGTTGGCATCCAACCCCAGGCTTGCAAGGATTATTTTTGTGACCTTTTTCTCAAGATTTGATACAGACAAAGCGTATGTTGACATCGTTTCGCTGCCAAACAGTAATATTAGACAGAAAAATGAATCAGATTTAAAGAAAAATGAATCAGATTTAAAGGAAAACGAAAGATGAATAACATACCAGAAAATTGGGTTCCCTTCTGGGCATATCTTTGCACACATTTGCTCAACGGAAGCTGGATTAGTTGTGTCTGGAACCCGAAAGCTCTCAAAATTTCGATTTCGGGTATAAGTGTTGAATTGATTGCCTGTTGTTAAGGCTCTGTCTTTGACCTCGGTGGACACAGATAATAAATCTCGGCAAACATTCTGAGCCCTTTCGAGAAGATCTACTGGAATTCCATGGCTGACAAGTTGGAAAAAACCCCATTCTTTGCAGGCCTTTCTGAGTTTGGCGAGCACGGGGTGATATCGAAGGTGCTCCAATTCTTGAGCATCGAAGTCCTCTGGGAAATTAGAAATATCAATGACAGGGAGATCAACTTGAGATACAGTGTCTTCAAAGGGTAAAGGCATTTTGTGTGTTGCTGCAATAACACAGGAGCAGATGTTATGTGTTTTGTGGCTTCATCCTCAAGATTCTTCCTTAAAATACAGTTCTCCAGAGGTGGAATATTTAGGCCTAGGTTGGATGTATTGTTAAAAATGATGGCTACCTCCAAAATTGAAATCCTCTGGCCGGCTAAGGAGGATACGAATACCAATGGAAATGTAAATATGTAATATCATGGACTACTATCTACTGTGATAAGGATAAGCAATTGGAGGTCAAAATTGTGCCTTGTCCATGACCAAGCAATGACATTATTTATGTTTAAATTAATGTTAAGAAATATATACTTTTGAACTTAGAAGCCATTAGGGATAAAACAAATCGTAAAAAAATGAAGCTAGTGACGGAAGCAATGACGAATTGATCTATGGATTAAAATATGGCCTCGTGATAAAGTAGGGAAATGGATATGTTGTGGATGACCAGAGTCCCGGTTACCAAGATAATGGAAAATTAATGGAAGAACGCAAAGTAAGAAAGACGTGGTGGGCATGCGCTTGTTTTTACTTCAATTGTCCGAAAGGTAGTTTCGGATGAGCTGGCATCAGCTGTTTTTAGCATGTTTAAAGGGTACTCAGCATGATGCGACACAATCATGGCTTGCCAATCGATTTAAAGTTCTTAAGAGGCATTTTTCTAACTTTACCATTGTGTGAATTATTTTTGTCTAACTTGAGTTCTGGTTGTAGTTTACAACTGTGCATTGTAATTTTGTTTTCATTTTTCTTCATTTCAATAAATAAAAACTGTTTTGATTAGATTAAGATTGGAAGGGCCAGTGTCCATTACAAAACAATCATTAAGGCAAACGAGGGGTTCAAGAGAAGGGAAATGCCCAGCAAATTAAAGGAAAAAAACGTAAACATAAATAGTCCAATTAGCAAGAAGACTTGACGCAAAGTTGGAAAAATCAAGGATCTAAGAAGGAATTCTGACAAAACTCCTATCAAGCAACATGATGCTAAAAGGTATTTATCTTTCAATGGTGTTTGTTATTCCTACAATAAATTTGGTCATAAGGAAAAGGACTCCAAAAGTAAAATGAATGATAATTTATCATTCTATAGCAAGTGTTCTAAGAGTAAGAGGATTGGACATAAAGTTAGTCTGTTGAATAAAAGGGAAAATAGAAAGAAGAATGTTGTTTGCTATAAGTGCAACTATCGAGAACACCTTCGTAATAACAACAGAAGAGAGGAAAACATCTATCCAGTGAAGAAGAATGATAAAATTATTGATTTGGAAGAAGTAAGAAAGAAAATGAAAAGGATTTGGAGAAAGCAATTAGAATTATCAGTTTTATCTATGCCAACCCTTGGTGTAGATACTCCAGTGAATTTCTTAGTAAAAGTAGCGGTTAAGGGGGAGAGATTAACAAAAAATCTAATTAACCCCCTCATCATTACTTGTGTCATATCATGACAAAACTATATTTAATATGGTAACAAGATTAAGGTATTTTCTCAGTGACATGTGTGAAGGATGAAGTATGCAAAATTTGAAAGACTGGATTTGTACTCAATTTTCACGACAATCTACTTGTAAGTTGAATAATTTATTGCAAAATCGTTTAGAATGAAAGGAATAAATTCAAATAATTCTAAAGGATTATGTATTTTCAAAAAAGTGTGCAAAGGAAGCTTAAAAGGAAATTCAGAGTTTCAAGGTTTGAAGAAGAAATCAAGCAAATTCGAAGTGAGCTTTATCTATACATTTCTTGTTGGCATTCACAGAGGTATTCCTATTTGCACAATATTTCATTTTTATTGCTATGGATAATTCAAAGGTTGTGAATAGTGTTGATAAAGTGCAAGTTAGGTTGAAGAGATATTTGAGGAATGTGTACAGGAAGAGTCTATTGGTGCATTCTCTTGCACCCCTCCGAGAGTGTTTCCCACAAAATATATCTATTCATTTGTTTATAGTAAGATAGAAAAGATGTCAGTTCATTTGACCATGCTTTGGGAAAGCAAATTGAAAGAGAGCCATATGCCTACAAAGTATTAGTTGAGAAGAAGTTGGATATTTGGAGGAAAGTTCCTTTGTTTGAATTTGAGAAGAAGCATATTCGAATAGTGTTGACTAGAATTCATGATGAATCTCTATGGATTGATGAGACACATTTGATTACCAGAGAAGCTATTAGAGATGTAATTGGTTTTTGTTCCTCTGGACAAGTTCCCAAACTGAAGGCTATGGATGAGATAGAGACAATTAACGTTACTGGTGTGAATTTTAAAGGGAAAGAGATCGATTTGAGATTGATTGTTGATCTAGTAATAAGGTATGCTTCTACTATCATTAGTCAAAAAGTTTGTATCCCTAACAATGATCATACAGTTTCTACTACTTTAATACATATTGCTATTGATATGGCTAAAAGAGGTATGGATTAATATGACTTGTGTGAATTACATTGTATACATCTTTTTAATAATGTAAAGGAAATCAGGAAGTGTAAGAAGAATACATTCTAGTATGGAAATTTGGTTGTATGTTTGCTCTTTTACTTTTTGAGAGAGTTGTCAGTGATACAAAGGATAGAATGGTCAAATTCAGAGCCTATTTACCATCAAATCAGGAACTTCATGATAAATCTTGGTAGTTTTGATGCATAAGAGACTACCCTTGTTGCATTCCTTAGAACATTTCAGATGGGGATGAATAAAAGGTATAAGATTCCAGTAAGTGTTGTTGAAAGGTACTCTAGAAGAATAAATTTTCTTGTGTCTACAATTTTTTGTCACATGGAAGTAGTTGAATCAAGGTTAGTTTGGATATCTGAATTGGATTATGAAGTGTTAGAGGCTAAAGTTGATAATTATGCTAAAATTATTTTGGAAAGCCCTAAGAATCTTAATGTAGAAGGTACCTCCAGTAGCATGACCAAAACAGGGATGAAAAGGAAGAGTGTTGTTAAGAAGGAAGTTGCAGAAGGAAGGGAGCTTGAACATGAGCATGAAAGAATAAATATTCAGAGAGCTTTGAAAGAATTGCAGAAGGTTAATTTCAGTGCTAATTTTGATTCATGTATATTTCTGTTTTGGAGAATCTCCATGACATGATTGATTCTTTGAAGGTCTACATCTTTGGATTTGAAGTGCCTACTGTAATAAAGTCGGATGAAGCAAATTTGGAAGATATCAAGGAAAAATGTGCAAATGCACATAGTCAAGTAATGAAGGAATTGGAGAGTGTACAAGTTTGTGAAGAAGAGGCATGGGAACTACTTTCTTTTTGCCTAGATTGGTATGGAAATACACTTGATATAAGAAATGAGATAAGGATGAGTAAGTCTTGGATGATAAATTCGGCAGATACATACAGGTTAGCAGAAGATAAAGATAATCAAATGTGGTCATATATTGTGTAGCTTCAGAATAAATTCTTTTCTCTATAGGATCAAAGGACAGATGTTATCAAGAAGTTTGTGGCACTAAGAGACATGATTAAACTTACAAATACTTCTATCTCTAGTGCCCTTAGCTGTATTGGTGAATTATCATAGATTAATCTTATTCCCAATACTTTAGCAGATGGTGTAGAGTCCTTACCTGAGCTTGAGCTATTTTATAAGACTCTTGTAAGTGCAAAAGGTTCATGGGAAGAAGGTAAAGCGTCATGGAAGTCTATCCTAGAGAGTCTCAAAGGTTCTTCTTTAGGTTAATTCAATTTTGTGCTCATATCTTTTTTGTTACACTTTAATGCATATATACATATATATCAAATCCCTTCCTTTTTCATTGATGTCAAAGGGGGAGAGATAGAGATAAAGATAGATAAAGAGATATAGAGATGGAGAGAGAGAGAGAGAGACAGAGGAAAAACATTTTTGTGAAGAATTTTTTTGAGAGGGGGAGTATTCTATTGCGATATACTGAATTTTTTTTGTCATGCATGTTGCCATCAATGCCAAAGGGGGAGATTGTTGGTAGCCTTGCAACATGAGCATGAAGTATGGATGGGTTTTGTTGGTTGTTCCTATGTTTTCATTCATCTCAACATGGTGATAAATATATGGGAACTTTTCTAAGTTGTTCTATGCCGGTAATAACCTTTTGTGATGGATCAATGTTTTAGCATTTGAGTCCAGAATTCACCACAAGATCTAATATGACTCTAATCTCTTAACCATGTTTTCTTGAATCATTCAGACAGCTATATCTTGGATCTTGAGATGACTTTTTTTGTGAGCAAAAATTTATCTCTAACAGAGTCCAGCTCTATATTCTACTATTGTTCCTTGGCATACTGTGTGGGAGACTCCGCATTCTACTAAGGTGAACATTCTTATGTTGTCATTTTTTTGTTAGTCTCTATGTTGGTAGTATGATGGGAACTTAATGTGTTCTCAGATTTGGAAGGTGTTTTCTTTAAGGATTATTTGTTGGTTTCATGGATTGTGTTCTAGTCTTGGCCAAATCATCATATGCAATTTATTATGAAGACTAATTATGTTTTATGGATGATAGCCTACTTGGTATAATACACTACGTGGATAAATATTTTAAATCATATATGGTTCCAAAAAAGAAGAGAGTTTTATTATTTTTTGGTTTCATATAATTAGGTTGACCTAATTTTTGACTAAGATATACTTGTATATGGGTATGTGTAGAATCATGATGGGCCAAAAAGTGGCGATATGATGGGTATGTGTGGGGCATGTGGCTGACGAGTTTTTTTTACCCAAAATTGATGAAACAAAAAGAGTTTTTAAAGGAGATTCTCAGCTTTCCACCAATATAAATTATGCTTTACTTTGAATTCAATAAATAATTATTATTCATTTTCTATTTAAATTACGACTAAGTCCTAATTGATAGGATGATTGAAAAACATCTATATCTTTCAAACAATGTCATATTTTTTGAATCCGAAACATGCATCACATTCTATGCTTTGCATACTATAAGATTAAAAAAAATGAATTTTATGAAGTTTTGACCAAGTTAAGGTGGTCAAACATACACGTTTTTATATTTTTTAAAAGTTGTAATAAAAAATTCATAATTAATTATTTACTTGGAAACAAATTACAAAAAAATATGCATCACATTGGGACATGAGTCGTCTACTTATATCTAAACTATTATAAAAAACTATTATCATTTTATTGTGGTAGGGTGGTCAGACAGACACCTACTTCTTATTTTTTCCCTAAAATTTAAGTGCTATTGCATTGAAATTTCAAATTTTCACCAAATAGATTTTAAAAAAAAGAAACCTAGTAGTTTAGAAACTACATTCAATTTGCTACAGATTCTATTCTCACATATTTTTTGAAATAATATAGATAACTTATTCAAATTTTTACGTCAAGTTTCCTAACTTTTATTTTTCTAAATTTTCTCACCACTTAAGGGCATGTTTTTTCCATGATAATCCTACATATACCCATATATATAATATGTTTTGTTGAATGAGAAGAGCATGAGTAGTGAAAGAGGACACACATGATTAGTGAATGTGAAATGAGAAGTAAGTGTGAGTGTGAAAAGGATTAAGAGGTGTGTGAAGATCTAAGCCTAAATGCTTTATCAGTTGTGATTAGTGTAGTTTTGTTGAGCAACAACTGTGTAAGGCTGTAATTTATATTATAAGCTTCAGTGGAATTGAACCTTGCACATCGAAAGTGTATCTTATTAGTTGAATCTTTTGGCAGTGAGCCACTATCATTGTATCTTGGTGATTAGCCATCTTGTGTACTCGAGAAGTGAGCCTTTTCAAGGATAGTAAGTCTTGGAAGTGAGCCCTATACTATTTTGTATCTAGATATAATATATTGTGAGTTAACCCTCACCATAGTTTTTCCGTTTTTGGGTTTTCCATGTAAAATTAATGGTATTCATGTGTATGGTTGTATTGATTTGTTTTCATGTTCTCTCTTGTTGATTTTGTTAGAATTGTGATAATGACAAAATGGATTTTATTATGGTTTTATGGAATATTAATTCACCCCCCCATCTCAGTATTCCATATTTTCAACACACCCCCCAATTGTGCTTGAATTCTAAGACCATTAAGTGAGCCCCAATCTTTGTTGTTTCCTCAAATCCCTCCTTTGTCAAAGTTTCAAAGAGCTCCATTTCTTAGAAAAGGAAAGCCCTTCCATCCCATCCTGTCCTTAAAGAGAACAAGATGGATCCCTTTGGTTCTATCAATATAGAAATTGGTGATGAGTATGAGCCATGCCATAAGAGTGTTTCAAGTGGTGGGTCTGGTGAAAGGTCTTTTGGGCTAGCTAGGGCTAGTAAAAAAAAAAGCAAGGATTAGAGAGAAAATAAGCTGGCTTTGGAGGAAGTGGGTTTGGGCTCTTATAAAGAAGAGTTTCTCCTAGACTATAAGGAGTAATTTTTGGATGATAGTGAATAGGAAGAGGAAGGTGAAGAATTTAGCATGGAGGAAGAAGAGGATCACATCCACGAGGAGGAAATCTTCAAGGACAATAAAGAATAGGAAATGGAGGTTATGGTTTTGGAGAGGGAGGACAATAAGGATATAATAAATGAGGATATAAAGGTCTATGAAAGAGAGTAAGAGAATCACTTAGTGCCTGTGTAATGTTTACAAGAGAAAAAAAAAGGGAACTAGATAATGGCATTATGACAGCTAAATCAGAGGAAGTTCATGATAACAAGAAGGATAGGGTTGTTGTTGTGGAAGATTCTATAGGTAAAATCACCACAATTTTTGAGAGGATAATCGATAGGGCTATCTTTTGCATGGTTTCTAGAAAAGATAAATGAAACATAGAAAAAGAGGGTGCAATCACCAAATTTTATTGATCAAATGATTTCACCTCAGTTTTTGCTTGATGTTTCACTCAATTATGAGAGGAATAGTCCATATATAACAATCAAAAAATAAACCTAACTATTATAACAATGAAAAGAAGGTTTTTAGATGTTGAAATGATGTGTACCTTGTTGAAAACATGATTTTTTTTTCCTCACTAAGGGCTCATTCACCAGGTGGCTCATGGGTCCCTATTAGGGTTATAGAAAATTAGTTTTAGGATCTTGTTCTTCAATGTTTGCACTCCCAAATCCCAAGTGTTCATCTCTCAAAATTCAGAAATAATTATTGTAGCTTAGTTTCTATGATCTTGCGATAAGGATGGCAACTTTTATAACTTTGCAACTTTGAAATTTTTTCTCTCCACTTGATCTTCAATCTAAAAAATACAATCACACATCGAAGAGGAGAAAGATTGTTGATTTTTAGGGAATAGGGGATTTCCTTATTCAAACCCCATTTTGGTAATTAAACCTTCTAATGAAATAATGGATAAAGGAAAGATGAATGAACAACATGTGTAACAACTCACCACTCTCAAACTGAACCTTGGAGTACAAATCAACAACCTAGCATGAAGTAGCCTTAGTGTATGTAGATCTTGATCATAGAATTTGACATGAAAGAATGCTTGAATTGGATCTTCAATGCTACATCAACATAATAGCTCAACAACACGCATGATGCACTATTCCTTTTGCATGATGATATGGCCTTTGATTTCTACAATACACATTTATAAATCTATTGAAGTTGATAAAATCCAACCTCACAAAACCCAGTGATCATCTACAAGCAAAATAACCTATCACATAGAAGAAATTCAAACAACACAAAGATATTGCTCTACAAACCAAGAGAGTAAAATTGCATAAACAAGAATGATATAATTACAAAGAGATCAATCCTTAAGAAAGGAGATCAAAACCATAAAGTGAACCCTAGGATTTAATAAAGTAATTATTAAAGGGCCTAAGTTTAGCTTAAGTGAAAATAAAGTAAAAGGTGACTTAATTAATTAATCAATATGATTAAGTTAATTAAGTAATTAACCTATTACTCTAACACCCCCCCTTAAGATGAACTTAGGGAGAAGCTAAAAAATAAGGAAAAAATGCATGAAAGCCAAAATGGGTCCTAGAAACTAGGCCTATTGAGGTACTCATGTACAAATGTAAAAGATCTCTCACAATAGGAGAAAAGGAGAAAATCTTATGGGAAAAACCCCTCTTGAAAAGAGAGAAATACATGTGAAGGACTAAGAATCCTCTAAATAAGAATGTCCCAAAAAGAATAGGAACGAGTAAAGGACTGAAGAAGCCTCCAAACAAGAGTGAAGGACTAAAGAAGCCTCTAACAAGAGTGAAGTATGAAGAAGTCTCCAACCAAGAAAAAAATGTCCCAAAAGATAGGAACACAGGATGAACATAAAAAAAGACCACTGAAGCATGAAGAACTTGCAAACACTATCGTAGAATGACTGTTAAAATGCTAAAATAAGAACCTTTGCTGAAACATATGATGATCAAGATCAAGAAGACAAGAATCTATACGAGTTCCCCCAAACAACACTACTTGAATCCAATCGAAAACCAATGCATACATCAAGAAATCAAAGATAAAGATGGAACAAGTACCAATAGTCTGAAGAACTAATCAAGTGAAAAATGGAAGGTCACCTCCAGAAATAGGAATGTAAGAGTGTCCATATGATAAGTGCTCCATCTCACCGAAACACATGGGTAACTAGCCACTACATCCACTTAGTACATAAGAACAAATATTGTATACATAGCTCACTCCAGCACGAAACCTAAGAAGCATAGCACCAACAGTAGAAACCCCCCCATAATGGTGAAAAGGGAGAGGTATAATATGTACACTGATACTGAATGCCTAAATGTAGTGCATGATAAAGAACCAAGAACATCTGAATGTGCAGACATGAAAGTACAAGAATATATAAACGGTGCACAAACTAAGGCACACAGGCATGAGAAAGGTATGAAGGAAAAACAAAGGAAAAAAACAATCCTTATGGCACTTTATATCATAGTGCGAGTATAATAATGCACAAAGTGATGTGTAAGATCCCATAATAAATGTGTGATACAAAGGCATCTCAATGCATTTACAAAATCATAAGCACTTACAATGGAAGCTCATAATTTCAACAAAAGACAGAAGACTAGAAATAAATGTAGAACATCAAAAAAGAAGCCATCCCATGCAAACAAGAAGTTTCGAGGAGCTAAGATGTCCAAGTAATTGACTAGAATGTGAAAACAAAAAAAATTGAATTAAATGTACCTAGTGAATTTTCTAATGAAAAAATACATATATCTAGAAATATCACAAGAAGAGATTTCCAATGCCTATTCGGTTTTGAAAAATGGAGTCTGTATGCAAAAGTTATGCGCCCAAAAGCGCATAAATTAAGATCTAACTTTGACTAGAAATAAATTAAGAAAAAAAAATCAGGAAAAATAACCTGAACCACTAGATCGGTCTCAAAATTTTCTTTCCGGTGAAATTTGTTTTTGAAAATCCAAGTTTTGATGCAAAAGTTATGGCCAAAATACCAAAACTGCTCCAAAAGGGGTTTGGTGGTTAAGTCTGGCGGTTAAGCTAACATTAACTGCTAGTGGTTAACTGACGACAACACCCATTAACACTTTTTTTTTATTATTTTTGTCTTGGATTGCATGTTGTACAAGGTCGTATGGCCCAAAAATGAAAAAAAAATTCCTCCTTGAGTCAATGTGTCTGATTATGAATGATTTGATAGTCAATTTTGAGGTTTTTGGGGTGCTTTGAAAATGATGGTGAGGTTCATTTGGGCTCAAAACTCACCAAAATTATAGGTATGTTCTAGATCTAGAAACCCTCGTAAACTTCAAACCCTCACAAATTGGGCATCATATAACCAAAATTGATGAAACAAAGGTCAATCTTGACTATTTTGAACCTTCTGGACGCAATGGTGAGGTCCAAACTGACTCAAGGTGTAAGAAAAATACTCTTTCAAGTCTTGAATCCCTCAAAAGATGAACATGAATTGGTAGATCTGAAGCTCTGATACCATGTTGAAGTTGATAAAAACCAACCTCATAGAACCCAATGATCACCTACAAGCGAAATAACCTGTACGTAGAAGATATTCAAACAACACAAAAATATTTCTCTACGAACCAAGAGAGTAAAATTGCATAAACAAGAAGTATATAATTACAAAGAGATCAATCCTTAAGAAAGGAGATCAAAACCCTAAAGTGAACCCTAAGATTTAATAACGTAATTATTAAAGGGCCTAAGTTTAGCTTAAGTGAAAATAAAGTAAAAGGTGACTTAATTAATTAATCAATATGATTAAATTAATTAAGTAATTAACCTATTACTCTAACAAAATCTACTCTTGAATGCCTTCTTAAATTCTCTATAATGCTCTTGTGAAGACTACTTGATCTCATGAAGTCACATAAATTTTTTTAGATGAAACTATGTGAATTAACCTTATATTTATACGTATCTTAAGATTTAATCCCAAAATTCAAATAACACAAGTTGACATTAGATTTAGGATTTAAAATCATTAAAATCCCACCTAGAATAATCTAGAAAAGGGGTGTCCTAAGTTAAGGAGGACCCATTTGCTAGGTGGCTAATGGGTCCTAGCACACTCAACTAGGACATGCTTCAGGGGTATGAAATAATATACCAAAAGGGGGTCCTAGGACCCAGGAAGGACTCATTCGCCAAGTGGCTAGTGGGTCCTAGGTCACTAGCCTAGAACTCAAACAATGCAAAATTAAGTGTTGTGAAACATTATTAATGAGTGTCAAGATTTAGCCCTCGGAAAATGCAATAAATCAAGCTTGGATTTGAATTTAAGGGGCCAATTAAGCTCAATTAACCTCAATTAATTAATAAAAGGCCCTAGATTAGTGTGAACATTTAAATATACAATTTACAACACCCTAAATAAGTCATCATTAAGTCCATTTAATTAAAAAGGGTCCTAAACTTAATGTGAATGTGTAAAACACATTACAACACTAAATCAAGGCAACATTAGGCTAAAATTTATTATTAATTATTCACAAATTAAGGAAAAAGGGATACTTTTTCCATTAGTACATAAGATCAATAAAAGAAGAAGAAAAAAGGATAAAACTAAGAGGATGTTGTTCCAACCACTACCATTATAGACAAAATAGAGGAGAAAGACTAGTAGGAAGCGCTTGACCAGCTGAAGGCTGATTGCGAAATTATTTGTAATCCCAAATATTAGTGGTCTTTTTTTGTGTTAAGATGTTCTTAGTTGCGTTATTCTTCTCCTAGGTAATGGTACCCCTTTGTTTTTATGCTTTCTTAGTTTATGCTTTGTATCTCTGATGCCTGTGTGCCTCCATCTTGTTTGTTGGTTGGTTGATGCATGTTGGTCTCTGGTTTATTGCTTGTTGTTTTGTTGAATTCATGGAATTAGGGGCCATTCCCCTACTTTTATATGAAAAACTTTATTTTCTTTGCTATATCAAAAAAACAAATGATGAAATTTGACCTACTTTCCACATTTATTTTATTGACCCAAAGAAATAAAGTATACATTTTATAAAAATTAATTTTGTACATCTGTATTCAAAGAAAATTGATTTATTTATTTACAAAAGTCTTCAATCATTATCTATAATTCAAAATTTCTCTCTAAGAATAAATAATTAAAGCAATAATGAATACTAAAACATTTCAAATTTATGCACTAAGAGTACTAATTTTTTTTTTACATTTTACTTGAACCCTCATTTTTGCCTTCAAATTTTACATAAATTTCTAAGCGTTTATCTAGGGGAACACATTGTACTATGAAAAAATGTTTTGTATTTTTAGGTAGTCTTAAAATATATTAACCCATGTAAAAATCATAAAGGAGTAGACTAGAAAATATCACCTTGACAAATAATAAATAGAATTTATAGAGTATACAAGTAAAATCTAGTCTTAAAGGGTATATCCTTTATCATGGAATTGATCTAGAACTCTTGATGTGACCCAAAGTAATGCATAAATAAAAATAATAATTCAAATTGTTCCACAAATAGAGAGATTGTATTTTTAATAAATAACACGATTCAAGAATCTTCTTTAAAATTTCTATATTATTTCATTTTAGAAATAATTATATTAATTTATTATATTTAATTTACTAAAATTTCTATTACAATTATCTATTTTATTATCCTTTGTTATAATTATTTAATCTAAAATAATTTATTCTCAATTGTTTGGATTTACTTAATTATCTTAAAGGTTAGGTAGAGGGAATGCTTATTTTTCTATGAAATAACATTTAGTTCTTAAATTTAAAACATATTGGTTATTTGTGGAATTATAAGACACTATAAAAGAGGATGATACACCTTGAAAATATAAAATCAAAATGTCACTATTTTCTAGTCTTTTTTATAATGAAATCTTTTTCATTAGAAAATTTCAAGATATCAATGTTAGGTGTAAAATTTTGTATTTTATAAAACATAGGGAGGTAAACATGTTATATCCAAATTATTATTATTATTTTAGCATGGATGCTTAAAAAAGGGAGGACTAAATACTTAATTTTATGGATATTCATAAGGAATATTTATCATTCTCAATATTAGATATACTCCTTACTAAAGCAGGTTTCCAATATATATTTGAATGTGGAGTGATTTAAGAAAATAATTTTTTTTATTAGTATCATTTCTTTGAAGTCATGCCAAAAATGAGTTGAGATATTACTCATTGGAATCACTCTCATTCTCTTATTCATCCTTTCAGAATGTATAATACTAGTTTATTCCTTTAATCATATCAATATTTGTAATATATTTTTTTAAAAAGGATGACCTAGCTTTTCTCCCTCACTAATCTTCACTTTAATCCCTAGAAGGGATAATAAAAGACTACCATTTTCATACTATCACACTATCCATTAAAATTTGTGCAACAACCATAGAGGAAAATTCCATGCCAATCATTGTCAAATCCAACACTATTTCAATCCCAATCTCTAGCAAGGTTGAACAAGCACCAAAATATTTTTATAGATGGTCTCTTTCACTTCCCTTGAATCCAAAAGAACCACCACAAATATATGAAATATCTATTTGTATTCACACAATACCCCTGACATTTTAACAATAAATGGATTTCCTACAACTAGTTTAATTATGTGTGTGATGATAATCAAGCTGGTTTTAAACAAATTTAATGCATCAACTAAAGGATGCATCCAATAAAGGCTATTTTAATTCAAAAATCTTATATTTGAATTCATGACTAAAAAAAAATCCTATATCAACAATGGTCGAGCACATATTAAGTGGATTAATCTATAATTATTTCGATCATTGTTAATTAGTATAACATTTGTACTCAAAGGTATATGATATGATCATTTGTGTTGCATGATTTTCATTCCTCCATTTAATACAAAATGAAATGGATGAAAATGCATAATTCTAATAACATAAGAAATGGGTTTGCAATATCTCTACTTATCATATATGTGAGTAGTTTTTATCAAATGTTTATGTGCCTTATGTAAGACATGTGAACTAGTAATGATTTGATTTTATATCATCTGCAACATAAATTACATGGAAATCCACTTTTATTGGCTACCTTATGTACACATTTGATATTGAAATTAACCAATGCATCCAATAACAACCAAATTTACATCAAAATATTACTTAATTTTTAATTTAATGGTTCTATTCTTTTAATTTCATTAATTAGAATTGTTAAGTCTCATCTATATTGGAACTATTGGCATGAATATTATTCACCTTCTTAAGTTTACTTAGGCTAAATATTACATTTGTTATTTGGGTGGTTTTTTCCAGTACTAGGTTATTTTCTCACTCGTCGCCCATTTTCATGCCTTTATAAGGCACCATTGTATAGTATGTAAATTATCTCATTTTATTCACTCTTTTTCTTGGTGAAATATCCTGTGTGCTTCTCTCATGCATTCATGAAGGTATTTTCTATAGATGGTTCTCTTGGGAAGTGGATGACGCCAACATTGTATCAGAGCCTACTATCTGCAAATCCTTCCTTGAGAATTTTCATTGAGTGTTTGAGATCGCTTAATTTTCCAGAATTTGATTTTTTTTTAAATTCCAAAATTGCCTCATTCTTCCTTTTTGTGATTATTTCACTATTGGCTGCAAATTTGTGAAGGCATATGATTTTTTTCTTCATTGGAAGGGAAACAAATTGGTTTTTGCCTATTTGGAAGCCTGATTGGGTGTTGGTAAAGTGCAAATCTAATTGCAGCTACTGTTGCAGACATCTTGAATCATAAACTACTATAGAGGAATTCGTTCCAAAGCACTTGACCTTGTTGGAGGAATTTCAAACCTTTGAAATCTTCATTTTCAATTATGCAAATTGTGGGAGGCTTAGAATGTTGAATTCTACAAAATCTTCCAGTGGAGGTGATTTCGTCACCCATAATTTTGGAGAAACATGGGTAGAAATTTGTCTGATTGGAGGTACCACATTGTTTTTCCTTCTCCATTGTGGATATCAATTCTCTATTTTATGCAGTGGGAGGCTGAAAGGTTGTTGAGAAGGAATGCCTTTTCGAATGTTCATTTGTTGTTTAGAGGCTATACAACATTGTCTTAGGCATGAATTTATCTTTGTGGAGGTGCGAATAGAAGAAGCCTTAATTCATTCCCATTTTGGATTGAATGCCACTTGGAGAGGTGTCCTTTTTTTAGGAACAAAATTTTCAGGCTGGAGAAGGCCCTGGCAGTCACAGGCTTTTTTCTTTAAGGCCGATTTTCTATTGAGAAACGAGGGTCTGAAATCATTGTTTGGAGGCACAATACATTGGTGTGATTGGAGGCGTCTATAATATCATCTGCAAACTATGATTAACTTCCTTGAAAGTGGTGTTTGAAGTAGATTTTGGAGGCTACAATTTTCTGTGGAGGGGATGACTCAAAACAGAGAAACACCATTTTCCTAAGAAGCTCGATGCCATGTTTTTTTCTCAAGATGCAATGAATCCTTGATCGAGTAAGGCATTTTTTTGTTGTCTGGGTGTAATTTACTTGTTGGGTGAAGGCATAGGGTTTCCACCTTTTGTTGGGTGTGTAAAGAAATTCACTTTTTTAATCTTGTTGTGGGAATTTATCCCACATTGGCTGCAGGCAGTAGATTCAAGGTATTTAAATAGACTCTATTTCATTTTGTTGGTGTGAGCAAAGGCTCATGTGGATTTGAAATGGCTTGTGCATGGTATTTTTTGTTGTTCCATAGAAAAATGAATCTTTGGACATTTTCATGGTCATTTAGGTCTTTTTCCTATGATGCTTGGCTTATTTTGCTTAGATTTAATGTTGTAATGTGACTTATACATCCACATTAGGTCTTGAATATTCAAATTATTAAGACTTTATTATGTCTTGTGAAGGTGTTGTGAATTTTTGTAACACATTTCTACACATTTCTAGACTCCTTATAATTCATCTAAATATTCCATTTTTATCCCTTACCAAATCTTATTTTGAAGTGTTCTAAAGTATTGTAACAAAATTTCACACTTTTATAGACTTTTCATTACTAATTACACCTTTCTTACGCTTTATTTGGCCCCTTTATGCACTTATAGGCCTTAATTAGGTGTGTTTTTGAATGTAAACCCAACAAACATCATTAAATGCAACTTAATTCCCGACACCCACTTGCATGCCTTGAGTGGGACCCATTCACCATGGGTGGCGAATGAGTCCCTCTTGGTTCAAAATTCAAAATAAATTCAAATTTCGTTCAAGTTTTTATTCATTAAGACTTTAGGTCGGTCGGTGATGTATTTTTTGGAAATTAGGGCCTAAGTGTGTACGAATAAGTGTTTTTCCATCCATTTTAACCTCCATTTATCTTCTTCACCTAATAATCTCATTCACTCAAGCATTCAAGAATTCCTCATCATCCAATCAAGCAATTATCAAGCATCTTAGAGCATCCATTGACATATCTTCAAACTTCAACAACAATGGTTTGGTGAGTTCGTGACATTTGCATGTTATCTTTTCATCATTCCTTTCTTATTCCATTTCATTCTCAAGGTTTTTATTACCAAAGTGGGATTTGACCAAGGAAAATCCCTATACTCTAACCCTTAACCACTTTTTCCCTCTTTGCATGTGTGTTTGTAGGTCTTGTAGGAAGACTTTTCAAAGAGATAGGTGTTGAAAAGTGGTCAACAAGTCATCAAAGGTATTCAAGTCAACAAAGACCTAATTCAGGCTTGGAGACATCCCTCAGCCCATATTCTATAGTTTAGATCTATCAACCCAACAAGAAGACAAGTACATATCTAGACCCACAAAGTTGACTTCAGAATTTGCAGATTTCTATAGGTAGACTGATTCACGAGGGTATGTGGAGGATTATCATGGAAAAAATAGGCCCTTAAGTGGCAAAAAATTTAGAAAAATCAGAGTTAGGAAACTTGATGTAAAAATTTGAATAAGTTATGTATATTATTTGAAAAATATGTAAGAATAGAATCTGTAGCAAATTGAATGTTGTTTCTAAACTACTAGGTTTATTTTTTAAAAAAATCTATTTGTTAAAAATTTTAAATTTCAATGTAGTAGTACTTAAATTTTAGGGAAAAAATAAGAAGTGGGTGTCTATCTGACCACCCTAACCACAATTAAATGATAATATTTTTTATAAGATATTAGATATAAGTAGAGGACTCATGTCCTAATGTGATGCATATTTTTTTTTTAAAATTCCAAGTAAATAATTAATTATGATTTTTTATTACAACTTTTAAACAATATAAAAACTCGTATGTCTGACAACCTTAACTTGGTCAAAACTTCATGAAATTCATTTTTTTAATCCTATAGTATGCGAAGCATGGAATGTGACACATGTTTCAGATTCAAAAAATGTGATACTGTTTGAAAGATATAGATGATTTTCAATCATCCTATCAATTAGGACTTTAGTCATAATTCAAATAGAAAGTGAATAATAATTATTTATTAAATTCAAAGTAAAACATATTTTATATTGGTGGAAAGCTGAGAATCTCCCTTAAAATTTGTTTCATCAATTTTGGGTAAAAATAAAGTCTTCAGCCACATACCCTACACATACCCATCATATCTCCATTTTTTGGCCCATCATGATCCTTCACATACCCACCATCAGTGGTAAATGAGTCCCACTGCCAAGCTGGAAAATAGTGTTTTCTGAGGATTTTAGTTCTCGACATCCTGAAATCTATTTCAATAGAATTTACCAGAACCTAGACTAATTCGCCATCAGTGGAGAATGAGTCCTAGTGGTCATTAATAGTGATTTTTGAAACATTCTAGAACCTTCCAGCATCAACATTATACCTCCAGGTGCACTCCATTCAATTTAATTAAGTTTTTTTTCATCTGTACATGTTTCTAGTTCATGTTTGCATATCACACTATATTTTTAAACACTTCAGATTTTATAGGTTTTGCATATATAATCAATCTATTTTATTTTTCCATTGCATTTAGATCTGTATTGTAGAAAAAGGACCTCTTTCTTGACATGGGAATAATTCATGATAAATTGGACATAATGAGGCCTTGATTGAGGTGTTGTGAGGCATTTTATGCATCCACCATAGGTCTTGGACCGTTGCAAATTGAATAGCATGTATTTATCAATGTCTTGTAAAGGTGTTGTAAAGAGTTGTAAAAGACTTTCACACCTTTCTAGACAAAATAAACCCATTTCTCCCTAATTCAACATTTAAAAATGTGTTTAATAACATTATTACATCAATCTAGAAGGTTTTTGAATTAAACTTAATGTTAAACTAGTGTCGTAATGTGTCTTGCACATTCACATCGGTTCCTATGCTTTCCTAGGCTATGTGGACCTCATTTTTGTGTTGTAAAGTGTATTTAATCACACTTTCACATTGAATTTTTTGTCCCAAGCCCTAATCGACATTTACATCATCACTAATAGGCCACTATTAACCCATATTGTGCATCCTAAGGCAATATTTGATGAAACACCCAACAAAGTTGCAATTTAAACCTTATTTCTTAACTTCCCATCATCTGAACTGTCAAAATGACCTGGCCCATTTTTTACCTTTGAGTGGAAAAAATTGAAACTTAAGTTTATTATTTTCACATGTCAACCTTACAGATCTAATTTATGGGCTAATAAGGTGGATTTCTTATAAAATAAACTCTCTAAACCCTAAATTACATCCATTCATCATTATTCTTCCATCATTCTTCCATCTCAAGTCAAGAAACTTAGGGTTTCATCATTTCAAGGCATAAAGACATCAATTTTCAGACATTCAAGGGAAGATTCTTCATGTTTTGTTGCAAACATTCAAGATCAAACATAATGGAAAGGTAATAAACTCCATTATTGCACATTTTATTCCATTCTTTCATTAGTTTGCTTCAATTACCTAAAAGAGGTTTGACCAAGACAAACCCCCATGCCCTAACTTTCAACATTTCTCTTTTTATCTTGTGTGTTTGCATATTTAGGCATTTGGGAAGCTTGGATATCATTATAAATCAAGTTGAAAAATTGTTTAGGTCTTATATGCATTTTCCAAGGAAAATAATCAACAAAAAGTAACTTTCAAGTTCGATAATCAGAGTTTTGAAAGCAGACACCTATAGAGAATCAAAGTGCAGACTGAGAGCTTCAGATTCCACTTTTGAGTATTCAGAAATTCAAATGTAAACTCATTTTCCATGGGTGGTGAATGAGTCCCACTCCAATGCCAGTTTTTGTTTTTCTACATTTTTAGATACCCTTTTGTCATAAATAGGTTCTAGAACAGTTTTGCAGAACTGGGACTGATTCACCCAGAATGGCGAATGACTCCCACCAGGCCTGAAAATCAACATCAACAACATTTAAAATGTCATTTCTATCCTTTTTCCATATCTCAGGTGCACACTTTCAGTTTTGTCAAGTTTTGTTGCAATTTACATTCATTTCTAGGTGTTCTTGCATTACACAATGTGTTTTCAAACAACATGCATTTTGATAGTTTCCACTTAATAATCAATACCTTTCATTGGTTTTGTGCATTGAAATTTATTTATTAGACATATTCCATCCATATTGCATTGAATTTGAGTGTAGACATGAGCATTTTGGCCCTTCTTTCTCCTTTTAGGTGAAAAACCCTAGAAGCACTAGAAAGGATTAGGGTGCCAAAATCTATGTTATATTTTGGTGAACCTGCTTTTCGAATAATTTTATTTTCTGATTTGGAGTCCTTCATCATACATCTAGCTTGCATTGATCTTGCATGAATTCATTTGCATGCTAGGTTTCAAATTTTGCATTCATAGAAAAGTGCATTTAGGTTACATTTTTGATATCTAAATTCATTGAACTTTTCTAAAATTCTACATTTTTAACTTAGGTTTGCATCGTAGAACTTAGAAAACATCAAAACCACTCCAAAATTTCTAAAAATTCTTAAAAACTTCCATACTAGGACTCATTTTCCACCTTGGGCGAATCAGTCCCTTTTCACCCCTGAAACTGCCCTTTACATAACTGAAAACCCTATTTTTAAGCTTTTTTTTGGTGCCTTTACCTACCTGTATTAGTTAGCTGAGTTTCCATAACATGCATTTCACTAGATCTCACTTAAATTAGCTCATTTCATGCATTGCTTAATTGCACTTTTGCATTCACAACATTTCATTTTCAAATTGTTGCATTTCATTAAAAACTAAAAATTGCATTTCCTTTTAAGTCATTGCATTGTACTTTCTTTCCTTTTTAATCATAGCATGTTTTCTTTCAAAAGATGTGGTTTTGATTTTGTTAATAGTAGATTGTATAAATACAACATTCCATCTTATGATTTCAATTTTGATTACCACAATGAGGACTTTAAGAAACATGATCAAACCCTTGACACAATCCTTAATATTGCATTTCCCATTGGTGTGAATGGTATTGTAGACAATCAAAACAATCATACAAGTTTTTTCTTCTCCCGACACCTCTCCTATTAGTGATGAAGGTATATTGGTGAAGGAAGTTACAAATCTTGAAGGTCTTGATTGTCCATCTCCTCATTCCCCTTTAGAATATGTTAGATAACAAGAACATGAGATCATAGAAATATTTCTAAATATCACCTTACCAAGTCTCCATGGTCATAATAATAAAACTTGTCCATTTCCTAATATCCCTCTGCGATGTAAAGAGGATAGGTTGGTGTTAGAAGACATTCCTATTCAGAATCATGAAATCCTTAATCCTCCCTTCCCTAATGCTCTTCCCATTTGGGATAATCTATTTGAAAAATATAGTGGTCCTTCTCTTGATGCCTCCCCCACTTGTGATGAAGCTACTTTACAAGCCTCAAATTTGGATGAATGTATTACAAGCTGTCCTACTAGGGTAGATAATATGGAACAAGAGAACGAGACCTTAAAGACAATAGACACTCAACTAACACCTTCTCCTAATCATCCCCCTCTTGATAATCCCATTATTGATCATTCCCCCATTGACGATGAATTCATTTTGGAAGAGCCAAGCTTTACTTGTCAAGAATAGGTGGCTTGTTGTTATCCTAAAAACTCCCCTTCTAGGGAGAATATCGTGGTGTTAGAAAAAAGAAACAATAATAATGTGTCTTCCTTAGATAAAATGGTGATTCTCGATTTCCCTTTATTAGAGATCCATCAAACTAAGACCGCTGAGGTTATGAATGCACAAGTGTCCCTTAGACCTCCCTTGATCAATGGACCTCATACATGTACCCCATGGAACATCCTAACAACCCTCTAATTCTCTACCCAACTTCACACAAACAACCATCTCAAACTAAACCTAAACTTATCCTTTACCCTCCTCAAAATAATGTTTTGTAGCAACTGAGTTATAATACCATTGCTCATACATATAAAACTTGAAGTAATCCAAAACTACAACAACCTGCACCAACACCCTTATCGTTGCCTAATCCCATCCCACCGAACCCTTTCTTGCAAGGTCGCAAGGAGTATGATCTTGTCGAGCAACTTAATAATACTCCTACTAAGATAGCATTGTGGGACCTTATTCAAGCATCCCCTCACTATCACAACATGATCCAAACAGCCTTACAACAAGTTCCTATCCCTTCTAATGTGTGACCAACTGATATAGCAACAATGATTCAAGGAACAAACGTTGACATTGTCTTCCACCAAAGTGAACTCCCCTCTTTGGATGTGCAAAAACAAAATTATGCTTTCATGATCACTCAATACAAAACAAAAGGGGTAAAAATAACTCTTGTAGCTACTGGTTATGCCCTTAATGTATGTAGTGTGAGCCTTTTGGATAGGCTTGGCATTGATCAATCAACCATTCAACCTGATTCTTTCTCTATTAAGGGATTTGACAATGTCAAAAATAAACTGCTAGGAGTAATCATTATGCCTCTTACCATTGGAGTGGTCACCTTGAATACACCAATCCATGTTATTCCTTATGAAATTTCATGCAATCTTATCTTAGGCAGATAGTGGATTCATGCCACGAAAGGTGTGCCTTCCACTCTTCATCACAAATTGAAATAGATCTACTAAAACACAGTCCACAAACTTGACACTGATCTTGAACTTGATAGTTTCTTACAGCTTGATAATAACAAAGAAAAATCCTTAAACACACCAACATTGATTACACCAGTAGAATCTATACACCAAAATGACAATGAACAACAACTTACACAACACACGAAGCTAATTGTCGATTATTGGGGTTCCTTGGATTTTGAACATGACTTCATGGGAAAGTAAAAAATCATCCGCAAAGATTCAAATAAGGCCAAAGATACAACAATAATTTCCACGCAAAATTCAAACAACCTTTCGAAAGCATCTACCTCAACCACTTTAGACAAAGAAGAAAACCGCACAGTCACCTTTGATAGTGCTTATGACCAACCACCACCTGATCCAAAATCAATGAATACACTTTATGGAAAAGGTTATGAACTCATGAAACAACTTGGATATAGTGGAAAAGGATGTGGTGCTCGAGAACAAGGTATATGCAACCCTATATACCCTACACACAACAAACAACTCATGCTCTTGGTTATTTCCTTTTGATAGAAATTACCAAGCATTCCCTCAACATCATCACTCTCACACAACATACTCCTAAATCAACCCTAATGGTCATCCATCCTGAACTCCTCGACATTAGTGGTCTTGAACATCATCCTTTCCCAAACATAAAACAAACAACTACACCTTTTCTTCATCTCAATTTCATCTCACAAAACGTTCATGATTTGAATACATTAGATTTTTTACCCTCCTGTAATGGAGATAACAAAATCTCACAATCTCAAGAGCCTTGCATAAGTATGACTTCTAATACTAAGCAAGATGTATCTTTGATGCTAGCCACAAGACTACCTTCTACCATTGATCAATAAGGTATCTTGTCAAGAATCCTCCAAGATCACTTGATCACCCTCCCTCTCAGAACTCGTAAGAAATTCTATTACAAGACTTCATTTTTTTCCTATCATAGAGTTCATGGTCACTCCACTAATGAATGTAAGGTTTTGAGTCATAAAATCCAACATTTTCAGGTCTTTGGTATGCTTCCCTCGATGGGGCTCCTAATTCCTCTAATTGATACTGATTTTCACTTTAGCATGCATTTCATCAATCATTTCAGCTCACCTTTATCTTGCACTCAATAGGGGAAAGTGGTTTAGTAGTCTTGTCCTCGTGTGTCACTTCTCATTGCCTCCTTTGGCTAGTTGTTAACCTTTCATGAATATATAAGAGAAAGCTTGGGATGTGGACGACATGGATTAGGTTGGATCGCATGTGACATACTACCCTTTTTCATGACGTAGATTCTCAAAAACATGACTTGGCATAGGGCTTTCTGAGTAAGCTCTCACGTCTTCTTCCTCTACTTCTACTTTAAAGCAATTGCTCACAGTATTGGTGTTCACAACTACTTTAAAGTGGGGGCGTACATCACCACTCACATTTCATTGTGTGATTTATTTTTCTTACCATTTCCTCTATTGGAAACATTAGGTACAATGTTCCCCAAGATGAGACATTGGGTATGTGCAGGATCATCATAGAAAAAATAGGCCCTTAAGTGGCGAAAAATTCAGAAAAATCAGAGTTAGGAAACTTGACGTAAAAATTTGAATAAGTTATCTATATTATTTCAAAAATATGTAACAATAGAATCTATATAAAATTGAATGTAGTTTCTAAACTACTAGGTTTTAGAAAAAATAAAATTATTTGGTGAAAATTTAAAATTTCAATGCAGTAATATTTAAATTTTAGGAAAAAATAAGAAGTAGGTGTTTTTTCACCTAACCACAATAAAATTATAATATTTTTAATAATATTTTAGATATAAGTAGAGGAATCAAGTTTCAATGTGAGGCATATTTTTTTGTATTTTTTTTCCAAGTAAATAATTAATTATGATTTTTTTATTACAACTTTTAAAAATATAAAAACTTGTATGTCTAACCACCTTAACTTGGTCAAAACTTCATGAAATTCAATTTTCTTTTTTTTAATCCTATAGTATGCAAAGAATAGAATGTGATGCATGTTTTGAATTCAAAAAATGTGATACTGGATTTGAAAGCTATAGATGTTTTTCAATCAGCCTATCAATCAGGACTTTAGTCGTAATTCAAACATAAAATGGATAATAATTATTTATTAAATTCAAAGTAAAGCATAGTTTATATTGGTATAAATCTAAGAATATCCTTTAAAAACCCTTTTCATTTCATCAATTTTGGGTTAAAAAAAAGTTGTCAGCCACATGGGCCATCATATCACTTACATATCACCACTTTTTGGCCCATTATCATCCTACACATACCCCATTGCACTTGTCCTCTCTTGGAAATATTAGGCATAATGTTCCCTAATATGAGACCTTGCATGAACTAAGCAAAATTCCTTTGAACAATCCTTACACTATTTTTCATTAACAATGTCTATGAATGTCAAGCATACAAAGTTTTGCTTACCTCATAGGGCTCGAAAATAATTTTCCTTGTGGTGCCTTTTTAAAGTTATCAAGAGGTATAACTCTGATATGGTTGAGCATGAATCCCATTCAGTGACATGACTTTCCCCATAGCCACCTGTGTGTTTGTAAGCACATATTGGCTGTATGTGTCTCACATTTTGGGATTTCTCACCCCGCAGACAACCAGAAGTTCCATAGCCCCAAAGTGAGTATAATTTTGAGATTTCTCACCCAATGGACAGCCAAGAGTTCCATCACCCCAGAGTGAGTATTCATTTTCTTTCTGAAACAAACAATCCTAGATCTAATCCACAACTATCTCGAAAAATGATCGAAACTTGATCCGCCTTTTCACTTTCATCTTCTCTTCTTCCTAGTTCTTGCCATTGCATGATTATGTGTCTTGATGGTTTGACTTAGGATATTGGATCCTGGGGGCTTGTGCAACCTCCTTTTATCTTTTCCATTCTTTTTCATCTACATCAGTACACTTGGATCTCTCTTGAATGTATACTTTAGTGTGAGTTTGAAGCAAGTTCATCCTCTCACTAAAGTGGGGGCTAAATGTACCATAGAAAAAAGGACCTTGCTTGAAATGAGAATAATTCATGATAAATTGTACTTAATGAGGCCTTAATTCAGGTGTTGTGAGGCATTTTATGCATCCACACTAGGTCTTGGACCCTTGAAAATTGAATAACATGTATTTTTCTATGTCTTGTAAAGGTGTTGTAAAGAGTTGTAAAAGAATTTTCAGGCCTTTCTAGACTTAATAAAACCATTTCTCCCTAATTCAATATTTTAAAATGTGTTTAATAACATTATTACATCAATCTAGAAGGTTTTTAAATTAAACTTAATGTTAAAATAGTGTTGTAATGTTTCTTGCACATTCACATTGTTTCTTGTGCTTTCCTAGGCTATGTGGACCTCATTTTTGTGTTGTAGAGTGTATTTAATCACACTTTCACATTGAATTTTGTGTCTCAAGCCCTAATTGACCTTTACATCATTACTAATGGGCCACTATTAACCCTTATTGTGCATCCTGAGGCAATATTTGATGAAACACCTAACAAAGTTACAATTTAAACCTTATTTCTTAACTTCCTAGCATCTTAGCTGTCAAAATGACCCCTGTGGAACCCATTTGCCATCAATGGTGAATCAGTTCCATCTAGGTGGGACCCATTCACCATGGGTGGTGAATGAATCCCATTTGGCCCATTTTTTACCTTTGAGTGGGAAAAATTGAAAGTTAAGTTTATTATTTTCACATGTCGGCCTTAGGAATCTAATTTATGAGCTAAAAAGGTGGATTTATTATAAAATAAACTCTCTAAACCCTAAGTCACATCCATTCTTCATTATTTTTCCATCATTCTTCCATCTCAAGTCAAGCAACTTAGGGTTTCATCATTTCAAGGCATAAAGACATCAATTTTCAGACATTCAAGGGTAGATTCTTCATGTTTTACTTTAGAAATTCAAGATCAAACATCATGGCAAGGTAATCAAATCCATTATTGCATTTTTCATTCCATTCTTTCATTATTTTGGTTTAATTACCTAAAAGGGGTTTGATCAAGGCAAGCCCCCATGCCCTAACATTCAACATTTCTCTCTCTTGTCTTGTGTGTTTGTAGATTTAGGCATCTTGGAAGCTTGGAAATCATCAGGAATCAAGTTGAATTTTTTTTTAGGTCTTCTCTTCATTTTCCAAGGTAAAATATCCACAAAAAGTAACTTTTAGGTTCAAAAATGAGAGTTTCAAAAGTAGAAACATGTAGAGAATCAAAGTGTAGACCGAGAGCTCCAGATTCCACTTTCGAATATTCAGAAATTCAAAAGTGGACTCATAAAACATGGGTGGTGAATGAGTCCCACTCCAAGGTCAATTTTTGGTTTTCTGCATTTTTAGATACCCTTTTGTCAGAAATAGGTTTTGGAACAATTTTGCAGAACTGGGACTGATTCTCCCATAATGGCGAATGAGTCCCACCAGTCCTGAAAATTAGCATCAATAGCATTTCAAATGTAATTTCCAACCTCTTTCCATATCTTAGGTGCACACTTTCAGTTTTTTCAATTTTTGTTGCAATTTGCATTCATTTCTAGGCATTCTTGCATTACACAATGTGTTTTCAAACAACATGCATTTTGATAGTTTCCACTTAATAATCAATACCTTTCATTATTTTTCTACATTTAAATTAGTTTATTAGACATATTCCATCCATATTGTATTGACTGTGAGTGTAGACATAAGCATTTTGGCCCTCCTTTCTCCTTTTAGGTGATTCACCCTAGAAGCGCTAGAAAGGATTAGGGTGCCAAAATCTATGTTACAAGATCATTGCATTTAGGAATAATTTCATTGTACTTTCATTCATTTGATTGAACTGCCTAGATTTGGTGTGGGATCTATCTCTCTTTTAGGTGTAAAACCCTAATTGAGCAAGAGAGACATTACATCCTAAACCACACAAAAATCTTTGGTTCATTTTGGTGAACCTGCATATTGAACATTATCTTTCTAATTGCATTTACATCCTAGGACTCAAGTACATTAGGTTTTTCATTATTCTACATCCTAGGGTTTACAACATTGCATTAGTGAAAATATCATATAAATTTCATTTTTGCACTTCAAAACATTATAAAAACTCAAATTATGCATCTGCATCCTAGTTTTGCATTAAAAAATCATCAAAATCACTTTATATTTTCTTAAAAATCACAAAAAAATTCATCCCTGGACTCATTCACCACCCTGGGTGAATCAGTTTAGTTGCACATTCTGAACTGCATTTTCTGGCATTTTCTTGGCATTTTTTGCATTACAATTTTCTGCTATTACATTTTGTGATACTTTCTATATTTTATGTTTTATTCTCTCATATTAATTTACTTTCACTCATTGTCATAATGGATTTTTCCTTTAATAATTTTTGAATTTCATTAAAATCCTTAGTGGACATGTCAAATTATGCCTTTGGAACTGATCCTAATGACCTTAAGCTTCCTCATGCTCCTTCAACTCCTCATGAGTGTCTTTCTTGTGTTGTTGACATCATTTGAGAAGATGATAGCATAAGTTCTTAAATGAATGCCATGAAAACCTTGAAGCCAATGTAGCCTTTTACCCATCCATGAAGTCACAAGATCTTCCTATTGTCTCACCTCCTGATATGTTTGGTTATCTACATCCTGAAACAAATGAAGGACCTAAGTTCCCTCCAACAAGTGGACCTAGTTCTTGTACACAACCAACTCCTCAACCATTTTATGATAATAAAGTTACAAACACGCCTATCAAACTTAAAGAAACTTATGGAAAAGATTTTACTATTTTAAGAAAACAAGGATGTGACACATCTAAACATGACATTAACCAACTTTTAGAACAATGACCAACAGATGAAAACACCACAAGGTTAGGATATCAAGATCCTCCTCATAACAACAAGCCTCCTTTGGAATAACAAAGACTTTGGGATGATGGCATGATGATCTTTGATTCCCCTCCTGAATTGAGTGTCCTCCTTCCACATGAACAACCCTTACATGATTCCAATGACAAGGATGCTAGGATCCCCATGGGTCCTCTTCCTCCTTCAATCCATGAAAAAGGTTAATCTAGTAAATGAAAACAACCTTACAAATTGAAAAAACTATAGTTTCCCCTTCATCCACAACCTGAATGTGAAAGGAAACTGCAAATTCTTTTAAACAGAGGTCTTATACTCTTACCACCTTCAAATAGGTTGGTTATTCATCCTAAAGATTCTAATGTCTAATATTGTAAATACCATTCTGTTCTTGGACATCACAGTGATGAATGTCGGACATTGAAGGACATACTGAGTAAGTATCACTTCACTGATATTGACTGTTATCCTATCATCCCATAGTACCCTATTACCAACCTCATTATGCAATAGTTGTAAAATTTTCTATTTTCACTATTGTATGACCTTTCCCATCACCTATCTCGGCTCATTTTTACCTCACACTAGGTGGGGGCAAGAAGTTGCTAGCCTTGTCCTAGTAATGCATTGTTGTTGTCCCTTAGCTACATTATTCATCTTCTGCTTCTACCCATTGAGATTGGGAGGTGGATGACTTGTTTGATGGTTGACTTGAATTTGCATTACTAGCCTTTTTACATTTTCCTTTTCCTTTTCCTTTTCCTTTTTCTTTTTCTTTTTCTTTTCTTTGGTGTGCTTGCATGTGTGTATCGTGTTCCCCCATGATGCGATGTTTGATGTTCTCTCTCTCTTTGAGTTAATTCCTCTATCTGTACCTTCATTCTTCTATATATTGTACATTTCTTCTTCTTTTTCCCTTTTTTCTTTTGTTTTGTGTTTTCCTTTTGGGGATGACGCAAAGCGTCGTGACATCCTATGTCTCTTCTATGTTGACCCAAAAGGTCCTTTTACTTTCTTTTTCACTTTTCTTGTGTTTTTCCTTTTCGGGATGATGCAAAGCATCGAGACATCCTATGTCTCTTCCATGTTTACCCAAAACATCCCTTTACTTTCTTTTTCACTTTTCTTGTGGTTTTTGTTTTGGGGATGATGCAAGGCATTGAGACCAAAATGTCTCCTTCATGTTGACCCAAAATCTTTTCCTTTTCTTTTTCCTTTTCATTTTCTTTTCACTTGTTTTTTCCTTTCGGGGATGATGAAAAGCATTGGGACATCTTATGTCTCTTCCACATTGACCCAAATGGTTCTTTTTCTTTTGTTTTCACTCTCTTTATGTCATACTTCCAGTTCTATGAATTTAGGGAATGATGACAATTCCAAGCTCTTTACAAAACCTTGCAGTAACAAACATACTAACCCCAAATCCATAGATCCCTTATGTGTTTGGTGTTTTCCTTTTTTGTGGCAACCCCTCTTTTCTTTCTCTTACATGATGCAGCCTTGCTTGAAAACGTATGACTTGCCATAGGGGCTTTTCAAGCTGGATCTCATGTCTTCTTTCTTTTTGCATTTTTCCTTTGCTGCTTTAAAGTAATTTCTTAGGGAATGGTGTGTAGAAATTCCTTTAAAGTGGGGGCATACATTGGAATTATTCATTTTGCATTTTTCTTTTTTCCCAATTCTTAGTGCAGCCTTGTTGCTTCATATGATGCATTTGTTACTTTGTGGATGACATTAGGTCTGATGTCCTTCATAAGTGTGATCTATCTTAGCATATTACAATCCTCTTAGTGGCCTAATGTGACACACTACATCCCCTAAGTGTGAGTATTATATTGTTTGATTGGTCCTCTCTTGGAGACATTAGACAAAATGTTCCCTAAGTGATAGACCTTGCATGAACTAAACAAGACTCCTTTGAACATTCTTTGCATTTTACATTTTTACATTTTATATTTTGCATTTATATGGCCGCATTACATAACACAGCTTGCATTCCTGTGGTGCCATCCTGTTTGTTCAAGAGTTCTAAGCATAGATGCTCTGCTTGTCTCCTCAAGCTCGAACGGACATTTTTCCTTTGTGGCACCTTATTAAAGTTATTGGGAGGTATATCTTTGGTATGGTTGAGTGAGAAGCCCATTTTGAGGCACGACTTTCCCCATAGCTAGCTGCATGTTTGTGAGTACATACCATTAGAGCGTATTTTTCTCACCTTTTGGGCCTTCTCACCCGGTGGACAACCATATGAGTTATGTCACCCCAGAGTGAGTATGAATTTTCTTTTTCTTTTTCGAATAAACAACCTAGATTTGATCCACAACTAGTTGGAAAAATGATCGAAGCTTGATCTAAATTTTCCCTTTTCTTTTTCTCTTTCATATGTGTGTTCCTTTGTGCTCATGTTTAGTTTTCCATGGTATCTTCATCCTGGGGACTTGGTCATCCCTCTTGATTGTTGTTGTCTCATCTTGCTAGCATAAGTGCATTTGGATCCCTCTTAATATGCATGGCTACTTTAGTGTGAGTTTGAAGTGTTGTGTTCATCCTCTCACAAAAGTGGGGGCTAAATGTACCATAGAAAAATGGATCTTTGGACATTTTCATGGTCATTTAGGTCTTTTTCCTCGATGCTTGGCTTATTTTGATTAGATTTAGTGTTGTAATGTGACTTATACATCCACATTAGATCTTGAATATTCAAATTATTTAGACTTTATGATGTCTTGTGAAGGTGTTGTGAAGTGTTGTAACACATTTCTACACTTTTCTAGACTCTTATTCTTATAATTCATCTAAATATTCCCTTTTTATCCCTTACCAAGTCTTATTTTAAAGTGTTGTAAAGTCTTGTAACAAACTTTCACACTTTTCTAGACTTGTAATCACTAATTACACCTTTTTTATGCTTTATTTGGCCCCTTTATGCACTTATAGGCCTTAATTAAGAGTGTTTTTGAATGTAAACCCAACAAACATCATTAAATGCAACTTAATTCCCAACACCCACTTGCATGCCTTGAGTAGGACCCATTCACCATGGGTGGCGAATGAGTCCCTTTTGGCACAAAATTGAAAATAAATTCAAATTTCTTTTTGTTTTTTATTCATTAAGACCTTAGGTCAACCTGTGATGTATTTTCAGGAAATTAGGGCATAAGTGTGTATAAATAAGTGTTTTTCCGTCCATTTTAACCCCTATTCATCTTATTCACCTAATCATCTAATTCAATAAAGCATTCAAGCATTCCTCTTCATCTAATTAAGTAATTATCAAGCATCTTGGAGCAACCATTGACATATCTTTAGACTTTAAAAAAAGGGTTTGGTGAGTTCATGAAATTTGCATATTATTTTTTCATCATTCCTTTCTTATTTTAATTCATTATCAAGGGTTTGATTACCAAAGTGGGATTTGACCAAGGAAAATTCCTATACTCTAACCCTTAACCATTTTTCCCCTCTTTGCATGTGTGTTTGCAGGTCTTCTAGGCAGATTTTTCAAAGAGATAGGTGTTGAAAAGTGGTCAACAAGCCATCTAAGCTATTCAAGTCAACAAAGAAAAAATTCAAGCTTGGAGACATCCTTCAGCCTATTTTATGTAGTTTTAGTTTTGTCAACCTCACAAGAAGACAAGTACAGATCTGGACCCACAGAGTTGACATCAGAATTTGCAGATTTCTAAAGGTGGAATGATTCACCATAAATGTCGAATGAGTCCCACTACCAAGCTAGAAAAAGTGATTTATGAGGATTTCAGTTCCCGACATCCTGTAGCCTATTTTAGCAGAATTTTCCAGAACTTGGACTGATTCACCATCAAGGAAAAATGAGTCCCAGTGGTCATTAACAGTGATTTCTGAAACATTCCAGAACCTTCCAGCATCAGCATTCTACCTCGAGGTGCACTCCATTCAATTTCATTAAGTTTTGTTTTCATTTGTGCATGTTTCTAGTTCATGTTTGCATATCACACTATGTTTTCAAACACTTCATATTTCTTAGGTTTTGCATAAATAATCAATCTATTTTATCATTCCTTTTCATTTAGGAATAATTTCATTTTACTTGCATTAGTTTGAGTGAACCACCTAGATTTTGTGTGGGATCTATCTCTCTCCTTTAGGTGAAAAAGCCTAATTAAGCAAGAGAATCATAGCATCCTAAAACACACAAAAATATTTGGTTCAATTATCTTTCACTAGTGCCTTGAGAAGTGTAAGCCATTTTTTCCATATAGTTTGGTTGGTGATTTGGTATGGAATTCAGTAAGGTGTTTAGTATTTTGCTCAAAGTTTTTTCGATTCTTAACCCTTTTTTGCATTATTGCTTCTTGAAGTATTTTTAGAATGCTTCATTTGTAGTATTTAGGAGTTTCTAATTGTTTTTGAAGGTTATTGTCTTTGTATTCTTGGAAATTTTTCATAGTTTATTATGAGGTTTTCATTTCATCCTACTATGATTATGTTGAAAATGGGAAACTATAAACAAAGGAGAGATGGTATCATAAAAAATCTCAGATGGCTTCATTTGTTGCCACATTTATATAATCGTGTTCCCCTTCCTGGTATTGATAGTAAGAAATTTGCATGGAATTACAAAAGGAATCATGTCCTAGGAGTTATTGCTATGCATATTGATGATGCCACTTTGAATTCTATTGATCATTTTGAGTGTCCTCATATTCTTTGGACTAAAATTTGGGAAATACATGGAGATCCTGATAATCAACTATTCCTAGACGATCCTCTTTTAGATTGTATTGTGCCTCTTCCTTTTTTAGATAGAATAACCTATGATCATGTTACTATGTAGGAGATTGAAGTTTGGGAATAATTTAAGTCTTCAGATGAGGATAACAAGGGTTCTTTAGATGCTCTTTCTCCATCAGGGACAGTTGATATACCTTCAACTTTAGTGATTCACTATGTAGATTCATTGATTGAGGCTCCTCTCATTCATGTTTAGTAGGACCATTCATCTTGTGTTGATGATTCATTGAGCACGTCCAGTGATTCATCACATCCAGTATCTAATTTCCTTCTTGATTAGGATTCTTATTTTTTTACCATGGGTTCATTGTTCGTAGAATCTCATATTTCTAACTTCGAAGACACATTTCAGAGTATGTCCCTTTTATTTGATGATTGTTGTGGTACAACTGTTGTCACTATATCTTTTCCTTTCGAGAGTGTTCAACATCAGTTTCCAATGGTACCTTGTTTCTCACCTTCTATTGTGATTTGGCATGTCCCTAATTGATTCTTGGCATCATCTTCAAAGGTCTTAGTGACACATGAGCATATTTTAAAGACATCATCATAAATTTTCATGCTTCTATCCTTCAAATCCTATCTAGAGTGGGAAGCATTCTTGCATTTCTATTTGGTTTTGTTTCTTCCAAAAGGGAGATAAGTTGTTTTTCGACACTGGATTTTGTTTTCTCTTCATGCACTTACCATTCTTGCAGGCAATTACACTTTATGGGGGGGGGGATACATAGTTTCTCTCTTTCCCTCTTATTGGGGGACTATTCATTTTATATACATGATGTATGTAGTACTTGGGGGGTGTGATTCATTCCTCCATCCATGCATCATTTTGTTTTGTTTTCTCTTTTTTGGAAAGGGGTTTTTTTCCCACATTTCATGATGCTAACTTGGGCAGGATTTTTCATAGCTTGTCGAACTTCTCACTTCGTTGCCTGAGACTCCCTTTTGTTTCTTTCAAGTGTTACATGGGGTGGTGTTTTGTGTACTTGGTTGAACTTCATCCTTAGTATGATTGTTATAAGCCTAGGTAGTCTTCTTCCATCGTACTCGAACTTGGACAGATATTTGTAGAGTTCGGTGAACCTCTTTTATAACTGCCCATAGATGTTTGTTTTCAAATTTTCAAAAGATGGTTAAATGGGGAATGTTGATAGTGACATCTACCAGATGTCATAGTTCTAAATTGGGAAATTAATGCCCATCTTCCCCCATTTTTTTTTGTGTAATTTGTTGTTAATAAAATTGAGGGACAAAAAAACATTCTTGTTGTGGTAATTTTTGGGGAAGAATTGGAGGACACACACAATTCAAATTGCAGAGATCACCACCAAAGGTACAGTTTATCCATTACATCCTATTTTTTGAATTGTTTTGCATTCAAGAAATATATATTGTTGAAAGTCACAATTGAACATGGCAAGGGTTAAATACGTTGGCTATGAATATGTATCTGGTTTAAGGGTATGTGCAGGATCATGATGGGCCAAAAGTGGCAATATGATGGGTATATGGCTCATGACATTTTTTTTGCCCAAAATTTATGAAACAAAAAAAAGGGTTTTTAGAGGAGACTCTCAGCTTTCCACAAATATAAATTATTCCTTACTTTTAATTTAATAAGTAACTATTATTCATTTTATATTTGAATTATGACTAAAGTCCTGATTGATAGGATGATTGAAAACATCTATAGCTTCTTAAATGGTAATTACATTTTTGAATCCAAAACATGAGTCAAGCATCTCTATGCTTCCTACATACTATAGGATTAAAAATAGAAAAAAATGAATTTCAAGGAGTTTTGACCAAGCATAAGTTGTCGACATACAATTTTTTATATTTAAAAAGTTGTAATAAAAATAATAATTAATTATTTACTTGGAAAAAAAAAAATTACAAAAAAAAGATACCTACATTGGGACATGAATTTCTTACTTATATCTAAAATATTATAAAAAATATTAATTTCATTTTATTGTGGTTAGGGGTGACTGTATTATTAACCTACTTTTTTTATTTTTTCCCCCTAAATTTAATTACTAATCGTGATTGAAATTTCAAAAATTTCCCCACCAAATATATTTTTCTTTTTTTAAACAAACCTAGTAGTTTAGAAACTACATTAAATTTTCTATAGATTCTATTCTTTTACATATTTTTGAAATAATATAGATAACTTATTCATTTTTTTATGCCAAGTTTCCTAACTCGGATTTTTCTAATTTTTTTGCCACTTAAGGGCCTATTTTTTCCATGATGATCCTGCACATACCTTTAAATTATGAGGGACCTACGATTGGAAACACTCAGCTAGGGTCGGTTAATCTAGATGAACTAAGAAACAAATTT